>CM060962.1:129257180-129367180 GCA_030765045.1 Tenodera sinensis
TAGTAGTAGTAGTAGTAGTAGTAGTGTTATTAATACTAGTGGGATAAATATGTTATTCATTTTATTTTATTTTTGTTTTGGGACAGCACCTCACACTCTCACTTAAAAAAAATCACAAAAATAAATAAAACAGAAAAAAAATATATAAAAATTTCACACACTCAGACAAAACATTCATTGGTTATAACCACACACCTGCAAACCAATATATTGCCATACAACCTCTTCCCCCTCCACAAACTTAAAAAAAATAAGAAAAGAAAAAGAAACTCGTCTACAGAAGGAGCCTCACACCGAAATATTGATACCAAACAGAACCACAAATAAAAAGGCCAATCCCTCACCGAAGGGGAAAATTAACCCTAAAAGACCTTGGCTAGTGTCCACTAGCCGGAATTACGTTTTCTTTGTTTTGTTATAAGGAATGCGGTTCGTGTTGTTTCGTGTTTTAAGAGGTTGTTACAACAAAATATGATGAAGGGGTAAGCTTGTGTCTCTGAGGTTAACGAAAAGAGGTACGTAGGAATACAATATTATTAATACAGTTAACTCTTATCTTAACGAGCTGATTGGCGAGCTTTTTTTAAACATTTAACTGTTATATAAGTTTTTTGTACTTCCTTCGCACATGCAGGAAACCATATACGGGGAATTGGAAGTACTAGGTAAGGTGGTAGGGGAAGCAGGACGTTGTAGGTGTTTGAATGAATCTCTAGGGATAACTTTTAAAGCTTATAGCAGTGTATGTATGTTTGTGAGCGTTCATGGTAGTTGAATATGCCGTTCACTATATCGATGTATGTCTCCTAACGCAAGAACTTTGTATCTTGGTTGAATATATTAACCCAACATAATGTTACCTCGCCCCACATAGCCACGCTAACCTAACCTAACCTAACCTAGCCTAAGCCCCATACTTCTACTCGTCTAACCTATCCTAACCTAATCTAACCTAGCCTAAGCCCCATACTTCTACTCGTCTAACCTAACCTAACCTAACCTAACCTAGCCTAAGCCCCATACTTCTACTCGTCTAACCTATCCTAACCTAATCTAACCTAGCCTAAGCCCCATACTTCTACTCGTCTAACCTATCCTAACCTAATCTAACTTAGCCTAAGCCCCATACTTCTACTCGTCTAATCTATCCTAACCTAATCTAACCTAGCTTAAGCCCCATACTTCTACTCGCCTAACCTATCCTAACCTAACCTAACCTAACCTAACCTCACCTAAGCCCCACACTTCTACTCATCTAACCTATCCTAACCTAATCTAACCTAACCTAGGCCCCCATACATCTACTCGTCTAACCTATCCTAACCTAACCTAACCTCACCTAAGCCCCATACTTCTACTCGTCTAACCTATCCTAACCTAACCTAGCTCCCACTCTTTTTTACTTTGAACTTTCATAATCTAACCTAACCTAAGCCTCATAATTCTACTCGTGTAACCTACCCTAATGCTACTTAACCTAAGTGAGCATAAATCTTCCTATTTGTTAAGATATTTTAACCTGACTCAACCTAACCTATTTCATTCCTAGTTAACTTAAGCGTTCTATTCTTCTATAACCTATTGTAACCTATTATGACCTTCACACCGTACCATTTCAGTCTTAGACATCCCGCTTTCTTTTGCAGATTTTTTTTAGTAACTTTAGATAGCTACTCCGAAGGTATTTAGACCCTCGGACATGCGAACCCTAAGTATTTGCCATACTTTTTACAAAACCTTGATGCTTTTTGGGAGTTTAGTTCCTATTTTAGCCGCTTTTGCGGTATTCTGGAGGTCTTTTTTACGAATTTTTGAAGGTTTGTCCCGATTGTCAGGTATTCTCATGTCTTTAGTATGTTTTAATGCTTTTAAGAGGTATATGGAGCCTTTTTAGCGATTCGTTATGCTTTCATGATCAAATTCCATCCTTTCGTAAGTGTATGATGTTCTCGTCTAGAGAATTGTTTACAGTCTTTCTAAGACTAACCTAACTTATCCACAAACCTCTTTAGAGACATTTCTACAACGTTATTTAACATTATACATGTTTCTTTTTCTCCTCCCTCGAACTCTTTTTGTAAACTAACATTAGAAGACGTTGTAACCTTGTTATTCAAATAGCTATTGTATCCGTCTTTGTACACTGCTCCAGTATGCTATACATGTTAACCTCATTTAAGGATTCTTTTGCGTAGTTCTGTATGTTCTAATGGTAATACGTCAAACGTTGCACACATTCCTTCTAAGACCGGCGTCCTTCTGGACGAAACGCTCTCTTATTTCGTACCCAACCGAGACCGTTGATCACAAAAAGAAAGAAAAAGAATTTTTTTTCTTCGCTATATATAGTGGGTGTTTCTGGACTCCACATGCATTCACAGGTTGTTTTGACACGTTAAATAAGGCGCATTGGACAACGCTAGCCTCATTTCCCGTGCTGTCATGTTAGAGGCAGGTTGAGCATTGCCAAATTGAGCAGTCCGCTCGTAGCGAGACAGCACGGAAGGGCGAAGGCGCCTCAGCGCAAAACAATTGTTAAAAAATGCCGACGGAGATCTGATAAAGGCCATTTGCGAATGCATGCTCAACGCGTGCAGAGGTCACGTGCAACTTCCGCAGAAGTGCCTGAATCGCTTGAAGAGAAGTAAGGCGTCTTGGAGGAAGTTGGTAGACAAGCTTATTTATTCTAAAAGGAGGTTTTCTGTCGGCGTTTCTGCTCCCCGTATTAGCTTCACTCAGTAGCGCTCTCGTGTCCAAATTTACAGGATGAAGTACGGGCGACTGGTCGTGGTGGCCGCCCCGCTGCCGAAAACCGCGAAAAAGCACGTCATAGACAAGAGCATTTCTAGTCTTGCTAAAGAAATAGAGAACGTACAGCGAGCCAAAAAACTGTCTGCGGACGAAAAGTGGCGTCTGGTAAAATATAAATTGGGGAAGTATCTGGATCTGGTGTCACAAGAGACGACCCTTCCTTAGCAATCACCACGACGACGACGATGCTTACGAGGACGTGGACGGAGACGTGCGGGTGAAGTACGAGGTCGCCCCTAGGACGATCAAACAATATCCTCTATCCCCTCGTAAGAGAAAGAAGTCAAAGTCTCCCACCTCCACGTATCAATTGCACCCCCGCCGTTGGGTGCCCCTGTAAAAAAAAGCAAAGCGATGAAGGAATGGACGGCGTTGAGGCGATTGTATGCCAAACCGGAACACTATGCCGGCCTGGGAACGGTGAAGTCCCTGCGAAAGGCCACCGGAGAGTCAAAGGCCAACATCGAGTCCTTCCTTCGAACCCAGGACAGCTATACTTTGCACAAGCTCGTGAAAAAGCGGTTTACCACCAGATACTATCACGTGACCAATATGGACGATCTCTGGGAGGCCAATCTCAACGTCATGAGCAGCGTCAGAGAACATAACAAGTCGTATGCTTACATTCTCACAGTCATTGACGTATTCTCCAAATACGCGTGGGCCGCTCCTCTGAAAACGAAACTTGGCACCAAAGTGGCGCAGGCCTTTCGTTCCATATTTTCTCTGGGTCCTACAGACGGACAAGTGAACCGAGTTCACCAACAAGACGTTTCGCGACTTTCCAAAGAAGCAAAACGTGCAACATTACACCACCAAAAACAACGTGAAAGCCAGCGTCGTGGAACGGCTTAACCGAACCCTGAAGACCAAGATGTGGAGATATTTCACTCACAAAAACTCTTACAGGTACGCGGAGGTTCTTCCGGCCCTACTCGATTCGTACAATAGTTCGCATCACAGGTCCATAAAGATGGCGCCCAAGCAGGTCAACGAGTCTAACATCTTGCAGGTTGCGCCACTCTGCTATAAGCTATTAAATTACCCTTCTAAATATCACTCTCCATTGATTAATTCCTATCCGCCGAATCTTCAGGATAGCGCAAGTTCACATCAAACAACACGTGCATAACTAACAATTTATTGAAATAACTTAAAAGTTTTAAACAATATCTATATGCTAAGTAAAACCTTTCTAACATTACATCGTATCTCGTGAAATTAAGAATACGAGAAAACAACAAATCATATACACAATTCAAACATTTTAAAATCATTTTTAAACATATCCTAACTACACCAAACTTCAAAAACACAAGAAGCCTTCTTCTTCTTTTTTTTTAACAATACACTTGACCTATAAACATTTAAACTTGACCTACAGTATATAACACAAAACCCTGAATGCTCCTATATCATGATGGAAAATGGAATTACATTCTCTTTGATTCCTTATCTTGGTAGAATTCTATCAGGAGTACGTCCCTGGTTCCTTTCAGCTTGCTGTTCTTAATTTCTTCTCCTTTACTTTTATTAGATTTTCCTTTTGTCTGTTTAGCTCCTAGTTTGTTACTGTATTTTGCTGTTTACCAATAATTACTTTGGTAACATCCCTGTTTGTATTTTTCTGTTCCTTTACAGGTTAAGCTTCTTGCCTTTTTTGTTTAGAAACAGTTTTTATGGATTGCTCTTTTTCAGCATCTTTTTAGCGGTCCCTTTTATATCTGCTTGTTCATCACTTGATGTATTTCCTTGCCCAACATGTGACTTTGCTTATCTTTAATTTTTCTTTTCTTGTCAGTTGGTTTCCGGTCATAGCCTGTATACGTGAGCTGGGCAAATGCAGTCAGTTCCGCAGATTTGAATACAAACGCAAATACAAGAACGGCACATATTAATACAAATCCTACTGGAAATGCATAATGGGAATTGACAACTTCAGACAGTTCCATTTCCCACGTCCTCTTCTGTTCGACTCCACTGTTTACGTGAACACTAACCGTTCCACTTTCAGGACATACCCCTTCTGGCTGTTCCCAAGTCTATAATAATTTCTTATATCCAACGGTATTACTCTTAATACCGTTACAAGGTGTACCGCAACTTGTACGGAGACAGGCGCCTGCCGCGGGCAAGCAAACCCAAATATATCGTCGGCGATCACGTGCACATTTCGAAGGAGAAAATGAAGTTCGACAAGGGATACGAGCAGAACTGGACGGGCACGATATTCGAGATAACCGAGGTGGTGCGCGGTCGTCCCGTGGTATATAAGTTGAAGGATCCGGCGCAAAAGGTCGCGCTCTCCGAAACTTTCAAAGTTGAGAGCATTTTGCAAACAAAGGCAGAGGGCACAACAAACAGGTATTGGTGAAGTGGAATTTTTTAAAAAAAAAATAAAAAAAATAAAAAATAAATAAATAAATAAGTGAGTGAGTGAGTGAGTGAGTGAGTGAGTGAGTGAGTGAGTGAGTGAGTGAGTGAGTGAGTGAGTGAGTGAGTGAGTGAGTGAGTGAGTGAGTGAGTAAGTAAGTAAGTAAATAAATAAATAAATAAAAAAAATCTGTATAATAACCCTGGCACCTAATTACTTACACCAGGGCTAATATGCCAGATCTTTAAAATTTATTTATTCTCCACATTCATACATACAACATACTTCACAGAAAAATTTTAAAATAAAATTACAAAATAATATAATATATAACAAATTATAAAGATAAATAAATTAAATTATATATCATAAAAACAAAACACAAGAAAATAAGAACAAAAACACAAATTATAACATTTCACACATAATCACTCTGAGAAATAGATGCTCTAAAACAATAACAAATCATTTCAAACAATCAAAATACAATAAAATTTCTAAATAAGTTTATATATATTTAAAAAATAACAATTTATAATAAAAAAAATAATAAAATCAAAACAAATTAATTTCCTCAATACAACAAAATATAAATTTCATACACATCACTCACAACTACAAACTACTACTAAACAATAAACAAATATATAAAATTAAATTATTAATTATAATTATTACATCGAATTATAAATTATATTATTACTATTATTATCATCATTATTATCATTATTATTACCTATCATTATTGTTACTTAAAAATTAGTTAATTTAATATTATAATTATACCTATAACTAATACTTTTTACAAATATATATATTTTTTAAATTTAAATTTACATGTTTATTAAAAATTTTAAATAAACAAAAATTTACTGGTATCCAGTAAAATATAACTGGTAACCAGTTATAAAAAAAGAAACAGCTATAAACTAAAGCTCTAAACTGCCGCCGGTTACCGGCGGCATACTATATGTACTGGTTTCCAGCACAAAAACTACAAAATCTACAAAATGTGTGTAGTATAAAGTTCAAAATTTACATAACCAAAATTTACAAAAACAACTTTTGATTAATAAGACAGTTTATATACTTTAATAAAATAATGTGGACTAAAATCACTAATATTTAATTATTTTAAAATAATTTTTACAAAATTATTTTTCACTATTATTTCCTAAACATCCAGAAGTTTTATGAAATAAATCACATTTCACTTCACTAATTCAACTTTCACATCACTAAATCACTTATTTACTTTTAATTAGATTCACTAGAATATCAAGGTCATAAATCGCTTAAAATCCTATCACTCACTTGATCATTAACACTTGCGGTCACTCAATCCGTCGCCGATCTTCCTATCAATGCATGATGCAGCAATCCCGACATGGTGACGACTCGCCTCGCCTCGCCTCGCCTCGACACGCCACTCCTTCCTGGTCATCGTCTCCCTCCGAGTTAGTCGTGGGTTGTCGCCTGCCTCACACCGATAGTACTTCCTCTGGTATACCGCCTCTCCATCCTGGCTGTATACTATTGTGCTCGGTCCCTTTACCTCGATGTCTTGATAATTAAATTCCGTCCTGTTCCATTTCATCATATATATGTAGGTTTTCACGGTTTCTTGTCATGCTCCTGGTCTGAATTCTGTGTGATCGTCTTTCTGCTGCATTTATCGTTATGTTTCCTACTTGTCGAGATTGTTCTATAATTATCTTTATAGCGTGTAAACTAATCTTGTTTGTTAGAGCCTCCAAATGTGGAAACACATCTTTGTTACGTATTATATCAAAGAGCTGATATCCTTGTAGATTTTCTCTTTCCTCAAGCGTAAAATTGGTGTTTTTTTGACATTCAAACATAACATGCTGCGGTGTGTCCTGCTTAAAGCATACGTCACACTCATCGGTGTTCAATTTATTAATCTTTTTCCAATAAGTGCCATAAGGTCCATTGCCAGATATATAGTGTACAATTTCTTTCGTGTTATTCAAATGTCTGAGTGCCAATCTTTCGGAGATATCCATGAAGAAAGAAAAGGTACGCCTTCCTTGATTTATAGTCTCCCATTCTTCTTGCCAAATATGCATCAGTCTAGTTTTAATTTCCCGCTTAGTAGTGCAATACTGCTCCAAAATATCAGCAACTGCATTAAAGTTTCCTTTTTTAAGCCAAAAATAAGTTCCTCGAAGTCTTAGAGTTAAATCTACTGGCCAAATTCCAGTTATTACAAAAAGTGCTAAAGTAGGGGTTGTTTTATAAGCTCCCGTAAATCTTAATAAAACTTTCCTTTGTGTCCTTCTTAGGAGATTTCTAATCATCACATATTTCATTCTAGTAGCCCAAATTGCAGCACCGTAAGTTATTATTGAGCTGAATATGCTTGTGTGATATATGCTAACAGTATGGAGCGGAATTTTATAATCAAATTGAATTATTCTAGAAAGTTTCATCATAGGTTTTTCGGCTTTGACCCTTACATTTTCTGTATGATGATTAAAATTTAACTTCTCATCTAAATATATTCCTAAATATTTCATATTCTTATTTCTTCTTATTTTTTCATTTTCAAATTTTAAACTTGGATCCCTTTTAAAATTTCCCTTTAAAATCATGTATCCAGATTTTGCTGGGGATATCTTCATTTTGGAACTCTTGCACCAGGTTGAAAGTATATGCAACAAATTATTACTTTTTCCTTCTAGTTCTCGTCTAGAATTTGCACCTATTAAAATAACTACGTCATCAGCGTAAGCTATTACTTTCAGACAGGTATTATCGCGCTGTACTTCCTCTAGGAGTGTTTCTAAAACAATATCCCAAAATGTGGGCCCTAATATAGAACTCTGGGGGCATCCTTTAGTAATAGTCTTAGTTATTGTTTGATTTATTCCTAAAAGTTTCACTTTTCTATCTTTGCAATAGTTTAAAAGAATTCTATATAATGAAACTGGATAATTTAAGCTTCTTAATCTCTTAAAAAGAAAAGGCCACCAAAGGTTGTCAAAAGTGCCAGAAATATCAACAAAAATAGCGGCTACACATTTGCATGGTGAATTTTTTGTGGCTCCAATTACTGTGTTAATGGCATCCTCGGTAGACCTTCCCTTCCGAAATCCATATTGGTTGTCATTCATGCCAATCATGGTTCTAAATTCAATTATTCTTTTATTTAATAAAGATTCAAAAACTTTCCCTATAGTGTTCAATAAGCAGGTTGGTCGATAGGACTTAGGAACAAGTGGATCTTTATCACTTCCTTTTTTGAGTATTGTCAACTTGGCAATTTTCCAAGCTCTGGGAAATTCTCCTTGCCATAGACAGTCATTAAACATATTGTGTAAATATGGAGCTAAGCTATCCCTTATATTAATCAAAATCTCATTTTTAATTTCATCTATTCCAGCTACCTTCTTTTTCTTAAGGTTTAAAATTGTATGTTTGATTTCACTTTCATGAAATGGGAAAATGACTGTATTGTTTTCATATGGTGCCTGCAGTTCATTTCTTAATATCCTATTTTGCTCATTATCTGTCTCGTCATTATCATCCGGTAGTAGTTTTCGTAGCAATTCGTTTATAGATTCCGACCAGTTGGTTGTAATAGTCCCATCTTCTTTTCTCAAAATATTTAACACTTCCGGTTTTTTTATTTTTTCCATAACTATTTTATATGGTACCCCCAAATGTTTTGGCCTATGCTGTTTTCGATATAATTTTGCCATGATTTTTTCCTAGTTTCTTGCAGGGTTGTCTTAAATTTAAGTTTAGCTTTTCTGTAGGGTAACAGATTTCTTTCTCTTTCTTCATATATTATACTTTTTTGATATATTCGTCTAGCTTTCCTTAATTTTCTTCGTAAGTTGTAGAGTTCTTTTGTCCATACGTTGTCTATATATTTCTTAATTTTGCGCTTCGGTATGGTATTTATCATTATTTGTCTAATTATTTTCTCCAATTCTTTGTCTTCAGAATGTAGATCATTGCCAGTGTAGTTTAGATTTACGTTTTCAAATTGCTGTCGAAATTTCTCCCAGTTGGTTTGTCTGTAGTTTAATCCAAATTCCTTTTTAAAATATACATTTCTTCTGGGTTCTAAAATGTAATTGAAATAAATTAATCTGTGATCGCTTGTAATATAATCCAAACCTACTTTCCAGTTTTCTATTTTGTTAACCATGTGAAAATTTGCTAGGGTCAGGTCAATGTTCGATGTTGCACCTGCTCGATTTTCAAAGGTTGGTGCGTTGTTAGGTAGATTTAGAACACTTAAGTTAAGTTCTGATATAATTGTCGTATAAAGATACAACTTCTGTGACATACCAACGTAAAGCATCCCTAACCGACATGGTGCCATCTCTCACCCATGTTTACTTTGTAATTAGTTTAAACTGGAAACATAAATAAGTTAAGGCTCTTATATCAGTCAGCATTGAATACTCAGCTAGAATGTGTGTGGCAAGTGCGTGGACATTGTTTTATTTTTTTTTTGTGCTGCGTAAGCAGTGATCCCAACTGGGAAGTTAATAGCGTGAAAAGCTATAAAACATCCCGTTGGAAATAACAAAGTGGTTACTTATGTTCTGAAAGTCATCTGTGTAACGCTGGCGGGCCTGCCTTCAGTATTCAACGTGGACTTTACTAAATTCCTGGAGTTTTACTAATAAACTTCTTATCTTTGAATTGTGCCTTATTAATCGCTGAGCTGCCTTGTTCTCGAGCTAAGGCTCGGGGCTTACCTACAATCCCGAAATCTACAGTCGTGTGTGCAAAACACCGCTACACGACATCTGATGTCAGCGGCGGGATTACAAGGCGATTACAAGACAATTACAAGGCGAAGCAATCAGAAGACGGCACTTCTTCGACTTCGACTGAACTTCTTCCTGATTCAGGGTGTCTTCTGAAGAGCTGAATCAGATCTTCATCTTCATCTTCTAGAACTTCGCAGATCTTTCATCGAGGTGGAAGACATGCAGTACTTCAGGAGGGACGGCGCCCATGAACCTCCGAACGTCTTTGCTTCCTCTAGCCGGAGGCCGGCGCAGCCCGTCCGCCTTCTGGTGTCGAGCTCGTCAACAAGCCTGGGCTCTGGTTGTCAGCTGGGGTCCTCGACGGGACACAGATCTACTCAGCAAGCCTCCAGCTATCCTTCTTCGCGGTGACAACTACACCTGGACAGTCCCGAGGGACGGCGAGACTCCCTTCATTCTTTCCAAGTAAGTCCTCACTATCGTTAAATCTGGCATTGTGTTAATCGTAGACAATCAGGCTAAGTAACCCCTTGCCATGTATGTATGTATGTATATATTTTCTGTGAATGGGTATTACCCGGTGGCAGAGTTAAATGTACAAATTAAGGTTACAAACAAAGTGCACAAACAATAGTAATACAATCATAATACAATAAAGAACAATAATAAAAATATAAGATGAAATGCACTAAATACTAATTAACACTCATTAATTAATTATAACCAAATTAAATTTAGCATTAGTATTCACCATCAGTTCAATAAATGTCAAAAATACACTTGCGTAACCTTTATAGTAAATTACACAGCATTTACTTGATTTACGATATTTTTCGAAAATTTCTTCACAGATAAAGGACAGCCCTGAAAGACTGCTACAGGTAATTCATTCCATTCCTCAATGGTTCTATTAACAAAGGAGAACTTTCCTACGTCGGTTCTGTGCCTTCTACCTTTAATTTTATACAAATGATCCTTTCTTCCGTAATATGTAGGGTTGTCCAATCTTTCACTAATACCCACCCATGCATTTGAACCACGATAAGCTTGAAATAATGCGCATAACCTCTGCCTCTTACGCCGGACTTTTAGAGGCTCCCGTTCAGCCTCCTCCCCCTTTTTAGGCCCAAAAGATTTACCTCGTTTTATAAATTTTATAGCCCTTCTCTGTATTCTTTCTAGCGAATCAATTTGACTAAGTCTATATGGGTCCCAGCATACTGCTCCATATTCCATAATCGGCCGCACCAAAGATTTGTAGGCAATTTCCCTGGACCTTCCGCTCCCCTTTTTCAGTACCCTCATTAAGAAATGTAACGCTTACCACGCTTTCCTGGATGTAGAATTTACCTGGTCGTCCCACCCAGCGTTACTCGCCAGGTACACTCCCAAATACTTGCAGCTATCTACCTGCAGATTTTTTTCTCCGCCCATGTGATAGTTATGAACAATTTCCCTCTTAGATCTTCTAAATGCAATGGACTTACTTTTCTTAGCATTAATCGTCATCTTATTTGTAGCAGCCCAATTACTAATTTCATTTAAATCACCCTGAAGCAGAGACTCATCTATGGCATTCCGAATTTTATTATAGATAATGCAATCGTCTGCAAACAGTTTTATCTGACATTTAATATTTACACTTATATCATTAACAAAAATAAGAAAAAGTAGCGGACCCAGTACTGAGCCTTGGAGTACTCCCGAACTAACTGTGCATCTCTCGGAGATTTCTTTACCTACTTTTACCTGCTGTGTTCTCCCATCCAGAAACGCTTTGACCCATAAAACCACTCGTTTGTCTATTCCTGTGCCAGCTAGTTTCCCAATAAGTAAATTATGCGGCACTACATCAAATGCTTTAGAAAAGTCTATTACCACTGCATCAGTTCTTCCTCCTGCGTCCACTTCATCTGCTAAGTCTTGAAATAAGGAAGTTAATTGACTTTCGCACGAGCACCCAGGTCGAAACCCATGTTGCGCTTCCTTGAACCATTTTTTGTTTTCTAACTCCTCCCTTATATATTCTGCTATTAAATGCTCCATCAACTTACACACTATTGACGTTAAACTAACTGGTCGATAATTATTTATTTCTGTTTTATTACCCCCTTTATAAATAGGAACTACAATAGCGGTTTTCCAGTCTTCTGGTAAGTCACAGTTATTGATTGACATGTTAAACAAAAACATTAGATAGGGAATCACAGCTTCTCCCCCAATCTTCAATATTTCAGTAGGTATGTTATCGGGCCCCCTCAACTTTCGATTCTGCAACATCTTGATCCTTTTGCGTAATTTGCAAGCCATTATTTGAAAAGTAGATTCCCCACTATCTCCAATTACCTGTTCAGCATTATCATCCAACTTATGAAAAATAGGTACAAAATGTGAATTTACTGCGTTCGCTTTGTCCTTATCGCTTACTATAGCAATCCCATTTACGCTAAGATCTGGTATACTCTCCTTATTACCCCTGCGTCTATTTACATAATTGTAAAAGGATCTCCAACAGTTATTTGCCCCACCAAAATTTTGTTCAAAAAACCGTTCTTGTGCTTGCAACTTTTCGTCTTGTAATTGTTAAGACAATTCCTTAAATCTATTAAAATGCCATTCGGATTTCTTCCTTTTATTAAACGCTCGCCTGGCTTTTCTTTTAAGTATCCTAATAGATTTTGTATAAAATTCTGGATCAGCGTTTTGTTTAATAATTTTGTATGGAACGTGCTTTTTAATTGTTTCCGAAATCAGTGTTTTAAAACTAACCCATGTTGCATTTACCCCGGAAGCAGATTGTACAAATAGCCTATATTGTTCACGGAGGAATATTTGAATAGCGGTCACGTCAGCACTGCGAAAATTCCAACTAATTACTTCTTCCCCTTCAGACCGGTTTCTCCGCCCCTTCCAGTTCAGTTCTAGTTGTACACTGCTGTGGTCACTTATACCTGGTAAAACCGCGTATGAGGAAAAAAATGATTCCGGCCTGCATAAAAATACATCCAGTACAGCTGATTGCCGGGTACCTGTTTTAACAACTTGCAGTAGCCCCTGATCCCAGATGAGAAGGTTAACCAGATTTTGAGCTTCGCCTCCTATTAACTGTCCGTCCCAATTCACGTTTGGCAGATTTAAATCTTCTGCTAAGATAATATTATGTCGTGTTTCAGAAGCGATTTTTGCTACTAGTTTATGGAGAGTTACATAGTCGGATTCGCCAGGTGGTCTGTAGCAAGCTATTATTGTTACATTGTTCCCTTCATTTCTTTGATCGATAATTTCTATTGCCATGATTTCTACATCCTCTTCAACCCACAATACTTTGCTGCTTAATTCTGATTTAGTACAAATAAAAATCCCCCCTCCCCTGCCATCCCTGTCCCTTCTGAACACCCTGTAATCTGATCTAAATACTTCCGCGTCATTAATATCAATGCTCAGCCATGATTCCGTACCTATAATTACATTTGGATTACATATTTCTACTAAATTCCAAAATTCTACAGTCTTATTCACAATACTACGACAATTTACCTGTAACAGCCTTAAAGAATCAGTCCTTACCTCTGAATTGTCGTTTCCTAGAAGTTGATGTCACTGCCGTTCCTGCACCTCGATTCCATCGGTCCACTTGGTTACTCTCTCGAACAACGCTGCCAAATTTGAAGATCCTCTTCGATTAAGGTGAACACCATCTCGTCCAAAGTCCCAGTTACTAATCCACGAATTTGGGTCCAAAAACTGTACGTTAAGTCGCTCCGCTACCCACTTGCATCACTTTCCTCCAGTTGACACCGCTTCGCCTCAAAACTCCACTAACAACGACTTTTGCTGAAGGAAACAGTTGTTTTGTCGTGTTAACGAGTCGTACATGTCCCCCATTGCATAATTAACGCTCCTCTTTAGATCATTACTTCCAACGTGCAACACAATCGTCTGGTAGTCATTTTCCGTCTCGTTTTGCTTCCTCTCGATTTCCCTCTGTAGACCATCGGCCCTTATGCCAGGATAGCAAACCAACTCCGCATTTGGGTTTCCTGCATGTCTTATAATGGAGCCTCCTATTATTAGACATGATTTCTGATCTTTTTTTCCACCCTCCTCTTCTCGTGGCTTTCTTAGTTGGCGATTTTCTTCTTCCAGCCTCTGGATTTTTTCTTCTGCATCTTTCAGCTTCTCTCTTAATTCCCGCACTTCCTCCTGTAGCTGCTCCAGTTTTTTCTGGTTTGTAGTTACGATGTCATTACCCCTGCAGTCTTTGCATGCCCAATTTTCTTCAATGTCCTGGTCCCTCTTTATTTTTTGGCAGCCCAAATGGTACCATTTCGCACAAGTGCTACACCGAAGACCTGACCTCAGCGCTTTGTTGCAGTTCCCACATCTTTCATCAGCTGTCGTGTTTCCAACAGGCCCAGGATTTAATTCGATTCCTCCTATCACAAGTAAACTTGCCAATACAAAAACCATAAAATAGCATTTCTTCGAAGTTCCGGTCGTTTCTGCCCGCTCGCTACCTGCTATCCGCGAACACCGGCCCATCCACATTCCTATCCTCGCCCGGTAAAGCACCAGATCCACACCCATTGTTCTGCAGGTACCTGGTCCCTGGTATGTCCGCACTGCTCGACTGCTAAATGTCTTTCGCAAGTAGAAGTAGAGTAGAACTTCCGACAGAACCGGACGATGAGGTGGAAGAAACGAATAGCTTCGTGTCAGTAGCTACTGCAGTTAAATTATTGGAAACAAAATTTGACGGAAATCCAAAAGATTTGCAGGAATTTATAGACAATGTGGAAAATGCTTATAGCATTTTGTCTCCAGCAGACCATCCTACATTTTTTAAATTTGTTTTAGCCAGAATTACTGGAGATGCTAAAGTAACTTTAAACTTCAAGGAAATGCCCGCTGCGGGGGCTACCTGAGAAAATGTTAAAGAAAAATTAGAAACGCACTATGCAGTTCACAGAACGTTAGATTATTATGCTAATAAGTTGTTTACTAGCAAGCAGACACACAATGAAAATGTAACTCCCCACTGAGTAGAGAAGCAAGAGTAGAAAAGATTTAATACGATCCACTTCAAAAATAATAAATAATTGGAATTATGATAGGAAAATGGGAGGCAGAGATAATAATGCATTTAAGTAGAGCATGTTTTGTACAAGGTTTGGCAGATGGGCAAGTTAAAACTATAGTTAGGGTGAAATGCGATCAAATGTCGACGAAACAATTAATAGAATTAGCAGTAGAAGAGGAAAGAGCACAAAGGTCTTGCCAAAAATTTAAGGGTTATTACGGCGAAAGAAGGGCAATGGCAAGTAACAGTTCCCACCAGTTCCAGGGTGCTCGCATGGGCGTAAAGAGCAGGCCTGAGAACGTGAGGCGCGGACCATCAGGGGTTCACGCGATAGCACGCGATAGTGTGTTTTAGGTGCGGTAAACAGGGGCATGTTGATAAAGAATGCAGAGGGAAGGCCTACTGCAAGGCATGCCGTAAAGTTGGACATGAGACGAGGGAATGTCTCGCACAGGGGAAACAGGTAGTAGGGCTACCTGTGAAACCTGTGGTAAGTCCAAATGAAAGTAAAGGTTGCAGCCCAGGTGTGAAAGAGAACCTGACAAACAAAATAGGTATGAAAGAGGACCTAACAAACAAAATAGGTGTGAAAGAGAACCTAACGAACAAAATAGGTATGAAAGAGGACCTAACAAACAAAATAAGTATGAAAGAGGACCTAACAAGCAAAATAGGTGTGAAAGAGAACGTATCAAACAAAATAGGTGTGAAAGGGAACCTAACAAACAAAATAGGTGTGAAAGAGAACCTAACAAACAAAATAGGTGTGAAAGAGAACCTAACAAACAAAATAGGTGTGAAAGAGAACCTAATAAGTAAGTTTAATGTTACTAATGGGGTACAGGAAAATCCTTACGTAGTTTTTGTATTAAGTAATGATTTAAAGAAAGGGGAAGTTAGTTTTCAAAAAAAACTGGGGAAAGGTTCAAGGTTTCTGAATGCGCAGAAATAAGTTTCAGCAACGTAATGTTTGGGCCAGATCATAAATTTTATGTAGTTTCGCATCTACCTGAAAAATTAGACCTGCTACTAGGAAGGGATTGGTTAGAGGCACACAAAGGTGAATTAAGGGTCCCGTGCAAGCATGCGGCAATAAAAATAAAACCGATGAGTGAAGTTTTAGTAGAGTTTGATACATCAGAACAAGGTGTAAGGTACTGTAAGAAACAGGAAGTAGATTATAATTTAGTTTGTGCTGAAAGCATTGTAAACTGTAAGGGAGGAAAGTTTTGCTGTTTAATAGTTAATTTAAGTGAAGATGAGAGAATAGTGGCAGTAACTCCGCAATTGACAAAGTCTGATATAAAAGGGAAAGAAATTAGAATAAGGAAAGGAGAAACGAACTACTGCTTTTTAAGTTAAGGGTTGCACATGTAAAAGAGGGGTTAGAAGAGTTGAAAGAAATTTGTTTGGAGTATAACGATATATTTAGGTTACCAGGGGATAGGCTTACAGAGACTAAGGCAATAACACATCACATCCCAACACCATCTTTACCACCTGGTAGATCTATCACATTAAAGAATTACAGAATATCAGAACAGCACCAACAGGAGATAAATAAGCAAGTGCAAGATATGCTAGACCAGGAAATTATGGTCCCGAGTTCGAGCCCAGGGAATTTTCCAATTTTAGTAGTTCCAAAGAAAGTGGATGCTTCAGGTACTAGAAAATGGAGGATTTGTATTGACTTTAGGAAATTAAACGAAGTGACAGTAGGTGATAGCTGTCCTCTACCCAACATACAGGAAATTCTAGATAAATTGGGAAGGTCTCGTTACTTTTCGGCTTTAGATTGTGCAAGTGGTTATTGGCAAATACCCTTAGCACCAGAGGACCAAGCAAACACTGGCTTCACCACCAGCCAAGGTCACTTTCGTTTTACTAGAATGCCCTTTGGATTAAAATCAGCCCCAGCTACTTTTCAAAGGTTAATGAACACCATATTGATCGAATTAATTGGAATTAGATGTTTGGTTTACTTAGATGATATAATTATTCTTGGTGAAACTTTGGAGGATCATAATTCTCGGTTAAGACAAGTTTTTCAAAAGTTGCGAGAAAATCAAATGCAATTAGAACCAGATAAATGTGAATTTCTTAAAAGCGAATTGTAGTATTTAGGTCACGTAGTTACTGCAGAAGGTGTTTATCCTGATCCGAAGAAGGTTGAAGCTATAAGTAAATTTCCAAAACCTAAGACACCCAAAGATATAAAGTCATTCTTACGCTTGGCAGGTTACTATAGAAAATCTATTCCAGCATTTAGCAAAATTGCTAAACTGCTTAATGATTTGTTAAAGAAAGGAACAGAATGGGAATGGTCGGAAAGGCAGGAACAAAGCTTTCAGGAATTAAAGGGTAAATTGTTGGAATATCCAGTATTGCAATTTCCAGATTTTACACAACCCTTTGTTTTGACAACTGATGCGAGGAATTATGCAATTGGGAGTATTCTAAGTCAAGGGAAAATTGGTAGCGATAGGCCTATAGCTTTCGCAAGTAGGATATTGAATGGCGCAGAAATAAGCTATAGCACAGTGGAGAAAGAGCTACTAGCTATAGTATGGTCTTGTAAGCATTTCCGTCCATACTTACTAGGTAGAAATTTCACAGTGGTAACAGACCATAAACCTCTTTTATGGATTTTCAATGTTAAGGATCCGAGTTCGAGACTTCTTAGATGGAGAATGTTATTGGAAGAATATGAATTTCAAATAGTGCATAAATCAGGTAGCAAAAATGTAAACGCAGATGCGCTTAGTAGGTATCCCCTTCCAGAAATTAATGCTGTTCTAAAATCAGTGGAAGAAATTTCTAAAGAAAGAAAGCAGAGGTTACTGAAAGAGATGCACGAATGTCCTATAGGAGGGCATCAAGGTATTCAAAGAACATATGAAAGGTTAAAATTGTACACTTCTTAGCCTAATATGTTTAAGGATGTAGAGAATTACATAAAGTTATGTTCGACTTGTCAACTAAACAAACAGACACTTCCAAACACTAAAGCTGAATTGCAAATAACAGACACACAATCACAACCTTGGAATAAGGTGTGCTTGGATATTGTACGTCCATTGTCAACTTCAGATTCAGGAAATAAATATTTATTAACATGTCAGGACAATTTGACTAAATATTTGATAGTAATTCCCATGATAGGTCAGAGTGCAAACACTGTGGCGGATAAATTTGTAAATGAAATTATTCTTAGGTATGGGATTCCTGATGAGATTTTAACAGATCAAGGATCTCAGTTTATGAGTCAGGTATTTCAAGACTGTTGCAAATTACTTAGGATTAAGAAGTTGCACACAAGTGTTCACCACCCAGAAACCAATGGAAGTTTGCAAAGATCACATAAGGTTATTGTAGAATATTTGCGTTGTTTTGGAAACAAGTTACAAACTGACTGGGATAAATGGGTTAGTTTTGCAAGCTTCACATATAACACAACCCCTCATACTGCAACCAAGTATACACCTTATGAATTGTTATTTGGTAGAAGGGCAAATCTGCCAGGGATATTGCAAAGAGAGCCTCAGCCATTGTATAATTACGATGATTTAGTGATAGAAATTAAACAGAAATTCCAAGTAGCATGGCAACAAGCAAGGTCTAATTTACAGGAGTGGAAAGAAAAAGTGTAAAAAATTTAATGAAACTATAAAGGCAAGGAAATATGCCAAAGGAGATTTGGTGTTAGTATATAATGAGCAAAGAAAGAAACTAGATCGTTTATGGAACGGACCTTATGAAGTGACTGAGGTAAAGGGCCCAAACGTTTCGTTGAAAAAGGTAGGAATAGTAGGTAAAAGGACAATTGAAACTCATGTTCATAGGACCAAACCTTATTTTGCAGGTGCGGTAGAAGATGAGGGTTAGTCATCTGATCAAGGTGATCGTTTTATTGTGGTGGTGGGAGCAGCTTCAGGGAGAAGCGTTAGGAACTGTGGTTGAAGAACAAGATATAAAAGCTCACGTGAAAGTAATTAGCAATCAGGCAGGCGTTTACTTCGACCATGTAGGAACATTGTATTCCTATCCAGCAGAGTGGAGTTTCTTAACATATGTAGATTTAGAACCTGCAAGACAGCTGTGGAGAAAGACAAAACAACAGATTACAGTTCTGATACAAACACGTGAAAAGGTAAAACATGAAACATGGTATATGTATACCGATTGTAAACCTTCCATTCCGTATCTTCATTCAAAACGTAAACGACAGGCTAAAAGATGTCTTAGGCGATTTGATAGGGTTGAATCAAAATGTTAGACGCAAGCGCAGCCCTCTAAAGTTCATTGGTAGTGCATTAAATCTTCTTTTTGGAACAGCTACTGAAGATGAACTTCAAAAATATGCTAAACACATAAGACATTTAGAATAAGATCATAGGGATTTTTTGCGAATAGCTTCGAAACAGATGCTTGTTTTAAAATCTACACTGATCACTATGAATTCCACTGTTAAAGAAGTAGCATTAAATGAAAATAAAATTAAAGAAGTAATAGAGAAGTTGTCATTAGAAACAACAAAACAAAATGCAGCTTTACGTTATGAACTGGAGACAAGTATGGTAATAAATGAATTAATACAACAGATTCAAAGAGGGATTGAAGAGTGTCAACACACTTTCGATCTTCTCATTAACGTATATTTGAATTCACAAAACGGAATTTTACAGCCTCAAATTATCACAGTGCAAAAGATAAGAGAGCTTTTAAAAAAGGAAAGCATGCCAGATCTAACGACGTTCCCTCCTTTCCCTTCTTCACAACTTTTATCCTTGATCCAACCAACAATTTATACTCAGGGATCAATGTTGGTTTATGTTGCAAAAATACCATTGTTGCATGAGAAACAGTATCAGTTGTATAAAATATTGCCATTTCCAGTGATTATGCAATCAAATTTGACTGCAAAGTTCATTGACTATCCGAAAGACTATATTTTTGCGGACAATCTACGACAACAATATGGATACTTAACAGTAATGGACTTGGAAAAGTGTCATAATCCAAATAAGTTAACCTATGTGTGTTCAGAAGCAATGCCTATTCTGACTTATGTTCCAGGTCAGGATTGTATAGCCACATTACTACATCCAAACACCCAAGAATTACCTCAAAATTGTAATGTAAAGTACTTACCTTTATCTCACACCCTTTGGATACTATTATATGAGTAATGAATGGTTATATGTGGCACCGCCAGTTGAACTGTTTACAACTATTTGTAATATGAATCTAGACTTTTAGGAAGAGGACTAGCGTCTTTAGGTAAATTATGTAAAGGGTTAACAGCAAGAAGTGTGTTGTATCCACTGGCCCATTTTGAGACAAACAATACCAAGGAAGACATTATTCCTTTCTCTCCTTTGGACACCGATTGTTGTATAACACTTCCTGATCAAGAAGAAATTCATAAAATTCCTTTAACCCTTCCTCTACATAACATAATGTCTTCAGTGACGGATTTGAAATTGGCCGGTTTTAAAATAGACTAAGTGCAGAAATTAATTAAAGAACAGGAATCGAAGGAAGCCAATAGACCAAGGGATTGGTCAGATTTTGTATATTCTGGTTGGAGCTATGTATTATGTATGTGTTTTATTTTTGTGATTTGGATATGTAGTTGTTGTTATTGTAAGTGTTGTAGAGATTGTAGCACCTGGTTATTTAAGCAATGTCCACCGAAGAAGTGTATTGACTCAGTAGGTGAACATATGAGAGCCTTAGTTAATGTTAATGTGAACAGTGGGGCAAATGCTAGATCGCAGATACTGATTGATGGACAGGGTTATCAAGGGTTACCTGTAATAACATCACAGCCTGGAAGGTCAGGTCAGGATTTTGAAATGAGGTCTGCATCTGAGGAGGAGATTAGACTACCGTCTCCAGTAGAATTTCGCAGGTCCTCCAGGCTAAAGGCAAAAGAAGATGTTGCCTCCAAGGGATGGATGTTCTCAAAACCTTGAGCTTGTCATAAGACAGTAACAACCTTTTTCTTAAGGGGGGAGGTGTCGTATAAAGATACAACTTCTGTGACATACCAACGTAAAGCATCCCTAACCGACATGGTGCCATCTCTCACCCATGCTTACTTTGTAATTAGTTTAAAGTGGAAACATAAATAAGTTAAGGCTCTTATATCAGTCAGCATTGAATACTCAGCTAGAATGTGTGTGGCAAGTGCGTGGACATTGTTTTATTTATTTATTTATTTTTTTTTGTGCTGCGTAAGCAGTGATCCCAACTGGGAAGTTAATAGCGTGAAAAGCTATAAAACATCCCGTTGGAAATAACAAAGTGGTTACTTATGTTCTGAAAGTCATCTGTGTAACGCTGGCGAGCCTGCCGTCAGTATTCAACGAGGACTTTACTAAATTCCTGGAGTTTTACTAATAAACTTCTTCTTATCTTTGAATTGTGCCTTATTAGTTGCTGAGCTGCCTTGTTCTCGAGCTAAGGTTCGGGGCTTACCTAGAATCCCGAAATCTACAGCCGCGTGTGCAAAACACAGTTACA
Source organism: Tenodera sinensis (assembly GCA_030765045.1). NCBI lineage: Eukaryota > Metazoa > Arthropoda > Insecta > Mantodea > Mantidae > Tenodera > Tenodera sinensis. The sequence continues at coordinate 129,278,728 of CM060962.1, forward strand.
CGACATAATCTCTTCCAATTTTTCCCCTCTTTCATCTTTTGTACTATTGTGCCACCATTCAGATTTCGCATTTGCATCCATTGTATGTAATACTTCATAATTTGGATATAGTCTATTTATATTATGTATCGATTCCAGATATGGTTCAATTTCATGGCTGTACTGAAAGTAGTGGTTGGAAAGAATAAAAATTCCTGTATCATGACTGATTTGTATACAGTTATTATGTGTATCATTTAGTTGTGTTATTTTGGTTACCTGTAGTTCATTATTATTTATAATAACAGCTGCCATTGGATTCTCCCCGGTGTGAATTTCTCTCGCCATAACAGGGGTATATGCTAGTTTTTTGTTTATTAAGTAAGGCTCTTGTATGCATAAAATATCGATATTTAACTCATCTATAATCTTCTTAATTTCCGACATAACCAATCTGCTTCTCTGGGCGTTTATTTGTGTCAATCGAAGTAATCTAATGGGGTATTGGCGTGAGTCTGCCATTATTTCGTCTTAAAAGAACATAACCTCTGGGTGCCAAAAATTTTTGTTTAATACCCAGTTTCCTGTTTTCTTCAGTGAGCTCTCTCGATAGTTTATGTACACGAACCAATTGTACTCTTCTCATTTGTGGGGTTTTGGGTTTGATTTTAGGTGGGGTACTGGAAGGTTTGGGTTTGCTATTGTTACTTAATAATTTTGTTACTTGGAGAAATGGATTACTATTGGTGGGATATCTATTGGTGTTTTTATAATTATTTTGCGGGACTTTGTTGGATTTATGTTTAAAGATTCCTGTATTACTATGATTGGTAGTTTGAGGGAATATTGGGGTAGGTGTTGCTTTTTGGGAGATTATTTTGGGATAGTCAAGGTTATCATGCCTAATCACCGCATAACAATGCGGCCATTTTTGCGACCCATCAAAAGCAGTTCTTCCATAGCATAAAACAAAATGTTTATATACTTCATCCAGATCCAAGATTTCATTTCTTCTACTATAAACTTTTTAAACTAATTCTAATAATTCGTTTGGGTCGGTTGGAATATTTATAACTTTTAGTTCCATTCTATCGATAGCATCTGGGATTGGAAAAATAATTTTATCGCCGTTTTTGTGGAGGGTTCGTTTAATATGCCTTAAAGCTGCTAGTGAGTTGTTTCTTTCCTCTAAACGGCTCAGCTGTAATGTTTCGTCAAATGCAGCGTAAACACTGCTGACCGCAGCATCTGGTGTCATTGAGCTTTCCCCCGTCCTGTGTCCGTGGTCTTCGCTGCCGTCATCAGAAGTTAGCATCCTCTTTTCTTCCACAAGCGTTTCCGGTATATTAACCTTCCCTTCCGTTTTAAAAACCTGATGCATTTGTTTTAAGTTGCCTGATCTATATTTCCAAAGTCTGATAGGAAATTTTTGTTGTAAAAATTTTGTAATGTGCTCGTCATTGGAATTAATGTGTTACTATTTGCTATTAAATGTTTCTCTTCTTTCTGTTCTTCTTCCTCTTCTTCTCCTATTTTTGAAATAGCATCGTAATCTACAGTTATCCTTTGTTTTTTATCTAAGTTCTTCTGTTGTAAATCGTCTTTAATTTTTGCATATACCATGTTACTAGAATCTGATTTTATGAAGTTATTTTCATATTCATCAATTTTACCATTAGCATATACATTTATTACTTCAGGTTTAACATATATTGAATCGGTTTGTGTTTGACAGTTAATTTTATTCTGATTTAATTTAAGTTTGTGTCTAATTACTCTTAATAAATTTCTGCATAATCTACTTGGTGTGTTTCGCCGGGGTTTCCTACGTGATTGTTGCACTAATTTAGTTTGTGACTCACTCATAGTTTAGCCTAGAAACAGTTCGCTCCCAATACATTCTATAAGTGGAACAGTTATCTTTCCCACCGCATTTCTTCTTCCTCTTTTCACATGGTATACAAACTACTGGTGAAGTGGAAGGGATATCCGGCCAATTCAACTCGTGGGTCCTGGCTTCGACCATCGATTCACCATGCACAAAACCAAGCCTTTCTCCATCACGCTGGCGAGCAATGCTTCGATGGATCACTTTGCCGATAATACCACGGCAAGATTCTCAAACGTCTTGCTCGAGAGGATCGTCCTACAGACGGAATGGGAGGTGGCTCTGCAGAAGGTGAGGTATCCGGGGAAATTCTACAACGTCGCCCCGGCCGACGCCTGCGTCGTTGGCACCAAATACACCATGACGCACCTTCCCCCGCATTCAGAGCTCAGCTTGCAAATGCCTCGAGGCATCGTGCACCATCATAAAGACCTAGTGAAACTCGTCAACGACGTCATTCTCGAACATTTGTTGGTAGAAAATTTCTTCCTCTTCGACGAGAGCAAGAACACGGCAAGCGTGAATGCAACGGTCGCGAGAGTGCACCACGCACCCTTCGACGGGTATGTGGAGAACGTGGTGCGCACGGCTATACCGTACGTTCCCGCCGAATACGAAACCTTGAACGACGCGCCCCAGCATAAACCCGAGACGAAAACCGAAGCCGAACCCCAGGCCCACCCAGTCAAAAAGCCGTCGGGGGTAACGCAAAATGTTGCAAAACCCAAAACCCTCACGTTTTCTTCGGCCCAACCACCACCCGACACTACCTCCGCGCCACACAGGCAAGGGCTTCCACCACCGGAGGCCGATGCCACGCCTTCGAGGCCCGGCGAGCACGATTCTGATCCCCTGCATCGCATTCACAGTTTGATGCTGACTCCGACGTTGGCCAAGATGTTAGGCTTCGAACCTATACCAACGTCATTCTCCAGGCAGGACCCACACACCCTGTAGATCCATATATGAGGTTTCCTTACGAAATGTTCATGTATTGCAACCTAGTCGCACCGCAAGTGGTGGGAGATACCTTCGTCCAGGTGATAGAGAGCGTGGCGGTGGAAGCAATAACACTTACATGAGCGACGAAAAGGCGTTCTGTCCCCAAAATTGGGTGCCCCTCGTGCAACAGGACTTCAAGACGGTCGACATAGATTTAAGGAACGGTTATGGCGATCTCTTGCCATTTGCCGACGGATTTTCCTCTACTATAGTTCTCGCTTTCCGACCCAAACCGCAATAATGGATGTGCAGACCGTCACACAGTACTATCTTAACCAGGCGGTTGGCGCATTGGACGATCGCGATTTCATTCTGTACAGGGGAAAGCGCTTTCAGAGACGCAGCGGACTATTTTCTGCTCTTGGGGGATTCTTCAGAAGGGTACTACCCTTTCTAAAGAGCGGTGCAAAGGCTGTCGAAAAGGAAGCGCTCAAAGCGGGCGCTCACGCGCTGTCCGATGTCGCCGCGTCCGAAACATCGCCGAAGAAGGCCCTGAAGCGATGGCTGAAGGAGGCCTGGTCCAATTTAAAGCGAAAGGCCGACGAAAAGATCGATGCTATGCTCGGTTCCGGATTGAGACGCATCAAGAGAATAAAACGAACCAAACGCAGCCGTGGTAAACAGTCAAAGCCGAAACGCGGAAGGCGCAAGGTTCAGGACGTCTTCTCATAATGGCAGACGAAGCCGTGGTCATGAGTTCCGAACTGGACCTCTTTAAGGATGTCCCCGTTCAGATGAGCATCGAGGAATCTCGAATCATATTCCTCAACGCTCAAAACACGCCAATTACCTTTCATTATTCGGGAAATGCAGACGATTACCTAGACCTGACTTTCGTCCTGCTCAAGCTCGTGGTGAACATCGTAGACGACCAAGGAGTGAGCATCGAACCGGAAGTGAACGCCAGTTTCGTCAACAATGCATTACATTCCCTGTTTCAAAAGATCGAGGTATCGCTGAACAACGTCATCGTATCCATACCTCAAGCCGGCTACTCCTACAGAACTTATTTCGAGACGCTTCTCAATTACTCCGAAGATGCCATGAACTCCAAGCTAGAATCTTCCCTGTGGAAGAAGGACACGCCGGGCATCATGGACCCTTTCATCGCCAATGCCGGATTTCAGTGGCGTCACGGCTTCACCAAAGGCAGCAACGCCGTTCACTCATAGGCCCCTTTCCAACGCCCTATTCAGACAGGAGAAGCTCCTGTTGAACAACGTCAGCATGACCATTAAGCTGACTCCTGCCTCGCCACAATTGTATTTGTTTTCCAACGTCGCCACCTTTAAGGGCTACGCCAAAATTCAGTCTGCTACCCTACGTCTAAAAACAGTGTGACCCTCGCCAACCATAAGGCTTGCGCACCAGGCCGTGCTGACCAAGAGCAACGCAAAGTATCACCTCAAGGATGTCAGCTTTCACGCCCTCAGCATTCGAAAGGAATCCAGAGCGATGACGTTCAGCGACGTCTTCATAGGGCAAATTCCCAGAAGGGTGGTCGTGGCCATGGTCACCGACAAGGCTTATTCCGGCGATGTCACAAAAAACCCATACAATTTTCAGCACTTCAACTTCAACTCCTTTCAGCTCTATGTCAACGGTCAACCCGTTCCATCCCAACCGCTCCAACCCGAATTTTCAAACGGCCACCATCTGCAATGCTTTTAGACCCTGGAGGACGGTCTAGGAATTCATTTCAAAGACGAAGGGTATTCCATTTCCAGACAAGCATACCCCGTAGGTTATACGGTAATGGCCTTCGATCTAACGGCCGACATGAGCGCCAACGAATCTCACATCTCGGGGCAGCGCCACGGTACCATCTCTATAAGCATCGGTTTTGGCAAGACCTTGACAGAACCGGTTATACTTTTGGTGCTGGCGGAAATTCACCACACTCTCGAAATAGACGCCAACCACTCCATTTTGGTATCATGAACACCTTTGAAATACAACAATTTTTATCGATATGCCCCTCCGCGCGTCCTCACTTTTTGGGCGTCTACTCCTCCGACAAGCTTCCCAAAATTCATACCATTAGAAGGCCCCTCTTGGCTCTAGTCGCCAACACGGATTCCAGCACGAAACCGGGCAAGCACTGGGTTTGCATCTTTGTCCAAAAGAACGGTCAGGGAGAATATTTGAGTTGTGGAATAGGCCCCCATTTGCCACATTTTCTTCAATTTCTGAACAATCTCTGCGGTTTCCGATGGTCCACTAACTCCAGAAGGCTGCAAGGTCATGACAGCACCACCTGCGGTCATTACGTCATCGACTACCTCTCCCACCGCTGCTCCGGTCTTCCTAAGGTTAAATTCTTTTCCAAATTTCACGTCAGCAATTTCGCCCATAATGATGACGTCATTCTCAAAACCTACAAACGCGTATGCCAAGCAAAGTGCTCTAACGCTCAACAGTCCTGCCAATCTCTGCAGGCACGAAGCTACCGCATTGTGACGCCCATACATCGCAACTTCCTATTCGCATGTATCATCATCATCTCTTTTGTCTGTGCTTTCATAACACGCTTCCGTTGCTATAAAATCCGCAGTCGCACCGTCGGTCGCAGTCAGTCATGCAGAACGCGCAGGCAGGCACGCCAACCAGGTGAGTGCTCAACCGACTTTTCCTTTTTTTTATTTGGTTTCTATCTCGTTTGACGTGCATTCGAAACGGTTCATTTCTGTCTCTCTCTTGTTTCAGTGCAAACAACAAGTGTCGTGCAAAAAGGAAACGAATCCCCAATGCCGACGTTACGCAACTCGTGAGCAGCGTTAGTCCCGCACCAACAGAACAAGAAGAGGTTAACCACTAACCCAGTACCGTAGTGGGAACTCTGTCAGACATCTGCTTCCTAAATCCAAAACAGAGCAAATTCATGTGTGTGGGCTTTTCGCCTGTGTCGCTGCACCAGCTGGAGGTCACCATTGCAAAGTGCGGGCAGCACAACGCAGTAGTCCTGGGTTCCACACAGTGGCAAAATCTCGTCGATATTAAGGCTATCATTCAACGCCGTTTTGAATCCGGACAGGGCCCTCTCCAATCCTACCAGCTCAGCAACGGCGTCCTCGTTCTCATCAAAAATGTATTAGGAAAGCTAAAGATCGTCCTCAAATATCTGAAAGGGGTTACCGTCACGATCAATCACCAAGAGTGGATCGTGCTGGATAGCCTGCAGCGAATTATCACAGACATTCTCTATCACAAAAAGAAAGAGGAGGCTGACGTTCAAAATCAGATAATGGATTACGGCAAGTACATTCTTCACCACCATGCCTCCGTTGTGCCCTTCGACAACATGAATTTCACGCAGTTCACCAAATATATACGCTCCGCTAATTTCAGAACTTTCCTGAAGGCAGAACATTATCTCAAGTCTGATTTTGCGCAAAGCACACAGCGATGAAGACAACGAGGACCAGTGGTTCGAATTCGTTCCCGCAACGGTCCTATACATAATTTTCTACGAGCAACAATACATCTCGGCAGACAAAATGCAAAAAATGAGAAACCACGAGCGGATGTACCTCAGCAGATGCTTAACGGCGGCCATTCACCGACCTATATTATGGCAGATCACATTCTCGGTGATCTGATGTTTAGCGTCTGTCAAGACAGAGTTCTCGTTCAAAATCCAGACGCTCAAACAGATTATATTATTCAAAAAGCAACGGTTGTTGGTAAAATCTCAACGGGTTTTTCCTGTGCCAGAGTCACATCCGGTGGATGTATGATATTGCAATCTCCTTCCATCCCCCCAAACCCCACCCCTCCTCCACCCCACCCCCTCCCCCGCCCCACCACTCCCCCTCCCCTCCCCCACCATCGGATGTGTATGTGTGATCGCAAACTCAGCGCTTCCCCGCCGGATGCCTCTATCTACATATACGGTTCATTTTGCCTTCAGTTGGTAATGAGCTCTCGTGGAGGAACGACCGGCGAACCGTGCAAGACCTACCACTGCTCCTCCTGCTTTCACCCCTTGTGCAGCTGCAATCTCCGTCTTCGTCTCACGCGCTTGTGCTCCAGGTGGACTATACGAAGATCTCGCCGAGCTCAACGCGCAAATCCAACAGTTTCTCCACCGAAGCAGATGCTCCACACCAACTGCACCTGCTACTCCGTCCTCCTAAAGTTTCTGGAAAATGGACGACGCATCGAGGTGCTGTTGCCCAAGGAAAGGCAAGTGTTGCTGCAGAACGGCAAAATCATCTTTCGTCGTTAACCTCCAGCCGACGTCGACTCCTTTGGAACCAACTTTCTATAGCCGACCAGCAGGCTTGCAGGCTTTAGCTCCTTTTCGAAGGTGCAGACAACATTACAACTTACCCTCACAAACCACTCACATTGACGGCCCTGCCCCGTTTGTCAAAAACTGCCATCTGTGCCAACATGTCCCTGGAAGCTCTTAACGAGCTAGAAGAACTATCACACAGTGCAGACACTCAAAGCGTATCTTCGCTTCAACAGAACGTGCCATATCGCGTCGTCGACGTTAAAACCCTTGACACCATTGGAACCAAACTAGACAACGACACCGAAGTGTTTCTACCAACCAGATTCGCCAATACCTCTACCGAACTCATCAGCAAACTCAACTCAACATCCTTCTGCATCAGCTACGGAGGCGAAGAAAAACTTCGAAGCGGCTTCAAAAGGTACGTCGTCAAATTTACCCCTTATACCCAAAAATAATGTCCTGTGAAACAGATCGTTTCAACGTGGGAAACAATCTCACCATCAAACTCCTATTCAACGCTCAACTCTCTAGCAAAGGAAATCTTCCCTCTCCCATATGCATTCTCTTCTCCTAGACCACCTTCTTCGGGAACGTGAAAATCGTCTCCGTAAAACTCGACATCCAAGATGCCGACGTCCTCCACATCCAATATCTACCTGTCAAAACTCAACATCGTCAACAAAACGCTCGCTGCACCATATTCCTCGGTAACAGCAAAAGCCCTGCTATAGCCAACAGAGTAACGAACTCAGGATGTCATAAAAACGACGTCGTCATACCCATCTACGTACCAACCTTCGACCAGGAACTTCCGCAAAACTTTTCTCACCTATTGCTCTCCTACGTCACAGAACCCATCTGCAATTCATTAAAGTTTCGCAGCAGCAGCGAGCACGAGGACACCCAACCAACTTAATATATATATTAATTGATTTTTAAACAAATGTGGGACATTATATATTGAACAACCCTTGTATTCTGGGGAGCCAGTAGAGATAGCCACTTAGTTTTTAAAAGTCAAAAAGATTATAAGATACCTCAAGGTAGCAGGGAAATATGACTCATGCAGAAACATTTTTAAGGAACTAAAAATCTTAACTTTACCAACTCTGTACACGTATTGCTTATTATGTTACACAAAACAAAATTACAGGAACTTCACTACAAATAACCAAAATACACAACCATGGCACTAGAAACAAAATTAATCTAAGGACAATGATGCATAGAACCACACTCTTTTCCAAAGGAGTTAGAATTACTGCAGCTGTCCTATATAATAAATTGCCAAAACGTTTAAGAAGCTCAAAATCCATGTGATGTTTCAAGATGTCTTTGAATATAAATGTTACAAATGTTATAGTGTGAACGAGTTTATGGAGACACTATAATTGTAAGACTATTCATATACTCTCGTCACTAGAGCCCGGATTTTTATGTAATTACATATTTTAAATCCTGCATAATATTTCAATGAGAAGTAAACATGTTGGCGAATTACGTCATTTGGGACTCCCTTCCATATTTTTATTTTACATTTTTTTTTACATATTTTGCACATTTCTACATATTTTAACGATGTTACATAAAACGTACATATTTTCTGGGTTTCGTTACAATTTTATTATTTTTTAAAAAATATTGTAGTCACATTATAAACTATTGTTTTCACAAGTTTTGCTGAAAGCAACAAAAATGAATCTGCGAAATAGGATGCAAGTTAAATTAAGAATGCGATAATAACCGCATCGCCTCGCCTCGCCTGGCGCCTTGGGCATTTACAAGGACTGGAGAAATTGATTGTTACCATTGTCGCAGTAGTCGGCATCTTGTAGCTGCGAGGAAACAAAGTGAGCCGCTGGACAACCATCAATATAGCGAGGCAATAATACTTCAGTTAGTTTCTTGCAAGTCTTAGTAAAATGGCACCAGTTGCGTCCTTGCTGTCCTGCGAGTTAACTTCATGGGTGAAATTAGATAGCGCCTTTACAACCGACGGAAAAGTAATAGTCTGTCAAGCATGCGGTAAAAGAATTGGCTATTCCATGAAATCTCAATTGAAACAACATATCAAAAGAGCTCTTCACATATGCAATAAACACCTACGGTCTTCTACAAGGCAAGTTCTGTTGACACAAATGCAACAGGAACTGTCCGGAAATGATTTTTAAAGACTTGTGCAGTGCAATGGTTGCAGCTAATATTCCGTGGCATAAACTTCAAATTCCTCAATTTCGTTCCTTTCTAGAAAAATATTGCAGGAAAGTTATTCCTGACGAATCTACTCTGAGGAAAAAGTATCTTCACGTGTGTTATGGAGAAGCAGTTGCTCATATACGGAATGAAATTGGACACTCCTTTATTTGGTTTTCCGTCGATGAAACTACAAATGACATGGGTCGCTCAGTACATAGCAAATTTAATAGTTGGAAAACTAGATTCCGAAACTCCAGCAAAACCATTTCTAATCTGTTTCAAGGTGTTAGAACAAACAAATCGTTCTACAATTGCAAGATTTGTGGATGATGGAATGAAGATTCTGTGGCCAGAGGGTGTGTGTGAGGAAAAGGTTTTAATTATGCATTCAGATGCCGCAGCGTACTACATGATTAAAGCTGCTACTGCCCTTAAGGTTTTCTACCCGAATGTACCTGCTTGGCCCATGCATTGCAACGTGTTGCTAAAGTAGTAAGAAGTAATTTTCCCTGTGTGAATAAGTTGATATCAGCAACAAAAAAGGTCTTCGTGGAAGCACCGCACCGAATTCAGTGCTATAAAAGTCATCCCCAGCATGTCCATTTGCCTCCTGAGCCAGTACTTACAAGATGGGGTACGTGGTTAGAAGCTGTGAACATTTTGAAGGAGTCCAGTCAGTGGTGAACATGTTCTCTTTAGAAGTAGCTGTTTCCATACGTGAATCTCAGGACATCTGAAGTGGCAAGCTCCTGTGCTTACATCAAAAGTGCCTTCGGCTGGTTACCTAGCACCATCAAGACATCAGGTTCCCTTCTTCACGAATCTATGGATTTAATGGAACGTGCATTACAGAAGATTAGTGTAGTTGCAGGAAGGTGGGTAAAAAGTTCAAAGCTGTGCTAAATAGGAATCCAGGGTACTCTACGCTTGTGTCCGTGTCTAAACTACTAAATGGTGACTGTCGATTTGCCAACATTTACTGCAAATCAGATTCCTATGCTAAAATATGCTCCTGTTACTCCATGTGACGTGGTGAGCTTCTCTGCTTATAAGAACATTTTATCTGATAGGAGACAAACAATGACCCTTGAAAATATCTAAAAGTATATGGTTATTCACTGCACGTTGAAAGAAGCAAAATACTCAAAATAAAAAAGTGCCTGGTTGTTCATTGTATGCCAAGAGATAGAAAACTGAAAATGCATTCACATTATAAAAGTCAAATATTTTGAATTATCACTCATTGATAAATTGGTTCAGTATTTCAACATTGCTTTACCGTCTAAAATTGAGGTAAAATAATTATGTGAAATGAGTAAGTTTAATAAACATAATCCAAAACATATATTTTTTATTTCATGATTACCTACTTGAAAATAAATTTTAGGTAAATTCTACATAAAACAAAATATTTTCCCTACAATTAATTCTATATTTAGTAAATTTTAACTCATTGTAATAAATTTATATACTTACAGACCCATCAAATTACAAAATTCTAGGTAATTTGCAGCCTGCATTTAGATTTGAGGTGGTAATCTTAGTATTTAGATAGTACATAATTTTACATATTTTGTTGATATTACATATTTTAATGTTTTTTGTTACGTAAATATGTACATATTTCGCACCTTGATATTACATAAAATCCGGGCTTTACTCATCACTTATTACATGGCTTTATCATTATTAATACAATTATTATTATTGTTAGTGTTAGTGTTACTTTTGTTGTTATTGCTGTTATTATTATTATTATTATTATTATTATTATTATTATTATTATTATTATTATTATTATTATTATTATTATTATTATTATTATTATTATTATTATTATTATTATTATTATTATTATTATTATTATTATTATTATTATTATTATTATTATTATTATTATTATTATTATTATTATTATTATTATTTTATATCCAATATGGGTGAATGAACTGGAGGCCACTATATAGTACAGTGCTGTTAGTTTAAGAATCGGCGCTAGCGACAAATGCCGCGCTCCCGCAGGTCACCGCCCGCTCGCCGATAGACGGGACTTTACATGCCGGAAGAAACTGGCGCGCACTTTTTATGCGTCTGTTACTTTCGACCTTGGCACGCAGTGGTGGCGCTACTTATGAGATGGTTGGACGCGTTGTTTGCATGATAGTGAAATATTCAGTAAGTGAACGTGCATATATAGTGAAAAGCTATTTTCTGAAAAAGAAATCGGCTTGCAAAACCAGGCGAAAATTTAGACGTAAATTTCCTGATCGCCCAGTTCCTCACAGAGATTCAGTACGCAAGTTAGTGAAAAAATGTATGGAAACAGGTTATGTGACTGACAAAACGAAACAACGAAGGCCAACCATCTGATAAGTCGCGCCACTACTCCGTGCCAAGGTCGAAACTAACAGACGCATGAAAAGTGCGCGCCAGTTTCTTCCGGTATGTAAAGTCCCGTCTATCGGCGAGCGGGCGGTGACCTGCGGGAGCGCGGCATTTGTCTCTGGCGCCGATTCTTAAACTAACAGCACCATAGTTATAATCCATTACTACATAATTACATTGTTAATTATTTTGTAAAATCTCTAATGGTCTATAGATATAGGGCACCATTTTTCTATTTGTCTTGGCACTCTTGACACACGTGTCCAAACTTTCCATTTGGTTCTTGGAAGCATATGTAGAGTTTGTCTGCCAAATGTCCGTTCAATGATATAGCAACATCAATTGCGTATGTGTGTGCTGCACTGTTAATTGATTGCAACATCCGTACAGTATTTCTTTCCCCTTTCATGGATAGCGTTCTTTCGGTAGAAAGCTCATAGTTGTACTCACTCTGATCACAGTTCAATACAGAAAGCACTTGGATGTTTTCTGTCGTGATATATGCATTGACTTCAGCAGCAAATGTTTCAGCTCTTTGAATCACCTTTTCTTGGTCGTTCTTGTATTTTCATGCTTGGAGGAATTATAAGGCATGATGTGCTTAGGCTTTCACGGCCGGTGTCCATTTGGAATAAAGTGCAATGTTATCCTAAACTCCTTTTGCAAGTCAGTAATAAATCCCAGTGACACCGTGAAGTTTGTACACCCAAGATTTCTGGCTGCATCCAATGCCCAATGTTGTAAATGCTGATTATGAACAGAAGAACTGCATTCTCGTGTTTCATCAAACTTCACCATGACATGCTGCTTGATGATACTGAACTGCAATGTACGATTTCCTTTGAAAACTGTATTGTCTTCTCTTTTCTTTGACACATAGTCCATTATGCTTTTAATATTGCTTTTAGCCTTCAGTTTAAAGTATTTTCTTAAGAGCTAGTCATATATGTCGAAATCTCTGATGTGATAATCATTGTATGCGTTCTCTGGTGTGTTGTCATTAACCACCATGGTGACACTTTCGACTTTAAACTTATAAGGAGAAGGTTGGAATTTACTTTCACTGCTTCCATTGCCTCTTCTCGAACTTACTGTGTCTCTAGCAACTGCAGTGAGGTGTTGTCATTATGTTCACTAGTACCATAATCATGTGTTAGTGTTACAACAGTATCCGTTCCTAACCCGTTATAATATTTTTGCACTATAATACATACCAGAAAACCTGTGAATCATTCATGTTCTACACCAACAGTGTTGGTAGGCTGCTGGAAGTAAAAATCCCTTTCAGGTAAGCAAAAGTTCACTGACTATAAAATATTGCCTCAGTTTTAAATTATAGAATACCATAAATTTATAATTAATATGTATTAGTAGTGAAACATTCTATTCTTTGCACAGGAACATAGCACTTATTCATGTTATACTTAAACATTCTGTACATTCCAATACAATATGAATGAGGGCAAGCATAGACCTGTAGTTCGCCCTTAGTGTTTGGTTTGCATACCAACTTATCTTATGATTCACGGAAAATTACTTGTTAAAATAAGTGACCACTGCACTAAGTATGTCTACTTACATCTTTGAAAATCATCCAAGTCATCAGCCACCTCATCTTCTGCTCGTAGGTGACCAGATGCAATTTTCACAAACACTGCATTAATTATTGGGACACTTCTTATTTGCAGTGCATTTTTCTGATGTGATGGTGTGGAATAATGTTTTTCTAGTTCACTTCTACCTGCTACTAAATCTTTTCTGCAGCACAAACACATAACTTTAAACATGTCATTAGTTTTGGATAACCACCCTTTGAATTGGGGTCCATATGTGTGTCTATGCCTGTGTGTCTGTCTGTGGACAGCATAACTCAAAAATGAAAAATCAGTTAAAAACCAAAGTTGATATTTAAGTTTAATGTCTTTCAAGGATGTGACACAAAGATTTTGAAGAAAATTGCTTCACCCTAAACTACCCTTCACATGGAAAATTTTTTTAAAATTTTGATTTTCTTAAAAATGGCATATGTTTGAGATATTTTTATGACAAATGAAATGTACATCTTGAATTTTCTGGCTATAGCCCCTGTAGTCGTATTTACTCTGGAAGACATGCATAACTGGTGAGACAGAATATTAGAAGACCCCAAAAGAAAATCGTTTATGTGAATATTTGTTAAGAGTGTAATTTGTTTGTTTGTTTTTTGTTTTTTTTTTATGTTGGTATGAGATGGTTAAATGACGAAAACGTGTTAATAATGTTCATTGCTATGAACAACTAAGTTTGTTTAAAGACGTCATAAATATTTCCATATTTAATTTTAATATATATGTATAAATATTAGAATTATATGTGTTCCATAATAAAAGCGAAAGGAGGATGGTTTGGGATCGCTTCTCTAACAAGAAGGAACTATTTAATGGACGCATACGCAGATGTATACGAAAAGGGCTAATGTAAATGATGTTAATGCACTACAAAGGCAAGATGATTTAGATGTAAGTAATGTACAAGATGAGAGTTATTTGAATAACGTACAAAATGTTGATTCACCATACAGAGAAAGAGGTTCACAATCAAACAATGACACAACACACAACACATGCTACACCAACAGCATACTACATGAAATCACACCACCTACATTTGAAGAGGAGAAGGGAGACGATCCAAAACTCTTTGTTAAAGAGATGGAAGAGTATTTTAAAGTGAAAAGGATACCAAATGAGCTTAGGATGACGATAGTCAAGAAAAGCTTAAAAAACAAGGTATTAGAATGGCTTAGGTTAACACTAGCTGGTCATGAATCGTATAGCTCATTCAGAAATCTATTCCTATCAAGGTATTGGGGCCCAGCTAAGCAAAACCAAACTAGGGTAGAGCTAGCGACAGGTAGATATGATCCAACCAAAGGGTTATCGCTAGTCGATTATTTTATGAAAGTAGCCAACAAAGGAAAGCTATTAGACCCTAACCTGTCGGAAGCAGAGTTAATTACCAGCATAACAAGACATTTCCCAGACACAGTGAGAACAGGGTTAATTGTTGCGAGGCCAGTAGATTTTGCAGACATGATAGAATTACTGACAGCCTTTGAAACACAAAATGGTCGGCCTAATGAGCATAGACATAGGAACGGTCACCCAAACTGACCTATCTTAAACCGGAACACGGCTACGAACAACCAGAATGAGGGAGAAGATAGAAATACTAGGAGCACCCATGACAGAGGGAGAGGGGCACACCATTTTCCTCAACCACACAATCATGGCGAAAGGATGGAGAACACGAGACAGCGGTACCACGACACAATACCAAGGGGTGAATCGAGATACCGAACGCATAGATATGATTGGGGGAGACCAGGAGACCGTACCCATCAAGTGAATCACATACGATTCTGTAGGGAATACTTAAACAGCCAAAGGTCGTCATACAACAGGGGTTCACGCCAAAGGGGCAGAAACCAATGGTACACTGGCAACATAAGACAGCAGGAAGTAGATGAAAATGTGCCAAATAGGACCGATGTTGCACAGAATACAGAAACAACAACCACCACCAACACTCAGGGAAATTACCACAACTAAGTTCGTCCCAATCGAGTTGACCAACACAAACCTAAGGGATTGACAATTGACATCGACACCATGATGGCTACACAAAGAGAAAAGATGGAACTACTGTACACTGGAACACTGGTCATAACAAAACAGCTGGGTGACCATACGTATGAGCTACAGAATACAAATGGCAAGTTGGTAGGAAGATATCATAAAAATAAATTAAAACCATACAAAGAAAGGACCAAATAGTCTTTGCCAACAAACATGTAAGGCAGGAACAGTAGAGATGATGGAAAATAATAATTTTTAATGGGTTACTTATAGAAGATTATGTTCAGATTGGAAAATACAACAAGAAAGAAAATCAACATAGTCATTGGCTATATTGACCACCAAGAGCATTGTCAACAAAGACAGATGAGGATACTGATTGTCATTAAAGAAGTGAATAGCAACGGAAAATAATGTACTTTTGACATAAGGATGTCAGGGACAAAAATAAAAAGGAATCAACTGTGATGACAAAGATAAAATATTTTTGACACAAAGGTGTCGAGGGTGAATTGATAAGAAAAATAATACAATTACAGAATAATTATAAGTATAGAAGTTTCCTCTTATAGAGATAAGAGATAAAGAGGTGACAATTAGTGAAGTAAGAAAAACCATAGTCAGAAAAGCAATGCCCATGAATTAAGATGGATATAGCCAATGGTAAGCTTGAAGAAATGTCAAACTAAACAATAGTGAATAAGAACCCAATTACAAAATGGTACCATTAGTAACATCAGAGTTTAAGAATTGACTCAACGACCTGCCTATACATAATAAGCTCACAAGACAAAGAAGGCAAAGAACTGAATAAAATATTGCCATAAATATGATCATAATCATTAGCTCAAGATTTGTATCCTGTTTTTCTCCCGTCATAACAAGGAACATAAGTCAAAAGCCACACAATAAACCATGATACACTTAAATTATATTTATGTCAATGTCAAATGTTGTTGTTAGCTAATGCTGCATTTCTGACAATGAAGTCATTAATCCTCTTGTTCTCCAATATAAAGAGAGCAATAGCAGTAATAGTAACCGCTTTTAAGAGAGCACCATATTTTTATGTTTTGGCGGTCACATCGCTCTCTCACAACCCCCAGAATGTCTGGAGGACCACACCTGTCGTTGGTTTACGGGTCTCACCGACCTGACAGGGAGAGTTATCAAAATAAATTTACCGACCATATCCTCTGATCACCAATCAGAGGACGTATTACATGCCATGACAGGTCAGCATGTTAGGGGTTAAGATTTTATAGAGGAATTCGATAAATGGAGAGGTTGGAAAAATAAAGACTCCCTAGCCCTCAGGAACCCTAATAGCATCGGGGTCAGAAGAGAACAAGAGACGACCAAGGTAAGGTCAGATAGAAAAGTTACAGTGAGGAGCAAAACACCAGTAAGTGGAAGTAATGTTCTGCTCAGCTTGGGTACCTTGTGGTCACTATTCACATATCCCCTAGGCGGAGACCCCTGAGTTAACTTTGTTAATGTATACTCAAATGTATATGTATAGAACCAACTAAGAAAAAGGTGACATTCATACTAATTATATTATAACTGTATTATTATTATTATTGTTATTGTTATTGTTATTATTATTATTATTATTATTATTATTATTATTATTATTATTATTATTATTATTATTATTATTATTATTATTATTATTATTATTATTATATTACAACTTAACGGTAGAATATGGCTGTAAATGCCTAGTGTAAATTTAACACAAAATTCAATTCTTATCTGACATATTTTCGGTAAGTTTTGATTGTGTTTCCATTATCCCCTTTGCTGTTGTTTGTTTGTTTCTTTTTTGTTCCTGTATATAATGAGTTTTTATGTGCTCAGTCTGTGTATTTATTGACAATGTTTTGTACATCACAATTGACATGTTCAATGTTCACCAGCCTCCATGGCTACTTGTGAACTCGCTGAATGCAATCTAATCTAATCCAACCCATAACCCGCATTCAGCAAATTCACATGCCACCCAATGATGCACAACAAGTTCCAGAAACTATTTTCCTTACAACAAATTCAACCTGAGAAATCTGCTAAACCATCCATTATGTATATTTACATAAATACCTTCTTTTTGGGGTCTGACCACATATTCTGTCTCAATGTATTCAGTAATACATACAAGTACAATATCAGTGGGGTATGCTGGGGTTGTGACTTGAGCTATCACTAGGCCTACCATAGCAGCACTGTGACCAAATTGTTAGACCAGTGATGTCCTGTCCTGTCTCTTTGAAGATGCTTATGTAATTAGCTGTTATTCCCCACCTTGTCTTTCAGTTGGAGGGTGAATCATGCTGTGACATTTAGACTCACAAGCAGTCAGTATCCAGTGACGGACACAAACAGGTGATTCCATAGCAGTTTCTAAGTCATACCTTGAGTTTTCTGGGAATGTTCTCAGAAGATCTCTTCATTCTGGATGAGTTTTGCATAAATGGTAAACAGTAAGAGACAGAAAAAAGCTTACTAAATAAAAAATCTTATGTGTTGCGCATGACCTTGTCCACTCCTGCACCAACCAACCATTCCTACAAACTCCCACTCATCGATCTTCTTCATGCTAGTCGAGATAAAAAATTGCAGAAATTATCCTTGCAGGTACAAGGGGAATATGGGAACACAGCAGGCCCTGAGCGACAACCAAATCTTTCAAAGCTCCGAGATCTCATTCTCCTCGCACGGCCAACATAAAAAAATTATTAACGATGTTCCATTTAACGAAAGTTTGTTTTCCGAAATTCACACAAACAAGTAATATCTTTGAAATGATTCACTCTACAAAAATAATTATTTGGACACAAATTCTGTGTTTTAGCGAGATCCACATCTTCCGTGCAGTAAGATTTCATCCATCTCCCACGGCTTACGAGCCACTCAAAAGTATAATAACTGAATATGTGTTGTATAATAACTGAATATGTGTTGTATAATAACTGAATATGTGTTTTATAATAACTGAATATGTGTTGTATAATAACTGAATATGTATTGTGTAGTAACTGAATATGTGAAATTTATAAAGACATGCTGTGTCATGCCAAAACAAAAGACAAAAACAAACAGTGAAGAAGACTGTAAAGAAAAAAAAGTGATTGTATCAGAGGAGTAGGGAGAAATGTTGTATTGTTTCAAGATTGTAAATATAGGTGACAACTTAAAAAACAAAACAAGGGGCATGTGAGACAGAATATTAGAAGACCCCAAAAGAAAATCGTTTATGTGAATATTTGTTAAGAGTGTAATTTGTTTTTTTTTTATGTTGGTATGAGATGGTTAAATGACGAAAACGTGTTAATAATGTTCATTGTTACGAACAACTAAGTTTGTTTAAAGACGTCATAAATATTTCCATATTTAATTTTAATATATATGTATAAATATTAGAATTATATGTGTTCCATAATAAAAGCGAAGGGAGGATGGTTAGGGATCGCTTCCCTAACAAGAAGGAATTATTTGATGGATGCGTACGCGGATGTATACGAAAAAGGCAGTATCACGTGAGGTGACGTCAGATTCTTCCCACTAGCGTGTGTATATTCAAGGTGAAAGGACGTGTTGAGGTAACGTGTGAACATTGTAGAACGTTTATCAGACTTTCATCAAGCATTTGTTCCATTTTTTAAAAAAGTGGAAAGACTTAAATCATTTAAAACGGTGCTAGGAGGATTTATTTTAATGTAAAATATAGAAAAAGTGTTAATAAAATAATACATTGTGGTGAAGAAACATCGTGTGATCTTTCATTCCATCCGTTACCACGACCGGAGATCACAAAGATTTCAAAGGCTCAAAGACCCAACGAAGTTTAACTATAAAAAAACTGCACCACTGGTAAAGCTTAAGAGATAGACAAAATCCTACTATACAAAAAATGTAGATTATTGCTAAAATACCTAATTTATGTCTAAGTAAATTTCTTTTTTGTAGAGTGAACCATTTCTGAGATATTCCTTGTTATCTGTATGAGTTTTGGAGAACTTATACTTCTATCAAATGGAATATCGTTATTCAATTTTTTATGTTAACCATGCAAAGAGAACAGAATTTCAAAACTTTAAAAGATTTGACTATCACCCAAAGTCTACTGTATTCCCATATTTCTCTTGTACCTACAAGGAAATAAGCAATAAGATAATTTCTGCAAGTGTTTATCTGAACTAACACGAAGAAGATATAGGGATAAGAGTTTGTAAGAATAGTTAGTACAAGAGTAGAGAAAGTCATGTGAGTGCAACACATCAGATTTTTTAGACATGGACGGGTCCCTCTTCATTATTTCCAGGTATATCAGTAACTTAAAATATAACACTACTCGATTACAAAAATTATTCACCCACTTGCACAATGAAACCACCAACATCAAACATGGCTTTAGTGTTAAACTTAAAGAGTGCAAGGGAGATGAGAGACTAACCAAATCAGTAATCACATCAACACTGAGAAGTCCTGAATATGAATAATATTGCAAAATACAAAAATTGTGTTGTGTGGAGGAATTGGAGAATTATGCTTACATCATCATTCAGGGGGGCTTCACCAAGCACAGAATGACAACCAAAATTAGAGACACAGTTTATGTCACTGTGTTTATGTTTGCTGAGATAGTAATTTATCCAAGATGACTATTATTATTAGCCACATATTAGCTCTAAATGAAAAACCACCGTGTACTTTATTCAACAGCAAGGAATCTAAATGCATTCTTATCATTGCATTTTTGTTATCAGAAGTAGCCCAGGCTTTAACTCTGCTACTTTATAAAAATTTCAGTCGCAGAATTTGGCTAGTGGGTAGTCTAATCTACAAAAAATTGCCTAATCATGCAAACCAGCTGAAGAACCTCAAAAATCCCTACTTTTGCATTATTTACAATAAAAAGTCCCCCAATCCCTTTGGATCTGAAAAATCCCTATGTCGAGGGATAAATCCCTCCACCTGGCAACATTGTACACTAATATCATCTTCATGAAGAAGAGTTTGTTGTAATTTTACCTCAACCAAGCACAATGCATTAGCAGAGTTGATTACCATCAACCCATCTGACGATTCACTACACAAAAATAACTTCACAAAATGCAACTTCACATACACACTGCACTGTCTCTATTGGTCTCGACTGGTGTAGCAGCAGGCAAAATTTGGCATGGCATACTCAAGAAGGCCTCTAATGGACAACAGAGGTTTGCAGATGAATATCACCAGTGCAATCATGATCCCTCATGTTATTGTGATGTAAATATGTTTGAGCTCAAATACTCTCCTTGTGGGGAAAGCCCAAGTAGCTGCTGTATGCTGTCAAAGATAAACTGAGTTTGATAGGGTTAATCAAATTAAATTCTTTGATGTGAAAACTTTTGAAGGAGCATTTGTTGTATTTCTAGAGTTTTACAACCCCTCAAAAAAAAAAAAAATTGTTATAGCCTGTAGATAGCTTCTTTTACAATGGCATTTTTGGTGCCCTAGAAAACTACCCTCATTATTTTATCATGCTCTATGTTTTGGGGTTGCAATCATGAGTGTCGGCAGACTTCTTTCCAGGGGGGGGGGGGGCCACATGTTGGAAGTATGCAACTAAATACTATTAAATCCTTATTTTACTGTCCAAATTTATAATATTTGTCGCAGATAACCGTATTAATTTGTGCTAAATAAAAATTGTTCCTTACACCAAAATTAAAATAATATTTGAATAGCCACTAATTGACTGCACATTAAGTTCACCAACTTCCAAGGGGGGACCGCAGCCCCCCCTTGCCCGCCCCTCGCGACGCCCATGGTTGCAATGATAACAAAATGTTCAAATAATCAAACTTTCTACTTGTATTTATACTAAGATACCTATACTTTTCAAAGCTATGCATTGTTCATAAAAATGACAGTACAGTACTAATTATTAAAACTCTAAGCATCCACCAGGACTTTGCAAAAATTTGACAGACAGATGTCTCAGGATAAAAAGAGTTCATTAAACATGGTGTTTGAGAAATTGGTGGCAAGTGAAGTATAATAGTGTGTTTAAACTATCTAGAGCTCTCGTCTGTTACAAGTTGCTTACCTCTGCTGCCTATTGGTTCTTAATTTTTGTCCAAGTACAGTACAAATCCAATTATCCAGATTAATTGGGACTGGACCCGATTCAGATAATGAAATATCCGGATAATTGGATAAATCATAAAAAAAGGGTAAGTACCTTAAAAAAAGTAAAAGCTTGTGCATAATGTATTAATCTAATAACTACAAAACAATGTTTACATTTTGTATGGTACTATACTTATGTCAAGTGTCATTTGATTTTAGAATGATAAAGAAACATACAATACATTATGGCTATGTACTTTGATAACTATCAAACAATACCACCTCGCAGGTTTAATTAATTTTAATGATGCAAATGTGTTTTTCTTCTCCCCCCCTAAAACTGATCCTGATAGTTGGAGTTTTGCTGTATCTCATTTTCACTTGCTGCATTTACTTAGCAGTATTCATAAACATTTGGTGAAAATAATACATTATATAATAAAGATTTCATTAAAATATTGCAAGCATGGAAAAATTTGATTCAGGCTCTTCTAAATAAGATTTCAACCTTTATGTGAACTGCAGGGAAAAGGTTTTGTTATATTAATTTGATTTATAAAGGTGTCGCAAAATTAGACCGACAAACTTTGGGAGCTGATAGATAACATTATTGTAAACACTTTTTGCGCTAAGGAAAGTTTTTTGCTGCGGTGCTTTATTTAAGCACTAGGCGAGTTAATGTCATAGATTACTGCCTCCCACCCCATTTAAGTATTTGTGGCAAAATCAACAATGCAAATTAGTATTATACAAGGGTTGTTGGATAAGTTCTCCAAACGGAATAGAAGAAAAGTACTTATGATACTGGAACTTCTTTTATTTTTCAATATAGTCTCCTTGTAGACTAATGCACTTAGTCCAGCGATGTTCCAACGCCTTGATCCCATCTTGAAAATGAGATTCCTCCAGGCCTGCAAAATAGTTAACTCCAGCTATCAATTCTTCATTTGAAGAAAATCTTCGTCCACGAAGGAAAATTTTCAGCTTTGGGAAGAGATGGAAGTCTGACGGAGCCATATCAGGTGAATAAGGTGGGTGTGGCAAAAATTCATACCTTAGTTGGTGTAATTTTGCCATGGCAACGGCACATGTGTGCGGCCGCACATTGTCTTGATGGAAGACGACTTTCTTCCTTGCTAAACCTGGCCTTTTTTCACATATCTTTTGGTTTAATTGGTCCAGAAGGTTAGCATAATACTCTCCAGTAATGGTTTGTCCACTGGGGAGATAATCTACAAGCAGAATCCCCTACCCATCCCAGAAAACTGATCCCATTACCTTTCCGGCAGAAAGAATTGTCTTTGCCTTTTTTGGTGGTGGAGAATCAGCATGCTTCCACTGTTTTGACTGTTGTTTTGACTCTGGAGGATAGTAGTGGACCAAAGTTTCATCTGTGGTCACAAACCGGCATAAAAAATTTGTTCGTTGCTCCTAAAACATGCCAAGCATTGTTCCAATACTTCCATTCTCATGTGTTTTTGATCCAGTGTCAAGAGTCGCGGCACCCATTTTGCAGATAATTTTTTCATATCTAATTCTTCAATAAAAATTCAATATACCCTTTCAGATGACATCTGGCAAGCTTGAGCAATTTCATGCACTTTCAATCAGTGATCCTCCATTACCATTTTGTGCACTTTTGCAATGATTTCTGGGGTAGTGAAACATCTTGGCTGGCCAGGCGTGGATCATCATCTAAGCTCTCTCGACCAAATTTATATTTGTTTGTCCACTTGGCAACAGTTGAATATGAAGGAGCAGAGCCTCCTAGTATATTCAGAAAATCGGCATGAATGTCCTTTGCTTTCATACCTTTCTTTACAAAATACTTAATCACTGCTCGAATCTCAATTTTTTCCATCTTCGCAAATCACTACGCGGGAATAACAATACAGTTGTGTTACCACTACAGCAGTCTTCCAAGAACATTGGTATGACACGTGTTTACAGGTAACAGTCCAATGAATATCATGTAAACAACTCGTGGTGCTATGGCTGACCTCTCGTGGTGATTCTGAGAACTTATCAAATCACCCTCGTATTTATCTTAGTAAGGCACATAATCTTGATCCAAGAAACAAACATGGAACACATAAACAAAACACAAACATCTCATTGTTTACAGTTAATCACAGCTTTACTATTCAAAATTAGAAAGACAAACTTTTAAACCAGAGAAATGGCTGGTGTCTCTTACGAGAGTACGGCAGAATAGGGCACGCCGATGCCCTCTTTGTGTTAATCACAATGGGTGTATGTTCCAACATTTACTTTGAATAGTAAAGCTGTGATTAAATGTAAACAAGGAGATGTTTGTGTTCTGTTTGTTTCTTGGATTAAGATTGTGTGCCTTACTACGACAAGTACAATACTAATTTGCATTGTTGATTTTGCCGTAAATACTTAAACTGGGTGGGAGGCAGTAATCTATGACATTAACTTGTCTAGTGCTTAAACAAAGCACTGCAGTAAAAAAACTTTCCTTAACAAAAAAAAGTGGTTATTTATCAGCTCCCAACGTTTGTTGGTCTAATTTTAGGACACTGTATAAAGATGGAAGTGGGTTATATCTTCCCTCAACATTGAAACCTTTGAGGTTTATTGTATTATTCCCCTACCATTATAGTGTTAGCTAAATAGACTTGTTCCTTTACTAAGGAGCAGTAAGATAAGAGAGTAAGTTTATATGAAACGTTGTTCTGTGGGTATCTATACCTGCTTTGTAAATAAAGTGGTTGTGTTTAAAAAAAAAAAAAAAAGAAGCTGCAGATATATGTGCAGTAACTGGCCCATATTTTCAATCAATTTCTAACATACAAAATGTCTTTGTGAAGGTTTTTAGTTGCTTTTATATATTCAGGTAGACAATCACTTACTTGTAGTTGTAGATAAACAGGAGCGCTTTCATGGAGGTTACGTCCACATCCTCAGCCAGTAGCAACTGTTGTTTGAAGTCCGAGTTTGGTGCCTTGTACACTCTCCTTCGCTCTGGTGGTAGAACTTGCAAACACAATCAAATCTGGTGCAGAGGGAATTTCAAAATTGCAGACATGACTGGAGTTTAAGTGAATAAAATATTTCTCCCAAAGGTCCAAATCTAATGCAGAAGTGGCTGGTTTTAGCAGTTTGATGTTGTTTCCAATGTTGTGATTCTCGTTCCAAATTAAAAAGAATAAATGAAACTAAAGGGCATTTTAAAAAAATGACATATCATCCCAAACTGTTTAGAAAACTGACTACCATTTTCAAAGACTACAACATAAAATTGGCACCTTACAACAAATACAACCTCAGGAACTTACTCAACTCCGCACTTCAGAATACGCTTTCAAAATCCGCCAAATCAGGAATCTACAAGATCGATTGTGAGAAGTTCTACATAGGTAAAACAAAAAGGAACCTGAATATTAGACTAAAAGAACACAGGAGACACATTCTCAACAAACAGTGTGAGAAATCTGCGGTGGCACACCATTTTTGGAACGAGAATCACAACATTGGAAACAACATCCAACTGCTAAAACCAGCTACTTCTGCATTAGATTTGGACCTTTGGGAGAAATATTTTATTCACTTAAACTCCAGTCATGTCTGCAATTTTGAAATTCCCTCTGCACCAGATTTGATTGCAGACATGACTGGAGTTTAAGTGAATAAAATATTTCTCCCAAAGGTCCAAATCTAATGCAGAAGTAGCTGGTTTTAGCAGTTGGATGTTGTTTCCAATGTTGTGATTCTCGTTCCAAAAATGGTGTGCCACCGCAGATTTCTCACACTGTTTGTTGAGAATGTGTCTCCTGTGTTCTTTTAGTCTAATATTCAGGTTCCTTTTTGTTTTACCTATGTAGAACTTCTCACAATCGATCTTGTAGATTCCTGATTTGGCGGATTTTGAAAGCGTATTCTGAAGTGCGGAGTTGAGTAAGTTCCTGAGGTTGTATTTGTTGTAAGGTGCCAATTTTATGTTGTAGTCTTTGAAAATGGTAGTCAGTTTTCTAAACAGTTTGGGATGATATGTCATTTTTTTAAAATGCCCTTTAGTTTCATTTATTCTTTTTAATTTGGAACGAGAATCACAACATTGGAAACAACATCAAACTGCTAAAACCAGCCACTTCTGCATTAGATTTGGACCTTTGGGAGAAATATTTTATTCACTTAAACTCCAGTCATGTCTGCAATTTTGAAATTCCCTCTGCACCAGATTTGATTGTGTTTGCAAGTTCTACCACCAGAGCGAAGGAGAGTGTACAAGGCACCAAACTCGGACTTCAAACAACAGTTGCTACTGGCTGAGGATGTGGACGTAACCTCCACGAAAGTGCTCCTGTTTATCTACAACTACAAGTAAGTGATGGTCTACCTGAATATATAAAAGCAACTAAAAACCTTCACAATGATCAGGACATCACTATATATAATGCTTCTCCTTTTAATCTTAATATACAAAATGTCTATTCACATATTTTCTGGAAATGTTTACTGGTGACGTTTTAACTCATTAGTGCAATGGTTTGCATGCAGTCCTATATTTTAGATGCTCTCCTTATACCTAAGCTACCCTTCATTGCATTAACAATTTCCCCAAATATAATAAGTATTAGTATATTTACTTCAAAATCTTACACAGAAAATTTCGACTCTGTCTGTGCAGCCAAAAAGTCATAAATGTTTAGGAGGGCCTCGATCTAAAATGTCATTAATGTTTTGTTGATGTGATGTGATTTCAAATTTTGTTCTAATTCTTACATATGAAATGTTCAGTGGTTTGTGAGCTGTTTTAAACATAAATATGGACGGACAGACAGACAGACAGACAATGTGATGCTAGCAGATGCTCTGCAGTAGTGTACACACTTAAAAATGAAAAGATCTACAAAAACAGAAGTAAAAATATACTATATGGAACTGTGATGAAAAGGTAAGCAGTTTACTACCCAGTAAGTTTTGTAATAAATCAGAAATAACTAAAAATACAAATCTTTAATGGACTGAAAAATACAAATTTCTATCATTAGATGCAACATGTAAAACATATCTGGTCACAACTTCAAATTCATAGAAAATAGTAATACAATATTTTCATTTTCATTAAACTCTGAATAAATAACAACTCCATGTCTCTTCCAAGCAAATAAATCCAACATTAACACTTTTACAAATTTATCTAGCTTCAAAATCATCTAAGCTAACGTGAGAGGGCAAAAACCTGCTTTGAACTAGTGTGCTAAAATTTTAACTTTGTTCAGATTCTAATAGTTGTAAATTTTGATAACCACTACAGTGCAAATATATACTGAATTCATGATTGGTAGGTGTTTCAAACCTTAATCTTTTATAAGTAGCATAAAGACTTTAACAGTATGTTCAAATTGCCCTTTTTCTTTTCTCCCCACCTTTGACTAACAATTAACATACTGGCATGAAATATTTTCAGTAGCAGCACCAGCTAGGCATTCTTCCTACATGGTTACAAACTAGTCTGATAAATATTTTAAATTTCAATAGCTCTTAAGAGTTTACATTTTTAAGTTAACAAATAACTAGCATCAATTTTTACATTTGTTTTACACACCAATTAGAATGGTAACTAACGTTATCACTATTATTTAGTTATTTTAAATAACACAATTTTTTTATACAATGGTATCAGTGATGTGTTCCTTTAAACATTCAAGATGCATTCCTTCCAGTACGTTTCGCTGAACTCCTGAAATGGAAATACAAACAACTAAGTAACACACGAATAAAAAAGATTGGAAAATGTAGTTCAGTTATTAAATTATACAAAATATTTATTTACAGCTACACACTCAATTTCTGGAAGGAGGTTGCTATATGCCAACTGTACCTAAGGATCCTCTTCTATCACCCTTAAATCACAGAATCTTATATACAATTACATACTCAAAACCACATGATGCATACCTCAAAACGTTTGATATTGATTAGCTTTTCTGCTAGATTAAAGGACGTTTAAGAACTTATGAACTGAGCTTTTAAATAACTGATAATAATAGAAAATGTAACACGAGTGCTATTTTTTTCTTCACCTGCAATGGTGCTGGCAGATGGCCCAAGTAGTGATAGGAGATGGGGGATTGTACTGTGTGATTGGCTGTCTTCTTGCCACTATCAGCATCACTGCAAGGTGAAATGGTCAGTTAAAGCTTAGCTATGGACACCTACATATGTCCACTACCACAGCCTACCCTGCCAAGGGCAAATTATGCAAGATTATGTTACTACAGGAAGAGGGAGATTATGTAATGGAGGTTCACCACAGAATGAGACTTGTGTAAGACGAATACTTTAGGAGTGGTGGTGTGATGCAGAAAATTTAAAGATGGCTGAATAGATGTATGTGATAAAGATCGTTTGATCACCCTCCTTACAGCCTAGATTTAGCACTGAATGACTACCATCTTTACCCACAGATGAAAAACTGTTTGAGAGGGGCGGCAATCCCACTCCTATGATATTAAAGACACAGTGCAGATCTGGCTCAATAAGCAGGCAGAAAGTACATTTACAGAGGGTAATGGAAAGCTGGTGCATAGGTATGACAAAGCTTTCAATTTCATGATGATTATGTTGAAAAGTAGTTTTTGTTGGTGCAGTGAACTTCTGCCAATAAAAAAGATTTTGCTATTTGCATTGGTTTTGATTTCATGTACTATCGGAGATTAAAAAAAAAAAAACTAGCCCTCGTATAACTATGTTACTTGCTAATAATGAAAATGTGATTCAATTATTTTCCAAGAACATTTTATTCCCTTTATTGATAGAAGGTTTTGCAAGCATTATTCCATAAGACAAAAACAGTGTCTTTAATGTACTATAGCAGCACTCTATTAAACAAATATCAAAACTTCTTGTTGTATAAGCTACTACAAACAGAAGTTTTTAATGACAAATGGGGATTTATTCTTGGCTGATGATAAATTTTTAAATTGAACAACAGCTGTAAGTGTAACAGAATCGCTGGCTTTATCATTCTTCTTTTGTCCTTGCAATGCCAAGGATTCTGGACCTTTAAGGACAAAAAGAATTTTAACATTTACTTGTCCTTAAGATCTTAAAGATTATCCAAAATTGTCAAAACACTCTACTTAACCCGTAACAGGTATAGCAGGATCAAGATGACCCCTGTGAAAATTGTTTACTATGTGAAACCTAATTTCTCTGCAGTGTGATGCTGTGGCTCTCAGTACCTTTCAGGCAGTATGCTTTGAGTTGTTGAGTGTTGAGGTTGTGGTGCCAAGAGTGTGTATATGTCATTAGTAATTATTTTTCTTCTCAGCGGGTTCAGAGTGACCCCATCATACTGAAATAGTGAGTGAGTGAGTGAGAGTGTGTGTGGGGGGCTTAAGGGCCTGTCGACAATGAGGTCATTTGGGCCTGACCATACTGATAACGTAGGGATATCATATCACATTGCAGTATGTTTGAGGAGATGGCAACATCTTAAGTAAACAAAATCCATTATATTGCACGGTATGTTGTTACAAAATGATGGCATCAACTTTACACAATTAAATGAAAGCCGATGACCCACAATTTGATGGATTTTATCAATTACAAATGAGTTAGCGAGGGACTTCAATGATTTTGAGGATTCACATCTTGATCAGGACTATGAAAGTGCTCATGATATTGATTCAGAGATAAAAGAAGAATACAAAATGGAGATAAAGAAGTGGTGACTACTGATATGAGTGGTGAAGATGAAGAGGAAGAAGGGAGTGGACTATCATCAGTGATGCGACCAACAGGAGTTCTAGAAGGTGACCTATTGCTATTTTATACAATGATGAACATTTCTATGACAAATGCATTTATAATATATTTATGATTAATAGAAAATCATCAGAAATGACACTCTGAGTTCACCAAACCCTGGCATGAACTACATCTACAGAGAAGGATGAATATTACACACCTCCCACGAGAGTTAAGAAATAACATTGCCAGAATGCTCAAATGAGAAATTTCCAAGCAATTAGGAGTTATAGAACACAGGCTAGATGTGCAAAGTATCTTAGAACAAAAGACAGGAAAACAACAGTTGTTATGTAACTTTCACTATACCAATATGTAGTGACTGCACAAGAAGTATTTGTGAGGATTGCTTGTAAACACCTACTGCGGTTTTGTCCAGTTGTTACATACATTTCATTTTAAACACTGTTGTAAGTTACTGTTGTTCTTGAATTTGATGCCTCAAACTTTGTTCCCAGAGTAAACCATGTAATTCAGTTCAAAATAGCTGATTCTTAGAACTATTACATTTCAACTTATGAAAATCACATACCTATATGGTAAAAAAAATAATTCTGTATGTATGCACAAGTTTACAATGTAGTTCATGCCTGGTTAATCTCTAAATATAGCTGACTATTAAATTAATGTTTAGTTCATTATGATTTATCATTCCCATCCTTCATAATTGTCAAAAAAGAAATGAGGTCCTCTTGACCCCCACCATACCATTTGTGCTACAAAAAATGCACCATACTGGTTAAGGGTTAAGCAAATCAGATAGCTTTACTAAGACACTGGCTGCATTTTATGAAATAAGGCCCAAGCAAGGCAAAGCTCAACCTTTATATAAATATATAACCTTATATAAATAAATAACAGCTTTTTAGGTCTTGTAGAGTGCTCAGTTCTTTAAGTATCTGAGTCTTCAAAGATTTTGGAATATAACATTCAAAGGTGAAA
Organism: Tenodera sinensis; assembly: GCA_030765045.1. Classification (NCBI taxonomy): domain Eukaryota; kingdom Metazoa; phylum Arthropoda; class Insecta; order Mantodea; family Mantidae; genus Tenodera; species Tenodera sinensis. The sequence goes on from CM060962.1 coordinate 129,308,882, forward strand.
AATGGCTTCTAATTGGGTTTTAATTGTCCTTGCTCAATCTCTCTCTCTCTCTCTCTCTCTCTTAATCTTAATCTATTATGAAGTCACCATCAAAGACCAGGATCTACATGCAATTGCTCTAAACTGTTTTACGTATTCAGATTAACAACATGAGACTAATGAGTGAGTTGTTCAACAATTACAAATACTCTTGCATCAGTGGATAAGACATATTATTAAAAATTAATAATATAGCTCATTTTTGCTGTATTTTTCTGTTCAGTTATTTATTGACATATATGTAAATATTTTACATTTGTTTTTAATAGGTTTCGATTTCCTTCTTCTACATGGACATTTAGCTATTTTTGATTCAGCATACTGTAAAGCTGAGATAAACTACAGTGAATTTTAAAAATATTGCAAAAGTATTCAGGTGTACAATAATAACACTGGATCAAAATAAAACAAAAATGGCAAAAATACATACTATTAAAAGAAGAGCCAATAAATGAAGTAGAGAGAAAGAAAACAAAACAAATAATGTAACAAAATCTGTTACGCACCTGACAGGAAGCCTACTGACTCCCGGCTCTGTAAGTTTGAGATTGCCCATGTAGCAGCCAAGACTCCCCAGGCTTAGACGTTGTTGCAACTTCTTGGCATTGGATGTTGGACTGGAAGCACGACTGTTAGGTGCAGTACGTTGCCGGATCCTACTTCCTCGTACCAGGTTTCCTGTTGGACTTGATGCCCTGCTGTTACCAGGACTGGAATGACAGCTTGTACCTCCACTTCGGGGTATCTTGCTCACTGAAGCCTCCTTATGGGATGCTGACAGAAATTCTGGAAGACTTGGATCCATCTTATACAATAAATCCAACTTTCCTTTGTCAACATTCTCTTCTGTTGGAGAAAACAATGAGATGTCATCACGCTCCAGTGAACCATGATGTCTCTCAATAACTCCGCTATGTTTTGCATTAACTGGAGTAATCATGCTACGTTGTTTCATAGAGCTGACATCTCCTCCCCCTCCATCTCTTTCTAAAGACATTCCTCTCTGGAAAGATTTGCTACTTCCTGCAGTGCCCTGTGAATAAAGTGGATTTCTGCGCCTTCCTGTCACTTCTCCTACAGAATGTCGATTAACTTTCCTCATAGTCAAACCCTGTGAATCCCCGACTATTTGTTCTTTTTCATTATAGCTGAGGTGATGGCTATTAGAAATACTATTTGTTGACATTCTTGACTCTGTCCGACCTCCTCTTTTAACCACTGCCATATCTTCACTTTTTTGCACATCATCATGTTGAACTTGAGCTCTCTCTATGTAACTGTGCCTTCTATTGTCTGTTGCACCTAGATTTTTTCTCCCCCCCAGATTATATGTAGCTTTGGTAGTCATAGTTCTTAGCGATTTTTCTCCCTCCATGTAGCTATGTCGTCTGGTTGTTGTAGAAGTAGAGGCAGTAGTCGTAGCAACAGTAGTAAGAGTACTGCTGATCGAAGCAGTGGTAGTAGCAACAGCAGTAATAGTGGCAGCCGTAGTAGATGTGGTAATGCTTACTGAATGTTTCATTTGTAGATCCTTTTGTTTTCCAACAATACTAAGTCTACTCCTTGGATTTTGGTAGTCTGCTTTGGCATTGAATACTCCAGAACTAGGTCTCACTGCAGTATTAGGAATTACAGACTTCTTTGGATTTGTGCTACTCGTATTAGTTGCTTTGGATATTGATGGAATATTGCTCTTTGTCATCTTTTGCGATGCTGTGTAATTAGTTTTTGTTTCTGTAGCACTGCTTCCTTCAACCTGCTTACTGGGTTGAGGTAAGTTATGAGATTCAAGATGAATGTTATCATCACCAGTGTCAGTACTTCTATTCCTAAAGAGTACCTCCCTCAGATTTGGTATACGTGATGGTAATCGTGAGAAGTCTGATGCAGCTAGTTGCTGTGGGATTCTAATTCCAGCATCCACGTAGAATTCATCTTCCAAGCTGGAAACAATAAATCTGGTACCCGATTCAGAAACTCCAGATGCAGTGTTAGTAATGGCAGGGTTAGAAATACCAATGGGTGGGTGATGGCATGGCCATAGTCTATGGTTAGTATGTGGCATGCCATCTAAGGTATAAATTTTACACTCAAACTTAAGAATACCAGCAGGATTAGTGTTTAGCTGCAAAGCACTATCATTAGACTGGAGAGTGGTTTCCTCATTATCATGCAAGGTATGGTTAGTTTCAAGTCCTCTAATGTTATATACATCTACTATATAGCTCTTATCTTCTAAATGTGCATTAGGGGAGGTGGATCCTCTTTCTGCTATAGACCCTTCGCTGATAGGAAAGTACTCAGGTGTGAGTAATCTTTCTTGTAGCAGACTGGTTGCCATGAGGTGCATCTCAGTGTTTGCAGCACCACATTCACAGATAGTCATATCCTCATTATGAAGGTTCAATCGGGGAGGAGAGGAAAAATGTTGTAAATGTGGACATAAACCTGGTATTGCACTACTACATATACAAGCTTCAGATGCTGATGGCAAGATGATATTAGCTGGAGATACAAGCTGGCAGCTAGAAAGAAATTATCAATTTATTAATTTACAAGAAAAAGCACTCTATCTATGGCAACTAAAAGGATCTAACTAAACAGAAAGAGAGAGAGAGAGAGAGAGAGAGAGAGAGAGAGAGAGAGAGAGAGAGAGAGAGAGAGAGAGAGAGAGAGAGAGAGAGAGAGAGAGAGAGAGAGAGAGAGAGAGACAGAGAAAGAGACAGACAGACAGAGAAAGAAAGAAAAGTGTGCTCTACCATTACAAGGAGCAACTTCAAAAGCAGGCTGCAAAGTCTTATAAATTACCTAATTAAGTCAACTTTATTTCAATCTTAACAAAAGAAGGAAGTCTGATTTCTTTTTGATAATTTTGATAGGAGTGAACTTTAAATATTATCTATAAAAAGGGTATACAAATTCAATACGAGCAGGCTGGGTTTTCAAGTTACTAATCAATACAGTTATCTGTTTTGGAATTTATAAGGAAACACTGAAAATGTCTATCAAGCATTTTAGTAGGCAATGTTTTATATTTAATACTTGATGCAATTTAAGTTAACTGATATTTCATTTTATGTTGAAAGCAGTGACTTGTAATGCTGGCTCCCTCTGTGCATCAATTTTGATGCAATCTACAGTATCCTGTCCTTCAAAGAGTCTGTTGCCAGCTGCTCCAGTGATGAACAATGATCTTTTTCTCAAGCTATACATGGGCAGGAGTGAGGATAAACACCACTAGCTAATTATTATTTATTTGTGCCACCAAACATACTGTTGGTGTTTTTAAACACACAAGCTGTGTGTGGGCAATGTTTGAGAGTTAGAATCGGAACTGAAAAATTTAGTGCATAGAACTTTTCAGTTCCTATTCTACCTCTCAAACAACTAGTTAAGTTGACTGATAAATTTAATGCACGCTAATGCTGAGCTACTTAAAGTGAGTTGCCAATTGCAGAATTAACTGTTTCTGAATATTAGTGCAAGAAACTGTAACTGTTGAAATACTATGAGGGCAGTCTGATAAGTTCTCAGCCTCACCTAGAGATTGCAGCACTACTCGCGTGATTTTTCTCCTTGCATTGGTACATGTGTTAGAGATGCCATGTAAAATTGGAAGGCATTCCAGGCAGCAGGTGTCTGTAGGCAGTCGTTTGAAGCAGTTGCAGTGTGTATGATGTTGAAAATGGAAAAAGTAAAGTATTGTGCAATGATAAGATTCTTTATAAAAGAAGGCTTAACATGGACCTAAACTCTTTAACAGCTTATAAATGTATGTGGCGACTATTCACCTTCAATTTCCACTGTGAAGAAATGGATGGCTGAGTTTTAAGTGTGGCCATGAACGAGTCCAAGATGATCCACGCGAAGGACTTCCAAAAACTGCAACCACTTTGGAAATCATCAAAAAAGTGCATGATATGATTTTGGAAGATAAAGGAACATGTTGGTCACATTTTGCACCAGAAATTGAACTTGAAAAAGCTTTGCAGATGATAGGTGCTGTGGATGCTCACTGTGGATAACAAACACATTTGCATGGCACTTTTCGAAAAGTACTAGGTGTGTTTTAAGAGAACTAAGGGACTTTTTGAGTCGATGCATGACAATGGATTAAACATGGATTCATGCACCTTTGTACACAAATCTTCCAAAAGTATATTATCAGTTATTCAACAATTTCTGTGTGGTTGCAGTTTTTGCATGTCCTTCGCATGGATCACCTTGGTCGCTTTCATGCCATGTTTACACTTGGCTGCCCATTTCTTCATGGTGAAAATTGAAAGTGAAGAGTCACCACACACATTTACAAGCTGCAAATGAATTTCAGTCTGTGTTAAACCTTCTTTTATGAAGAATTTATCTGCCTATGGGCAAATCCTATCAAATCAATCTGAAACACCCAAAAACATTTTCCTGCAGAGCATAATTCTATCTATCTCATCTTGCAGGTTAAGCTGCAAAGCAGCTTGGTAGTGCAGTATCAACATGCAAATGGGTATGACCCTAGCATTGCATGATACTCAACCTTTTCCATTTTCAACACCACGCACACTGGAACTGCTTCAAATGGCTGCCCACGGTCAACTGCACCCTGAATGACTTGCAATTTTACATGTCATCTACTAACACATGTACCAACATAAGGGAAAAAAATCATGCAAATAGTGTTGTGATCTCTGGGCGAGGCCAAGAACTTATCAGACCGCTCTCTATATCTTCTAACTTCTAATGTATCAATGCTTTACAGTTTGAAATAACTGTTTCTGTAATAATAAGGAGAAGAGTAAATTTCTATGAGTTTCTGAAATGCTAAGCAGAGACTCCTCGGGCAGTGAATGCTAAGTATATATAGGTATAACTCGAGCATAGTCTTTAGGTGCTATAAACTGCCAATAATCAATCATAGTAAACACTTCTGTAAAACACATGGGAAAAGGCGTAAATTTTAGAAATACACACTCCTCTATCAACTTAAGTCCCGCCTTCTATGGCACTACCCCCACAAATATCCCCACATTTTGCCAAATTTCAAAGTTTTTCATTCTCAATGAAAACCAATTTTCTACTTGATTGGTAAATTCCAAAAATTTTGTTTCTATTGCAATTTTTAATATTTTTGTTTGTGTGAACTTCTGCACATCCTGTGCCTGATATCCAGGTATGCCCTGAGCTAATGGATTTCTTGTTGACTAAATTCATCAGAACCCTAATTGCCTTAATTACATTGACTTACTAATTGCTTATACTTAACACTGAGGTTGGCTAATGACTTGTTCTCATGACAAAACGTAACCCTCACTTCCTTACATTATGCACTGATTTTAAAGTATGAAAACTATTTATTGCAGTTATTTATCTATCTCCCTATTTCTTTATAAAATTATTATCTTAACCATCAATAAATCCAGTATTAAAATGCCACATTAAATTTGTTTATTGTTCTTAATAAAAGAATGTTTATGTTTTCCTAATTTGAATCCTAATTGTAAATTTTATTTGATTCGCAATCAGCAACTCTTTCCATTTTCATACAATATTTTTAGAAATTTCTTCTTCTGTACAACTCAGTTACATGCACATATTTCATGAACTATTAACAACTTTCATATTCATACACACAATACTTATCTGAGATTTACTATGCTACTTTTGGATTGTTATTTTCTCTTATAAATTTATAAACATTTCAAAGAGTCCGTCTTGTTTTTAGTTTGTGTTTGCTTCAGTATTGTGCAGAAGTACTGATTTTTTTATCATCATTGTCATCATCACCATCACCGTCACCGTCATCGTCATCGTCATCGTCATCGTCATCGTCATCGTCATCGTCATCGTCATCATCATCATCATCATCATCATCATCATCAGTTTTCTTTCTTTTTTTGGTAAGTTCAAACACTTTCACTGTTTCCTTCTAAGATTAATTTTTACAATTTTGTACTTATGCTACATTTACAATTTTCAGGACCTTGTGCTGCACATAATGTATAGTTACCATAGCCACTCCTAACAAGATTGCACCCACAACTTAAATTATCAAAACTCAGATGTGGAGCTGCTTATGCCATCTACTTATTTGTTTTCCATTATTGGTTTCTCTTAATTCATAGATATGCTTTCCAAATTTACAAACAACAATTATTGCACACCTTTGTATAACACTTCTGTTCTTCTCCTATTTCTGTTCTGACTTATGCTTCTGTTCTTTTCCTTTGGACTTCTGTTTATCTGCTTCTTTTCTTAATTCTTTCAAAAGCAATCCTAGCCCTATCTTCCTCACTTAGCTGAACTTCATTTACATTTAAATTCTTAGGCATTCCTTTAAATACTGGTTCTGGTTCCTTCCCTAACATAACTTTTATAGGTGCAAATCCTGTTGTGACACTTATGGCATTGTTTATAATTTTCTCTATTACAGGAGGATACTTGACCCAATCTTTGTGATTCTTGGATCCTACGTATTGCATCTGTTCCTGCTATATTATTTACACTTATATTTACTCTTGTCTATTTTGGCTATTTGCTATCATTTGTCTTGTTATTTCAATTGCTTCTGTCCTATCTCTTTCTGTTGGTGAATTTCTCCCAGTTCTAATCCTCTTACATTGTCTAGGCAATCTAGTTTCAGACTCAGTTGTTTTTGGGTTTCCAATACTGATTACTTGAATTATACCTACTTATGGAGTGTTATTTCCCCTCTATAGGCATTTCAGATCTTTCCATATTCATATAATTCACCTGAACATTACCTCTGTTATCTGCGTTTCTATTTGGATTATTCCTATAAAAATGGTTTCTATTTCTACTGTCCCACTGTGCTGCTTTGATCTAGGAACTTGAATTCTATACCTATTCCTAATTTTATCTTGATTTCTATTTCTATGAGACAATGCCTCTTGTCTGAAGAAATGTGAACTCTTTAATTTCTATTATTTTTTATTTCTGCCTTCTGTTTATTACTTTCAAGTGCTATAAATAGATCAGTTGTTACAGAAACTCTATATATTTCATTTCACTATGACTAAATAAAACTGAATAGTTTTGGGAAAATGTGTTGTGACAATACTTATTAAATCTTTATTTCTCAATGGTGTATCTAACATTCTGGATTTCCTAGTTAATTTCATAAGATAATTAAGCTTTGAATGATCAGTTCTCTGGTTATATCTTTCACTGCTTAGCTCTAATCTGATACTCGCTTGCCTATCTGCTCACCAGTGTCTGCTCATAAACATATTTTAAAGGCTCTGAAGTCATTGTCATTTCCTATATTTATACCCAAGTTGCTGCATTTCCTTTGAAACATTTTCAAATAATTGTCATGTTATATTTCTCCAGTATACATTACAGTGTCCTGCAACTCTTGAATAAATTATTTTGGGTTGTCTGAGTCTTCATTCTCAAACAATGATGGCCAAATTTCATTCAAAAGATGGTTAGATCAGCACATGTTGTGGTTCTGGCCTGCATTTTTATGTTTCTACTGCCACATCTTTAACTTGATCTGTGATTTCTTCTAAGCTTCTAGCCTATTTCCTACCTTCCCTTTCTGCTTTTTCATGCCTACTTCTAGCTTATTCTTCTTTACTAGATACTTCCCTAACCTACTGTGTTTTCTTGTTTGCTATTTCCCTTTCTGTTTCTAATTTTCTTTGCTACCTTCTCTCTCAATTTTCTACTTTCTATTTCTGATTTTTTTCCCTCCGAAGGAATGTCGCCTTTATGTGGCAGAGGGGCTCAGTACTCAATCCAGACGGTCTACTAAGTGAGTCATTTTTGACTACTGGTAGGCAAGAAGTGAGGGGAGGCAAAAAACATTCCACAACGGGTAGATGAGGCTCAGCAGTCTTGGTCGATGATTCATCAAGGAGAAGAGGACTCTGAAATCACACTCTGCCAGGGGGTTCTACTATGGTAGGTACGGATTTGGTGTACCCAGGGCCCTGAGCCATACTCTCGATTGGGTTCCCCTAAGGGGTGAGAGGGCACTTGCCAAATGCCCAGTCAACTTTGGTCCCCTTTTGTGTTTGACCTCCCACCTGATACCTCCCTGTGCACAGTCTGATGGGTAACCTATGCGCGGGTTGTAGGTGGATGGGGAGACCCACGGGGTGACTGGGTAACTGCGTAATTCCTAGCCCCTGGTAATCATGTAGGATCTGTGTTCATATCAGCTGATAAAGGTCAGTCCTGGGGAGGAGCCATTGCATGAGCTGATGCACTCCTGAAGGCGATTGGGTCCCTCTATCTATACATTGGGAGGTGAGACCCTAGGGTGAGCAAGGTCCAGGCCAGGACTCTCACCTAAGCCGGGGTGGCACCCAGGATGTGAGCATGCCTTTGGAGACATTTGCAATGGTGGAGGATATCATCGCCATGGGACATCAGGAAATTCACAACGTAATTGCTTAATTCATTGTAATTATTTCTGATGGGACATCATTAAGAGACTAACATCAGATAAAAGAACAAAAAATAGTACTTAAACAGAAAGTTCTACTGGAGAGTACTGCATAGGTTAAGAATTTACTTTGCAGCCATAGGCTATAAAGCATTAGGAAAAGACACATAATGTTCTCAAACTTATGAGAGAATTCTCCAACATAAGTTACAATACTATACTACACTGCAGACATCCTGAATGCCTTCAATAATGCCACCATGGCTCATTTTTCCATAACTAGTAATGACCTACAAGCGGCATGTGAAGAATTGCTCACTTAGTAGTTTACAAAATCTTTACATTAACTACATTATCTTAGCATAACAATACTATTATTAGTGGCAGCTTGTACACATTTTAGTTGGTGGGGCATAGCTTATGTTACTATATTACACAGAAACCATGAACTAAACTTATCGCAATGCACTGTACAAATTCAGAAATCCTGCCCCCCATAAAATTCACTTTTCTTGAAAATATAGTCAAGTAATTTTATGTACAGGTATTCAATTTTTATTTCAGTAAAATAATGACTACACACAACACATTTATTAAAATAAACAATTCTCCTTCAATGAAGTTTCTCATGCTTTTTGGACCTTTGTTAATAGTTTCGCTATGTATCTTGTTCCAGTACATATAAGAATTAATGTCAACAATAAATATAAATACTTAGGAAGAAGCAGCATATTTAAAAAACATTACTGTCCATGATATGTCTATATGTCTTCTTGGGGGGCTGCCACTTCAAAGCATGTTAAAATGTAATGTTAAAGGATGCAAGAAACACTAACCCCTCTATGGATTAAACATGGAAGCAGTATTAACTATGAAGTTTCATTCTAGAAACATGAATGAGTTGTAGGTATACAAAACTTAAATTTCACTTATGTCAGTTGTTAAAATGATGGAATGTTTTCAGAGATGTTCGATGATATTTACAACTGACACAAGTGAACTTCAAATGTGTGTATATACAACTCATTCATATTTCACACGCTAACCTCTCTACTTACATGGACTAAATTCTACAATTCTCTTATGAACCATTCAAGTTTATTCTTATGATAACAGTGGCTCTTTTTAAAATGTAGTGGTTATTAACTCATTGCACTAAGACAGAATATATGGTCAGTCCCCAAAAAGAAAATATTTATATAAAAAATATTGTAAATATAGCTTATTTTTCATGTTGGTAATGATTTGGTTAGTGTTAAATGTGTTACACCATTGTTTCATTGTTGAGAATATTATTTGTTTACTAGCATCATTAATGTTAAGTATTATGTTCCAATTTAATATATATAATTATAAGAATTATTTTAAATATAATATTAAAAGTGTTGGGAGGACAGATTGACATCGTTTCCTCATTTTGAGGACTATATAATATATAAGCAAGATGACATCATAGTGGAAGGCGTAAAATATGCGTATACGTGTATGAATATAAACGCATAGTTAAAGAATGCGGAAGATTCGATCTCTCTTAGCGTCCAATGCCAAAAGGGTCAAGACGTGTTTTTAATGTGTGCAGGATAGGACACTGTAAGTGAAATTCCCATTGACAAGATACAACGAAAACGGTGAGGAAGTTGATCTGCGTACATAGAATGTCTATTAATGTGACACGTGTGTAATTTCCAGTAAAAAAAAAAGGTGCGATAAAACATTGTAAAAGACTTAATTCCATGTCCACATTATTCACCCTGTACCTCGACCCCAGATAACTACAGAGTCGAAAGCTCTTCACCTACAACGTCATTTTATTTGAAAAACTGCACCAGCACAATGGCCATACTGACTGTTCCAGGATACCTGATAAACACATCTAGGTATTTAAATTGGCCTACAATTTAAATTTGTGCTTTGCAGAACAATCTTTATATTTTGCTTATTTTTTAATATTGCCCATACGCACATATGTACATATTTATTGTTCTTCCTGTATGATGAAAGTAGGTTTATTTACACATTTATGGCTTTAGATAAGATTAAAAATAAATACGATCACATATTTTAGTCATAATATAGCTTAGCTTATTGTGCTAAGGTCAACTGTTATCTTCTAAGATTGATAGATATGCAACTTGAAACTACAACATGTTCTAAGTATCACATAGTTTTTGTTTTTGTGTATTTGCAAATATTCATGTTGTAGCTAAATATTAAAGAAGCAAGAATCTCTTGGGTAGAAATTATAAACTTGTTACTCGCAGTTCAAATCATAGCTTAAACTAGAGGCATAGCTTCCAAAATAGCTCATCAGGAAGTATTGGAGCTTCTGAAATACCTTCTGAAAACACTGAAGAACTTTTGATGTGTCACAGAGATTTGGAAGTTTTCTAATTTTGAAGCTGGTGTTGAGAATGTGGGTAACAGATAAGGTGCAGGTATTAATGCAGACAGGAGTTCCAAAACTGCTGTGGCACAAAATGACATGCTTTCTGTCATACACAGCTCACAAGTGGGATGAAACTAGGGCAGGGAAGATGGATGAATCAGGGTGGAGATTGAATTGAGATTGACCTTGGTGGAAACTGGAGTTGTGATCTGAACAATACAGGCCTACTTTTGACTTACATTCACCAAGAACTCAAGGGCTGCATTGAACTGGGCCAGTTTGTTTTAGCAAAATGATTACATTCAACAGGCTGTTAGAAGCAAGGCATCCTTAAAAGCTTATCTGCAAAATATAACATTTATTTTACAATGTACCCTCCCTTTATAAATGCACATAACTCCAAACATATAGTAAATTTTTATTTTACAAACACTTCAATTTTTTGTATTCCTCAAAAAGCATACTTAATGGCACAACTTGCACCATGCTTTGCCCCACCCCCCCCCCCTTTTTCTACTCTCTCTACTGCTAAGTATGGGAAATATTGTACTCCACCCAAAAATTCGATGTCGAGATTTCACTGGACATATATGATTTGAGACACCCTGAATCCAATAAAAGCACTTTTAGAAAAAGGTCCGTGTGTGTGTCTGTGTGTCTGCCTGTGGACAGCATAACTCAAAAACGAAAAGTAGGTTAAAAACCAAAATTGATATTTAAGTTTAATGTCTTTCAAGGATGCGACACGAAGATTTTGAAGAAAATACTCTCACCCTAAACTACCCTTTACATGGAAAATTTTGATTTTCTTGAAAATGGCTCAAACAATTTTGATTAAAATGTCATATGTTTGAGATATTTTTATGCCAAATGAAATGTATATCTTGAATTTTCTGGCTATAGCCCCTATGGTCGTATTTACTCTGGACGACTTTTGCATAACTGATAAACCATTACAGATAGACCAAATCATACTACACAAAAAATGTAGATCTTGCTAAAATACACAATTTATGCCTCAGTGAATTTTCTTCTAGGGTGAACCAGTTCGGAGATATTCTAGTGTATGTGTGTGAGTTTCAGAAAACTTAAAACTTTCGTGAAATGGATTATCGTTGTTCATTTTTTTATATGTTAAGTGTGCAAAGAGAACAGAATCTCAAAGCTTTAAAAGATTTGAGTATTGCTCAAAGCCTACTGTAATCTAATATTCCCTTGCCCAACAAGGAAATACGCAATAAAATAATTTGTACAAATGTTTATCTTAACACGAAGAAGATATAGGAATAAGAGTTTGTAAGAATGGTTAGTAAAAGAGTAGAGAAAGTCATGTGAGTGTAACACATCAGATTTTTTTATATATTATGTCCTCCAAAGTGATATGTCATACTGGATGGTGAATGCATGGAATGGGTGAAATGGTGCTCAAATCAGCCCAAGATCCACAGAACTTAAAAGTTACCCAACATGCATCTTCTCAGAATAAGGTAAAGCCTCAGAAATAACCCTGTCCGGATAACTCACCCTAAACGAGATTCAAACTCGAGTCCTCTTGAATGTGAGGCAGACATACTACCACCACACCACAGAGGCAGGCTGCTTTGCCCCCATGGTGCCCCTGGACATAGCCATATACAAGGTGTTCCAAAAAAACAAAGACAATGCTTGGTATGTTGTGTGGGATGTCAAACTGATTGGTTTCCAAGAAGGAACCCCTGTCTGGAAATGCACAGTTTGGGCACTGGAGAGCGTTAAAATTTGAAAATGAACCATTGTGACAGCTTGTAAAGATTCATTGTGGTATCTTAATGAAGAAGCTATGCAACCCTTTAGTCACCTGTCTACTGCACTTGAATGACCTGAGTCTAATAAAGTTCCTGCAATGCGCTAGATTCCTTCCTCCATAGAGTCCTTGGTGTGCATTCTACTGTGTTACCTATGTAGTTTCCAGTACAGTAATGTTTTAACAGCAGTGTGACACGTATACCAGTTCACAGCTGTGGAAATGGCCCATGAGTTCCAGCACACTTTGAGGTAAATGTGTAGAATCATCTCTACATAGCATATCCAAATCAATGGGTTGGTAGAGGTAGACCACTTCCATAGCCAGAATGGTTGCCAGATCTGAAACCTCTCAACTATTTTCTGTGGAGTTGATAAAGTGTATGGTATTTGGCACTACTGTAATGTCAACGGCAAACCTTATTGCTCGAGTCCACAGAGCAATTGAAACTCTTCAAAGACAACTGCATGTATTGGGTCATGTGCATGAGGCTCAGCACTGCCGATATAGGCTTTGCAATGATGTAGGAGGTACACAGTTCAAGGCTCATTTATAATGTAAACAGCTTGATGTGCTACTCATGTTGGGTTTATTGACGAAATGTGAAAGCACACTCGTCTCATACTTCGATGGGCTACAGCATCCAAACTGTGCATTTCTGGACAGGGGTTCCTTCTTGTAAACCAATCAGTTTGCCATTCTCCACAACATACCTGGGTAGGCTGATAAGTCCCTGGCCTCACAATAATAATAATAATAACAACAACAACAATAATAATAATAATAATAAGTAATAATAAGTCATAATAAGTAATAATAGTACTAGTAATAATAATAATAATAATAATAATAATAATAATAATAATAATAATAATAATAATAATAATAATAGTAATAATAATCGTAATCGTAATCATAACAACAATAACAATAACAATAGTAATAATAATAATAAAAACAATAACAACAACAATAATAATAATCATACTAATAACAACAATAATAATAATAACAATAATAACAATAATACTAATAGTAATAATAATAAAAATAATAATAATAATAATAATACTAAAACTAATAATAATAATAATAATAATAATAATAATAATAATAATAATAATAATAATAATAATAAAAACAATAGCAATAACAACAACAATAATAATAATACTAATAACAACAATAATAATAATAACAATAATAATAATAATAATAATAATAGTAATAGTACTAATAGTAATAGTAATAATAATAATAATAACAATAACAATAACAATAATAATAATAATAATAATAATAATAATAATAATAATAATAATAATAATAATAATAATAATAATAATAATAATAATAATAATAATAATAATAATAATAATAATAATAATAATAATAATACTTTTTTCCCTAGGGCGTCTTCCCCTTATTCAGAGGTTACCCTCATCGCCCGGCCGCTGCGTCCTCCAGCCGCAGCCAAGGCCACGGAGGAGTGCAGGTTGGGGGTGGCGGGGGTCAGCACGCCGACTCCCCCGACCGTAAGGCGACTACTTTGACCTTTTTAGGGACGCTACCTTTCTATCAGGATAGCTCCTCAATTGGCCCCCCAGGGACCTAACGAGGCTGAGTGCACCCCGTACCAGACCTCCCAGTGGGGGAAAAATCCCATGCCGGTACCGGGGATCGAACCCGGGTCCTCCGCGCCACAGGCAGGCGCGCTACCACAGCGCTACGGAGGCGGTCATAATAATAATAATAATAATAATAATAATAATAATAATAATAATAATAATAATAATAATAATAATAATAATAATAATAATAATAATAATAATAATAATAATAATAATAGTAATAATAGTAGTAGTAATAATAATAGTAATAATAATACTAATAGTAATAATAGTAGTAGTAATAATAATAATAATGATAATGATAACGATAACATTAATAATAATAACAATAACAACAACAACAATAATAATAATAGTAATAGTAATAATAGTAATAGTGATAGTAATAGTAATGGTAATGGTAGTAATGGTAGTGATGGTAGTGATGGTAGTAATGGTAATAATAGTAATAGTAGAAATAACAACAACAACAACAACAATAATAATAATAATAATAATAATAATAATAATAATAATAATAATAATAATAATAATAATAATAATAATAATAATAATAATAATAATAATAATAATAATAATAATAATAATAATAATAATAACAATAACAATAACAATAACAATAACAATAACAATAACAATAACAATAACAATAACAATAACAATAACAATAACAATAACAATAACAATAACAATAACAATAATAATAATAATAATAATAATAATAATAATAATAATAATAATAATAATAATAATAAAAATAGTAACAGTCGTAGGAGCAGAAGCAGTAGCAGTATATAACATAATCTCCAGAAAGGCTAATACATTTGTCATATCAGTGTTCTAATTTAATTAAACCATCTCCGTTGTGCAATTTATCGTGGCCCTCAAAATAGCTGTTTACCGCATCAATGACCTGCTTGTTGCTGTGAAATCTTCATCCTCCAGGAAATGTTTTGAGGTTTGGGAACAGGTGGTAGTCACTGGGTACTAGATCTGGTGAATAGAGTGGATGTTCAAGCAATTTGAACTTTAATTTGCACATGTTTCCCATTGCAATGACTAAACGATGGGCCGGAGCATTGTCATGAAGAAACAAGATTTTTTTCTTTGCCAAATGAGGTCCTTTTCTTTACACCTCATCACTCAAACGTTGCAGTAAGCTTGCATAGGAGTCACCA
Organism: Tenodera sinensis; assembly: GCA_030765045.1. Classification (NCBI taxonomy): domain Eukaryota; kingdom Metazoa; phylum Arthropoda; class Insecta; order Mantodea; family Mantidae; genus Tenodera; species Tenodera sinensis. Next base: position 129,324,303 of record CM060962.1, read on the forward strand.
GTGATACTTTTACCCTTTTCCAAGTAATCAATAAAAATAATTCCCTGTGCATCCCAGAAAATACTCGCCATAACCATGTTAGCTGACAAAATTGACTTTGCCTTTTTTTTCGCAGTTGGTTCACGTGGCGCAATCCCCTGTTTTGACTGTGACTTACTTTCTGGAGTGTAGTGATGTATCCAAATTTCATCCATGGTAATAAGCCGTCTCAAAAATTCACTGGAATTTTTACAGTAGAGCTCCAAATTCTTAACAGAAATAGCTTTTCTTTGCAACTTTTGATCAGGTGTCAACAAACACGGCACCCATCTTACACAGACCTTGTGAAAGCTCAAAACATTACTCAAAATATTACCAGCACGCTCTTTTGATATGTTTACAGCCTCTGCTATCTCAAACAACTTTAATCTGCAGTCTTCCAGTACTAAGCAATTAATTTTTTCAATGATCTCTGGAGTTGTGACTTCCACAGGGCGTCCAGAGCAAGGCTCATCACTAGTGCTTGTATGTCCCATTTTAAACTCCGCAAACCACCTTTTAATCATTGTATATGAAGGGGCAGAGTCTTTCAATGTACTGTCCATTTCCTCCTTGATTTCTTTAGGTGTTAAGCCTTTTAAATGGAAGTATTTAATCACTGCTCATTTTTCCAAATCCTCCATTTTTGTGGAACCTCTACATTTGTCTTGTTTATAATGCTGTCATTCAAAAACTAAATAAGCTATTGACCTGTAACTATGCATGCAAGCTATTCTAGAGTTAAACTATATGATGCTATCCGTCGAACAGGCCCAGTGGCACCATCTCTATGTGAGGTCCGGGCTTATCAGCTGACCCCTGTACGAAGCGTGGTTGGCATTTTTTGGGACACTGTATAATTGCTTGGTAATTCTGAGAGCATCTAAACCAAAACAAAATGACATGTTTTGAATTCTACATTTCACATGCTAGCAGCCTAATTGCAAGTTACCAAGTTCAAAGACCTGTACACATAAGGGCTAGAAAGGATTTGACACTCTCAGGTTAGTGGAGAAACACTTTCCTAAGAGTATATTGTCTATCAGGAAAATGTTGCGTATATGTTGGAAGTGTGTGGTGTACCGTAAAAGGGGTATACCTAAAGAAACCATGATTTGTAGGAACTGTGGAGATATACCTTTATTTCTCTACCCATGTTTAGATCTAAGATTCAAAATGCAACTTTTAAAGGTATGGTTGAACTATTTTGGAGAACTTGTTTGCTTATTTTTTAAAGAAGTCTTAAAACAATTAAGAGTTGAAAATCATTAGGTTTGCAGTGCTTACTGGGTCTCTGCACACTTTCATATCACTTGGACCCATTTTATGTTGGATGCCTGTACACCCTATATCTGGATAAGGATAATTAATTATATTTCTTTTAAGAGTTTCTTATAGTTTAGAGCCATTGGCTTGAAAGAGCACACAGCTGAATGGAAGTAATAACACTGACCCCACAAAAAATTGTTAAGGGAAGACTCTCTTACAGATGTTCTGATAGGGAGAACAGGCTCAATGAGCATCTGCAAGGTTAGTCCACAGATTCTGCATAAAGCCTCCCTCCTGTACCCCTGACATTCCCTTGCCCTCATAAAACCCCTTTTAAACAAAGCACTCTGCCCTGCTAAGTCTGGACATGGAGAATGTGCCTTTACTTATACTTGTCACACATACAGGCAAGTTGTATGCAATTGCCTGAGAAGCTATTTAAACTACATCTTCTTTTGTGTACTACAATGCAGGTTTTAAAACATTCAGGGTATGCTTTCAAAATTATTGTCTTTTTGAGTTAACAATTTATGCAGAAATTATTTAAAGGTATTTATGATCCAAAATTAAAGAGTGGGCATGTACTCCTTAGCAGAAGTTGCCCCTTAATATTATGCAAACTGATTTAGGAGGCACATCCATAAAGCAAGCTTTCCTGGGGCTATGAACTGAAACAAAACACAATTTAATTGAAAAATTGACTGGAACATATACCAGAAGTGCTGAGCTATTTTTCAACATATTCACCACCGGAATTTAGACATTTGTTATACTGTGGGACCTACTTTAGTATTCCTATGTCACAGGAGTCTGCCACCTGAAATTGGAACCACTGTGCGACAACCATCTCTGTCTTTCTCTCAGTCTGAAAATGCTGGCTCCAACCAGTTAGGAATTTCTTGAGGTTCTGGAACAGGTGTAAATCACTGGGAGCAAGGTGTAGGCTCTGAGATGGATGATTAAACATCTCCCAGCTGAACATTTGCAGGAGCTCTGTTGCTTGTTGAGCCGTGTGTGGCTGATGTTATCATGCAGCAAGACAATACCAGCACTAAGCTTCATGTGTCCCTTGTTCTGAAAGGCCAGTTGCAGTTTCTGCCTGGTTTTGCAATAATGCTCATCATTCACTGCCTCAGCTTTGGTCAGTAATCTGACGAGAACTCTTCATCCGTCCTAGAACACTGAACACAGCACTTTCTGTGCAGACACACATGGTTTAATTTCATCTTGCTGGGAGAGTCACTGTGATACTGATGAACTGACTGTTCTTTGGTTTCTGGGATATTGTGTACAACCCATGTTTCATCACTTGTGATGATTCTGTCCAGAAATGAGTTGCTGTCATCATGGTACTATTGCAGAAATGTCAAAGCTAGCCCTATACTCTTTGCTTTGTGTTCTGGAGTCAGTTGCTTTGGCACTCACATGGTAGACACTTTCTGGAACAACAGGAGCTCTGTGACAATTTCATGCAACAAGAAGTACACCCATGGAAAAAAAAAATGAGTCATGTTTGGAATACCAAATTCGTCGAAGTCCTACTCGGCACAGTGCTTTGTTTACACCATTCGCAATGTTGCATAAGGGCAGCAACAAGTTGTAACAACTTCCAAATCTTAATATTACTAACTCATATGATCAATAATCATAACCAAATACATAGCTTTGGCTTCTTTAATTACAAACTATCAATATTAACTACAAATATTAATGACACAAAACAGGATAAATGATTACGTAGACTTCCACGGCCTTTGTCCATTACTTCTCAGGGTACAGTTTGGATTGTATGGCATTACTAAACCTGCCACCTTCGCGTGTGTTCACTGTAGCACTGTGGCAAAACATAGCCTACTCCATAGGCTACTCGCAGGTTCCCTTCTCGCATGCAGCAAATATCTTTCCTCCTTTAAGGATGTTGAAACAATGTACAGTGGCTAGTTATTTTAAATATACTTATCTGATACACAACAATCAGTGAAGTTAATATGATAGCTATTATGATATTTCCTCAACGGTTTACTCTACTGAACAGCAATATGCTGCACACGAAAGCACATGGTGTACAGGATGGTATGCAAATGCAACATGCAGGCACAGTTCTTTCTCAATGAATCATACCATGCTTGACAATGGCAGAATGTGCACACAAAGACATAGTCACAAGGAAGTCGCTCGTTGTAGTAGTCAAGTAGGAGGTTTTTCTGCTCATGAAACTCCAGCTCCTATTGGAATACCTGCATTACAGCACAGAGGTGGATGGGATTATCCAGGGAAGGGATTGAACACCATCGTCCTGGTTCAGGAAGAAGACGTATGTCAACTCCAGAAACGGATGAAGCTTTAATTGCAGAAGCAGAGAGGAACCCTTTCCAAACTGCTTCTGAAATGAAGGCAAATTCGGATTTCCCTGAATCAGCTCAAACAGCTCTGCAACATGCAAATGATGCAGGACTTAATATGCAAACGGCAGCTAAAAAACATCTGACAGATGATTACTGATCGTTTTGCCTTGCAGGTGCAGAGGAAAATGGCAACCACAACTGGCATAATGTGATATTCTCAGACAAGGTGACATTTTCTTCCACATGTAAGGGAAAGTGATTGTCTATCATCCAAAGGGCTCCTGATATGATGCAAAATATGCGGTTTCACAATTTCATCAGGGATGCGTATCTGTATTGTGTTGGGGCTGGATATCGAGGGACGGTCTAGGTGTGCTGTGGCAGCTTGACAATACAGTGAACAGTGCGTAGTACACAGTAATACTTGAGAATATTTTGGTTCCCTCTCTGAGGAAGGAATATCCTGATGGAATTATTGAACTGAAATGACAATCATCCTGTCCACAGATCTCGAAAGGTTTCAAATTGGTTCTCAGAGAGGCAAGATATTAGAGTAGTAAACCAGCCTCCCTGTTCACTGGATTTTCTTCATATAGGCCCTTCACTACTTTAATTAGTTGTCGGAGTATCCATATTCTGCCATTATTTTCCAAAGTTTTTCTCTATTTAGATTATCAAACGCTTTTTGAAAATCTATAAAGGCTATATGAGTTGGTAAGTTGTATTTTCTTCTTTTTTCAAATATCTGTTGTATTATGAAGATGCTATCTATGGTAGATATTAACAATCCTACTAATTATAGAAGTGTAAGTCTATGAACGTTAGAAAAAAATTATATTGGGGTTCTGGCAAAAAGGTTACAAGATTGGGCTGAGTAAGAGAATAAGATATCAGAATTCCAGGTAGGCTTTAGGAAGGGTAGGAGGATGGTTGACAGTGTAGTTGTCATCAAGACAATAGTCAATAAATATTTGGCCAAGAAACGGGTAGAATATATATGGTTTTTGTGGACCTGAAGAAGGTATTTGATACAATAGTGAGTTCTAAGATGATTATAGCAATCCAAAACTTTATACGGAGAATAGGTTCTGCATAAAGATGGATGTGAATAGAGTTTCAAAAGTTATTAAGAATAGTGTAGGACTCAGGCAAGGGTGTAAGTTGAGCCCCATACTATTTAATCTGCTTATAGATGATATCCTGTAAGTAGTTAAAAAAGAGAACGCATACTTGCTCACAATAAATAATAGGGAATTCTCAGGATTTTTGTTTGTTTTGTTTTGTTTGTTTGTTAACGTCCTCCAATGTAGTGCCATATCGGATGGTGAATGAATGAAATGGGTGAAATGATGCTCAAATGAGCCTGAGGTCCATAGAGCTTTAAGTTACCCGATTTGTCTTCTCAGGATAAGGAAAAACCTTATCTGGATAACTTAAACCTAAGCGAGATTCGAACTCACGACCTCTTGAATGTAAGGCAGACACTAACCATCACACTATAGAGGCGGGCAGGAAATCTCAGGATTATTATCTGTGGATGATTTGGTAGTGGGGTATATATCTATTGGAGGATTATCGAGAGCTCTAAATGTCGGGGGGATTTTGCAAAAGTTGGTGGTTAATGATACATTATAAAAATACCAGGATTGTGGTCTTTAAAAAGGGATATAAATTAAAATGAGAAGAAAAATGGAGCATGGAAGGACAGGAAATAGCCATAGTGAGAAAAACTGGGTACTTGGGGGATCAGTTAAGTAGTAATGGAAGATGGCATGACCAGAAGAAAGCAGTTTTAGCTAAGGGTAAAATTGCCATGAAGAAGATTAGAGCCTGTGTATTCAAAATACCAGGGATACAAATTAAATGGTTAGCAAGAGTGTATAAGGCAATAGTGGAAGACATTGCTGTATGGGATAGAGGTGTGGGGATATGGCGAAGGGTGGCAAGGAGTGAAGTCTTGGTCGGTTAATTTTGGGTTTACCAGTTGCATCACCTAAGGGAGTAGTACTACTGGAATTAGGTAGAACAAGAAGTAAAGGGCTAGTAATTGAAAGAATGATAAAGTTTTGGTATTGGGTTAGAGCATTGGAAGACCAGAATATAGTAAAACAATGCATGATTATGCAAGAGAAAACATTAGTGCTTGATAGTCTGGCTTTATCTATGCAAAACTTTATAGAGGAAATAGGAATGGGGACTGCATGGAGGGATAGACAAATTTTAGAAGGAAAGTTTTGGAAAGAGATCAGACAGAGAATTGAGGATATTAATATACAAGAGATATTTAGCAGTATTAGGGATAAGAGAACCTTGGTATTGTACAGGCAAATCAAAAATTAGTGGGGCACGGAAAAATACATTTATGTGTGTAATAAATAGGAAAGGGAAGGGTGGGCATGGTTTAGATCTAGGGGAATGAAATGGGGAATGGACCCACAGAAGTGCCCAGTATGAGGAAATGAAAAATGACCTGCAATTTATTTTGGATTGTAAAGGGACCAAATTATAGAGGGATAAATGGGTACCAGTTAAGTGGTTGAAATTACCAAGAGAAATAACTAAAATGAAAATTAGAAAGTCTAACAATACAGAAGAGATTAGGAAGTTAGGTGAATTATTATGAAGGACAAAAGAAAAATAATCTGATGTGTTGCACTTGAGACAGAATATTAGAAGACCCCAAAAGAAAATCGTTCATGTAAATGTTTGTTAAAAGTGTAATTCGTTTTTTGATGTTGGTATGAGATAATTAAATGACGAAAACATGTTGATAAGGTTCATTGTTACGAACAACTAAGTTTGCACATAGACGTCATAAATCTTTCCATATTTGATTTTAATATATGTGTATAAATATTAGAATTGTTTGTGTTCCATAATAAAAGTAGGGGACGATGAATGGGATCGCTTCCCTAACGAGAAAGAACTATTTGCGCGGATGAATAGCGCGGATGAATATGAAAAAGGCGGTGTCGCGTCAAAATGACGCCAAAAAACAGTTCACTAGCGTCTATATCATTGGTGTGGATGGACGTATTTTTATGTGTACGCGCCATGAAATAGTAAAAGTGAATTTACTAAGTGTTTAGAGACCTTTAATTAAATTTCGGCAATGCTAGGGAAGTTGATCCGCTAAAATAAGACTTTCTACTGTGATATGATTTAAAAATTGTGAACAAGAAGGTGCAAATAAAATGTTTGACTAAAGTTAAACCCGAGTGTATGTTCATTCCATCCGTTACCAAGCCCTGAGATCAAAAAGATCTCATTAGCTTAAAGACACAGCGTCGTTAATAATTGCAAAAACCGCACCAAAATGGCTTGCCCAACGTGGAACACGAATTTAGGATGGGATGGAAATAACGGGAATTGAACTTACGATAAACATCAAGTGACGCCATATCATCGCGCCAAAAGGAAAGAAGACGCCATAAGACCATCGTTTGATATCGACATCAGAACACCGATGAACGGATAATCAACGATACATCAGAACACCGATGCACGGATAATCAACGCGGGAAAACACCGGAGATCGTCTAGCGAAGCCAACTGCCCAGGAGACGCACAGAACTGGACAAATCAACGGAAAAAAAAGTAGGATCAAAAATTTTTATTTTTACATCCAGTTTATTTTTATTTTTATGTTACTGCGAAGCGGCAAAGTAGTGGGACTTTTAACCATAAGTGAATTGAATAAAGAAACTAAAATGTCGCGAAAAGAGATAGAAACAGGAGTGGGGGAAGGGGCAGATAGGCCTAGTTATCAAATAGAACCAGAAAGCGAGGAACAGGTAGCGATAGGAAGAGACCAAAGGTTATTAATGATCATGTTTGAAAGACTAGAACAAAGTTTAGGTCAGAAAATGGAACAAAATAACGTAGAATTGAGTCAGAAAATAGAAGGAGTGAGACAGGACATGGAACAAAGTTTAGGTCAGAGTATAGAACAAAAACTAGAACAAAATAAAAAAGAAATAGGTCAGAAAATGGAACAGAATAGGGCAGAATTAAAACAGGACATAGAACAAAGTTTAGGTCAGAGTATAGGTCAGAAACTAGAACAGAATAAGGAAGAGATAGGTCAGAAAATGGAGGAAGTGAGAAAGGACATAGAACAGAAAATAGAATTAGGAAGACAGGAGTGTAAAGAAAATATGAAAGTACTGGAAACTAATTTAAAATTGGTACATAAAAACTTAAATGAGACAAAGGAAGCCTTAGAAGCTAGGATAGAAATCATAGGAGATAGGATGGGAAAAATAGAATCAGAAATGAGAGAAAATAAGATTGTATTAGAAGGAGAAATTGCTAAATGTAGAGATGAAATAACAGAATGTAATACAAGTGTAGACTGTAAGATTACAAATGTAAAAGCAGAAATAACTGAGGAATTAAGGAAAGAGATTGAGGTAGTAAAGAAAGACATTATTAATGAAACTGTAGAACAAATTGTAATTCCTAAAATTAAGACGATGACTAATGTAGTACATTCGCAACAGGATGCTATAAATGATATGAAACAAAGTCACTTAGAAATAAAGAATGATTTAAAATCTATTTGTGAAGAAATGATAAAAGGGAAAGAAAGTTTGGCTAATGTAAATGATGTTGTGAATGCACTACAAAGGCAAGATGATTTAGATGCAAGTAATGTACAAGATGAGAGTTATTTGAATAATGTACAAAATGTTGACTCACCATACAGAGAAAGAGGTTCACAACCAAACAATGACACAACACACAACACATGTTACACCAACAGCATATTACATGAAATCACACCACCTACATTTGACGAGGAGAAGGGAGACGATCCAAAACTCTTTGTTAAAGAGATGGAAGAGTACTTTAAAGTGAAAAGGATACCAAATGAGCTTAGGATGATGATAGTCAAGAAAAGCTTAAAAAACAAGGCATTAGAATGGCTCAGGTTAACACTAGCTGGTCATGAGTCATATAGCTCATTCAGAAATTTATTCCTATCAAGGTATTGGGGCCCAGCTAAGCAAAACCAAACTAGGGTGGAGCTAGCGACAGGTAGATATGATCCAACCAAAGGGTTATCGCTAGTCGATTATTTTATGAAAGTAGCCCACAAAGGAAAGCTGTTAGACCCTAACTTGTCGGAAGCAGAGCTAATTACCAGCATAACTAGACATTTCCCAGACACGGTGAGAACAGGGTTAACTGTTGCGAGGCCGGTAGATTTTGCAGATATGATAGAATTGCTGACAGCCTTCGAAACACAAAATGGTCGACCTAATGAGCATAGACATAGGAACGGTCACCCAAACTCGCCCACCTTAAACCGGAGCACGGCTACGAACAACCAGAATGAGGGAGAAGATAGAAATACTAGGAGCACCCATGAAAGGGGGAGAGGGGCACACCATTTCCCACAACCACACAATCATGGCGAGAGGATGGAGAACACAAGACAGCGGTACCACGACACAATACCAAGGGGTGAATTGAGATACAGAACGCATAGATATGATCGGGGGAGACCAGGAGACCGTACCCATCAAGTGAATCACATACGATTCTGTAGGGAATACTTCAACAACCAAAGACCGTCATACAACAGGGGTTCACGCCAAAGGGGCAGAGACCAATGGTACACTGGCAACATAAGACAGCAGGAAGTAGATGAAAATGTGCCAAATAGGGCAGATGCCGCACAGAATACAGAAACAACAACCACCACCAACACTCAGGGAAATTACAATAACTAAGTTCATCCCAACCAAGTGGATGACCAACAACACAAACCATAAGCAACTTACAATTGACATCGACACCATGATGGCTACACGAAGAGAGAGATGGAACTACTGTACGCTGGACCACTGGTCATAACAAAACAGCTGGGCGACCACACGTATGAGCTACAGAATACAAATGGCAAGTTGGTAGGAAGATACCATAAAAATAAATTAAAACCATACAAAGAAAGGACCAAATAGTCTTTGCCAACAAATATGTAAGGCAGGAATAGTAGAAATGATGGAAAATAACAATTTTTAATGGGTTACTTATAGAAAATTATGTTCAGATTAGAAAATACAACAAGAAAGAAAATCAACATAGTCATTGGCTATATTGACCACAAAGAGCATTGTCAACAAAGACAGATGAGAACACTGATTGTCATTAAAGAAATGAATTATAGCGGCGGAAAATAATGTGTTTTTGACATAAGGATGTCAGGGACAAAAATAAAAAGGAATCAATTGTGATGACAAAGATAGAATATTTCGACACAAAGATGTTGAGGGTGAATTGAGAAGAAAAATAATACAATTACAGAATAATTATAAGTATAGAAGTTTTCTCTTATAGAGATAAGAGACAAAGAGGTGACAATTAGTGAAGTAAGAAAAACCATAATCAGAAAAGCAATGCCCATGAATTAAGATGGATATAGCCAATGCTAAGCTCAAAGAAATGTTGAACCAAATAATAATGAATAAGAACCCAATAAAAAAAAAATGGTACCATTAGTAATATCAGAGTTTAAGAACCGACTCAACGACCTGCCTATACATAAGCTTACAAGACAAAGAAGGCAAAGAACTGAATAAAATATTGCCATAAATATGATCATAATCATTAGCTCAAAATTTGTATCCTGTTTTTCTCTCCTCATAACAAGGAACATAAGTCAAAAGTCACATAATAAACCATGATACACTTAAATTATATTTGTGTCAATGTCAAATGTAAAATAACTGAGTATGTGTTGTATAAGAACTGAATATGTGTTGTATAATAACTGAACATATGTTGGATAATAACTGAACATATGTTGTATAATAACTGGATATGTTGTATAATAACTGGATATGTTGTATAATAACTGGATATGTTGTACAATAACTGAATATGTATTGTATAATAACTGGATATGTTGTATAATAACTGAATGTGTTGTACAATAACTGAATATGTATTGTATAATAACTGGATATGTTGTATAATAACTGAACGTGTTGTACAATAACTGAATAAGTATTGTATAATAACTGGATATGTTGTATAATAACTGAACGTGTTGTACAATAACTGAATATGTATTACATAATAACTGAATATGTGATGTATAATAATTGAACATGTATTGTGTAGTAATTGAATATGTGAAATTTATAAAGACATGCTGTGTCATGCCAAAACAAAAGACAAAGAGAAACAGCGAAGAAGACTGTAAAGAAAAAAAAAAAATTGTACAAAGTGATTGTATCAGAGGAATAGGGAGAAGTATTGTATTGTGTTTCAAGATTGTAAATATAGGTGACAACTTGAAAAACAAAACAAGGGGCATGTGAGACAGAATATTAGAAGACCCCAAAAGAAAATCATTCATGTAAATGTTTGTTAAAAGTGTAATTCGTTTTTTGATGTTGGTATGAGATAATTAAATGATGAAAACATGTTGATAAGGTTCATTGTTACGAACAACTAAGTTTGCACAAAGACGTCATAAATCTTTCCGCATTTGATTTTAATATATGTGTATAAATATTAGAATTGTTTGTGTTCCATAATAAAAGTAGGGGACGATGAATGGGATCGCTTCCCTAACGAGAAAGAACTATTTGCGCGGATGAATATGAAAAAGGCGGTGTCGCGTCAAAACGACGCCAAAAAACAGTTCACTAGCGTCTCCGTATCCGGCATGGATGGACGTATTTTTATGTGTACGCGTCATGAAATAGTAAAAGTGAATTTACTAAGTGTTTAGAGACCTTTAATTAAATTTCGGCAATGCTTGGGAAGTTGATCAGCTAAAATAAGACTTTCTACTGTGATATGATTTAAAAATTGTGAACAAGAAGGTGCAAATAAAATGTTTGACTAAAGTTAAACCCGAGAGTATGTTCATTCCATCCGTTACCAAGCCCTGAGATCAAAAAGATCTCATTAGCTTAAAGACACAGCGTCGTTAATAATTGCAAAAACCTCACCACACTCACATGACTTTCTCTACTCTTGCACTAACCATTCTTACAAACTCTTATTCCTATATCTTCTTTGTGTTAGTTGAGATAAACATTTGCCGAAATTATTGCTTTATTCCTTGTAGGTGCAAGGGGAATATGGGAATACAGTAGGCTTTTAGCGATAGTCAAATCTTTCAAAGCTTTGAGATTCCGTTCTCTTTGCACGATTAACGTATAAAAAAAATGAACAATGATGTTGCATTTAAAGGAAGTTCTGAAACTGACACAAGTAACAAGGAACATCTCCAAAATGGTTCACTCTGCAAAACAATTTATTTAGACACAGATTGTGTGTTTTAGCGAGATCTACATTTTTTGTATAGTAAGATTTGGTCTAACTCTTATGGTTTACAAGTTATTCAAGTCATCCAGAGTAAACAGGACCACATAGACTATACCAAAAAGAATGCAAAATATATGTTTCATTTGTCATTAAAATATCCTTAACATTTGTCATTATAATCAAAATCATTACAGCCATTTTCAAGAAAATCAAAATTTTCGAAAAACTTTCCATGTGAAGGGTAGTTTTGTGCTAGGGATCCTGGGTTCAATTCCCGGCAGGGGGTAGGAATTTTTCTCCAGCCAAGATTATTCCTCATCCTTACCTGAGTCTGGAAGTATGAATGAAAGTGTGAATGTGTGTGTGAATTCAACATATAAAAACCCCAAAACCGAAAACCCACTGTTAAACGAGTAACACCATTTGCCAATAGGCAAGGCCGCCGATATGACCTCTGCAGTTAAAGGTGGCATATAAATGGAACAATTAAAAAAAAGGGGAGTTTAGGGTGGAACAATTCTCTTCAAAATCTTTGTGTCGCATGCTTGAAAGACATTAAACTTAAATATCAACTTTGGTTTTTAACTACCTTTTCATTTTTGAGTTATGCTATCCACAGACTGACGACAGACAGACGCACACACACATACACAAGCACACGCACTTGTGCACACACACAGACCAGTGGCGGCTCGTGTCTTACAAAATAGGTAAAGAAGTTCACTTAAGCATGCTGAAAATACAATGCAAAGCCGGTGTACCACAGTCCAACATTTTTTACCAAACTTTTTGTATTCAATGGAGCTGTACACAAAAGAAACTGTCACACTATGATTCATTTTGGTCCAATACATATGACAGTTCGCATAGTAAGTGAGAGAAATAAACATGGCGGATGCAAATATATACAGCTTTGTTTTAAAATCAAATTTAAACGGTGAGCCAAACAATGTACAAAAACTGCAGAAGGAGGATTGTTCTTGATTCTTTTTTGAAGTCCATTCAAATGTCCTGACATAACACTCGCTCCATCGTAACATTGTGCAACTAATTTACGTTCATAAGTAAATTATTTAAGAACACCATGCAGCAAAAGGAACAATGTTTCTGTGGACCTGTCAACACTCACATCATGAAATCCGAAAAATCGTTCAACCGATGTGCTCTCTGTATTCACGTATCTTACGATAATAGAGCACTGAGAATGTTGACAAATATCTGTAGTGTCATCAACTTCAACAGAAAAAATCTGAGACATTAATTTCAGGTCTGCAAGTATTCTGAAATACATCCAATCACCTCATTTTGTATAGATTTAGAATCACCGCTGAATATACTTTTAATTTTATGATAATGGTTTTGGATTTCTGATGGACTTTCAGTACACAAGCTCCTTGAAATTTCTCCGACTTAGCGAAAGCGCACTCTCATCATGACCTCAGAATGCAAGCTCTTGTTTACCTAAATACAATGTTGGTTTAGTGATCAACTGCAGGAAAAGCCTATTTAATGTCACGTTTCCAGTGAAACGCACATGAAAAAGTCTGCTGTTTTCTTGAAGAGTGTCAGCTATTGTGTTTCTGTTTTCCTTTCTTTCTTTTATTTTTTTCAAAAGTGTTTAGTTGTAATTTACATTTTAAATGTCCCGCCGAATCATTGATTTTGTGAAGGGAATGGGTTATATTAATGAAATCTGTGAATCTCTCTTTGTCCCACACGTTACTTTTGTTGCTAAAAAGTAAACAAGGCCAACAGAATAGCGCTTGCAAACTACGGCTACTGCATAACCAAAAAGAGTTATCGAGTCAAGAGGTTTTGAATTTAATGTTATAAGTCTTTCCTATTTTCTTATCTTCTCTTTTAAGGGTTATATCAATGATATCAGTGGGCCGCCCAAAGTTTAAAACATCCTTCTTGTCTTCATCTTTCCACCTGGAAAATGGGGTTTCTAGCAAATTGCAAACTATATCGTTCACTGGATTCATAACAAAACATTTATATTCCGTAATTTAAATATTAAAAGCACTGAGTCTAGCAAACTCGTAAATTATACCTACCATTCACAGTTGTCTAAAACACCATGTTTTAAGTTTACCACCAGCTCTTTCTCGAGGTAAACGAATACTATCTTCTAAGTGCATGAAAACAGAAACTATCCCCTCTACCGTGTTCTGTGCCTCTACCCAAGTGAAAATATTTCTTGTTTGCCCGAAACATGTGCATGCCCGTGTTATTTCCCGTAGTACGTTGTTTCGTGGCGTCATGTTGCCATGGCAACCAAGCTGTTTAGTGCAGCAGTTTCTTCTGTAATCCTGACTGTTGCACTTGTCCTTGGAACCGATCTGAGGGTGCCCTCCCACCAATTTTCCCTACCGGCTGCCTGGCTGTAAGTTCCAAACAAAAGAAGGGTTGGTCACTGACCCTGCTACAGCTGCTAGCAGTTGAAATTTGTGACTGAACTGTTAGAATGACAGTAATAATGCCAACATTAACAAAAATAGAATACTGCTATTTTCAGGTGAAAACCTCTTCACCTGCTTCACCTGAATAACTGCCACTGACACAGACCTTCTTCTAAAAATGCTTTCTTGGATTCTCAACATCATCTCAACATCAAATTTTTGGGTGGAATACAATACTTCCTCTACTTACTAATAGAGAATGTAACAAGAGAAGCATTTTAATATTATAAAATTGCATACTTGCAAGGATGCCTATCAGGTAAGTTGGTATATTTAATTAAAATAGAGCATTACAAATAGGTAGATTGTGAACCTGGTGTATAATGTACACCACAGTGTTGATCTATATTTGCACCAGGTGCAACTCAAATATATTTAGATTGTATATCAGATTGATACATAATTAGGAGAATGAAAATTTGTACACTAAACTATGTTTACACATTTCATAGGGCAGGTTTTGAGAACAATAGCTCTTGAAGTATGCCCTGTGAAGGAAACGTTTAAGTGGAGTTGAGTGTTAGAAATGTTCATTCTTCTGATTAGTACGTAGAAAAAAATTCACTATGAGTAGCTTCATAACATTTCAATAAATCTGATACTATTTGAAATACAAGTTTACAACCTGTGGATAACTGCACTATTTAACTTAACTTGAGCATAAATTTCAGGTTTCATTCAGAATTTTTATTAAATGAATAATAGAACTATTGTAAAAAAAATTGAACAGACTAGAATCATAAGAGGCCAGTTCTCCAGCTTTTTCTCCCCCGATTGAGGGAACAGAGGGGAAAAGTGCTATTTTGTTACATGGCACAAAAGCAAAAGCCAAGAATATAATGCACTTGAATTTCATCTTCGTTCTTCATTTATAAGTTTAAAGATAACCAATTTCTTTAGTGCTAGCAATGTTTAAAATGAACTGAAATTATTTTGTTTGATTGATCTGGCAATGGTTTCTTTTGACTACCAACTGAAATGCTTGAATTGTGAACTTAAAAGGCGTATTATGCAGTATAATTCTTTACTGGAAATTTTGTAAGCAAGCCATTCATTCTTTATTACATTCTGAGAAATTGCTGCATCCATAAGCAGAGCTAATAAGAATGGCACATTTTTTGCATATTTAAAAAAGATTTGTTCTTTGATGCATGGACATGTCAGTTAAAATGCAATACTCCTCACCTTGAAATTCTCTCACAAGTATCCACCGATGGGAGCTTATTTTCATTTCCAAGACTGAGAAATCGACGACTGGCTGTCACTGAAGATGCAAAAGCATCTCGATTACTGGGAGGAGAAATGCTTCTACTGGAATTCCGTGGAGCCAGACTACCACCAACAGGACCTTTTATATACATTTCGTGAAACATTAGCTTATCTGGTAATGAAAAGCAAAAATACAACTTGTTTACAATTAAGTGGTTAAACAATCTGTTATTCTTTTACCTAAAAACTGCTTTTAATTTTATAAAAGTAAATAGATTAAAATAAACAAGACATCTGAATAACACTTGAAAAAATGATTCACTGCCATGACAGCAGCTCAAACTCAGACATTCCATTTTTAATATCTGATTCAATTTATTGCAATAAAACACTGAATAATAAGACTACATATTTAACACTTACATCACTACCCTTTGAGTGTTAAACACATTGAATCACACTATTTAGAGCTTCATTGTGTTAATTTCTGCTTTGGTTTTAGTACAACTTTAGCCTACAATGAGCAATGAGAAAGAAAAATTAATGAATAATTATAGATTAACAAACATTTAATTAATATCCAAGACTTATGTTTTACTTTATCTTGTACCTACATGGAAGTAGTGTATTCAACCCAAAAATTTGACATTTAGATTTTACTGGAAATATACATTTTGAGGACTAATGGACTCCAAAAGCAACTGTGTGTGTGTGTTTATGTGTGTGTGTTTGTGTGTGTGCATTTTTTTTTATAGCATGCCCCATTCCGTAGGAATACTACATGCTTGCATTTATTTATTTACATACAATTTACATTTTATATACATGCATATATTGTTGGTGATGTTCTATTTGAACATTTACACTTTTATTTACCTCTAATTTTTTATCTACCTTAGTCTAATTGAATACTTCTCTATTATGTGTACATTTACAGTCTTTTATTTGATGTTTGTTGTTTAATGCTATTTTATTTTGTTTGTTAGTTTGACTTTATTTCTTTAACCTACTGCTATTTTACAAATCATAAATCTAGTTCTTAACACATAGTAAAAGTAAAATATAATTATAACAGCAGTAGAGTATTGAAATGTGTTTGGACAATGATACTGGTTGCAATCTTGGTAAGGAGTAGAAATTATATATATTTGGACTTAAGTCATTCTATTTCTCTGAATTTTATAGAATTAATGAAGTTAACAAAAGGTTGTATGAAATTGTTTCCAAGTTCTTCTTTGTTTATGGGCCAAACAGCACCTTTACTTTGTATTTTCCTAATCATGGCGTTTCTCTGGTTGTTTAGTATTTTGCATCGAAATATAGTGTGGTTTACTGTTTGTTCCTCTTCTTCACATTGGGTTATCTAAAAATCCAAACCTGTGGCGATATGATCTTAGCTTTCTATGTCCTGTTATCATTGCTGTGAACCCCGGAGATATTGGTACCGTTGCTTCAATCTTCTTCTCACGGATGGGAAGTATTCTTTGGTTACTGCTCCTTTCCTTGATGCTGTCCATTGTTGTTGCCATTCTTCGAGTCCAGTTTCTTTCTCTCTAGTTACTATAGCTTCTTTTGATACTTTGTCATATATTATTTCGGTGTCTTCCGTGGCAGCTTCTTTTGCGAGTCTGTCCACAAGTTCATTTCCGTATATTCCCGAATGTCCTTTCACCCAGCCGAAATGTAGTGTCCACTTTGATTTTGACAGTTCAAGGATTTTGGTTTTGATTGCTTCTATCAGCTGGTTATGTTTTATGTTGTTCCTGAGCAGATCTAGAGTTATCTTACTGTCTGTGAATAATGCAGCTCGTTTTTCATTGCATTCTCCACATCTAAGCTCATCTAGTTTTTTGGGTGTTTTTAATATTGCCAGTTGTTCAGCCTGGTTATTCGTGCATCGAGGCTGCAACTTGAACTTTAATTTATATGCCAGAGTGCCATGGATGAAGATGATCCCTGCTGCCCCAACTTTATCTCCAGTTTTGCTACCATCGGTGTACATTTCAACTGCATATTCATTGTTGTTATCTACCTCATCTATTAGAGGTATTTCCGCAGGGTGTCTCCAATACCTGACTTCCAGTGGTGCATCATATTCTTGATTGTTGACTTTTGTTGCCAGGTAGGTTCTTACATATTGTTCTATGGTTACTTGTAAGGGTAGAACGCCCGCTACTATGCATGATGCCTCGTATGAGATAGTACGGTAGGCTTTAGCAATTTTTATATTAATTAATCTTTGTATCCTTTTATATTTTGTTAGATTTTTGTGTTTTCTTATAGCGTCTATCCACACTGGTGAGCCATATGTCATTACTGGGACTATAGCTCCTTCGTATATTGTTTTTAGTGCTTTGTGTCCTAATCCCCATTGTAGTTCAGCTGTCCATGATAACATGTTGATGAGGGTGATTGATTTCCCTGCAGTGTGGTCTATGTGTGCATTGAAGTTAAACTTACTGTCAAACCATATGCCCAGGTATTTCATTTCTTCAGTTTGGTTAAGCTTCTTGTTGTTAAAGTAGATATTGACATCCCAATTGTCCGTTCGCTTCCTTGATATGACTAGAGTCTTCGACTTCTTTTCGTTGAATTCTATTTTGTTGTCAGTGGCCCAGTTCTGAATTTTGATTACATCCTGATTCGCTGTGTTTTCTGCTACTACTTTGCTAGAGCCTCTTGTTAATATGACAAGGTCGTCTGCAAATGCCATGACTTTAGTTTTCCTATTGAAATCACTATTTAATAAAGAATTATATATTATGTTCCAAAAGCCTGGGCCACAGCAGGATCCTTGTGGACAGCCCTTCTGAACTTCTTTCACCATTGTGTAATTGTTTACTGTGATTTTTGCTTTCCTATGGTTGAAGAAATCTGATGCTAAGTTGTAGATGTTTCTCGGACATTCCCATTCTTTTAAGTTCTTGAGGATACTGGGCCACCAGGCAGCATTAAATGCACCTTTCACGTCGAGGCTTGTTAGGATTATACATTGTTTTATTTTCAATCCTTCTTCTATGAAGGTCTTCGCTTCCAGTGCCGCATCAGTTGTTCCCTTTTGTTCTGTGTGTGTGTGTGTGTGTGTCTATGTGTCTGTGTGTGTGCGTGCATGAGTGGGTGGGTGCGTGTGTGTCTGTGAGTGAGTGTGTGCATGCATGTGCGTCTGTGTGTGTGTGTGTGTGTGTGTGTGTGTGTGTGTGCGCGCGTGCATACTTGCGTGCATGTGTGTGTGTTTCAGAGAGGAAGGGAGAGGGAAAAGGGGAACAGCATAACTGAAAAATGTTGGCTAAATGCCCAACTTGGTTTTTTCTTTGATGTTTGCATAAGCTTCCACAGCCAGCATCTACTTGGTCTACTAAGCTGATCCATTGTCCAGCATATTGAACAGGATATGATATCAGCATTGGTTGGCAATCCCATAGTCACCAAACTTTGGTGAATCTGTACCCAGATGGCAGCAACTGCCTCATGAATATACTATAGGGTAGAAGGAAAATGCAAAAGGAGTCCAAAATTTGGGATCCATGGTATAATATTTTTACTGTAGATTGACAGAGAGAAGAAAATAACAAAATACATTTCTTTCTATGTTTGGAATAGTAAATAAGCTATTCTTGTAACAAATATAAGAAACCTTTAAATTTTGAAACAGTTTCCAAGAATATGTATAGTAAAGCGTTAAACAAATGCTTCAACATGTTCTTACTTTCTTGACCATACTATTCAAGAAAGCCTCAACCATTGTGGGTGTCATCATGAGGTTCTACACCTGGTCCAGACTTTCAAGGCATTCAGCAAGTACTTGGTACTTCAGAAAATCTCAGAGATAGGGAGAAAAAAACAGGTGATGTCAAATTTGGGGATCTTAGTAACCAGAGACATTTGTTGATTCTGTTGATTACAACATTATATTAACATTAATTTTCACAGGATGTGAATTGTTTTACAATGCTTAAACTCTAATACGAGGGGGTGTCAAAAAATAACCAGAATTGTTTTTTTTACTGGAAAATGCTGTTCACCTTTATTCAAATTCCATTACACACCTTCAAAGTATCTCCTTTGGACACAATACAACGATTCCAGCGTTCAGTCCAATGTTCAGAACATTCCCTGAAGCCCCTTTTGGATAGTCTGTTGAGTACACCCAAAGCTCTTTTTTTACTGCAGGAAATAGGTGGAAGTTACACAGGGATAGGTCCGGTGAATAAGGTGGATGTGGCATCACCTCAATGCCTAATTCAGTGATTGTTTTCTGAGTCTTGATGGCACAATGAGCAGGGCATTATCCTGATGATGCATTTGAGCAAGATTTGGTCGTTTTGTTGCAATTTTCCTCCTTAACGGGCCCTTCAGTACCTCACAACAGTAATTTGCAGTAACAGTACATTGCTTATCCACCACATGATCGTAAAATATGCCTTACTTATCGAAGAAGACAAGATGCATCACTTTTCCTGCACTTGGTTGAACTTTCGCCTTTTTGGGTCTTGGACTTGAAGGATGTTTCCAATGGACACTTTCTTGCTTTGTCTCTGGGTCAAAATGCTGAAACCAGGATTCGTTGCATGTGATAACTTTGTCTAAAAAATCTGGTTCTCGCTGAAGCCTTCCCTTCCATTGTTGACACACCATCACACGGTGAGCCTTCTGTTCATCACTGATCACAAGAGGCACCCACTTTGCTGCAACTTTTCTATACCCCAGAACATTTCGTACAATGTCTTCAGCTGATCCGTAGGGTATATTCATAAACTCGGCAATCTTTGTCAACAATAAACGACGGTCTTCCCGCAACATGACATCAATTGTGTTGATGTTGATGTCTGTTTTCGAAGTTGATGGTCTTCCAGGACGTAGAGCATCCTCAAGGTCAGTTTTACCCTCCCGAAATCATTTATAGCATTAAAACACTTGAGTTTTCCCCATTGCTTGCTCTTTGTAGGCTTGCTGCAACATTTCCAATGTTTGTGATGCAGTTTTGTAAGAAGAACACAAAATCTAATTGATGCACGCTGCTGCAACTTGAGATCCATATTGTGTACAGTAAACATGGCCTCACACTTCTCCTGCTACCCTCCAACTGAGCACCTCCAGGCCAATGACGTGTATGCCATTTCACCACTCAAGGTCAGACCTTTCCGGTACTACCAACACCCATCTCATGCACAGGTGCTTTAAAATGCAAAAAAATAATTCCGGTTATTTTTTGACACCCCTCGTAATAACACTACTCTGTCATAATGATCTGCATTTCTTGCAAAACACCATCTGTCAGTCTTCCTTGCATCTCATACACCCTTTTTACCACAAAGATCCTGTTTCCCATAAGTGAGCAATGTGCCTTTCACAAGCAAAACAGAGAAAATAGGAAAGAAATTGGACAGGTTGCTGTGCTAATAACTTAAATGTTGCACATAAAACTGTTATTACTTGCACAATGACATAAAATAAAAACTAGCTCACCTTGTAATTGTACTCTTCAGTTTGTTTTGAGACATTTGTAAAACTGGAGATATTTTTCTGCAATATCAATTACACATTGGTTGACATTGTATTCATATTCCCTTTAAATGAGAATCCCACTGGTAATCTACATTTGGGGGGAGCATTGAACTCAGTTGTCTATTTGACACACAGCGCTCTAGGTAGGAGTGCTGCTTTAGGACTTTATTACGCCTTTGGAACTAGAAAACATTGACACAAACCTACTCCCTTTTGCAACCTCTGAGGAGGTGAAACTCACATCCAAATAATGATGTAATTGAGAGCAAGAGCAAACTATGGCAGGACCAATTTAAAATTAATATACAGGTTTTCTTCTGGTGTATATTGCATCAGAAGTCTAAGTTGCCTACATTTTGCCCATCCTATGATGTGGCTTCATCTAGGTAGAATGTATTTTGTACAGTTTGCATTCCTTCTTTTAGTCAGGGAGAGTGGAGAAGTACCACATACTTGCATTCCTATTGGTCAGCAGGCAGCCATGGGAGAGGCTGCTCACTTAGTGGTGACTTCCAAATTAAATTCAGTGGCTTGCTACTCTCACAGTTAATATTTTGTTCCTTCTTGAAAATTTCAATGCTTTCACTATAATTCACTGCTTATATTTGTTACAGGCAGATTATATTTCTACATTGTTTAAGTCTACATGTGACCAGTTTCTATAACATGTTCAGCTAGATTGGACTTTACATGTTAGCTGCACTTTAAACATGTGCACAACACATGTCACATGTGTACAGAACTGTTCAGTCTCAGTATCCCAATGTGCATAGATTGGTGTCTAATGGAAAGAAAGAGTGAATATCCCTGTGAGAATTTATCTCTCCAGGAACAACAATCTCAATATTACATTACCATTAACACTCACTGGGGGATCTGGCTTTCAACAGTTGTACTATGTTGGGTGTGAAAAAACATGGCCTAAGGCAGATGCAGTAAATGGTAACTGCTGTATTTTCACAAGGAAAGGAAGAAAAAATGTGTTAAAAGTGGATCCGATGAGGTGGATGTATTGAACTGTGAGCAATGTGAGCAAGGAATAATAAGTGTCTATGAATGCATCGTAGAAATGAAATCCAAGAAACATAAAGTAAGTGATAACAAAAGTGGGATTAGTAATGCTCAGGAGCAAGTGAAGTCATTACAAAAAATAATAGAAATCTTAAATCATGACCTTGATGCAACCAAAATACAAATCAAGGAACTCGAGGAAGAAAAGAAACGGAGAGAATATTACAATCGTCATCTTTGGCAAACATGTGGCAGAGAGTGGTAAGCAGGAAAACAACAGAGAGAATATTACAATCATCATCATCATCATCATCATCATCATCATCATCTGTGAACACCTGGCAGAAAGCTGTAAGCAGAAAAACAACAGTTATCAGTGAAATAGTAAAAGAAAACATTTCTGCAGTGCTTAATACAATGGATGAAAATGTGTGTGCCTATGCATCTAATGTAAATATGGGTGAAAAGATCCAGACATCAGACGGTATATTGAGTGTGGTGAAAAGTGGTGAGAAACAAAACAAATATGGGGATGGTAAGAAGACTTGTGATAAATTAAACTCTACAGTGTTATGGACGAGGAATAGCGTCACTACTAAAACAGTGTATGGTGAAGAGTTTGATGTATAGGAAAAGTGAAACCTAGTGCAACACCTCAACTGGTACTAGAATCATTCACTGAAGAATATAAAGACCTAACCTCCAAAGACCTTGTGGTATTAATGGCAGGCCCCAATGGCTTAGCAAAAATGAAACTGCAAAAGCTGTAGCAGCAATACAGAAAACTCTTGGGACATTGACATACACGAATATGGTGGCCATGAACCTTCCCTTTGGGCATGATTTACCTGAGTGGTTGTGTGTAAATAAAGAAATAGTAAGTGCAAATGCAAAGATCTATAACATTTGTAAACATTTCAGGAATGTTGCAGTGTTAAAAGCAGTTAGTTGTAATAGGGCAATGCGCATGCTCAGAACTTCAACAAGTGGGGTAAGAAGGAAATAGATACATTGACCAAAATTATTAGAGATAAGGTACATCATAGAGCATCTGTTGTTTGCAGTGTTGATTACCAAAATAATGATGTGAGCACAATTCTTTTAGGTTAAATAGCAGTCATCAGCAGTCTAGTCTAAAACCATGTAACTTTACACAGACAAACACACTGTATAATTTAAGTTGTAAAAGTAAGGTGAGGCTAGACACCTCAGAATGTTTTTTTTGAAAACAGATTATAGTAATGTATAAGGTTTAGGGAAAAACCAGAATGTCATCAATGCGTTTGCCAAACAAAATATGTGCAATGTTATATGTATAAGTGAACACTGGTTTAAGGTTGCTGAAATAGAATTCAATCCCCTGGAAGGCTATTATTTAGCTAATAGTTTTTGTAGAGCCTTATGTAGGCATGGTAGGGTAACCGTATATCTTAATAATGAGCTCAAGACCAGGTTTAACAAATTAGATTTTAGTCATCTCTGTGAGCTGAATTTTGAAGCCACTGGCATCACCTTAGAATGTCCCAAAATGATAACTGTATCTCTTTATAGATCACCAAATGGTGATCATAATGTATTTTTTGACAGGTTAGAAATAATGCTTAATATTTTAAGTAACTGCAAAAAATATAAGGTAGTTTAACTGAGTCCCTAAATATTTTAAGACAGTCTAATTTGTGGTATGTAAAGGACCAGTATACAAGGGGATCTGCTTGTCTAGATAATATATTCACCAATATTGACAAAAGTAGCATCTCAACTGAGGTGATAGCTTTTCCATTCTTTGGTCATTCTTTAGTTTTGGCTAAAATAAGTAATACAAGTATGGATAACCATAAAGGGTTTAAAACTGTAATAACTATACCAATAACAGATGACAAAATTCTAAGTTTTAAACAGATGCTCAGCTCGGTCAATTGGCCAGGTGTATTAACATGACACGATGTAATTCATCTTATGCCAGCAAAATTAGTATTTGAAAGGTTCATGAATATATCTCTAAAGAATTTCAATGTCTGTACATCTCAAAGGGAGTGCAAAATAAGGTATGTTACCGGTAGCAAAAAGAACACAAAGATTTCAAATTGGTATACACCTCAACTAAGCAAAATGAAAGCAGCAGTTATGTTGCACTTAGGTATATACGGAAGGAATAAAATTGAACAAACAAACTTAGCCTACTTAAAAATTAGGAAAGAATACAAACTAGCCATTGATGAAGCAAAGAAGTTTCATAATCAAAAGAAAATAGATGGAGCAAACAATAAATACAAGGAAGTGTGGAAAATCATTAACACAACAGCCAAAAATAATAAAGTTAATAACCATGGTATAATAGCTGAGGAGTTCAGCAAGTTTTCTGTCTCATCTGTAGAAGAAACATGTAATAAGATAGTTTCGGATAATGTACATGACATTCCTAAAGTAAAGCATAGCTTTATACTCACTGAAGTCTCTGTTGACACTGCCATAAACATTGCAAGAAAACTTAAACTCTCGGAAACTGTAGATATATATGGTGTATCTAATAATCTCATTAGAACGGTCATTTATGATATAGTTCATTCCCTGACATTCTCCATAAGTGCATGTGTTAGTAGTGGAAATTTTCCATCAGTGTTAACAATTTTGAAGATTATACCTGTGTGCAAAAAGGGTGACAAGAATTCTCCAACTAGCTATTGCCCCTTCTCGAATGTTCCCATATTTTCAAAAATTATTGAGTCTGTTAATAAAATGCAAATATATGGATATCGTGAAGAAAATAATTTAATTAGCCCATGTCAATTTGGTTTTAGAAGAAGCAAATCCACCATTGAAGCAGTAGACTTGCTGATAAAAAGAGTCATGTAGAGTTTTGAAGAGAAGCCTTATTCAGGTCTGGTCTGGTCTGGTCTGGTCAGGTCACACCTTTTGTGACCTGAGTAAGGTTTTTGATTGTGTAAAACATACCATCCTCTTACAGAAATTAACTATGTACAGCATTAAGAACACAGGATATAACTTTTTTAAATCCTACCAAGTGAATGATAAACAGATGGTCAACTCAGGAGGAGAATTCTCTAACAAAACTGAGGTTAAATATGGAGTCCCACAGAGTTTGGTCCCGGGACCATTATTGTTTTTGATAATGATAAATGACCTGCCATCCCATATAAATGCTCACTCCACCCTGTTTGCAGATGATACTACCTTCTTCAACTCTAGCACAGACTTTAATTTACTTAAAGATGTTACAGATAACGCCTTATCTCAGGCCTCATCATAGTTCAGTGCAAATGGTTTCTTATTAAATGAAGATAAAATGCAAAAAAATATTCTTCAGCTTGAGGGATACTCCAGATGAAAACCATAGTGAAAATATTAAATTCTTAGCCATCCGTATTGACAGTAAAGTGCACTGGTAAGCACACATCAAGAATATGACTGGTGAGTGAGTGAGTGAGTGAGTGAGTGAGTGAGTGAGTGAGTGAGTGAGTGAGTGAGTGTGTGAGTGAGTGCGTGAGTGTGTGAGTGAGTGAGTGAGTGAGTGAGTGAATGCGTGAGTGAGTGAGTGAGTAGGGTTTAAGAGCCTGTCGACAGCTAGGTCATTAGGGCCCCAAGTCAAAATGATAAAAAATGGAAAACTCACCACCGCTTACCAGTCAGAAATAAAAGTTAAAACCGGAAAGCTAAAACACAATGCTAACAGTTAAAAATTTAAAACGCATCTAAAACGGTAAGCTAAAACAGTTAACAAGTAAAAACTGAGCTAGAAAGGTAAGCAGGTCAAAACCAGATAAAAAGTCTTTAAAGTACAAAGTAAAACCACGAAATAAAATAGAAATTAAACCTGCTTACCGAAACCAATACCGGCGACGAACCGCAGCACTGTGTTTACAGCTACCGGGTCGTCGCCCAAGTGTAACGCGGACAGTCAACGAGAACATGGGCCACAGAGAGCTGAACGCCACAGGTGGAACATACAGGCGCCGGCTCGCCCCGCAGACGGTATCCATGCGTGATGCGTGTGTAACCAATTCTCAGGCGGGCTAAGGTAACTTCTGCCCGGCTGGTATCCCTTGAAGATGTCATCAAATGTTGCACGGTGTCCTTGATCGTCCGCAATTGAGTGCCAGTGACAATCAACGCTTCCCATGATTGCTGCCACAATGATAAGATATGACGACGGACGTACCGTTGTACATCCGTGTAAGGCAGACTACGTGTAATAACCTCCGGCAAACGGCAGGCAGACTTAGCAGCCTCATCTGCTGTTTCATTACCGGGAATACCTACATGGCCTGGGGTCCAGGTAAAAACAATCTGGTATCCACGCGAAAGTAACTGCGAAACGAGTGTCTGAATTTTCACAATTACAGCTGACGTGCCGACAAACTGTTGATATAACTTCCAGTGCGCTCAAAGAGTCGCAGCAGACAATAAAACTTCCAGGAACCCAACCGGAGATAAAAAGGACACAATAAAATATTGCAAACAGCTCGGCGAAAAAAAAAAAAAAAAAAAAAAAAAAAAAAAAAAAAAAAAAAAAAAAAAAACGGAACTCAAGTCTGGAAGACGGTAATTGTGAGTTTCGCCGTTATGCACAAAATTACACCCTGTAGCACCATCCACCTAGGAACCATCGGTAAATACCGGAGTGTAATTTCGGTAACGTCCCAGGATCTCGGTGAAAAGCTGACGATACACCAATGGAGGGGTAGCAATCTTAGCATGCGTCGAAAGCTCCAGGTCGAACTGGGGACACTGTAATTGCCAAGGAGGGCAGCGGCCAAGAGAATACCGTTCGACAACAGGTATGCGGAGCGCGTGTACACTTAGCAGCTCGCGAAACCAAATGCCGCTTGGGCGAGAGATCGTACTGGTCCGCAGATAGCGATGAGTGAGTTCCGGGCGCAATATAGGATTAAAAGACGGGTCACCGGGGTGGGCTGCCAACCGGGCCACGTAAGAACATAATAAGAACGAGCGCCGAATAGAAAGCGGAGGTTCGCCAGAGTCAGCATACAGATATTCGACAGGACTAGTGCGGAAAGCCCCAGTAGCTAGACGGATACCAGCATTATGTATAATATTTAAAAAACAAAGATTTCAGGCGGACGCTGTTCCATAAATAAAACTGCCGTAATCTAGTTTGGACCTGATCAATGAACGATACAGCCTCAACATGACAGTGCGATCGCCGCCCCAAGATACTCCAGATAAAACCCGGAGCACTCGAAGCGAACGATCGCAGGAGGCACGAAGTTGACGAATATGCTGCTCCCATGTGAGTTTGCTGTCGAGGTAAAGGCCCAAGAACTTGATGTGCGAAACAAACGGCAGAGGTGTGTCACGCAAACGAAGATCTGGAGGAGGATGTACACCACGAAGTCGATGAAAATGGACACATTGTGTTTTCGTAGGGGAGAACTGAAAGCCGGTGCGAAGGGCCCAGTCGGCGATAGATGAGATGGTCAGCTGCAGTTGACGTTCGATGTGCTCCAGACTATAAGATCGATAATAGATCGCAAAGTCGTCAATATACAGTGAAAACGGGATTCCCCTACGAACTACATTAGCAATGCCGTTAATGGCTACGACGAAAAGCGTTACACTAAGAATCGACCCCTGGAGCACACCATTTTCCTGGATCCTCCCTTGTGAGATCGTATTCCCAACGCGGACACGAAAGCTGCGCAGGGCGAAAAAGTTAAAAAGAAAGATTGCTAAAAGACCTCGCAAACCATATCCGTAAAGAGTACGAGGATACCATAACGCCATGTGGTATCGTAGGCCTTCTCCAGATCGAAGAAGACACCCACAATATGCTGCTTCAGGAGAAAGGCATTTTGTATGTCAGCTTCCATTCGTGTCGGGTTGTCGACATGGCTCTGCAGGTTATTCGTCTCTAGCCACCCACTAAGCGAGTGTTAATCATCCGTTCCAAGGTTTTGCAGACGACACTCGTCAGGCATATAGAGAGGTAGCTAGAGGGAAGTTTCCGGTCTTTTCCGGGTCGAGGGATAGGGATGACAATACCCTCTCGCCAGGAAGACGGAAAACCCTGCTGAAGCAAGATGCGGTTATAGATGCTCAGCAGGAAGGAAAGAGCCGCAGATGGAAGATGAAGCAACATTTGGCGGTGGATGTCATCAGGACCAGGAGAAGAGTCGTGAGCAATAGACAAAGAATGTACCAGCTCCGCTTCAGTAAAAGGCGTGTTGTATGGTTCACTAAAGTCACTGTTAAAATTTAGGTTTATCCGCTCCGCGGATTCCTTAATGGGTAAAAAGGCTGTAGCGTAACTTTGAGTTTGGCTAATAGTGGCGAATGAATCGGCAAGGACGTCGGCGATTTCCTGCTCGCTGGTATAGATGGAGCCCTGTACGGCAAGACCGGGAATGATCGTCCGGCGACACTTACCGTACATACGCCGAACAGAAGTTCGGTGCCGAACTGCGACGGGAAAGGAAAGAGACGTAGGATTCCCACGATGTGCGTTTTGCATTGCGGACCACAAAGAGCGCCCTTGCTCGAGAACGCTTGAAAGCATTAAAATTCGCCACTGTAGGGTGTACACGGAAAAGACGCAGAGCACGCTTGCGTGCTTTAATAGTCAAACGGTATTCCTCGGACCTCCAAGGCACAGTAATGTGACGTGGTGTAGATGAACCTCGAGGAATGATGGAACCCGCCGCGAGAAGAATAGCACAGGTAAAATATTCCACAATTTCGTCAATGGTAGTAAAATCAACGTCAGTGAGAAGTATGAGGGAAGGTAATTTCATCCAGTCAGCGTTGGAAATACTTCAGTGAGGATATCGTGTGGGGACCGAATGGTGGTCGGATAGGTGAACGTTAATGGGATAATGATCACTGCCAACTAAGTTGGAAAGTACCGACCAATCGAGAAGAGGTACCAGCGACGGGCTGCAGAAAGTAACATCTGGGGTTGAATGGGTACCACAGGCAGAGGATAAGAAGGTAGGGGCACCAGTGTGTAATAGGACTAAGCCGGACATATCGCAAACGTCAGCTACAAAGCATCCACGAGCATCGTCAGTGTCGGAGCCCCAGTGTATGTGCTTGGTGTTTAGATCGCCGAGAAAGATAAGCTGTGGCGGAATCTGTGCCAAGAAACCCCTAAGGTCGTTCTCGTGTACGACGCTGACGGGTGGCAGATAGACATTACAAACAGAGAAACAAAGGCTCTGCAGCCATACACGGAACGCTACAGCTTGCAGCGGTGTGTTAAGTGGTATGCTGGTAGCAGAGATGTTATGCGCCACCAGAATAGTAACACCGGCACTTGCTCGCCCATCAGCAGCAGAGTCGTGCCTATATGCCGAAAAACCACGAAGACGGAGAGCGTTGAGAAACTAGATGCGGTATGTCCGGAACACGTGTCCTAAACCCATTAACGTTCTGCTGGATTATTTCCATAATGAAAAAGATATCAGTGGTTGGTCTTCAGCTTGTTCTCTCTTACTCTGGCTGACTTTGGACCAACGATGTGAAAGTCGCCGTCCTCTGGATATTCCTCGGATGTATGGGAGGAAGAAGATCCCCTACGGTCGCGGAGCGAGAGCGGGACTTCATGGAGGAGAAGCGACTGCTGGCGCGAACAATAGGCCTGGAACGGTTTTTATCAACAGGCTGGCTAAAGCTTGTGGACGCCTTAGGAGCTTTTGTCTGCACGGCTGAGGATATAGTCGCCGATGCAGGTGTGGCACGATTCAGTGGAGGGGTACTTGCCGGTGGGTCGGTCTGGGTACAATCGTCTGCAACAAGAACGTGCTGTATGGCGACAGTGTTCACAGCAGCGCGTCGGGCAACAGAGGCATAGTCCAATGTGGTCGTGGGTTTGAGTTGCTCAAAGTGGTGACTCGCTTCTGGAAAGGTAAGACGTTCTTTTACAGGCAGTTCCTGAATACACTTCTCTTCCAGAAACTTCGGACACTGTCGAGGGCTGGATGGATGACTCCCCCCACAGTTAACACAGTGCAGGCCACGGGTACACGCCGTGCCCTCATGTGCCAGTAGGCCACAACGCTCACAAACAGCAGGATGGTTACATGATGTTTTGGTATGTCCGAACTTCCGACACTGGAAACAACGCATCGGGTTCGGATCATACTGCCGGACAGCGACACGCTCGTAACTGCAAAAGATATATTCCGGCAAGACAGTGTACTTGAACGTGAGGAACACTGTCCGCAATGCTATCTCTTTTCCATCCTGCTTACGCGTGAGCCGATACGCTTGACAGACACGCTGCTCAGAGAGGCAGCTGACTCCTCATTAGTGAGATCGTCGAGACTAGAGGTGGTGACGACTCACTTGCAGAAGTTGAGAGTTTTGTGGGTGGGGGGGGGGGGCTACCCGGATAGGGTAGGACCCCAAAAAAACTAGCCGTTAGAACTTTCTGGATTTGTTGTGCATTATTGGTCTGTATCAGTAGCCTGCAGTAGTGTAGCCTGCTCGCATTCTTTACGGGTCCACATATCCGGTCCACTTCGCGCTTAATGTAGAAAGGGTTCAGGTCCTTAATCGTTTTACCATGCCAAGGTCACAACTAGAAATTGGTTAGTGAAAGGGGTTTTGCGCGGATGCATATTGGTTTGGACCCCCATCCGGAACCGTCGGCGTCAGCCTGCCATCCGGGAGTCAACGGATAAAAGGGACCAAAATCTCCACGGTCTGTGCCGCCGTGGAGACCCCTCCATGACTGACCTCAAGGCGTACTTCAGAGAGGCTACCCTGCGATCTCCGCTGATTGTCCACATGGGTAAACCGTTCAGCACGCGAACACCGGCTTTATTCCTTCACCACAGGAATAACCGCCTGCGGCTCCCCACTATAGGCCACGCTGCCTCGACGGAGTTAGCGTGGATTCAGGGGACTTCGGGTTGATTACACCGGGGTTCTGTCAGCGGTACCACGTCCGGCCGGAGATACTCACCCGACGGCACACGGCCGTCGGGCAATTAACACAGGCCGTGCCCTCAAGGAACTACGTGGGTGCACATGACGTGTGGACGGGCTCCGCACCTAAGGTTACACATGGGGGCAGTCTGAAGGGTCCGCCCAAACTTCGCGCCTGAGACCTCCGGAGAGCACACAAGTCGGGGGCCGCGCTGAAAACCGTGAGACAGGACCGCGGAGATAGGAAAGATCCCTGATGGTGAGACAGGAGTTGTAAATCTAGGACCTTACAAACGAATAATCAGAATAACCTAGAAGAGGAAGAGGGTGATGAATAATAGCAACAGAAGCAGCTATTACGTGGCACAGTTGATGGACATGAAGAGGGTGAAATGATGGTGAGCGGCTCGGGGCCCCGGGCAAGCCAAACTCGTACCTACCGTAGTAAGACCCCCTAGGGGAATATGACTGGTAAACTATCTAGAGCTATATATTTGATAAGGAGTCTTAAACAGTATGCTCCTGATAACTATATAAGATCCACTTATTTTTCATTCTTTCAAGGCATAATGACATATGGTATATTACTTTGGGGAAACAGTACTTATGTTAAGTAGCTTCTACTATTACAGAAGAAAGCAATAAGAATAATTACAAATTCATCTAAAATGACTCATTGCAAGTTGCTGTTTAAGAAACTAAAAATACTTATCATTGTTAATCTGTATATGTACAGCCATGGAAAAAAAGATTGAGCGCTGTAAATTTTCTAAGTGTCGCTTCGGCCTCACGGAAGTATACGAAGTAACCAGAGCATTGTTCTCACATGTCGCGTGCATAATGCTCCAAAGCAGGCTTGTACACAGCGAGATAAGACACAGTTTATTACTTTATAACATAAAATAGCAACCAGAGTACAATAAAAAGAACCGTTCTTTGCCAACATGCACAAAAACGCTCACAAAATACGTAAGCCAAACCCTGAGGGTTGGACAGTCCGTTAGAGTTCTCTACATACGAGAGGAGGTTGCCCGTGGTAGAAATGGTTCAGTGCCAACATTCTGCGCTGCAAACTCAGTATGCTATTCGCGATGGAGGTTCGAGTCCACGAACTCCTATAGCCTTTTATTTCTTCGTATTAACACTATTTATATCGACGTAGATTACGCTCTGTAAATCAATATTGACTACTGCATGTGAAATCTTTATCTGCTCTTTTCGCCCCCCCCCAAAAAAAACAAAAAAAAAACAGCAACCTGATCTCCGGTTGCTTTTAAATGCAAAAAAGCCAATAAAACAAGAAAAACAAGAAACAAATTCTAATACTTAAGTGTGGTCTCCATTATTGGCTATCGTTGTCCTCAATCTTCGGGGCATGGAATGCACCAACGTTTTAAAATAATCAGCAGTGGTGTGCGGTGGTCACAACAGTTACCCCAGCTGTATAGCCTGCGGTACTGAAAAATCATCTTATAGTTTAAAATAATCCTTATACCAAAATGATCAGATTATAAAAAGTAGAGGTATTTGTTATCTAAAGTACTTTTTTGATATCTACGGTCTACCATACCCTTAGCACATTACAGCCCATAATATATATTTATTTATGTAAAGACGTTGATATGGATGCATACTTATTCAATAGGTCTACTGTTGCTTGATGCACTGATGCTCACTTTAAATGTAAAGTAGACGAGGCTCTCAAAAGGCTGTTATCCTGTTATCCAGTAGAAAGTGTCGGCCTGCTTCGCATTTATTTAAATGTGAACTCCATTCTTCTCCCTTGAGTGGCAAAGAATTGCACAGTTTTATCAAAGAAAGTGTCTTTCTGTCTTATTTCTTCAAGTAGAGGAGCTTCTCTTGAAAGTAATGCCAGATTTGAAAGTGTTTTCTCACCAGTCTTGTTTCTGGAGTATGTTTTGATCCTGTTTAGTGTAGAAAATGACCCTTCCACTGAAGCTGTAGACACCGGTATAGTACATATTAGGGAAATCAGAGTTGTAATCTGTGGACAACATGAAGCCATTGACTTTTCAAAGAGGATACCCAGTAGCTCAAATGGACTTTTTCCTTTGAATTCTTCACTAGCACAACATACAGTTAACTCATTTCTAAGTCTTCCTTCATCAAAATGAGAACCATAACTATTTAGAGGACTACTCAATTGGCTCTGTGGGAAGTGCTGAGTTATGAGTGGATAAATAAAGCTTCTGGGTGTGTACTTTTAATTAAAGCCTGCACATCATTTATTTGCCCCACCATTGTAGCAGCCCCGTCATAAGATTGTGCAACTAGCTTATCATTGCATTCAAATTCAGTTAAGTACTGTCTGACTTCTGCAATTCCTTGTGCAGTACGGTCTTCACTTACGTCGTTAAAGCTAATAAATGTTTCTTTAGCTTTTTCCGCTGACAATATATCTTAAAACAAATGAAAGCTGAGTCGCGTTAGAGACATCTGTTGTTTCGTCAACTAAAACCGAAACAAATTTGGTGTCTTTTATTCTCATTTTTATTTATTCTAGCAAGGAACAAGCAACAGCTTCAATGAGATCATTCTGTATTCTGTTTGAAATTCCTTTAAAAACTGTAGATGTCTCTAAATGTGTTTTCAACAGGGGATCATATTCAGCTGTATATTTTAATAGTTCCACATAACTGCCTCGATTGACTGATGTCTTGAGATTCATCATGCCCTCTGAAGGCGAGTTCTTGATTGCTTAGGAAGCACACTGCATGTACAAAACGCTTTAGGAGCTCTGTTTTGTCTTACCTTCTCGTTATTGAATGAAATCTCATTTTTTAATTGATCGTCCAACTGAGTATCCACTCGAAGCCTGCCGAAGGAAGCCAACATATGTTGCTCTAATATGGCCAACAGACTCTTCGTGGGAAACTGCAGCTTTTGTTAAAGTTCCCAAATCAACGTACCCGGTTCTCGTCCAGCTAGTATGTCTGTCCTGTTCAAATAATAGACAGTTCCAACACAACAATGCATTTAATTTTTTTACTGCCAGCTAACCGTGTGCATTTCTCATAGTTTGAACAAGTAAAATGCCTTATAAACTTTGCTGTTCTTTTGGTTAAATCAGGTAAATTTGGAGTTGGCCTACCTTGTGGATAAGGTCTTTTTAATTTTCTCCACTGGTAAGTAGGGAAAGTATTGTATTCCACCCAAAAATTCGATGTCGAGATTTCACCGGAAATATATGTTTTGAGGCCCCCTGAATCCAAAAAAGGCATTTTAAAAAAAAGATCCGTGTGTGTGTCTGTGTGTCAGTCTGTGGACAGCATAACTGAAAAACGAAAAGTCGGTTAAAAACCAAAGTTGGCATTTAAGTTTAATGTCTTTCAAGGATGTGACACGAAGATTTTGAAGAAAATATCCACGCCCTAAACTACCCTTTACATGGAACATTTTTCGAAATTTTTTATTTTCTTGAAAATGGCTCTAACGATTTTGATTAAAATGTCATATGTTTGAGATATTTTGATGACAAATGAAATGTATATCTTGAATTTTCTGGCTATAGCCCCTGTAGTCGTATTTACTCTGGACGACTTTTGCATAACTGGTAAACCGTTAGACATAGACCAATTTATACTATACAAAAAATGTAGATCTTGCTAAAATACACAATTTATGTCCCAATAAATTTTCTTGTAGGGTGAACCGTTTCGGAGATATTCCTTGTTATGTATGTAAGTTTCGGAAAACTTAAAACTTTCGTGAAATGGATCATCGTTGTTCATTTTTTATATCTTAAGTGTGCAAAGACAACAGAATCTCAAAGATTTGACTATCACACAAAGCCTACTGTATTCTAACATTCCCTTTGCACCTAAAGGAAAAAGCAATAAGATAATTTGTACAAATGTTTCTCTCAACTAACAAGAAAGAAGATATAGGAATACGAGTTTGTAAGAATGGTTAGTACAAGAGTAGAGAAAGTCATGTGAGTGCAACACATCAGATTTTTTCATTGAAAGGTCTGCACGAAAATGGTCTCTTATGAATATCGTCTATTACACAGGCACTCACATTCATTTTCAATGAATTCACCGATCACTAAGTACACTTAAACTGAAACACGCGTGGCAACAATACTATACAAGTCTGAACTGATGTGCATAATGACCAACTTATTACATTTTTCCATGTTTATTTTCATTTTTAATGGGGTCACTTTCGTAAACGAAAAAACATTTAAGCCGTTGCTTAGCAACATTATTTAATTGCAGTTAATAGTTTTAAATATACGACCTTTTCATATCGTTTTGACATTATTATACTATATCCTATAAAAATACACCATTATTGCAGAACTGCTACGCTAGCGTGTATCGCTGGCTCTCTTGCATGATTTCCACATGGATATGTTAAAGTTTCCTTGTAACCGATCGACTACGTTCTGCCGTGGCTATAGAAAAAGACTGCTCTATGACGTCAAAGCCAAGCTAGCTGGAATGAAACTGAACTAGCCAATCAAATGTACACACTCGCCTCTGCTGTCAGGTGGCAGACGGGACCACGCAGAACCACGCTAGCTATAGGGCTCCGATACGCATGCGTCAATACATCACTATAGTCTGATTTTTAAAAGAAGATACATGTCAGATACCAGTTTCTACACGTGGAGAGCTGCAGTGTTGTCAATAAGCAGATAGCGATAACCGTCAATACTCGAGACACATAAACAAACGTTCGGGTTTATCTCACGGCAGCGAAAACATGCACATGTAATCTCTAGTAGCCTACTATCAAAGCAAAGGTAATTTGTTCTCAATACGAATAAAGTGATTTCAATTCACTGTATTTTTCGTCTTTACAGGTGTAGTAGGCTAACAACACACTATGCAACTGAACATCCAAATAAGTTCTGTTCCCCGTACTAGCTTAGCGATAACTGACCAAGGTAACTAGATAACTGACCTGAGCAGTAAACTATCTGTGGGGCTAATGTGGCAACCTTTGTTTACGTTTCCATAGCAACGACCTTCCCCTCTTACCCTTAACTCCCCTTGCTTGACTGCTACCAAGTATCTTCTTTTAAAAATCAGACTCTAGTAAGGGAGCTGGTACTGAGGTGATTACAGGTCCAAGCCCAGTCGCCAAAATCAAGAGCTGCCTAGTGGCGGGGCGGCAGTTTGAATCTTAAGTACTGTAACGTTCATGTGCGATGTGCATATTTGATTGACATATGACAAAATTATTATTTTAATTTCGAACTTGTGAATAAATCAGTTACCCCAGCAGTGCTGGGGTAGCTGGGGTTAAATGCACGCCACTGCTCCCAAGTGTCTCTAATGGCACACCAGAGTTGTGTAGCATTATTTAATCTGGGACCTCGAGAGAGCCTCTGCTTTACTTTTGCCCAAACGTGTTCAATTGGGTTGAGATCTGCTGACTTCGGAGGCCACGGCATCTGGTCTAAGATATTCCTGTGTTCAGAAAGCCACTTGGACCTAGCCCGACTTGTGGAATGAATGATTATCCCGTTGGAATGTAATAATTCCTTCAGGATAACGCTCTCGAGCAGACGGAAGTAGAATATGTTCTAATATTTCAGAATAGGTTTCCCCATTCAGCTTTCCATGAACACGTTCCAGCATTCTTGCACCTTCCCGAGACATTCATGCACAAACAATACCGCTCGTTTGACCACTCCTTGCGCGAGTAGCCAGAGCGCATCTGTCATAGCGAGTCCCACTGGGCCTATATACAATTACGGTCGAATTGTCATCTGCAGTACAGAACGCAGCTTCGTCCTAGAAAATAACTTCGCTCCAATCGAAGTTCTGATACTGTACAGCAAATGCCAGCCTGTCGATTTTGTGGGCTTCGGTTAGCACTTCTTTTATTGCTGCACGTCTACGCCGGATCCCAGCATCTTTACAACGGTTGCTAACCGTCCGTGCACTACTCGGGAATAAAGTCAATGCCTTGTAGTCATTGGCGGTAAGAAAATGATCTATTTCCACCTCTGCCAAGAGAGATCTGTCTTCATTCTCGGTAGATACGCGTGGGCGTCCCGTACTCTTCTTTGCAGTAACCTGCGCATTTTCGCGATATAATTTCGCCCACCTCCTCGCAGTGGACTGTGCAACACCATCAATGCTACCAGCGTTGTTGGCCGAATGGCCCTGTGAAACCAGGGTGAGAACAGCAGAACGTTTATCAACGGCCTCTGCCATTGCTAAAGCATGAATGAACGCATCGCTGTAGGCTACGTAGTGATTGAAGACCTCTTTCGGTGCTAAATGGAACTAAACATATGTTTATGACAGACACAGAAAGAAACACAATGATACAAGCATCGAGCTTGTAACCAGTTGTTGAAAGAATTGGTTATGACATAGATACATATATCTGCATATATCTAATACTCAATTCATAACTAATGTTGGGTAAAATCTATATTAGTTTAAATTAAACATATGAAGTAGAACAAGAAACTAGAGGAAACAAAATAAAGGGAGGAAAACATATTCTGTCGCCGAGGTTTGAACGTAAGTTCACTAGTTCTCAAGGCGCGTGCGTTACCTCTGAGCTGTATTTGCTTGGGGCTCGAGACATCTACTGGCATAAAGCTACGTAGGCTTTCACGGCCGGCGTCTAAATTGTAGAATGAAGTATCTTCCGGGCTATTATGCCGTGGTCTGCTGGAGATCTGTCTTCCAGACGTTTCGTTTACAACTGCGGTAAACATCCTCAGTGGCGTTGTGGAAGTCTCCTCGTGGAAGGTATCACTGCGACTGATGCGTCGACTGTCTGTGGCGCTCCATTTATACCATGCGCAACGTGCGCTGATTGGCCCGGGACAACTAGCGTTTCTGGACGTCTTGGTTAGCAAGAAGGCCGACGGGACACTTGGACACACGGTCTACCGCAAGCCTACCCATACTGACCGCTAGTTAAACAAACATTCCAGTCATCATCCCAGACAGAAGCGTGCAATGATCAAGACGCTTGCAACCCGTGCTTCCCGCATCTGTGAGCCGCACTTCTTAAAACAAGAACTTGGCCACTTAGAACAAGCATTACTTTCCAATGGCTATTCAATCCAAGAAGTAAGAAGAGCTTGCCGGCCTCCTAAGACTCAACCTGTCATCCGGAATCCAGATCAGTATTATAAGGGCATTGTGTTCCTACCATACTTAAAAAAATGTCACCGACCGAATTGATCGCATATTACAGCGACATAACGTCAAGACGATCTTTAAGCCCACCAGACAGTTAAGCAGTTTACTACGATCACCCAAGGATCCCCGAGAAGCTTTGTCATCGGCTGGAGTATACAGTATTCCTTGTGGTTGTGGCTCAGTTTACATTGGAACTACTCAGCGCAGTGTTAAGACCAGACTCACGGAACACAAAAGAAGCTGCCGCCTGGGCCAAACTGATAAGTCTCCGGTCGCTGAACATGCCATTAATGCAGTCGGTGAACACAGTATTAAGTTCCAGGATACGCGCATCCTTACATCTACCATATACTACCATGCCCGACTACAGCGAGAGGCTATTGAAATTTACAAGCACCCTAACAACTTTAATAAGAAGGAGGCCTTAAGATTAAACAGCAACTGGCATCCGGTCATAGAACATCATAAGAAGCAGGAAAGCAAGGTAAGCCAATCAGAAGAGACCAGCAGCATAAGAGAGATAGAACCCCCTCCACCAGCCACCACGCCTCTGCACGCTCCGGGCCAATCAGCGCACGTTGCGCATGGTATAAATGGAGCGCCACAGACAGTCGACGTGCCCTTAAGGCAACAACAGGTTAGAAACGCCAGATTTCCACATGATATAAAGGTGCTACAGAAAGCACGAAACAAAGCCAGACGCAAATGGCAGAAAACAAGAAATATAATACACCGAACTGAATACTACGAAGCCAGGGATTTAGCCAATGAACGCGCACGAACGTTCATCCGAAACCAATGGAACGACACATTGGAAAACCTAAATCCCCAACAAAACACAATATGGCGAATAGCCAAATGCCTAACGCAAACGCGCACAAGTATTCCCCCCCTTCAACACAACAATACTATAGCCGAAACACCCCAGCCAAAGGCTGAAGCTTTTGCGGTCACATTAGAACATGTGTTCTCTCCCAACCCGGTAATCGGGCAAAACGACTTCACACGAGAATTAGAAGACGAAGCCGAAAACGTAGGCCATACACAAACACATAACTGCGAAAAACTAACCCAGGCGAAATAGGATGGATTATTAGGCATCTGCCTACCAGAAAAGCGCCGGGGACAGACAAAATACCAAATGTGGAACTAAAGAATCTCCCGCACAGAGCCCTCAAGCTTTTAGCGGACATATTTAACTACACGTTACAAAAAGGCAGGTTTCCTCCAAGTTGGAAAGAAGCCAAAATACTTCTATTCCCTAAAGCAAACAAAAATCTGGCACTTCCAATAAATTACAGGCCAATTAGCTTACTAAACACCATAAATAAAGTGCTAGAAAAAGTTATACTCAAAAGAATCGACAAACACATACATAAACATAACATACTTATTCCCGAACAGTTCGGGTTCAGAGCCCAACACTCTACCACACTACAATTACAGCGAATGACTGAGCAAATAACGAATGGCTATAACAAGAATAAATCAACAGGCGCCCTTTATTTGGATATAGAACGCGCTTTTGATAAAGTCTGGCACGCGGGACTAATTAAGAAACTAAAAGACTACGCCTTCCCCGATACGGCAATAGCTCTAATTAGGGATTACCTCACTGAGCGGTGTTTTCGCACTACGGTAGAGGAAGCAGTATCGAGCGTGAAGCAGATTAGAGCCGGTGTCCCACAAGGAAGTTTGTTGGGGCCGACACTATTCAACCTTTACATTAATGACATGCCCAACTTAATAAGAACGGACAAATACATCTACGCAGACGATACTGCCCTAGTAACACAGTCCACCCAACCACGCATTATCCATCAACGGCTCCAAAATGCCTTAAATACGCTTGAGCCCTTGTTCTCCAAATGGAGAATAAAAGTAAACGCTCGAAAAACTCAAGCAATAATTTTCACCAAAAGAATCCTACATAGGAAGAATCAGCGTGTCCTCCAGCCGCTAATGTACCAAGGCGAAGGAATCGACTGGAACGACCAAGTGACTTACTTAGGTCTAGTTATGGACCAAGGCCTTACTTGGAGCAAGCACATCTCCAAGATCAGAGCCAAGGCAAACGCTCAGCTAAATAGACTATACCCAATAATCAACATAAATAGCCAACTCAAAATAAACATGGGTCTTACTCTATACAAAACACTCCTAAGACCAATAATAACGTACGCAGCCCCGGTATGGGGATATGCTGCCAAAACACACGTAAACAAATTACAAACGCTCCAAAACAGAATTATAAGAATAATAGCGAAACAACCGCCGGTAGCACCGGCCTATCTCTTACACAAAGAGTTAAAACTGCACACCATCGAAGAATTTATAAAAAGCTTAAGCTTTAACGTATACAAGCGTAAAGACAAAAACGGCAATGCCCTAATCCAGCGGTTGGGCAACTACGAAACATTGCATAATAAACACAAAAGACCGCTGTCGTTATTCGACAGAACCTTCAGCCTGGGGGATCCCGAAATCGACATTCAAGAATATCTCGAAGCACTAATAAGACTTCCATAGAAGTAACATTATTACCCATGACTTGAGGCACGACCTGACGTTGGCAGTCTAGCAGTCCTTGCACCTTGTCAAGGCGGCCCAAGGGGGACGCAACCCCCAGTAATATTGACACAAGCTAAGAACTTCTGGACATGATTTACAAACAAAATTTGTATAAATATAAGCACAAACAATTTGTGTAAAACTTAAGCACTAAAATACTAAGGCGCAGCTATAGCGCAGACAATACTAAAAACTCAAGTAGGAATACAATTGACTGACGCAACTATTTGCGACACTAATCACTAAACTATTTCTATATATTCTATATACACTAGTGTACATTGACTGACGCATACACATGCGCCCATTAATACAATTCAATAAGACGCCCTCCCCTATTGGAGGTCAGATTAAAAACAAAGAATACTGCTAAGTTTAAGTCTCTCAAAATTAATTCTGACTATGTCCTCATGTTTTAGGATGTAACACCGCGACGGCGTTTCCATCCGGAAACGAACCTATCCTTAACTAATCCCACACCATGACTTCGCCAGGGCGTAGACAGGGCCTCGGTCATGTTTACGTCCGGCCACCCAATTTCACCCGGCGACGGCCACACGGCCAGCCAACACATATTCTCCTTTGAATCCGCAGATG
The DNA here is from genome assembly GCA_030765045.1 of Tenodera sinensis. NCBI lineage: Eukaryota > Metazoa > Arthropoda > Insecta > Mantodea > Mantidae > Tenodera > Tenodera sinensis. Next base: position 129,365,628 of record CM060962.1, read on the forward strand.
CGATTCGCGGTACTGCCGGATATCCTTCCTCGAATTCTCTCCGGTGGAGGTTTTTTAGTGTGTAGTACCTTCGGGTGAAGCTGACAGTCCCCACTGTGCCTCCCAGTACAGTGGAACTCCATAAATGGATTTTTCCCTCCACTCGGAAAAAAAAACAAAAAAAAAAAAAAAAAAAAAAGTCAACGCATCAGTCGCAGTGATACCTTCCACGAGGAGACTTCGACAACGCCACTGAGGATGTTTACCGCAGTTGTAAACGAAACGTCTGGAAGACAGATCTCCAGCAGACCACGGCATAACAGCCCGGAAGATACTTCATTCTACAATCTACTGGCATGTCTATATATACGCTGTAATTCCGGCCACGTTTTATGGTAACATGACTATAATCTTCGCAAAACTTAAAGGCATATGGAGGCGGGGGGTACTGCGGACTCCAGCGAATCCTACGCTTGCCCCTCCTACCAGCGCTGCCGACTGTGGTGCATGCATCTCACACACTCTTATGTACAGACCCTCTGCCGGTACACGCACTACGCTTGGCAACAGCGCTCTGCTTGAGCATTGGCCAGCGCTCACATGCCTTTAACTTTTGCGAGCGGTATAATTTACCATATTCAGGGCACTTCATGTCTTATGAAACATGTCATTGCTTGTTTCGCTTGATTGGATATCGCTGCCCCTCCTATACGTAGAACTACCAATGCGCATAGCATCAGGCAGAAACACGTTTGGATTGGTTAACAAATTGGCTAACGAAGAATGGGAAGTATGGCGCTAGCTCTCGCATCACCCCTCTTTCTTTATCAGGAACCAATGCAAATGCAGACACGATTCAAGAGACAGCCTATATATGTGTTCGACAGACGATAACATATGCCGCTGAGACTATTAGCTCGGTTTAACTGCATATTGCAAATACCGACCAGCGTGAACTACGCTGCGGTACGAAGTGGGACTTAGAAAGTTTCTGCTCTCACAGTGCGCTCAATCATTTTTTCCATGGCTGTACTCTGTGTTGATACACGTACATCAAAAAATAAAGTGCCTGATATGCAACAGAGATATAATGTACACTCATACAATACAAAAAACAAGCAACAGATTGATATATCATATCATAGATTAACCAAAGTAACAAACAGCTATGATGTTTTGGGTATCAGAATTTACAATAAACTCCCTCTTGAACTATCCAACAAACCAGTTAACATATTTAAGAGAAAACTATGATTTCCAAACAGAAAATCCCTTCTGTGATATACATGAATACTTTGATCTAAGTGACTAATTAGCAAAATTGACCAAAATTAACTGTGTATTCAGAAGGAGTTACATGTGCTGAATATGCAATTATTTGGTGAAGTAAACTCAAAAAATTGTTGGTGTTCAGAAGCAGTTAGGCATGGCCAATATGCAGTGTTCGAATCAGACTTTCTGACGAGGGGGGAGGGGACTTAAAGTTTGTGTTATATTCACAGCAATAATTGTAGTAATACTAGTAGTAGTAGCATTGGTGTGTTATATACACAAAACATAGTAGTAGTCGTAGT
>CM060962.1:129369680-129407180 GCA_030765045.1 Tenodera sinensis
TCTAATAGATAATTTAAAAAAAACATTTGCTGTGCACTGTAATTCCAAAGAACTTTCAACAGAAAATTGACATGTTATGTAATTACTGGTTAGTTGTTAAGCACCTATTTCAGTACAATTTGTACTATTATGGGAAATGAAAGAAATCTTTTTTATACGTTAGTAATATTTTAACCTTTCGATAAATACTTTCTCAATTTTTAATGCATAAAAGTAGGTAATCTTATCTGCTTAGCACTTAGAAATTGTTCTCTGAATTTAAAATTCTGATGTTATCAATCATGCTTTTCATGCAAATCTGAATGACCAACACACACTCCAACTGCAATGGACTGGAACAGTTTATGCCCTTAACATGTATTTTATCTGGCTTTCATATCTTACTTTACTAAACAAATAGAAAAAACAAATGAATATGGCTTCTCCCGTGAAGCCATAATTATTAACTATACTCATAATTCCGAATTCCAGTGAAACCAACTTTTCTTTTTTATTTAACTCCAAAGTGGGTACATCTTTGTTACTGGTATATTATGAGTTATGTTCAAAAATTTCTTAGCCTGACCAAGAAAACACAAGATTTAAGATAACTTTTTTAAAGCAAAAGTTACTTTGTAAATCAATACATTTCAACTTCTCAATACCCAAGGTAAAATAGGATAAGCCTGACTGAAAAATAATCATCTCTCTTAGCTTCCACCTCATCATTTCATACAATCTTCATACACTCAGCCATTCCTTCAAGTTTAGCAACAAAAACCAATTGAAGAGCATTTCATTCAAAACTTGACAGATGCAAAATTTTACGAAATTGAGTTATATATAGTAGTAGCAGATTAGATTAGATTGCGTTCAGTGAGTTCACAAGTAGCCATGGAGGCTGGTGAACATTGAACATGTCAATTATGATGTATAAAAAATTGTCAATAAATATACAGAATGAGCACATAAAACTCATTATATACAGGAACAAAAAGGAAACAAACAAACAACAGCAAAGGGGATAATGGAAACACAATCAAAGCTTACCTGAAATTTGTCAGATAAGAATTGAATTTTGTTAAATTTACACTAGGCATTTACAGCCATATTCTACTGTTTAGTTGTAGTTGTAGTTGCAGTAGTAGTAGCAGGAGCAGCAGCAGCGGCAGCGGCGGCGGCGGCGGCGGCAGCGGCAGCGGCAGCAGCAGCAGTAGTAGTAATGATGATGATGATGATGATGATAACAACAACCACCATAACCATCATCACGTCATAATAATAATAATAATAATAATAATAATAATAATAATAATAATAATAATAATAATAATAATAATAATAACAATAACAATAATAATAATAATAATAATAATAATAATAATAATAATAATAATAAATATTAACAACAATAACAATAATAATAATAATAATAATAATAATAATAATAATAATAATAATAATAATAATAATAATAATAATAATAATAATAATAATAATAATAATAATAATAATAATAATAATAATAATAATAATAATAATAATAATAATAATAATAATAATAATAATGTTATAATATTGTCACCGCGCCCGCCGCATCTAATTGCCGACAGTAGCAGTGTCACCCATCGCATTATTGTCGGCGGTACCGCAAAGGAGCCGAAGGAAAGAGACAGAGAATGGCCGCATTGTTGGGGCGCTTGCCGAAAGAGAGAAAAGGATAGAGGCTACTGGAATCTTCTACTTTGTATATCTCGCCGCAATAACTGAACGTTCCTGAAGCTTCCAGAATAGTGCCTGGGAGATATAAATAGCGGTAAAGTGCGACAGAAGAGTCAGTCAGATGTATGCGAAGGTTGAGTAGTCGTGCCGACGGAGACGGACAGACGATGTGAAGAGTTGTGCCGACGGAGAAGAGTTAGTTCTTTGTGTTACGAGTTCGGAGCCGTGCTGTTGGAGAATCGAAAAAGACTTTCTTGCTGTTGCAACGAGTGTACAAAGTTACTGTTTACGGAAATAAAAGTGTTTCTTTATCTCGACTACATCTGTCTACTTTACTTCACACGCACACCAAAAGTCACACTGGTGTCAGAAGTGGGATCCGTCGAATTGCTTCTAGTTTCGTTACATCGTCGTTAGAAGTTGCAACGTTAGAACCAAGATGGAGGGAGATTCGGAAACCAGGATGATGGCAATGATGAAAGAATTATTTGCCAAAATGGAAACGAGAAACGACAACCTCGTTGCCGAGCTGAAAGAGATGAAGACGGCAAACGACAACCTCGCTGCCAAAATGGAAACGTCAAACAACAACCTCGCTGCCGAGCTGAAAGAGATGAAGACGGAGCTATCGGCGAAAATTGATGGCGAACTGATTGGCGTGACGGAAGACGTGGAAGAACTCGGCGAAAAGGTGGTAGACCTCTGCCAGCACGTGAACGTCGTGGAGGACAACGGGGTACGTCTTGGCGCCCTGGTAGTAAGAGTTGACGAGAGCGTCAAAGTACTGGATGCCAGGGGCAGGCGGAATAGCGCGGAGCCGGGGAGGGAGCACCTAGTGGCCGAGGCGACAGTTGCGCCCGTTTCGGATGATATGAGGGAAGACGTGGAACAACTCGGCGAACTGATTGGCGTGAGGGAAGACGTGGTACAACTCGGCGAACTGATTGGCGTGACGGAAGACGTGGAACAACTCGGCGAACTGATTGGCGTGACGGGAGACGTGGAACAACTCGGCGAACTGACTGGCGTGACGGAAGACGTGGAAGAACTCGGCGAAAAGGTGGAAGACCTCTGCCAGCATGTGGACGTCGTGGAGGACGACGGGGAACGTCTTGGCGCCCTGGTAGTAAGAGTTGACGAGAGTGTCAAAGTAATGGATGCCAGGGGCAGACGGAATAGCGCGGACCCGGGGAGGGAGCACCTAGTGGCCGAGGCGACAGTTGCGCCCGTTTCAGATAACGAAAGTGTACGTCTCGGGGAAGACAAAGGGGCAGTTCAGGGACGTCGTCGAGGATCCCCTGGAGGAGTGTGTCGGGTACGTAACCAACCAGGATATGACATGGAGGACGATCAGCAGGGAAGCGCACAAGCAAACGAGCAACACGCGAGATCCGACTTGAGGTGTGACATGGGGGGACCCTCGGAGCCATCCAATCACCTGACGCATAGTGCCGTGAACGGAAGAATGGTGGACATCATCTTGGACGGCAGGATACAGGAGAGGCCGTGCCGAGCACGAGTGAGCACGAGTGCAGCGGTGGACGCGACTCGCGCGGATGTGGTGGGGTTTGTTGCCGGAACCATCGGAAGCAAGGTGGCTGCGAAGGTGCGCCAGAGAGGTCGGCGGAGATGGTACCCAGTGAGCCGTTTCCAAGTGCGCAGGATGGCCCGTCAACACACCAGGAAGAAGGGCAACTGGACGAGGGACCGTCAAGACCGGCGGTACTGTTGCAGAATTTCGAAGCAGGATGGCATACGTCGTCCTACCCAGACCAAGGGACACTATCCAACAGCGATACCTAGGATCGTGCCTCCTGGAGAAGAGGTTCGATGGGATAGTCCACCGGGGCGCAAGGGAGATGCCGCAGTGATAGTGCTGGTCGGGACGACCAGCTCTGAGGAGGGAGCAGTGTCACCGCGCCCGCCGCATCTAATTGCCGACAGTAGCAGTGTCACCCATCGCATTATTGTCGGCGCTACCGCAAAGGAGCCGAAGGAAAGAGACAGAGAATGGCCGCATTGTTGGGGCGCTTGCCGAAAGAGAGAAAAGGATAGAGGCTACTGGAATCTTCTACTTTGTATATCTCGCCGCAATAACTGAACGTTCCTGAAGCTTCCAGAATAGTGCCTGGGAGATATAAATAGCGGTAAAGTGCGACAGAAGAGTCAGTCAGATGTATGCGAAGGTTGAGTAGTCGTGCCGACGGAGACGGACAGACGATGTGAAGAGTTGTGCCGACGGAGAAGAGTTAGTTCTTTGTGTTACGAGTTCGGAGCCGTGCTGTTGGAGAATCGAAAAAGACTTTCTTGCTGTTGCAACGAGTGTACAAAGTTACTGTTTACGGAAATAAAAGTGTTTCTTTATCTCGACTACATCTGTCTACTTTACTTCACACCCACACCAAAAGTCACAATATAATTAGCAATGAATGACATCTTTTTTTTAGTTGGTTCTATACATATACATTTGACTAGCTTTCACGCAGGCATCAGAGTGATTAACAATGATTTGTCACTGAAGAAGCTAGAGATCACGTACAGAGTTACATAAGCTTTCACATGATGATTTGTCATTTAGATTAGCTTGTACAGAATAAAATGAGTTAAAAATTACTTACAAAGCTACACAAGCATTAACAGGAATAATTTGTCATTTAAATACTCTTGTACACAATAAAATGAGTTAGAAACTACTTACAAAGCTGCATAAGCATTAACAGGAATAATTTGTCATTTAAATAATCTTGTACACAATAAAATGAGTTAGAAACTACTTACAAAACTACATGAGCATTAACAGGATAATTTGCCATTTATATAATCTTACACAGAATAAAATAAAATGAGCTAGAAACTATTTATAAGGCTACATAAGCAACAAAGTTACATAGGCATACAGCATAGTTTGTAATTCACATCTTATATATTTAAACGAGCAATTCTTGTGTGTGTGTGTATATATACATATATTTATTCCGCGCAACTTGGAAACGGCTCTAACGATTTCGATCAAATTTTGTATTCAGATAGAGTTTTGCTTTTTAAGTTCATCTATATAGCCGTAATTCCTGAAAAAACGCGATTTTACATAAAAAAATAACATTTTTTTATTCCCACTTCTACAGTGCAATTCTGGTATATATATGCCCGGTATTTCAGAAACGGCTCTAAAGATTTGGTTAAATTTTTGTATACATGTATATTACATTCACAATGTTTTCTCTACTCATTTTTAGGTAACACATTCACATGTCTTTCTCTACTCAGTCTTCTATAAACAATTTTCCATAAAAAAAACCATGATTTTGTACCAAAAACATTTTATCCCCACTTTTAAAATAAGTCATACCATGTTCTGTATGTTTGAAACAGAAGCGCTATTACATTCACACTGTTTTCTCCTCTAACTTTTAGGTAACACATTCACATCTCTTTCACTACTCAGTCTTCTGTAAACAATTTTCCATAAAAAGCGTGATTTTGCACTGAAAAACACTTTTATCCCCACTTTTAAAATAAGTCAAACCATGTTCTGTATGTTTGAAACAGAAGTGCTATTATATTCACACTGTTTTCTCCTCTCACTATTAGGTGATACATTCACATCTCTTTCTCTACTCCCTCTTCTACAAATAAGTCATGCAATTTTCTGTAAGTTTTAAATAGAGATGTTGCATATTACATTCACAGTGGTTTCTCTACTCACTTTCAGGTAACACATTCACATCTCTTTCTCTACTCAATCTTCTATTAACAACTTTCCATAAAAAACATGATTTTGCAGCAAAAGCATTTTATCCCCACTTTTAAAATAAGTCATAGCATGTTCTGTATGTTTGAAACAGAAGTGCTATTATATTCACACTGTTTTCTCCTCTCACTTTTAGGTAACATATTCAAATCTTTTTTGTCTACTCACTCTTCTGTAAACAATTTTCCATAAAAAAGTGTGATTTTGCACCGAAACACACTTTTATCCCCACTTTTAAAATAAGTCAAACCATGTTCTGTATGTTTGAAACAGAAGTGCTATTACATTCACGCTGTTTTCTCCTCTCACTATTAGGTGATACATTCACATCTCTTTCTCTACTCACTCTTCTACAAATAAGTCATGCAATTTTCTGTATGTTTGAAATAGAGATGTTGCATATTACATTCACAGCGGTTTCTCTACTCACTTTTAGGTAACACATTCACTTCTCTTTCTCTACTCACTCTTCTATAAACAATTTTCCATAAAAAACGTGATTTTGCACCAAAAAACACTTTTATCCCCACTATTAAAATAAGTCATAGCATGTTCTGTATGTTTGAAACAGAAGTGCTATTACATTCACAGTGGTTTCTCTACTCACTATTAGGTGATACATTCACATCTCTCTCTCTACTCACTCTTCTACAAATAAGTCATACAATTTCGTGCATGTTTGAAATAGAAATGGTCCGTATTACATTCATACTGTTTTCTCTACTTGCTTTTGGGTAACACACTCATAACTGTTTCTCTCCTTACTCTTCTAGAAATAAGTCATACAATTTTGTGCCTGTTTGATATAGAAATGCTGCATGTTACATTCACAGTGTTTACTCTACTCACTTTTAGGTAACACCTTCACATCTCTTTCTCCGCTCACTCTTCTACAAACAATTCACATCATCTATACAACTTGAATGTTTGTATATACCTAACTGTTAATCTCAAAAACCGCTTAACCCATCACCGCAAAATTCGGCACGTATATGTATTTTTTTCATGGAGAGTTTTTATGGTAACAATTTTACTACACAATATATTACTTTCAAATGGCTTTCTACTCGCTTTTCTTTTACGTAGCGCATTCATGTATCCTCTGTTTGCCCCTCATCATACAATTCATATAATATTCTAGGATTGAAATATAAATGCAGCGTATGACATTCACACGATTTCCTCTACTAATGCTTCCTTTACGAGACACAGTCTTCTTTCGCTATTCGCCCTTCAACATAAAATTCATACAATTTGCTATATGTTTGAAACAAATACAACGTATTACATTCATACTACTTTCTCTACTCACTTTTGTTTTACGTAACAATTCACATGTTATTCCCTATGGCTTATCAACTTCATACATACCAAGGCCTATACATATCTTATGTTGAAGAGTGATCAAATTCTAAAACAGGTTGACCGATCGCCATGAAAAGTGACATATCTAATTTTTTTCATGGCGGAGGTTTTATGCAATCCATTTTACCACGCAATGTATTACGTTCACATGGTTTTCTCTACTCCCTTTTCTTTTACCTAACATACTACTCCCTCTTCTGCAAACAATCCATACATTTTTCCATACACTTGAAATATAAGTGCAACGTATAACATTCACACGGTTTTTCTACTCATTTTTCTTTAGTAAAACACAATCACATTTCTTTCACTACTCCCTTCGACGAACAATTACCAGCAATTCATGCACTTTTCTATATGTTTGAAACATAAATGCGTAGTACATTCACATGGCTTTATCAACCACCTTTTCTTTCTGTAGTATTTGTTACTCTTCAACATTGCTTTTGCTTAGTGTCGCTCCGGTGTTTTAATAAAAAATAAAGAAATAGTTAAAGTAAAGTAATCACAATTGGTGTCCGGAGTGCAACGAAAAGCACGATATGGAACAGTTGATGAAACAAATGTAAGCCAAGATGGACATAATGGGAAATGAAATGAATTCCGGAATGCGGCAGAGGAAACAAATATGAAAACCGGATTGGAAAAATGTAAACTACGGAATAGAAAATATGGGAACAAAAATGGAAGGCAAATTGAAAATGTAAACTCCGAAACGGAAAAAATGAAGACGGGAATTCCAATATGAAGACAGGTCTATCGAAGAATACTAACGAGCGACTGGCCGGGGTTAAGGAAGCCATGGAAGAACTCGATGGAAGTATGAAGGACCTTGGTCAACGTGTTAACGTCCTGGAGTCAATCACAGCAGCAAAGAACTGAACTCCATAATGGAACAAATGCTCGACGAAAACCTCAAACTGGGTGGATATCTATGGGGGAGGCCTGCTTTCAGCAGTACACGTTTTACAGCTGAAATGATGGTGTTTATGCAATATTTTTATGCATTTCTATATCTCTTGTATCTCGGACATTACTCTTAACAATTGCGACAAGTAGTTTTATTTAGTTAACGTTTTGCCTTTCAGGTTTGTCTAAATAAGTATCTTCTCCCACAAAAAATAAGATTTCACAAAAACAGAGGCGAAAAACGCCGAGCGAAGCTCGGTCACCCAGGTACTATAGAATAAACTGAGGTACATAGGAATTAATAGGATAATTGGTCATTCAGATAATCTTGTACAGAAGAAAATGATTTTGAGCATAGGTACTCTTTAGCAGCCGGTTTAAAAGCATTGAAATTGTCAACTTTTTCCATAAGGTTATTAGGAAGGGCATTAAATATTTTTATGGTTTCATAATATACACCTTTCTGGAAGCAAGAAAGTTTTGCACTGGGATGATGGATATTACTCTTCTGTCTAGTGTTTATTCCATGAATTTCTTTGTTTGTTGTGAATAAGGATCGATTGCATATAAAGAATTTTAGGATCGATATATATATATTTACTGGGAAAGGTTAATATGTTTAATCTTCTGAAAAGATCTTTGCATGAGTGTCTACTATGGGCATTGGAAATAATTCTTACAACCTTCTTTTGTATGAGGAATATTTGTTTACTGTCTACTGAATTGCCCCAAAATAAAATACCGTATTCCATTATAGAGTTAAAATATGCATAGTAAACAATAGGGAGCACGAAATAAGAAGGCACATGAGTAGCTCCAATCCCTACTCAGCTATGGAGCGCTGTTGCCGGCTCATATCGCTATGCGAAAGAAAGAGAGGGGAGATATGCGCGTGAGCTTTACCGGTAGACTGCAGCGAGGACGGTGAAGGATTGCAAGGTGCACATTTAAAACCCCAACTCTCTAGGAACGTTTTCGTGTAAATATTTTTGTTATCGGAGTGAAAATAAGAGAGTTACGTGACGATTTAAATAAATCTAAACGGATGTCGTAGTTGCGCAATTTGAGGCATTTTCTGATAGGTATTTCTCATATTTTTCTCCATTTTTCTAAGTGTCTATACAGAGTTTCTGCACATATGTTAATCAGTTTCTATATTAGGTATTCTAAGTGAAAATCTACATAATTGAGCAACAAATGCCTAAGCACAATTTCAAGCCACATTTTACGAGTAATATTCCAATGTGGCCTTCTCGATTGTGTATTTTAGACATTTCAGCACTTAAAATGTTCCTTACGATGCAATTTGTAAGTTAACAGAGCGAAGCTCCGGAAATAGTTTCCCCAATATCTGCCAACCAGAATTTGCAATGCGGTTATTAATATAAGGCAAGTATGTTAGGCTAACAGCTCATCAAAGTTTACATTATATTACATATAGCAAAAGCGGAAACTCGCCATCGAACAAAATATTTTATTAAACCAGCTGTGTGAAGACTATTTTTAGCAAACTTATTTTATAGCTCAGTAAGAAACATCAATATGCAGTGTTGATTAAAAATTGTGAACATTGTATCGCAAAGAGAATTTGCCATAAAATAGCTTACATTTTTGGTTTAAAACACGTAATCCCAGAATGACTTAACATACCGTATTTTATCGCATTAGCCCCCCCCCCCCCCCCACTGGCATATTTCCCTCCCCTATGATTTTTCATCACTAAAACATATTTACCTATTAAACATCGCATAATTCCCTCTCCTGGTTCGTTCTTATTGGAGCGGCCTTCAAATGACTTGATAATGGACAACAATCGACGCAGCACTTGCCACAAAAATACTCGTATAGCCATTGTCATAACGTATCGTAAAATTCAAATGTGAATTATTATTTATTTATGCCAAGAAACTTACTGTTGGTGTTTTGAAACACACAAGCCGTGTGTGGGCAAAGTTTGAGAGGTAGAACTGGAACTTAAAAATTCAATGCCACAACTGGGATTTGAACCACAGACCTTCCGCTTACCGGGCGGCTGCTCTACCACTGAGCTATTGTGACAAACTGCCAGAATGACATTCAATTCTCAAGCCAGTTCGTATTTTTCCTGGTAAACCACAAAGGCAGTCTCACATCAGAGAGTTCTACCTTTCAAATGTGAACTTACACACGTGTTTGTTTCTAAGTCAATTTCTTACAAGTCGTCATATTGTTAAAATGAGTTTTAAAAAAAGCTGGTATTTCTGGTGCCATTAATGGTTCTTACGACATGTTGTGAAATAGTGAAAATGAAGATGTGTTATCTGAGCCAGGTATAAATGAAAAAAGTGATGATAGTGACGGAAGTGAGACCGCAGAATAGTCAGAGAAAAGAAACAACGAAACAATACTGTGACTTTTTGTGTGGGTGTGAAGTAAAGAAGACAGATGTAGTCGAGATAAAGAAACACTTTTATTTCCGTAAACAGTAACTTTGTACACTCGTTGCAACAACTAGAAAGTCTTTTCCGATTCTCCAACAGCACGGCTCCGAACTCGTAACACAAAGGACTAACTCTTCTCCGTCGGCACAACGCTTCACATCGTCTGTCCGTCTCCGTCGGCACGACTACTCAACGCTCACATACGTCTGACTCCCCTTCTGTCGCACTTTACCGCTATTTATATCTCCCAGGCACTATTCTGGAAGCTTCAGGAACGTTCACTTATTGCGGCGAGATACAAAGTAGAAGACTCCAGAAGAATCTATCCTTTTCTCTCTTTCGGCAAGCGCCCCAACAATGCGGCCATTCTCTGTCTCTTTCCTTCGGCTCCTTTGCGGTACTGCCGACAATAATGCGATGGGTGACACTGCGGTTGTCGGCAATTAGATGCGGCGGGCGCGGTGACACTGCTCCCTCCTCAGAGCTGGTCGTCCCGACCAGCACTATCACTGCGGCATCTCCCTTGCGCCCCGGCGGACTATCCCATCGAACCTCTTCTCCAGGAGGCACGATCCTAGGTATCGCTGTTAGATAGTGTCCCTTGGTCTGGGTAGGACGACGTATGCCATCCTGCTTCGAAATTCTGCAACAGTACCGCCGGTCTTGACGGTCCCTCGTCCAGTTGCCCTTCTTCCTGGTGTGTTGACGGGCCATCCTGCGCACTTGGAAACGGCTCATTGGGTACCGTGTCCGCCGACCTCTCTGGCGCACCTTCGCAGCCACCTTGCTTCCGATGGGTCCGGCAACAAACCCCACCACATCCGCGGGAGTCGCGTCCACCGCTGCACTCGTGTTCACTCGTGCTCGGCACGGCCTCTCCTGTATCCTGCCGTCCACGATGATGTCCATCATTCTTCCGTTCACGGCACTATGCGTCAGGTGATTGGATGGCTCCGACGGTCCCCCCATGACCCACGCCAAGTCGGTTTTCGCGTGTTGCTCGTTTGCTTGTGCGCTTCCCTGCTGATCGTCCTCCACGTCATATCCTGGTTGGTTACGTACCCGACACACTCCTCCAGAGGATCCTCGACGACGTCCCTGAACTGCCCCTTTGTCTTCCCCGAGACGTACACTTTCGTTATCTGCAACGGGCGCAACTGTCGCCTCGGCCACTAGGTACTCCCTCCCCGGGTCCGCGCTATTCCGTCTGCCCCTGGCATCCAGTACTTTGACGTTCTCGTCAACTCTTACTACCAGGGCGCCAAGACGTTCCTCGTCGTCCTCCACGACGTCCACATGCTGGCAGAGGTCTTCCACCGTTTCGCCGAGTTCTTCCACGTCTTCCGTCACGCCAGTCAGTTCACCGAGTTGTTCCACGTCTTCCGTCATGCCAATCAGTTCGCCGAGCTGTTCCACGTCTTCCCTCACGCCAATCAGTTCGCCGAGTTGTTCCACGTCTTCCCTCATATCATCCGAAACGGGCGCAACTGTCGCCTCGGCCACTAGGTGCTCCCTCCCCGGCTCCGCGCTATTCCGTCTGCCCCTGGCATCCAGTACTTTGACGCTCTCGTCAACTCTTACTACCAGGGCGCCAAGACGTTCCCCGTCGTCCTCCACGACGTCCACGTGCTGGCAGAGGTCTACCACCTTTTCTCCGAGTTCTTCCACGTCTTCCGTCACGCCAATCAGTTCGCCATCAATTTTCGCCGATAACTCCGTCTTCATCTCTTTCAGCTCGGCAGCGAGGTTGTTGTTTGACGTTTCAATTTTGGCAGCGAGGTTGTCGTTTGACGTTTCCATTTTGGCAAATAATTCTTTCATCATTGCCATCATCCTGGTTTCCGAATCTCCCTCCATCTTGGTTCTAACGTTGCAACTTCTAACGACGATGTAACGAAACTAGAAGCAATTCGACGAATCCCACTTCTGACACCAGTGTGACTTTTGGTGTGCGTGTGAAGTAAAGAAGACAGATCTAGTCGAGACAAAGAAACACTTTTATTTCCGTAAACAGTAACTTTGTACACTCGTTGCAACAACTAGAAAGTCTTTTCCGATTCTCCAACAGCACGGCTCCGAACTCGTAACACAAAGAACTAACTCTTCTCCGTCGGCACAACTCTTCACATCGTCTGTCCGTCTCCGTCGGCACGACTACTCAACGCTCACATACGTCTGACTCCCCTTCTGTCGCACTTTACCGCTATTTATATCTCCCAATGAAACCGTGGTATGTATCCAGTTCATTCACAAATTACTGTATAGGTACCTATATAACTTTTACATAATACTACATGGTTTCCCTTCCTTTCTGAATTCCTAGAAGCACCACTCGCATAATTCCCTCCCCAGTGTTTTCAAGCAAATTATTCGAGAAAAAAAAAGGGGGGGATTACGCAATAAAATACGGTATATGCACCAAGCTTTGAAGCCCACTTCTTTATACAGATTCAGCAGTACATCTTTCTGAAAGTTGCCCAGATTCAAAATCCGTTTTTCTGTCTTACGGTGTTTTCCGGGGGATTTATACAAGGGCCGCCCTGATTCAGAAGAGGTTATTTTACCTTGTTGCACTACGCGCTACAATGAATGTTCACTTACATTGCATGCTTTAGCTGTTAGCGCCCGGCTCTGTTTATATACAATGTTCGCACGCACTTCTACTGAGGACAATTCTTTTAAAAAAGTGTAAACACTGAAAATAATAGCCCGCGCATCTGAATGCAATACTTTCCTTTCGATTTACTTGTCTGTAAGCCGCTTGTACCACATTTGGTTAATGCCATATTTCTTTGCAACAAAACGAGTTACAGTAATTATAAGACACAGGTAACACTGTGACACTATGTCAGACATGGAACACGCATAAGAATAAACTAAGTTCCTTTCCTACAGACATCTCACTCCTTGAGAAGAAAGATAGTTGAGACGATAAATAAACAATCATGATGCAAGGCAAGTGTCGTTTGTTATCGCTGAACGCAGCGTTTGTTCAATCACTCAGATCTTGGGCTACAGGCCACCTAAAACTTTGCTTCTTGGACAGTCAGCTCCAAAATTTCTAGCTCTTTGCAATGGAATTCTTCGTAATAATAAGCCGTTGCTGGATTTGATGAGCGCAAAGAGGAAAGTGAAAAGCAAATATTGCGCTAGACAGCGCGTTACCGAACTGGGCAACGTCGCCTCTCTAGGATTGGCTACTTGCTCTCACACACCTTCTTCTAGCTCCGCCTCATGTGCCTTCTTATTCCGTATGGCCTATAATTTGTCACCTGGTTAGGGCTTAAAATGGACCAGGGACTCACATGGAAGCAGCATATGTTCCAAATAAGGGGAAAAGCGAACGCCCAATTAGGCAAACTATACCCCCTTATAAACATGGACTCGCAACTAAAACTCAAAATGGGACTAACATTATACAAGACGCTTATCCGCCCTATACTCACTTACGCTGCTCCGATTTGGGGTTATGCCGCAAAAACACATATTATGCGCCTACAAAGACTACAAAACAAAATACTACGACTGGTAGCAAAAGTGCCTTACGCTGCACCAGCGGACTTATTACACGACGAACTAAAAATGCACACGATAGAGCAATTCATTAAAAAGCTATCACACGATACGTATAAATACTTGCATAAACATCACAACCCTTTAGTAACGAACCTAGGCAACTATACTATGGAAATTTATAAGCACGCTAGACCGCTAGCGCTCTTCGACAGAAATCTAACTCCAAATAACACGGAAGTAGAAGAATTCTTGAACAACCTACTACACGACTAAATGAAACATTGACACAGGACTGTTTCAGACCGCAGCTTGCCACAGAGCCCTACAAGCCCTCGGCGACTGCCGAGGCGGACCGGGAGAACAAGGGCCTGCCACCAGTGTCCTACGTGCGCGGTGAAAGCGGGCCACCGTATGATGGAGTACGACACTCCGACGACCCGGCGAGTCCAGGACAAACGCTGATACAAGACCTGCCTGTCTCGGGCAGACAAAGTAGAAATCTAGCACGATAGCATTCACATTAAGCATGTGTAAAAATCACTGACCATTAGCTGATTCTAACGACCTGCAGGTACATACCTGTGCAACACTAGACATAAGCGTAAATATTGCACGAAAAACATCTTTTGTACCCTAACACTAACATTAGCTTATTTCATAACGACTTGCAGGTTTCACCTGTGCATCGCTAGATATAAGCTCAAATATTGCACGATTAACTTCAGTTACACTAACTCTAACATTAGCAGATAACTGTGGAGTCATGGGGGACGAAGCTGCAGACTCACTTGCAAAGAAAGGCACAACAATAAAACAAAAGTCTAAATTCAATTTCTCATATTCCTCAATAAAACGCTTGATCATTAAAAATTTTTCTCATTCATACCTACAAGAAATAGAAACAAATGCCAAAGATAAAAAATGGATTACACTACTTTCCAATCCAGATATAATCCCCCAGAGACCAAGGAAAACAGCTGTTGCAGCCTTCCGACTATTGACAAATCATGACTGCTTGGCAAGTCATCTCTACAGAATAGGTATCTCAGCCTCACCAATATGTGTCCTGTGTAACGATCCAGCAGAAATGAATGAAGAACACTTGAAGACCTGTGAAGCATTAAGATCAGAAGAAACTACAGTTCAAAAGTATTGGAAAGCACGAATGCTAATGGCTTCATTGCCAGATGCAAGGCACTAGAAAACAACAACAACAACATTAGCAGATATCATAACGACTTGCAGGTAAATACCTGTGTAACACTAGATATAAGCTCAAATATTGCACGAATAACTTCAGGTATGCTAACACTAACATTAGCAGATATCATAAGGACTTGCAGGTAAATACCTGTGCAACCCTAGATGTAAGGATTGCACAAATTACACCATGTTACGCTAACACTAACATTAGCACGTACCATAACGACTAACAGGCATATGCCTGTGCAACTTTAATCATAAGTAAGCACAAATAGCGTCTCATATTAACACTAAGTTAACAACGCATGTAATCCTTTTGGTCCTGTCCAGGTTTCATGGGCATTACCAAAAAGCAACTTCTGACTCGCTCGCATGTACTACATGCCAGCTAAAGCTTTCAAGTACTAACCGGGGTGCTATGCGGGACCCGACTAACGCACGATGATGCACGATAACAATAGCACTGTACGAACTAACACGTGGAGGGTTTTTTTAGTGAGTAACCCTCCCCATTCAGGGCGCAGGGACCCTCACACTGTTGGCCTCAGCATGTCGGCCTCCGCCTGTAACGGGTTTTTCCCCTCCACGGAAAAAAAAAATTGAGTGCATCTGTGGAGCTAACATTTGCCAGCGCTCGGATAGCATAACAAGCAGAGCTGAGTTTGGGAAAGATATAGAGCAATTTCGCGTGTGACTAACTGACATTTACACTATATTTTCTTCCTAAAATGTCTGTCTAATGGTCAATATAGGTGTAAAAATGTTATTTTAACGACATACGATGACAGAGAATACATTGGCGGTTGTGATAGGAAATATAAAAACCTTAAAAAAGTGAAACAATTATTTAATAATGAGCGCTAAACTTTTCGTGACTTACTGAGATATTTGTCAACTGCAGGTCCAACGTTTGTCCTCCATTTTCTCTGAAAGTTTTCTTATTTGATTCGTTCTGAAAAATCACTTGAGAGAGGAACTTATAAGCTTTCAAATGACCTGAAAAAAGGTTTGGCATGTTATTCTCATCTGGAGATATTTATTCAAAGTCAGCGTGATTAACTGACATGAGTTTGTGACTAACTGACACTTGCGAAAATTGTAATACTTTGTCTTTGTTTTACATGGTATAACATATGGTAAATCATAGTGATACGTATTATACGTTACATGCATGTAATACATACGAGTGTGTAATTGTATTTATCATTTTGAGAAGAATCATATCCTTTGGAGAAGCATTACTGTCACGCAACACAAACAGAATAAACATGTTGACAGCTCTCATTTCTTATTACAGTTACGTCGTTGGAAGTATAAAAAGCTGACTCAAAACCATAACAAAGACGACACATGAGAGCACACAGCACATACCTGTATCACATGATTGGACTCCTTATAGTGCAGGAACGCTAGATGCAGTAGCCTCGTAGTACACGCGCATATCACTACACTGTTTTTATTTCCGAAAGTTGTGCATCATTCTGACACTTTCCACACATGAAAGAAAAGCATATTCCACAACATTTAAACCTAATACTTTCACATAATGAACCCGCTGAGTGGACAGCATAGGTGAAATACGTTCAAATCTTTTGTCGTGAAATTCTTTTGCTTCTTCAATTTCAGGCAGAGAAACTTCAAGAACACATATTTTGGTTTTCTTTCTAACAGTAGGTATTAACAAATTCTTCAGCACTCTGAATCCTGCTTCCTGCTTTCGCAGCTATCCAGGCCATCCTCTTCACTTGTCCTCCAATCGCATCTACTGCCCCCTTTCCGTGATAGGATTCGAAGAAGTGCCATTCAATTTGGATTCCAAATACTTCGGAAAGATATGTCACATGGCTCAATGTGTATTTCTGCTTAAAATGACAAGCAGCTCCATCAGAAAAAACTTTCACAAGTTCAAGATTCGGAACAATATCCAATATTTCCGAAAATATATTCCTTAAGCAAATATCAACTGCATATTTGTCATGCGATACATAATCAGACACCAAAGCAAAAGATTGTTTCTGAATTTCACCAATATCTTCTTTCCTATACCAGGCAACAGCAGTAAATATTGAGATCTGTGTATTGTTCCAGTGGGCAGCTCCTTGCATGTGTAGTTCTCAGAGAAGTCGATCTGTATCACAGCTTCACTAATTACAAAATTTTCCCGAGCCTTCTTAAAGTCCTCGGATTGCTGTCTTTTTACATAAACGTGATTTAGGAAACATGGCAGGCAATTGCTCAGTTCTTCAATGCAGTCTTTTACAGACCCATTTTTAACTTCTATTTCCATTCTTCCATTACGTGAACTCCACAGCTTACATTCGCGTGGAGAATTAGCAAGTTTATCCGAAATGTCTGCTCCACTCAATCCCGGGCAGTTGGAGCATCCTCCCTGCATACACTTACTCGATTTCTGATCACAAACCACTTAAGCTATGAACTTACGAAATTCAGTCTCAGTGAGTACGTGATTTTTACACAATGCTTTGAGAAGAAACTTCGTATTTTCATGTATAATGCATGTGCACACATTATGTGGGATCTGACTTTGAAGACGCACGTGAGCAGGGCGTAATTCAGCGAATTTTGTCAACCCCACGGACATTTCTACTCGGTCTTGTAGAAAGAGTGCATGTGCTTCTCTTAATGTTACCACTAGATACCTAATGCGAACTTCTTTTGTTTCTCCTTGAACACGGATTTCAATAAAGTCATCTCTTCCAGGAGCTTGATAAGATATTGAATCATCCTGACAGAACTTAATGATTGCACTTTTAAGTTCCTCTGATAGTTGTTTTCCTGATACCGGGACAGAATGCTTTGGTTTTACAACATGTAATCCCTCTTCAAGTGCTAATTTACAAATCATTTCTTTTCTTTTACTGGAGATTGCGGCAATGCTTCCTCAACACGTTTTCTGCACTTTCCGAAATACAGTTTGCTTTGGAAATCGGTTGATGTTGATGGAGTATCCTTATCAATCCCTTCTTGGTCTCTTATCTTCTGTCTTGCCCACTGTGCTTGCTTATATCTCCTATATTCAGCTTTGAGGTGTTCTCTTCCTTGTTTTGTTTGTTTCAGTATTGCTCTTCCTTTCCTCATAGTCACTTTTATTTTTTCCTTCCATTGTGCATAACTGCCTTGCTCCTTCAGACATTGTTTGTATTCACGTTGTCTTTGGGCTGATGTTTTAGTCATGGAGTCAAAAACAGACTGATACGTCTATCCTGACTGAAGTCTCACAAGCACTGTACGCGTATGACGACCACAGGGCACCAGCAGCAATTGTCCATTAGTCACGAGTTTTGTGGGAAAACGAATGACTTTAGAGGAAAACTCTCTGATACTTTTTTATTTGTTATATTGTAATGGCGCAGAATCAAAAAGGATATTTATTTCAGTCTATTACTTTTCCCTCCAGAGGACTTTATCCTTATTTACCGTGACTAACTGACTTTGACACACAGTAATAATTAAAGAGGCTCTAAGGATTATTTATAAATGTCGAAAATTATTAGCCATATACACGTTTCGAAGACGAAGAGTCAAGTGTGATGTACAGAACAAAAAAATTAAAACAGTTGTACATAGCTCCTGAAATATTGATATGAAAATCACCGTTATTCGCGCTTATTTTTAGTGCTTTGGAAATATATGGGTAAGAAGTGAAATTTGAACCCATGTTCACGTTAAAAACATTTATTTTTCACTTCATAAGATACTTTGGAGTATCTAGCATCATCTTTCCTTAGTAAAAAAAGTGAAACATTAATTTCAAATTTTAACACTCGGTATGACATGTTCGCGGAATTGCTCTATACTTAATGTGAGCTTTCTAATCTAAATATTTGTCAACTTGAAGACCCAGAAATTTGATGTTATCTAATTATTATTTATTTATGCCAACAAACTTACTGTTGGTGTTTTTAAACACACAAGCCGTGTGTGGGCGGAAGGTCTGTGGTTCAAATCCCAGTTGTGGCATTGAATTTTTAAGTTCCAGTTTTACCTCTTGATGTTATCTATTTGTTCTAACAACATATCATTAATCCCTATTTCAATTGGAGTATGTGATGTTCGATGAGTTATGAATTTAATCACTTTTGTTTTATCCAGGTTAACAGATAATTTGTTGGCTTTAAACCAGTAGGACATGCAGTTCAAAACATAATTCAATTTAATTATACATTCATTTAAGTTTTTGCTACTGACCAGCACAGTAGTGTCATCGGCGAACAGTACAGAACTTGCTATATCCTTTATATAAGGTGAAAGGTCATATATAGATCAGAAATAATAGAGGCCCTAATACTGAACCTTGGGGTACTCCATGTGCTACTGATTTCCAATTTGAAGTTTGTTTTCCATTATCAGTATCACTGTTTACTTTAACACTGTGTTTTCTTTCCTTTAGGTATGATGTGAACCAACTTAAATTTTCATTTTTAATTCCATAGAATTCCAGTTTTGCTAACAGAATGTTATGATTTACACAATCAAATGCCTTTGCTAGGTCACAGAAAATACCGCCTACAGGCATTTTATTGTTTAGGGCAGTTAACACTTAATGTGTAGGTTTAAAAGTTGCATTATTTGTTGAAATGCCCTTTCTGATTTCAAACTGATCTTTCACTAGTATCTTGTTATATTCGAGGTATTTGTACAGCCTGTAGAACATTACTTTTTCAAGAACTTTTGAAAAAACTGGTAAGAGAGAAATTGGCCTATAGTTAGAAGCATTGTTGCGTTCACCTTTTTTAAAAATGGGCTTTACAATCGATAATTTCATCCTGTCAGGGAAAATTCCAGTCTTTAGTGACTCATTGCACAAATAACTCAGGGGAGTGCTAATTTGGGATGAACATGATTTTAGGATTTTTGTTGTTATTTCATCATAGCCATGGGAATTTTTTGTTTTAAAGGAGTTAATAATTTTATTTATTTCCGCAGGTGTCGTCAGATTATCTTTAAATTCTGGCAGTGCTTCTGCGAAACTTGATCTTAGAAATTCTAGTGCTGCTTCTTTACTTCCATAGTTAATATTTAGATTGTTTGTTACATCTATTAAGAATTTGTTAAAGATTTTTGCAACTTCATGGGATTTGTTAATTTCTTGATTGTCCACGTTTAATGTTATTGAGTCGTTTTGTAATGAAAATTTACCTGCTTCTCTTTTTATTATATTCCAAGTAGTTTTTGTTTTGTTGTCAGAGTGTTGGATTAGCTTATTGTAATACAATACTCTTGCTGCTTTTATTACCCTTTTTAGAATTTGCTTTGGATAAGTGGAAGTTGTATTTCAATAAATTTGTTTTGCTCCCAGTAGTCACAAACAACCAGCAGCATAAGGGCAGCAGACATAAAGAGCAACCCAAAAAGAAAAGTTAAGCAGAGCTGGTGTTACTATTTGATAAACATTTGGACATTTTCTGAATTTCTTATTTGATTTGAACTTTAAAGATTTGTCTTCCATTTTCTCTTTTATTTATTGAATTAACATATAATACCAGTAAACTTAAAATGTATAAGAGATGGAATCAGGACTGAAAAATTCAATGCCACAGCCGGGATTTGAACCATGGGTCTTCCGCTTACTGAGCAGCTGCTTTAACCACTAAGCTACCATGGCCAACTTGCCAGTATGACATTAAATTCCCCAGCTGATTCGTACTTTTTCTCGGTTAGACCACAAGGGAATCTCACATCAGAGATAAATACCCCAAGGGCGACTTACCACTGTAAGTACTTAGAGTCCCGGGATTTTTCAGTCCTGATTCACCTCTTAAACGTTGCTCACACACGGCACACACCGGCAGTACGCTTGTTGGCATTAATAAATAATAGTTACTTAAAATGTATGTCAGCATTCACATTCTAATACACTTAAGAGAACAGAGAACTACCAAGATCTACTTACTTGAAGGATTATGGTGCTGCATGTTAGGATATGTTGATGCTCTATGAGAGGGTGTAGGAGAAACTGGTGCACTGCAAAGTAAAACACAGCATGTGGTCTCATAGCACATAATATATGAATCAGGAAATATAAATGTAACACAACAGACTTTTAAAATTTACATTTATATTCTATGTTTTTCAGCACAGGAGTGATTTAATTATCTTTTGGTATTTAAATTCTTCAATTATTCTATTCATTAAATGAATATTTAAACCACTCATTAAAGCTGTGCTGATAATATGCTTATATTCTTTATTTTCATAACAAAAAACAGCAAAACTGAATTTCTTCAAGTATGAGAAGTACAGATTTTTCAAATTCAATGTCTTAAACAGGAACTTTCTGTTTAAAACACATTGTACATGGTACTCAATTATTTATGCTCAATATGGGCCCTAAACTTAAATCTAACAATATATTTTGATTTTGGTTTAGGAAAACTTTATTATAATTTTGTGTCCAGTTTAATGTCTAACTGGGTAGGTCATATTGAACAATGAACGAATAAAATGGGTGAAATGATGCTTAAATTAGCCCCAGGTCCATAGAGCTAAACATTATCTGAAATTCATTTTTTCAGGATAAGGGCAAAAAACCAGAAAATCCTTATAGTAAATCATCACCCTAACTGAGATTCAAACTTTTTTATGGTATGTAAATAAAGTCATACATGCAATTTATGCAGCATGGGATTTTTTTATACTCATGAATCCCACTGCGGCCACAAATTGCATAACTACAGAGTGATCCACTATTATATCACTATTTTTATTTCACTATTATTCGCTCATTAACAATATTACATGATTGCTTTCAATTCTATTACGTACTATAGTCCTCACCATTTCATATTTCAACTTAGGTACCAGCATTAGTAGCACACTGTTGCAGTCGAGGTGCAACATTCCTGACAGATGTTGCAACATGTCGTTTGGTACCTGCGCACACTCTTCCTTAATGACTGCTTCCCAAGTGTGCAAGTCACACAGTTTTCTGGCATATACTTTCTCTTTCAAATAACTTCAGAGGAAGTAAAATCCAATGGAATCAAGTCTAGACTTCTTGGTGACCACTCAGCATTTCCCAAATATCTAATAACGTGACCTGGAAAAGCATTGTCAAGCCAATCTCGCAAAATAAATGTAAAATGGAAGGTGCCCCATTATGTATCAAGTGCAAATTGTCCACACCATCCCAGATTAAAACAACGGGATACACTAAAGTTTGTAGCATGTGTACCCACCTCCGCACATTTTTTGTTTCACAAAGAATGTGCAGACCGATAAGAGTACCATCATGAATACCACACCACACAGTCAATGAAGGACGTGACTGCAAGTTTTCAACTGTAAATCCAAAACTGTTGTTACTAGGACCTCAGTAATGGCAGTTATGGTGATTTATGAACCCACCCACATGGAACATGGCTTCATCTGACGACAGAATATTATTCAGAGTATCTGGTTCTTCTTCCATCATTGTAAATGTGGATTCAGCAAACTCCATCC
Source organism: Tenodera sinensis (assembly GCA_030765045.1). Lineage (NCBI taxonomy): Eukaryota > Metazoa > Arthropoda > Insecta > Mantodea > Mantidae > Tenodera > Tenodera sinensis. The sequence goes on from CM060962.1 coordinate 129,392,010, forward strand.
TAAAATCCCAGTCTTCCAGTGATAATGTGGTTTCCATGGCCTCCAGTTGATCTCCTTTATTATCTGTTGGACTGAACCATACGATAAACCAGATTCTCTCTGATATTGTCTCAGGGACTTCTTGGACCTTTGCGCAAACACAGCAGCAGCATTGGCTTTAGCTTCTTCTGTGCAAACTCTCTTTGAGGGCCAGTGCCCTTTTGGTGAGTAACCAAACCTGTATGCAACAAATTTGCATGCATTCTCCTTATTGTTTTCATGTCCAGAGTTGGGTGTGTCTCCCTCTCCCGTCTAAACCATCTTTGCACCATTATAGGTGACTGCCATACTTCCATCCTAGGTGCTACCTGAGCACAGTCAGAAAAGTGTAGTCTATGTGCCATGTTCACTTAATTTGTGGTTTGAGCTACAACAAATATGTAACAATTACATGATGGCACGTAATGGCATAGAATAGAGCATAATATAATGGTAGAGTTATTGATCTTACATCATTTGTGATAAGACAGCAGTAAAATAAAAATGGGCAAATAATAGTGGATCGTCTTGTGTTATAAAATTACTTCTACTTAAAGTTGTATAAGGTATTCTATAAATAAAACTTAAAAACAGTGCATTAATGTGAAGCAGGATTAAAACTTTCATCTTTAAGTCTAAACAAATTTGTATATGCACATACATATGCATGTGTTAACATGATTTCTGGGATTGTTTCCTAAAATGCCCATGAATAGCAGATGGTTTGCCTTGTATTCTGCTATTCATGGGCATTTTAGGAAACAATCCCAGAAATCATGTTAACAATCTTCTTATTAAAATTACTCTTAGATTTAAATCAATTTCAAATTATATCCAACAACATCACATAGAATTTGTTAATGTTTTTTACTTAGCATCAATATGTATCTCACCATTCAAAAATGTAACTTCTTTATAAACATTTGAGTGTAGTTTGCATTTTGCAACTCTAATCTCATATATGAGTCATTCCACGTCAAATCGCACAAAATATGGCAAAAAATTACCTTGATCTCTCAGATTTTCTTGAAATTTTTTTTGGTGTTTTTGAACAAAATATATTTGACCCGTGTTTCTTTGTTTTATAAAAAAAAAATTATTTTGGAAGATATTAATTTTTGAAATGTCCCAACAATCGCGCGCTCCTCACTCTTCGATCAATCATACCTCCGATTGTAATGAAGCAAATTACTTGATCTTTGGCTCAAATTAAAGAAAAATTGCAGTATTTCATGAGGTATTTATTATAAAATTTTATTAATTATTATTAATATTATATTTTATAGATTAAAGTTTTAAAGTTAGATAATAACATAAACTTGACCATTTAAAAATCTGGAAAAAAAACTAAAAATACAATGAAGTTTATTCAATATTCTCAGAAAAAATCAGAATGGAGTCTCTAATAGTTCAGTTGTAATTAACTTACTTGCAAATCAGTGCAGCGGACTCACGTGGCAGCAGTGACGGCTATTGTAACCTTGCACAATTGTCACCTTCCATTACGGCAACTGTTCACTGTTTGAGGTTCCATGAACGTTACAACAGTACAGTAAGGAGAACACTGCTAGCTGACACTATTATATGTACACTATTAGCACCTTCAAAATGTTTTTAAAATATGCATTTTAAACTAATGTTTCCATACAACACACTTTACCTCCTTCTTCGAAACAAAATTGTTTCACTAAAGCTTCAGTTTTTGACAAAGGAATGAAGGAGTGTCATTTTAAAGCATAGCTGGACCCATCATTCTTGGCCCCTGGCCTTGACTAGAAGTCCTGTTGACAAATTCATAGCTTTTGCCTCTTTCATCAGCTCATGTTGTATAATTCTGCAAATGAAACCATGCACAACATGGTGAGGGAGGGGGAAGGTAGTGATGTCTGCATGATCTGAGACAGTCCTTGCTAATTCACAGGTACTTTTTAGTGCAGTGTGCAGTTGAAGACATAGATCTTTGCGATAAAGAGTGAATATAGTGAATTCATGAGACATTGATCATAGCGTAAATCATTATGCCACCTGTACGTTCTAAATTAGGGACCAAAACATTACACAGTCAGAGTAGAGAAATTATTTCAAATGTATGGACGTACATGAAGGAAGAAGCTAAAAGCAAAGAACTGCTTACATCAGAAGATTTTTTCAAAAAAATTCAAAAGTTCAAAAGCATGCATCAGATGCCACAGGAGTATCAGAAAGAAGGTAAATTGTGGAGGCATTTTTCTGCATGGACTGTACTGCCTTAGTAAGAAGAAGTTATCTGAGTAGCATAGCTGACGCACCAATTCCCATGCTGTCTGCATTTACCTGGCTTGTTACTCGCTTTCAAGGGGCCAAGAACAGTGAATCCAGCTGTACAAACAGATCTCTACTTCATGTCGTACATGAGCGCTTGCAGACCTCTAGAAAAAAAAAAATTGTAGCAAATACACTAATGGAAGCTCCATAGTTTTCGTCTTATTTTATAGATAAAATGTCAGGGAATACGTGTGTATTTTTTTTAGATTTTTAACACATCGATTTAAATTCTATTTTTGGTTTTACAAAACATACCATAAAAAAAACAGTCCAAAATTTGTGTGTAATAATGATTGGTCGAAAGTTGTTAACCTTTCCAGTGCGCCAAACCCCAACTCACAACTCTATATGGCCTTAGAGTAACAAGTGATTTTATATTACGGTGCGCGCAGAAATTCCTTAATTTCTAATAGTCATAACTAAGCAAGTAATTTAAAAATACGGAAATAAAAAAACACAGGTCTCCTTGTTTGATGCCTATCATTCATAAAAAAATTTTGAGCCTCCTACGAAAAAGTCGTGTTTTACGGGTGTGCGATTTGACGTGGATTGACCCATATGAGGTTTTACTGTTGCATGTGTGATAGGATGTTTTGTAAATCATGAGATTCACAAACATTTTACTTACTTTTAATGATAGATTTAGTATTGTTTTAATTTGAGAGAACATCTTAAGGCAAGGCTACACTGAAAACTCCAATTTCTTTAATAATAAACCTATCACTATGAAAATTTAACCACATACTTAGAACATCATGCTAAACGTGCATGCAAATTTTCATGTTGCTACACCAAATATTTCAGTAGTTATTAATTATTTTGCACAAAAAAATTGTAAAAATTGCTCGCTATATAAAATGTTCCATACATCAAAGGTTTGAGATATTTTAACTGAATTTATGTTTTTGACTAGTACAGAACATTATTAAAAGAGTCACATTCTTGGTTTTGGAATATTCTTTTACCATTTGTTCTGACATTTTTTTCTTATGCTACCCCAAACTTTTCTGAAAATAGTAACTTTTTCATATTTTAACTCTATATAATTTACAAATCATAAGCATTTATAAGTAAAAGGGAATGTGAATTTCTTTATTTACATATTATGCACCTATCCTGTAAATGTCACTAAGCTAAATGAAAAACTTTGATGCGTTGGACATTTTGTATACTGAAAAATGTTAGAAAAGAATTTCTCAGAAAATGAGTTTTAAAGTAATGGTTGTTCAAATTTTATATTTCTAACCTTTGCTGGAAGCTAAAATTCTCCTCGTGCCTACATGGGACCCTCTTTCTGCTATTTCTTCTGCTATGCAGCTAGTTTACCATATTTCAGCATCCTGTGGGATTATTTTTTATCACACTGACCAGAAGTGGCACTCTCCTGAAGCTGAGACTATCTCTCCGCTCACTGGTCTTTATCCATAATTCCTTTGCGTTCCGCATTTTCCCTGCTGTACATCCTTCCAGCAGCTCATAAGAAGCTAAATGAATGTACAATAACAGCACTTTCTTGATAACCACTTTTGAAAGGACTATCTTCGTATGGGTGTTGTCTTACTTAGATGGCTGTTCTACTTTGGCAATGGCACAATTAGTATATAACATGTCGCAGTGACAAAGTTTTTCATTTAGCTTGGTAAAACTTGCAGGTTAGGTCCATAATATGTAAATAACAAACTTCACATTCCCCTTTTCTTATAAATGCTGTTTCCAAATGATTAATTAAAATGTAAAAAGGTTACTATTTTCAAAATTTTTGAATTAACATAAAAAAATTAGAATATATAATAAAAGAATACTCTCAAAAATAAAAATTTGGATCTTTTTATAATACAGTGCACAAGTCAAAAATAGAAATACACCTTGAAAAATTTAAACCTTTTGTCACGTAGAACATTTTATATAGCGTGTAACTTTTACAATAATCTCACACAAAATAATTAATAACTAATGAAGTTTAAGAGGTAGAACTGGAACTACCTCTTAAACTTTGCCCACACACGGCTTGTGTGTTTAAAAACACCAACAGTAAGTTTGTTGGCATAAATAAATAATAACTAATGAAGTATTTGGTATACCAGCATGAAATTTGTATGTTTAGACTATAAGGCATATGGTATTAGAAGGCACATGAGGCGGAGCTCAAGAGGGCTCGCCTAGAGCAACTGTCCTATCATAGTCGTGCAGCGTTGCCTAGTTCGGAATGCACAGCACAAGCGTGAGCAAGAGATTTCTATTTTTCATGCACCCAAAATTATTACTGGAAATTTGACATTCTAATATACCTTGGTGTATACGGCAAGAACTTTTGAGGCAGCCTGTACAAAGGCCATTTTTCTACGACGTATGGTTCTCGAGTTATTGCTTCAAGAATAAACAACTGACTTCCGTGTTTATGCTCATATATTGTGTTTAGTGAAGTGTTAATAATGTCACTTTCAAAGCCTGGTACCAGTGGCACTGGTACTAAGGGTAACGTATGGAGGAAAGAATCTCTGGGGCAGAAATGGGAAAAGGGAGAAGGGATAACAGCATTTAAGAGGATTTTTAGAAAGAAGGTCAGTTTTTAAGCAGAGTTAAGAAAAAATGGAATTGGTTGGTACAAAGAGAACAGAATTAAAAATGGTGGACATTGTGGTTTCTCGAGGGAAGGAGTTACTGCTTCAGACATGCACATGAGGTTAGCAGCCATATGTGGGGAGGTAGCATCAAGTTGTAGATCAGTGTTTCGTTGGGTGTCTGAATTAAAAGATGGCAGGGACCGTGCTGAAAAACACAAAAGCACTGGGCATCCAGCAACTGCACACGAACCAAACAATACTAAGCTTGTCAATGACCTGAGAATGGAGGACAGGCAAATCACGATTGATGAACTAACTAGTGCAGGCAACAGGTGTATCACAGGGAACCCTCCACCCCATAATCAATGAGGATTTGAAGATGAGGCAAGTGTGCACACGAGTGTCACATACCCTCACCACTGCACAGGAATAGAAGCGTGTGGAGATATCCCAACTGTTGGTGCAACAGTACAGTGCAGGTCCAGAGGAATTCTTTGAGCATCTGGTCACAAGTCGTCAGAGCATTACTACCATTTGTGAACTAGGGTTAACTGTGCTGCCACATCCTCCATTTATACCATGCGCAATGTGCGCTGATTCGCCCGGGGCATGCAGAGGCGTGGTGGCTGGTGGAGGAGGTTCTATCTCTCTTATGCTACTAGAACCCCCTCCACCAGCCACCACGCCTCTACACACCCCGGGCCAATCAGCGCACGTTGTGCATGGTATAAATGGAGCGCCACAGACAGTCGACGCATCAGTCGCAGTGATACCTTCCACGAGGAGACTTCGACAATGCCACTGAGGATGTTTACCGCAGTTGTAAACGAAACGTCTGGAAGACAGATCTCCAGCAGACCACGGCATAACAGCCCGGAAGATACTTCATTCTACAATTTAAGCATTTAGTAATTAAAATATATTTTAAAAATACTACCCCCTAAAAGGGGTCTATTTTATAATCTGAGTAAACCTAAAAAAAATGATTTGTAAAACTGCCATTACTTCAGAATGCTGCAAGCATGAAAATTCTAAAATTCAAATAATATTTGGTAGAATGATTTTTATATAATACAGCATGTGAATATACAGTAAAAATATGAAGCGGAAAATAAGTGTGTCACACCATAAAGAAAACATATGCCACTGCCACCACCATTATTGAATTTGATATTCCTGAACCAAAGTAAATAAATAATTCCAATTTAATAATAACAAGAAGCGTATGTGATAGTACACGGTTTGTTGGCAGTCCATTTTCGGCGAATTTGTTATTTGTTAAATTGTTATTTGGATGTTCTTATTATTCATTTGTGTCGCATAAATGATGTGAGTAATATGTTTTATTACTTTGAGAGGTAGAACTGGAACTTAAAAATTCAATGCCACAGCTGGGATTTCAACCACAGACCTTCCGCTTACCAGGCGGGTGCTCTAACCATTGAGCTACTGTGACAAACTGCCAGAATGGCATTGGATTCTCAAACCAGTTTGTATTTTTCCTGGTAAACCACAAAGGCAGTCTCACATCAGAGACAATTACCCCAATGGTGACTTAATATTGCAAGTACTTTATGTCCCAGGATTAAATAACCTTCAGATGGTAATTATTATTTATTCATGCCAACAAGCTTACTGTTGGTGTTTTTAAACACACAAGCCATGTGTGGACAATGTTTGAGAGGTAGAACTGCCGGTTTGATTCCCGGTACTGGTGTGGGGATTTTTTCCAGCTGGGGGACCTGGTCTGGGGTGCACTCAGACTTGTTAGGTTCCTGAGCAGTCAAATGAGGAGTCACTTGATTGAAAAGTAGTGGCCCCTGATTGTGAAGGCTGCATAACCAGCTGGGAGGGACCAGGGCGCTAACTACGTCCCACCCTCTAGTACTGTGCCCACTCATGATGCCTGTGGTGGGCACAGGTGGGGGATGCAGCGGCCAGGCGGTAGGCCTAGGTCCGGAAAGGGCTGTTGCACCATGGAGTTAGTTAGTCTAGAATAATAGATAAAAATCTAAGAACAGCAAAAAATGCAAAACTTTGTGACCAAGTCTAAATAGGGGTTCATGAGAAAACTTTCTTCATTTGTCAACATTTACTATGGAAGGATAGTAGTCAAGAATGCTTATTTTCCCATCACCATGATAGTAGTGTGTACATGAGAAAATTTTCTGCAGAAGCCATTACTAGTTCACCATCCATAGTAACACATACTTACCTTTTGGAAGTAGCTAGCATTCAGAATATTCCAGACATATGTAAACTTAATAGCTTTATGTGATATTGAAAACTGAGTAGTAACTCAGCACGTTTTTATTGTTGCTCTTGAAACATATTTGAAATTTAAATAAACAACAGAAATTTATCATGGACTGATTTATTCAAAACTGGCCCTATTCATTACCATGCCCTGTAGATAGAAAAGATCTCATTGCTCAAGTTAAAGAATCCACACAAGATTTACAGTGCACTAAGTGATGCCAGGACTTAAACCTGGGATGTCCATTGGAAAACTAAACCTTGTATCCCTTGCATGTCTGGAGTTCCTTTAAAAACTGCCATAATCCTAACAGTAGTGTACAGCACTGTAACTTAACACAAAGCTGCCATATAGCCCAATCTTCCTCCTTGCAAGTACTACTTTCCAATGCTAAAAGAGCATACAAATTTTGTGTGAGTCTTCTTTCTCGCACCTTGTATATTTTTCAAGGCATCACACAATACATTAAATCACCTTAATTTCTTATTTCTTATTCAAGAATCAGTGATGCTGACAAAGTATTTAAAAACATGACTTTTTAGGGGTTTAGCTGATAAGTGCAAAGATGTCTGTCACTAACTCCTAGCTATAGCACTGGTCAACAATGAAAATGTTAAATAAATAATTTCTGCTGATTCATACGTATTTGTATGTGCCAAATCCAAAAATCAAGTTAGAAATGCTCCATCACCCACCAATTTTTTGTAACATTAAAAAAACTATTATGATTATTAGCATAGGGTGGTAAATGTACTGAGTAAAAGAAAGTAGTTTTATCTTACTAGGTCAACAAATACGGCAACATATGACATATTTGCTTTAGGTGATTGTTGTCTGTGACTTCAGGAATGACAATATCCAACAATGAGCCTCTCCAAAACTTTTATCGTCCAGGTGAATATTTACTCCAACAGCAGACAAGGAAGGTTTGTTGCAGATACAAACTGTCCTGCATATTTGACATAGGAGTGGAAGCTAATAGAAGCTAATCCTGTGTGTTCTCAGTTGTGAATTAACAAGTGTAGTTTTTCTAATAGTGTGCTTTCTTAAGCATTGGGAATTAGGAGGATAATGTCTCGCAAATGCGTAAATGATAAAAACAATTTTTGTTGCATTTGTAGTGAGATCACTTTAAAAGCACTGAGGTAAAATTTAACTTCTTAAATTAAAAGAGTTTATGAGTGTTATTTTGACAATAAAATTGATGAGAATAAGTTTTGGGCTCTAGAAATCTGTTGTGCCAAATGTACAACACTGTTAACCGGCTGGTTAAAAGGGAACCGTCATATGCCTTTTGCAGTTCCTATGATATGGCGAGAACCTAAGGATCATATAACAGACTGCTACTTCTGCTTGACAAATATATCTGGAATATATGATTTGAAGCTTTCCTGGCGACGAACATATTCAAGATGCTCTCGGGCTTCAAGCCAGGTGTAGTGATGAAGAGACGTCGACGTTTCGTGAAGGGTGTTTTCTAGTCGGTACGTACTGGCGCACAGTACCTATACTGGTCCCTTCACTCTTGCTAGTCATTCATCCTGAAGATGGGAGAGATGTACACTCCCGAAACGTCGATGTCTCTTCATCACTACACCTGGCTTGAAGTCCGAGAGCATCTTGAATATATCTGGAATAAGCTCCAAATCCAAACACACTGTTAAATATCAATCTTTGGAATCAGCAGTTTGACCAGTGCCTCATGGACCAGGCCTTCCTGTACCAACTCCACCAGACGGCAGTAATATGACTGAAGATTTTGAAAGTGTTGATGACATTAGTCAATTACAACAAAGTGACCCAGATTTTGTGGAAGGAGTTACCGTAAACGAGCTGCACTTATTAATCAAGGAGGATCTAAATGATTTGGTTCTTGATCTCGGGTTATCTGAAAGTAAAGCAGAGTTACTTGTTTCAAGATTGAAAGGCTGGCATCTCCTGTAGGATGACAACAAAATAACTTTTTTTTGTCTATGCCATAAGGAATTGGAGCACTTATTTTCTATACAGGAGGACCTAGTGTTCTTTAATGATGTCGATTCTTTGATGGAGTCCCTGGGTGTTCAACATAAGCCTGAAGATTGGCGCTTGTTCATTGACTCTTCGAAAACAAGCTTGAAAGGAGTCTTGCTACATAACGGGAACTAGTTTCCATCCAGTCCTATAGCACATGCAGTTGGTATGAAGGAGAGTTATGTGAACATGCAACTCTTGCTATGCAGTATCTGACATGATGACTAATCATGGCAGATGTGTGCAGATTTTAAAGTGATAGCTATCTTACTTGGATTACAACTTGGTTATACAAAATTTTGCTCTTTCTTGTGCATGTGGGATAGTAGAGACAAAAGCAATCATTATGTTAAAAAAAGTTGGCCAAAGAGAGTCATTCAACCCAGGACAGGCAAATGTTGTTCACCAACCACTTGTAGGTGCTGATAAAATCTTGTTACCTCCATTACATATCAAATTAGGTTTGTTTAAGTACTTTGTGAAAGCAATGGATCATGATGGGAGTGCATTTCTGTTCCTGAAAACTGAGTTTCCAAAGTTCAGTGAAACAAAAAGAAAAGAGGGAATATTTGTTGGCCCTCAAATTAGATAACTTATGAACGATTCGCAGTTTGAAAGCGTTTTAAATACGCAAGGACGAGCTGCATGGTTCTTTTTCAAAAACATTGTCATAAACTGTCTTGGAAACCATAGATCTAAACATAAAGCAGAATTTGTCAGTGAGCTGATTGAGCTACAAGGTCATGGGATGTAATATGTGCTTGAAAATGCACATGTTGGACTCTCATCTTGACTTCTTTCCTGAGAACCTCGGCACTGTCAGCGACGAACATGGCGAGCATTTCCATCAGGACATCGCTGAAATGGAAAGATGCTACCAGGGAAAATGTTGGCAAACTACTGCTGGACACTCAAGAGAGATGTTCCTCAAGCAAAGTACAGTCAAAAGTCTAATTCACATACATTTTAGGTATGTAAAAGGTACTCAAGTTAAGGTGTTACACATATTAACTGTATAATTGCAAGAAATCTTGTTAATGCAATTACTCAAAAACTATGGGTGATGGAAAAGTTCTGCAAAAACATTTGTAATCAGCACACAAAATTCAGTAAGAATCACTCTTTATACTTCTTTTAACATTAAACAACTTAAATTTTGTTGACCAGTGTAATCAATTCAGCCTTAGAACTGGCCAACTTCCATGTTAGCCTCATGTTCAGCATATGTAGATGCAGTCATGTCAACCCCCTTACTGACTACTCATCATTATCATATGAATACAGAAGAGGGGTAGATGACACCACACAGTGTTAAATGTAACAAAAAATTTTGAACTACATTTAACATACTTTTTCGAAAACCCTTATATAATTATGTATATTTAAGGTGCTACTATGATGTACCGTGCTTTTCCATGTATTGTGGACTAGTTGACGATGTCATATGTTTATGTCAAATAGGAGTTCTAAAGAGTGGAGTGATTATAGGTACTTACCTCATAGGTCTGGTGAAACGCGCTGTTGGGGTTTGGTGTGGTATATCTGGAGAGGACATTAAAGCTCCACTTTTAATTTGGCCATTTCCTGAAATCATTGCATATATTATGCTTAATAGCATGAAATCCCAATGGGTTGTTACTTGTTAAATGACCCAATGGTTGGCTAACCTTAATTGTTTTGTATGTCATTTTAAAGCTAAAATATTGAAGAATAAAGTTTATTTTTTGCATATAATTTCTCTAAAGTGTAAATTTATGAAGTCATCCAGAAGTAAATAGATTTGGTCTAAAAATGAGGATATTTCAACTGAAAACACTGATGTAATTATTTGCAAATTGCAGGCACCAAAGCTTCTGAACAGGGGGCACCAATTTATTTTCAATAAAAACATCATTGAAATTTTCTAAGAGATGCAAATGAAAACTTGTATTCTATAATAAAATCTGATTTGGATGGTAATTATTATTTATTTATGCCAACAAGCTTACTACTGGTGTTTTTAAACACACAAGCCGTGTGTGGGCAATGTTTTAAGAGGTTGAATCAAGACTGAAAAATTCAATGCCATAGCCGGGATTTGAACCATGGATCTTCCGCTTATCGAGCAGCTGCTATAATCACTAAGCTACCATGGCCAACTTGCCACTACAACATTTAATTCTCCAATTGATTCATACTGATTTGGATGTTATTTAAATATTTATGCAAGAAACAAAGGTTATTCGACAGATTAGTGAGGACCTTACTCATAGAAAAAGCCTACCCAGCAACTGAACAAATGAATGACAATTTACATTGTATATTTCATTGGTGTTATTACTCATAGTGTGTATCATATTCTAAATAGATAAACTGTTCCTGATGTATTATTTTACTTGTATATATTATTTTGAAAAATTTAGCTTAGTTCTACAATAAATTTAAGTACCTATACACTACTTCAGTTTTGAAAATACTATGTGGTAAATGTTATATCCTTATGTAAATATCCACTTGCTGCACTTCCTCTTTAACCAAATTGACCAGTCATCTCGCTCAACTTGTAATAGTGTGTGTGACAATAAAGCATCATAACTTATATTTTCGCATATTCTGAATGTGACACCCAAAACATTTTCAAAAATTATTTTTGTTTGGTAATGATGTTTGATTATGTATCAATCATCAAATATATTTAAATGAGCAATTCTTGTATACATATATTCTGAGCATCTTGGAAACAGCTCTAACGATTTGGATCAATTTTTGTATTCAGATAAAGTTTTGCTTTTTAAGTTTATCTATATAGGTGTCATTCCTGAGAAAACGCAATTTTACCTAAGAAAACATTTTTTATTCCTGTTTCTACAGAGCAATTCTTTTGCATATATTCTCGGTATCTCAGAAATGACTAAAAATTTGGTTAAAATTGGGTGTATGTATAAGATTTTGCTTTTTAAGTTTACCTATAAATGTAGGCGTCTTTCTGGAAAAAAAGAACAAAAAAAAAAAAAAACAAAAAACAAAAAAAAAAAAAAAAACACCATTTTACACAAAAAATAACATTTTTTATTCCCTCTTATACAGAGCAATTCTTGCATATATTATGTGTATCTTAGAAATGGTTCAATAGATTTGAGAGGTAGAACTGGAATTTAAAAATTCAATGCCACAACTGGGATTTGAACCACAGACCTTCCGCTTACCGGGCAGCTGCTCTACCACTGAGCTATTGTAAGCGGAAGGTCTGTGGTTCAAATCCCAGTTGTGGCATTGAACTTTTAAGTTCCAGTTCTACCTCTCAAACTTTGCCCACACACGGCTTGCGTGTTTAAAAACACCAACAGTAAGTTTGTTGGCATAAATAAATAATGGTTCAATAGATTTTGATCAAATTTTCTGTCACATAAGGTTTTGGTTGTTAAGTTTATTTACATTGGTGTCTTGCCTGAAAAACATGATTTTATATTAAAAAAAGCATGTTTTTATTCCCTCTTCTGCAAATTATATAATTTTCTGTATGTCTGAAATAGAAATCCTACGTATTACATTCACACTGTTTTCTCTACTCAAATTCAGGTAACACGTTCACATCTTTCTCTATTCACTCTTCTATAAACAATTTTCCATAAAAAATGTGATTTTATGCAAAAAAAACCACAACATTTTTATCCCCTCTTTTAAAATAAGTCATACAATTTTCTGTATGTTTGAAATGGAAATGCTACATATTACATTCACTGACTCTTCTACTCACTGTTAGATAACACATTCAGATCTCTTTCTCTACTCACTCTTCTGTAAACAATTTTCTATAAAAAATGTGATTTTACAAAAAAAAAAAAAAAAAAAAAAAAAAAAAAAAAACACTTTTTTTTTATCCCTGTTTTAAAATAAATCATACCATGTTCTGTATGTTTGAAATAGAAATGCTATTACATTCACACTGTTTTCTCCACTCAATTTTAGGTAACACATTCACATCTCTTTCTCTACTCACTCTTCTACAAATAAGTCATACAAGTTTCTGTATGTTTGAAATAGAAATGGGATATATTAAATTCATACTGTTTTCTCTACTCACTTTTAGGTAACACATTCGCATCTCTCTCTACTCACACTTCTGCAAATAAGTCATACAATTTTGTGCATGTTTGAAATAGAAATGCTACGTATTACATTCACAGTATTTTCTCTACTTACTTTTGGGTAACACATTCATATGTTTCTCTACTCACTCTTCTAGAAATGAGGCATACAATTTTCTGTATGTTTGAAATAGAAATGGGATATATTAAATTCATACTGTTTTCTCTACTCACTTTTAGGTAACACATTCGCATCTCTCTCTACTCACACTTCTACAAATAAGTCATACAATTTTGTGCATGTTTGAAATAGAAATGCTACATATTACATTCACAGTGTTTTCTCTACTCAGTTTTAGGTAACACATTCACATCTCTTTCTCTACTCACTCTTCTACAAACAACTCATATCATCTATATATACAAAATGGATGCTTGTATATATGTACTGTTAATCTCCAAAACCGCTTAGCCGATCACTGCAAAATTCAGCATGTATCAGTATTTTTTCATGGAGAAGGTTTTTATAGTAAACATTTTACTATGCAATATATTACTTTCAAATCGTTTTCTACTCGCTTTTCTTTTATGTAGCACATTCATATATACTCTGCTTGCCCTTAAACCTACAATTCATACAATTTTCTATTATTCAAATATAAATGCAATATGTTACATTCACATGATTTCCTCTACTAATTCTTCCTTTACGAGACACAATCAGTCTTCTTTTGCTACTCACCCTTCACCATACAATTCATACAATTTGTTACATGTTTGAAACAGAAATACAACATATTACATTCATGCTATTTTCTCCACTCACTTTTGTTTTACGTAACAATTTACATGTTATTCTCCATTGTTTATCAACTTCATACACACCAACGTCTATACATATTGTATGCTGAAGAGTGAGTAAACTCCAAAACCTGTTGACCGATCACCATGAAAATTGGCACATCTAAGTGTTTTTTCATGGAGAAGGTTTTTATGTAATGTATTTTACCGCCCAATGTATTATGTTCACATGGTTTTCTCTACTCCCTTTTCTTTTACGTAACACACAACTGCCTTTTCTACAAACAATCCATACATTTGAAATATAAGAGTGCAACGTATAGCATTCACATGGTTTTTCTACTCATTCTTGTTCTACTAAACACATTTCTTTCACTACTCCCTCTTCGACGAAGAATTCATACAATTTTCTATATGATTGAAATAGAAATATGTATTACATTCACACGGCTTTATCAACTAGCTTTTATTCCTGTAGTATTTGCTATTGTTCAACATTGCTTTCGCTTAGTGTACTTTCAGTGTTTTAATAAAAAAAATTAAGAAGTAGTTAAAAAGTAATATCACAATTGGTGTCAGGAGTGTGACGAAAACCATGACATGGAACAGTGGATGAAACAAATGTCAGGCAAGATGGACATAATGGGAAATGAAATGAATTCTGGAATGAGGCAGAGGAAACAAATATGAAAGCCGAATTGAAAAATGCAAGCTATGGAATGGAAAATGTGGAAACAAAAATGGAAGCCAAATTGAAAAATGTAAACTCCAAAATGGAAAACATGAAGACAGGAATGTTCGATATGAAGATAGAGCTAACGGAGAATACTAATGAGTGACTGGCCAGGATTAAGGAAGCCATAGAAGAACTTGATGGAAAGATGAAAGATCTTGGCCAACGTGTTAACACCCTGGAAGTTAGAGTCAACCGCAGCACCAAAGAACTGAACTCCATAATGGAACAAATGTTCGATGAAAACCTTAATATTTAGGTAGATACCCATGGGGGAGGCCAGCATTCAGCAGTAGATGTTTTATGGCTGAAATGATGGTGCCTACAAAATATTTATATGTATCTCTAGATCTTTGTATCTCGGAGATGACTTAACAATTGCGACAAAAATTTTTATTTAGTTAACGTTTTGCT
>CM060962.1:129412180-129432180 GCA_030765045.1 Tenodera sinensis
AAGAATACAATTCAGTTTGCTTTTCTTCTTCTTTAGGGACCTTCGTGACCACAGCTGCCATTTATGATGAGATGATTAGTTTTGTTTCAGCCCAGTAATCTACAGAAAAGCGCAACTATTTTAGGAAAATAAATAGGAAGACTTTTATTAATTTGTGTATTAAAAGCAATCACTACTGTTTTAGCTCATAATGAATACTATTACTAATGGCAGCGGCGGCAGCAGCAGTAGTAGTAGTAATAGTAATAATAGTAGTAATAGTAATAATGATAATGATGACGATGATAATGATGATGATAATAACGATGATAATGATGATAATGATGATGATGATGATAATAGTAGTAGTAGTAGTAGTAGTAGTAGGAGTAGTAGTAGCAGTAGTAATAATAACATCCATTATTGGGATAATTTGTACCCCTTTATGTCAGCATTGTTTTAACCCTAATGTGGTTTCAATTGATTTATTTTTCTGCTTAGGGAAAACTGAATCTTCATTATTACTCGAATGAACGCATAATTTCAGTTGCATTCACAACTTTTGGGCAAAACATTTTGATTTGTGTCGATTTGCCCAAGAATGCAGCCACTTCAGTGGTATGGTAAACACACTGGAAGGGTGTTTGGTTTACATCTGATACCACACCCTGGTTGGGTACAACAGCTGTATGTGAGGGCTAACCCTACACACTGGGCAAGTGTTTTGTTTAAATCTTGGGGCAGTCCTTATTTCGATTTGAGGACAATGCACACACCAATCAGGTTGAACACAGGTTGCTGGCATGCGCGAGGACTAAATCCATCAATTCTGAGTTACCATTTACATTGATTAAAAATTAACATTTGTACAAAACGATTAAACCTACTGAAATGGAACTTGGTATTTTAAATTTCTTACACCTGCATCTATTAGCCAGGTTATTCTAGCCAAAGCAGTACCTTCAACCCTGTATTTATATATTTAAATCTGCATATATGTCTGGAATAATGAGAAAAAACATTAAATTAACCAAAATTCAAGTTCTACATGGCCAAGCTTAACATAAAGTTTCAATAAGGGACAAATTTTGTTTATAAGCATAGAAAAATAAATACAATAATATATATACTGGGTGACCTAAAAAAGACAGACAATACTTAATATGTTGTTTCGGATGGCAAACTGGTCAGTTTTCAAACAGGAACCCCTGTTCGGAAATGCACGGTTTGGACGTTGGAGACCGTCAAAGTCTCAAAACGAACCGTTGTGACAATTTGTTAAGATTCGTTTTGGCATCTTAATAGGGAAAGTATGCAACCCTTTAAACATCTGTGTACTGGGATGAATGACCTGAGCATAATAACATTCCTGCGCATGCGTTAAATGCCTCCATAGAGTACTTGGTGCGCATCCTACTGCATTATTTGTGCAGTTCCCAGTACAGTAAAGTTTTTAACAGCAGTGTAACATGTACCAGTACACAGCTGCGGAAATGGTCAACATGAGCTCCATCACAATTAATGTAAATATGCAGAATCACCTCAACGTCGCACATCCAAAGCAATGGATTGGTAGAGGTGGACCAGTTCCATGGTCAGCATGATCACCAGATCTGACACTTCTCGACTATTTTCTGTGGATTTGTATAAAGAGTATGCTGTATGGCACTCCTGTAAAGTCACCAGAGGGCCTTATGCCCCGAGTCAAAGAGCAATTGAAAACCTTCAAAGACAACTGCACGTATTGGGGCATGTGCATGAGCCTATATAGGCTCTGCAATGACGTAGGAGGTACACAGTTCGAAGCCAGTTTGTAATGTAGACAGCTCGATGTTGGGTTTATTCAACAAATGTGAACGTGCACCCATTTCACACTTCGATTCGCTACAGCGTCCAAACTGTACATTTCTGGACAGGGGTTCTTATTTGAAAACCAATCACTTTGCCCTCACACACAACATACTAAGCATTGTCTGTGTTTTTTTGGGACACCTGTGAATAACAAGGAAGCCATTGTTCCACAGCATTCTGTATTCATCAGACTATTGCACCTCAGTATTTCAGACAAATCCAATTGTAAGTAATCAGCAGTTTTATCATGTTTGTTTAGCTGGCACAGTTTTCATTGTCAAATTATTAATAACAGTTATACTGTTATAATTATTTAAAATGAAATACTGTATTTGCCAGCATATAAGATGCACCAATTTTCCTTTGAAAACAGGCCCAAAAACTGGATGCGTCTTATATGCCAAAAGCAAGTTAAGGTAGGTACCTATAAGCTCCATTTCTTCAAAATTTCTACATTTTGACTTGAAGCAATTCATTGTTAGCTTCCTTGGGAATTTTGAGCATTCCAGTTGTATACAGTTCAGTGGATGCACATGCGCCCTTGTTAATGCATTTTATATTGTTCATTCAAGCTTCAATTATTGTTGTATTTAGTGTGGAGATCCACTTGTGTCGTACTTATATATATATATTTGTAAACTATGGCTGAAAAATGTTATTGCCAAACTATTGCATTTAACCTGCAGGAGGTTGCATATGCTAAAGAACAGGGAAGCAAGGAATTTTGGGCCACCTCCAACTGAAAGAATGAAAAGAATTTGGAAGAATTGGGAACATATTTTAAAGAAAGCACCTCACAGTAAACATAACCAGAAAAGGGACTGTTAAATAGCCATAACTTGAAGCAGAACTCAATACTGGATTTTAGAGAACAGACAAGTGGGAATTATTATTTATTTATGCCAACAAACTTACTGTTGGTTTTTTAAACACACAAGCCGTGTCAGGGCAAAGTTTGAGAGGTAGAACTGGAACTTAAAAATTCAATGCCACAACTGGGATTTGAACCACAGACCTTCCACTTACTAGGCGGCTGCTCTAACCATTGAGCTATTGTGACAAACTGCCAGAATGGCATTAAATTCTTAAACCAGTTCGTATTTCTCCTGGTAAACCACAAAGGCAGTCTCACATCAGAGACAAATTACCCCAATGGTGACTTACTATTGTAAGTACTTTATGTCCCAGGATTAAATAACCTTCAGATGGTAATTATTATTTATTTATGCCAACAAACTTACTGTTGGTAAGCCTAGTAAGTGGAAGGTCTGTGGTTCAAATCCCAGTTGTGGCATTGAATTTTTAAGTTCCAGTTCTACCTCTCAGACAAGTGGGAATTTCAGTTTCTACCAAAATGATCATTCACAAATCGAAAACAATATCCACTAACAAAGGGGTTGCCAACTTGACTGGATCAACATCATAGTGTTCAAGGTTTATGAAGAGGTATAGTTTTCTACACAGACCAAAACAAAAATATGACAGAAGATACCAGCTGGGTATGAAGAACAAATGGTTGAATTTCATCAATTTGTCATTAAGGAAAAGAGAGGCTGAATTTTCCAAATTTGAGGACGAAAATTAGAAGGTGAGCACTTTTTACTTTCTCTACTGGTAAGTAGGGGAAGTATTGTATTCCACCCAAACATTCAATGTCAGGATTTCATCGGACATATGTTTTGAGACCCCCTGAATCCAAAAAAAAAAGCATTTCTAGAAAAAGGTCTGTGCGTGTGTGTGTGTGTGTGTGTGTGTGTGTGTGCGTGTGCATGTAGGTGTGTATGTGTGTGTCTGTCTGTGGACAACATAACTCAAAAACAAAAAGTAGGTTAAAAACCAAAGTTGTATTTAAGTTTAACGTCTTTCAAGGATGCGACCCAAAGATTTTGCAGAAAATAGCTCCACCCTAAGCTACCTTTTACATGGAAAATTTTTCAAAAATTTTGATTTTCTTGAAAATGGCTCTAATGATTTTGATTAAAATGTCATATGTTTGAGATATTTTTATGACAAATGAAATGCATATTTTGAATTTTATGGCTATAGCAATGAAACATCATTACCCATTCTTTTATATGTTAAGAGTGAAAAGTGAATGGAATCTCAAAGCTTTAAAACATTTGACTATCGCATAAAGCCTACTGTATTCTAATATTCCCCTTACACCTACAAGAAAATAAGCAATAAGATAATTTGTACAAATGTTTATCTTAACACGGAGAAGATATAGGAATAAGAGTTTGTAAGAATGTTTAGTACAAGAGTAGAGAAAGTCATGTGAGTGCAACCATCAGGTTTTTTTATATGTTAAGTGTGCAAAGAGAACGGATCTCAAATCTAAAAGATTTGACTATTGCTCACAGTCGACACTATTCTAATATTCCCCTTTACCTACAAGGAAATAAGCAATAAGATAATTTGTACATACGCGTATCTCATCTAACACAAAGAAGATACAGTATTAAGAGTTTGTAAGAATGGTTAGTACAAGAGCAGAGAAAGTCATGTGAGTGCGACACATCAGATTTTTCCTACTCATATTGCCTAGATATTTGATGTACAGAGACTGTAAGAATATTTTGGAAAGATGATGTGTAGGTTTAATATCCTTGTTATTCAAGAAAAAGCAGGTAATAGATTTTAAATTGCTAACTCTTGAATTCTGTGCACTTCATAAGTACTGTAATAATGCAATAATGATTTGTAGATGATTTTGCAAAGTAGAAACACCTGTTACTTGTTTAAAATACAAATATTTGCTCGTCAATATTTTTCGGATATATTTAGCAACTCAAGAGGTACTTTTCATTTGTTATGCGATGCTTTGCATTTGTTATGTGCTGTCCTGGTTGGTGCCTTTCTTACGCCCAAAGCAGATGCAAGCATTTGTGAATAAATTGGGGTGTAGAGGAAAGAACAATACATTTGAGCAAAAAAGATTAGCAGTATTCCATCATGAAAATGGAAAAACACGTCAACAAATAGCAGATTTGCTGAACATGAAAAAAAAGTACTATTAATGACATCATACGCTAATACAAATTTCAAGACAGAATTAGAATTTGCTACAAACATGTCGCCAGAAGGTTCTTATTTGGAGAGAAGAGAAGGCAATAATAAGAAAAGTGAACAGCAATTCACGACTTACTGCAACCGTTATTGCTGCAGAGGCTGAGAGCGAGTTTGGAAAGATCAGTACAAGTATTATCCAGAGGGTGTTATATAGAAATGACTATCATGGGTGAACTCCAAGAAGAAAGACCTATATCAGTAAAGTAAATAGAATCAAGTGACAGTGATTTGTTAAGGAGCATGCAAAGGCATGAACTGGTGGAGCAAGGTCATTTTTTGTGATGAATAGAAATTCAATGTTTCTGGCCCAGGTGGGCACATTATAGTTTGGAGACAGCTCAATACAGAATTTGAAGAAACAAATATGCAGACAACAGTAAAACATACAGGGGGAAATGTTATGGTTCGGGGCTGTATGTTGGCTCAAGGAGTAGGAGAGCTCATTTTTTTATAGACGGGAACAAGGACCACCGTCAATACCTTCAGATTTTGAAACATAATCTCGAGAAAAGTGCAGAAAACATGGGTAGAGCAAATGTTTTAAATTTTATCAGCATGACCCAAAACATGCCGCCTATAATGTATGGCTCTGGTTGTTATATAATTGCCCTAAGGTTGTGAATCCTCCCCCACAGAGTCTGAACATTAACCTGACAGAGAATCTGTGGGATATACTGGAAAAAATGTACAAAAACTTCCCATTCATTCCAAAACTCATGTAAGGAAGAGTATGCCAAGATGACTGAAGGAAGGGAAGAGCCTACGAAGTATTAATAGTCCTACATGGACTCCATTCTTTCTATTTGTGTTGTACCTACTTTTTTGTCCAAATATTTTTTGTTAGCTAATGCTGGATTTCTGACAATGAAGTCATTAATCCTCTTGCTCTCCAATATTTTTCACTGATATTGAAGAGAGTAATAGCAGTAATAGTAACCGCTTTTTAGAGAGCACCATATTTTTATGTTTTGGCTGTCACATCGCTCTCTCACAACCCCCAGAATATCTGGAGGACCACACCTGTCGTTGGTTTACGGGTCTCACCGACCTGACCGGGAGAGTTATCAAAATAAATTCACCGACCATATCCTCTGATTACCAATCAGAGGATGTATTACATGCCATGACAGGTCAGCATGTTAGGGGTTAAGATTTTATAGAGAAATTAGAGAAATGGAGAGGTTGGAAAAATAAAGACTCCCTAGGCCTCGGGAACCCTAATAGCATCGGGGTTGGAAGAGAACAAGAGATGACCAAGGTAAGGTCAGATAGAAAAGTTACAGTGAGGAGCAAAACACCAGTAAGTGGAAGTAATGTTCTGCTCAGCTTGGGTATCTTGTGGTCGCCATTCACATATCCCCTAGACGGAGACCCCTGAGTAAGTCCAAATATTTTTGAACAGGCAATTTTACATTACTGTAATTACATCTGTACATTTTATATTGTGTGTCATCCTGAAATGAAGTGCACATTTATTTTTATACCTGTATGTGTAACTTTTCATTCTGGAGTAACCAAAATAAAACAAAATATGTCTGGCATTCTTTTTCTCTTAAATATAAAGCAGCTACACTTGTCCAAAAAATTTTGATGCTCAGGGTATGTGCATGTATGTGTTATAATTACTTTGCAGTAGACGTATTAAGCAAGAAGCTTTTTCCATAATTACTTTGCAGTACATGTATTAAGCAAGAAACTTTTTCCCTAAAAAAAGGTCTTAAAAAGTGGGGCACATCTGGTAATTTGGGAGAAAATACATATTATGAAGAATGTTCACATAGCCATGAATTTTGATATACCACAAGCAGACGACATACTGAAGCTTATATCCAGCAACCCAGATAGCAGCACAGTCACTACCACAACAGATGTTTCCTCTTCAACTGCCAGTCGAGGAACTGTTGAGGATGAAGACACTGGTCTCCGAAACACATCTAGATAAAAATAAGTGTAAGTGAAACTATGTGTCTATAGGTCGACTCATATACTTCTAAAACATTTAAAAAGTCTCATTGTCTATATCACTTCATATATATTAAGTGGAATTGATATAGTTTCCCCATTTAAGAGATTCACTATGCTCGTTATGACCTCTGAAAAGTAGCTCTTGCTTTGCCAGTAAGTTAAATTGATTGCCCATTTCATTATGGATCTAATTGAAGATTTCAGAGGAGCTGCGCCGAGTGCAAAAGTGATTGTAAGTGGCGTGTTAAGAAGACACAACAAATAGAAAAGTGCAACGCATCAATCGTGAACTGAACTGGTTGTGTGAAAAACGCGAGTGTACATTTGTGGATGGTAATTTCTGGATCCACAACCTAGACTTCGCCAGAGATGGTGTACATTTGAACAGACGTGGCTCCTATAAATTTGGTGATTTATTGCGTGCTGTAATATCTTCTGTTGATAAGGGAAACTAGCAAGGAATGAGGTGGGTGTTAAACCAACAAATGAAGTGAAAAAACCTTTAATACAAACGAATAGTCAAAAAACTAGTGAGCAAGAAATAGATCATAGTTTAAAACTCCTATATATGAATATACAGTGCTTAAGAACAAAACTAAAAGAACTATGTGTATATCTTAAGGACAATGTGTGTAATATACTGTGTCTAAGTGAGCAATGGCTTGAAGAAAATGAAATTGACTATGTGAGTATTGCTAACTGCAGATTAGGTAGTAGTTTCTGTCGCAGTAGGTTCAAAAATGGTGGGGTAGCAATCTATATTCATAAGTCAATAGGAGCAAGAAACCTTGAGAACTTGCAAAAGTTTTGTATAGAAAAGGTTTTAGAGGTAACAGGGTTAGTAATAAGACACACACAAGACCATAATCATAACATTATAAAGATCACCAGAAGGGGATATTAGCATTTTTCTTGAAGGTATAGAAAAGGTCTTAACATATCTGCTTCCTTTTAAATATAATGTAATAATATGTGGTGATGTAAATGCACATTTTGACATTACCAAACAAAGTAACACAGTAAGTCAATTTCAAAATTTACTACAGCGGATGGGCTTTCACTGTGCAAATAAAACTCCTACTCGTGGAACTGCATGCCTCGATAATATCATAACCAATGTAAAACAAGCATGCTATACAATCAAGGTGGGGTATTATCAGATATCAGATCATAAGCCTCTAATCGTTGAGACAAATATGACAAAAACCCCTTCTCACAAAACTGGAAAAATAATAAGCGAGATTAGAGACCTTAGCACAGACTCTGTAAATAAATTTAAGGATAACTTGTTGTCAGTGAACTGGTGTGGGATACTTGGTAACAATAGGGGGTCAGCTGAAGAAATGTTTGAACACTTTTTTAATACTTTCATTAGTCTGTTTAACAGCTCGTGCAAGAAACAAAAACGAACCATAAACTCCAATAAAAAAGCTAAACCAGTTAGCAGTATTAAGTGGTACAATTCAGGACTAGAAAGAATGAAAAATAAGCTAATACTGCTTCAAGATATGCATAAAAAAGACCCAAATCCCTGTCTACTAAATACAATGAGAAACTATAGAAAATGTTATGGAACAGCACTCTTGGATGCAAAAAAAGAGTCAAATAAAAGTTGTTGTTGTTTTCTAGTGCCTTGCATCTGGCAATGAAGCCATTAGCATTCGTGCTTTCCAATACTTTTGAACTGTAGTTTCTTCTGATCTTAATGCTTCACAGGTCTTCAAGTGGTCTTCATTCATTTCTGCTGGATCGTTACACAGGACACATATTGGTGAAGCTGAGATACCTATTCTGTATAGATGACTCGCTAAGCAGTCGTGATTTGTCAGTAGTCGGAAGGCTGCAACCGCTGTTTTCCTTGGTCTCTGGGGGATTACATCTGGGTTGGAAAGTAGTGTAATCCATTTTTTATTTTTGGCATTTGTTTCTATTTCTTGTAGGTATGAATGAGAAAAATTTTTAATGATCAAGCGTTTTATTCAGGAATATGAGAAATTGAATTTAGACTTTTGTTTTATTGTTGTGCCTTTCTTTGCAAGTGAGTCTGCAGCTTCCTTCCCCATGACTCCACAGTGTGCTGGAATCCATTGGAGATTAACAGTCTTATTAACTTTTTGGAGTTGTGTTAACATTTTGTAGCATTCTCTAATTTTTGTTGACTTCTTTGTAGTATTTGAACATATTCCCTGAATTGCAGCTTTAGAATCTGAAAGAATTACTGCCTTGTTAAATTTATTTAAGGGAAGATTTAATAATTGTCGGAGAGCAATGTATATAGCCTCTACTTCTCCATCATAATTTGTTGTGTCTCTGCCAAAAGAATGATAAAAGGAAAAATGTGAACATGTAACTCCAGCTCCAGAAAGGTTTTCTGTGGAGGATCCATCAGTATATATGTGCAGCCATTCTTCTGTGGGATATCTAGTATTGATTGTTTCCAGAGCTAGAAGTTTTTGTATTTCTTTTGGTGTGTCTGGTTTACTTATTTCCTCTATTAATTCCAAACTGAAGGTAGGTTGCAATAATTCCAATGGATTTTCTCTTATAAGTAGATTTTCTCTGGTGTTAGGAATGTTCAATTTGGATTTAATCTGTGTTACCTTTTCTAGGAAACTACTATGAGTTTTAAGGATTGAAGGGGGGAGGTTCTCTTCTGTCCATTTAGAGTTTGGCAGTCGTAACATTTTCTCGTGTTGGAGCAATGCTTGTTCTTCTATTTTTGTTGTTATTGATGGGGTCCGTGTTAAGGCAAGCATGGCATCAATAGGTGTGGATTTAACTGCTCCAGTGATTAGGCGAAGAGCCCGATTTTGTATTTGTTCAAGTTTATTGATGTTAGTATTTGCTGCTGTTATTAAAGCTTCAGAACGGTACAAGAGGTTTGGTTTAACGTACATTTTGTATGTTGTGTTAAGGACTCTCCTTGAGCAGCCCCATTTAGCACCAGCTAACCGTTTCAGGATTTGCAGTTTCTTTTCAACCTTTTCTGAGATGTTTGTTATATGTTTTTTCCAACTTAGCTTTCTGTCGAAAGTGATGCCTAAGTATTTGGCATCATCAACTGCTTTGAGTGGTTTACCATTATAATTTATCTTAATATTAACTGGTTTGTATTTTAGTGTAAATAATTCATAATTTGTTTTTTCCACATTGATAGTCATGAGGTTTTGGGAGCTCCATTCATGTACTTTGTTTAGGGCTGTTTCTATTCTGTCTTTAATTAATTCAGGTTTTTTTGAAGAGCCTGGAGTCCAAATGACTACATCGTCAGCAAATAAAGCAATTTTGGTTTCTAAGGTTTTTATTATTGATGGAAGGTCATTTATATATACGTTAAAGAGTGTTGTGCTCAGAACAGCACCTTGTGGAAGTCCTCGGTGTGTTTGTTTATATTTGGAAATGTATGTATTATATTTTGTGGCACAAAATCTTTGTGAAATAAACTGAGTTATCCATTAAGCATGTTACTTTTCACACCTATTGATTGCAACTTCTCAATTAATTTGTTTCTCCAGACTGAGTCATATGCTGATTTAAAATCAATGAATACTGCCAAGGTATCCTCCTTTCTATTGAAAGCTTCCTTGATGTCTTGGCTTAGTAGGAGTACATTTTCACTTGTACTATGATTCTGTCTGAAGCCGGTCTGTGAACTATTAATTAAGTTGTAATATTCTAGGAACCAGTTAAGTCTAGATGCCACCATTCTTTCCATCACTTTTGCAATAACACTGGTCAAAGATATTGGTCTGAAACTATTAATATTGTTTGAAGGTTTGTTTTTCTTTAAAATCGGGATGATAATGGCTTTTTTCCAGTCGGAAGGTACAGTCATTCTCCAACACGTGTTATACAGTTTAAGTAGGATTTCTTTTCCTTTCCTGCCAAGGTGTTTAATAAACTCTGGATGGATCTTGTCAGGTCTTAGTGATTTTTTGTTCTGTAATTGTTCTATTGCTAAATCTAGTTCTGTTTCGTTAAAATCCTGAATAAAAATATCATTTCGTATATCTTTTGGCTTATTAGTTTCTCTGATAGTTTTTTGGATAGCTTTATCTTGTTTTTTATACCTTGGGGTATTCTTTGTGACTGAGCATAAAACTTGTTAAGGGATTCTGCTATTTCCCTATCTGTAGTTAAGCTTTTGTTATTATGTTTTAATGGTTCAGTTGTATTTTTTGATAATTTTGTTTTATTAAGGAATTTGTATATTTTATTTCCATCTTTCCTATAGTGCATATGTTCTACAAAATTTGTGAAACTGGCCCTCTTTGCTGTAATTAATTCTTTCTTAAAAATGGCTGCTTTTCTTCTCCAGTTTTGTACATCTTCTGGACACTTGGTTCTTTCGGCTTTGACTCTTACTATATTTCTTTCGTGTTTTAACTTAGATAAAGATGGAGACCAAAAGTAGCTATATTTCTTTAACTTTCCTTTGGGAATATGTGTTTTGGCTGCTGTCAATAATATTTCACAAATTTTTTTATTCATTTCATCTGTTGACTAGAACTCTGATTCTAACAGTATATTACACTTCCCTTCTATCTCATTTTGGAAACTGGACCAATCTGCTTTTTTAAAATTCCAAGAAGTTTTAATTTTTGGTTTGTTACTTTTATTTATTAGACCTCTTATGGAGTTTATGGTGATTCTGTGGCCTGAACCTGGGTCTTCTATTATTTCTCTTTTCGTATTGTCAATTATGTCAGATGATACCATCAGAAGGTCAGGATTTGTACCCGAACCATTATAATGTAGGTAAGTGGGTGGATCATTTGGATTAAATATTAATTCCATTGTTGATGAGTTTAATAGTTCTTCTATGACTCTTCCTGCTGAATTTATATCTCTGTAGCCCCACCTAGGGGAGTGTGCATTAAAATCACCTATTAAAATACTTTTGGGTTCTATGGGAATATAATTTAGATCTAGTGTATTGTCTGGAGGATTGTAGATACTGTAAATTCTATAGTGGTAGTTACTTTTCCATACTTCAATTTTAACTATTTCTGATTTATCTTGTTCTTCCATTGTTTTTTGGATTTGAATAGTAGCCTTCATATTTCTTTTAATTCCTGTAAGAATACCACTTGCTATTTGATGAGCTTTTGGAAGTACATGTGTAGTGTACTGATCCATTTCAAAGTATATTTCCTGTTCTGCTGATATATTGGCTTCTTGTACTGTGAAGACATCTATATCTTGGTCTTTTAATATTTTCATTAGCTCTTGTTTTTTAGGCTGGGACATGCCTCCTGCATTCCATTGTAGAATTCTTAAAGTATTGGAATTGTTGTGATGAAATTTGCCTAAAGATGTCCCCACCCTGAGATCCGATTGGGGACAGTTTTAACTCCGGAAGCCAAATAAAAGTAAAATAGAAAATTCTAGCAACAGATGTAAAGCAGCTTGGTCAATAATTAATTCCATAATGGGTAAAAATAGAAAAGACAATATAAATGAAAGCATAACTCCTTATGATTTCAATAACTATTTTATAGAATCAGTCAGAGACATAGCATTAAAGGTAAATTCTTGTGCAGACACAGCTATATCATTTATTAATAATATAAATTGGGGAGAGAAGAATGAGCAATTTGTGCTTAGAGAAGTAACCTGTAGAGAAGTAGAAAAGGTAACAAGAAGACTTAAAAACTCAAAAAGTAGCGATGTATATGATATTTCAAATAATGTTCTTAAAGAAATTATACCACATATTGTAGTTCCATTCACCTTTTGAATTAATAGCTGCTTTAATGAAGGTGTTTTTCCCAAGGTACTAAAATTATCCAAAGTAACGCCAATATATAAAAAGAGTGAAAGGGAGAAGGCAAGCAGCTATAGACCAATTTCACTGATACCCACATTTTCTAAAATCGTAGAGGGCCTCATAAAAAATCAGCTACAAGAGTATTTCGAAAATGGAAATTTATTTTATCAGAATCAGTTTGGGTATAGAACTGGAAAATCAACTATACATGCAGTAGACTCTTTTGTAGAGAAAATACACCAAGTTTTTGAGGAAGGTGCTTTTGCACAAGGCACATTCTGTGACCTAAGCAAAGCATTTGACTGCGTTGATCATGGCATCTTGATAAAGAAACTTCAATTGTATGGCATTCAGGGCCCTAACTTGAATATCTTTAAGTCATATTTAATAAATCGTAAACAGCTAGTCTCAATTGGAAGAAAATATTCACAGATCACTGATGGAAAAATAGGTGTTCCACAAGGCTCAGTGCTTGGACCACTGCTTTTTGTAATAATGATTAATGATGTGCCAAATTGTTATCCATATCATACTGTTGCCTATGCAGATGACACATCATTTCTTAACATAAACAACACATTTGATCTGATGTCACAGTCTGTCCAAGAGAATATAAAAAACGCCCAAATATGGTTTAGAAGCAATGGGTTTTTTATGAATGAAAGTAAATCACAAAATATTCTTTTCACATTAAAAAATAGTAACAATTTATGTTACAACACAAGTGAGACCGTTAAATTTCTTGGAATGTTAATTGATAATCATCTATCTTGGAACTCTCACATTGATTCTGTATGCAGTAAGCTGTCGAGAACAGTGTTCTTATTAGCAAACTTAAAGAGGGCAGTCCCAAATGAATTTGTTCGTATGGCTTATTTTTCATTTTTTCAAAGCATTTTTAGGTATGATTTGCTATTATGGGGAGTAGCCCAAGAATAGCAGACGTGCTAAAGATTCAAAAGAAGGTCATTAGAATACTGGCAAACTCTAATAAAACTGATCACTGTAAGCCACTTTTTAAAACGCTGGAAATACTGACTGTTGTTAATCTATACCTATATGATGTGCTTGTATACGTCAAAGAAAATGAACAAAATTATAATACCAGAAGTGAAATACACACATACAACACAAGAAACCGGAACAGAGTGGATGCACCATATCTCAGACTGCAGAAGTCCTCAAGGTACTACAAGTTAAATGGTATAAAAATATTTAATTCACTTCCTTTAGAAACACGCAGTACAAATATTCAAAGATTTCAGGAAAAAATATATAAATGGCTAGCAAAAACTCCTTTCTACAGCACTCAAGAATACTTAGATATAAGTAAACATGACTTATAAAACATATGTAAATATTATGATCCCTTCAGTGTATATATATCTAGAAATTTTTGTTTGTTTCATTAGTTGTAAGTTACAGACGAAGTCTATTGCAATTATTGTGATTACCAAATGGTGAATAAACTATTATTATTTTTACTATTACTATTATTAATTACTATTATTACTATTATTATTATTATTATTATTATTATTATTATTATTATTATTATTACTATTACTATTATTACTATTATTATTATTATTATTATTATTATTATTATTATTATTATTATTATTATTATTATTATTATTATTATTATTATTATTATTATTATTATTATTATTATTATTATTATTATTATTATTATTATTACTATTTCTCTATTAGACTCAACTTCAGCATTGTGTTTGAAAACATGTAACCTGCATTGTTCAATTGGTTTATCAAAAGTTTACAATTTTGTTATTGCAAATGTTTCACTGTTATAAGTGAATGTTACTGATATAAGAGAAACCTATCCTATTCCTCTGTTGGTTTCCTAAAGAATACAAGACCAGAAAAATAATGTACTTTTCAATTTACATGCAGTTAGCCATTTTGAAGAATTGTACTACGTATTAAATTTTGAAACGCCTGCATAGTTTTTCATTTGTATACTCATGGTCCGGAGTAGGTCTATCTTTCACTATACTGTCTTGTTTTTACTGAAAATTTAAAAGCTCTGAATGAAGTATTGGTACTTAACAAGCGATCCAAAATAAAAAGTGACTTGACAGGGATTGCATTGCTGGATGATGTTAAGTTGATGTAAGATGCAGAGAGG
Organism: Tenodera sinensis; assembly: GCA_030765045.1. Classification (NCBI taxonomy): domain Eukaryota; kingdom Metazoa; phylum Arthropoda; class Insecta; order Mantodea; family Mantidae; genus Tenodera; species Tenodera sinensis. Next base: position 129,426,970 of record CM060962.1, read on the forward strand.
ACTGGTTTCTTGAACCAAGTTCCTCTCCAGGTTTGCTGAACACCGTAAAACATACAATATTGTTTTAATCCATGCGACAATTCACAGGCACACTTTCAACACTTATGCCATAATACAAAATAATTATAAATGTATTAATGCATTCTAACAAGAATGGGGAATAAAAGTTGTTTAAGGGGGCTGATGGGTGAAATTTCTGTTTTGCACAATTTTAAAGCTCCATACCTTGTTTTTCTTTTTTGTGCACGTATTTGGAATGTTATGGAAAGTATTTGACAGAGTTTCATTTTGTATGTCAATTAGTTTTTGAATTATTGAAAGTTTTCCTTAAAAAATTTGCAAATTTCAAAATGAAATTCATTCTACATTTTTTGACAAAAATGTCAGTTTTCTTTCATGCTTTATAGAATGTGCAGTAAAATGTTCAACCTTCTAGCACTTAACTTTTGGGTGTAATTTTGTTTAGAATGAATGAATGAGTTTCAAAGTTTGCATACAAGTGTCCAGCTTTATAAATAACTTATAGTGCTTTTTTGCCTAGTCATTTTCACAACCACACAAGCCCGCCTGTTGTTATATATACAGCTATTTGCACTGTGCAAGAACTGGCTAGAATATTTACATGAAGAAGTACAACACTAAAAGATTTATACTAGACTTTGCTTTAGATGCAACATGTTAGTAATTAGATTAATTATATTGTAAGAAATCATCTAAAAACACGTTATAACACAGTGCATGGTCACTATAAACCAATGGTATTCAAACTTTTTTCTCCATGTATCCCCAAAGACAATTTTCCATTTCAGCCTGTACCCCTGGGTCAACTGCTGCTGTCAGAACAGTGCAGATAAAACCATACAACATTTTTAAAACTACTTTTAAAGGCTTTACTTACTGATATTAAAGGAGATGCTGAAACTGGCCATCGTTGTCCATATATTTTTGGCACCTATTTAGGAAATTATTCATCACTCGCCGAAGTTCACATTGAGAAATGCTGGCAATTTCCCGGCAGATATTTTGTTTTAATTCTTTCAGGGTGTGCGGGTTTGTCTTGTACACCTTATGCTCTAAGTTACACCAGAGATAGAAATCGCTGGGAGTTAGGTCAGAAGACCTAGGTGACCACATCTCTACTAATAATTATATCCTGAAACATACTTTCAATTGTTCTCATCGAAAGATTGGCTGTATGACCTTGCAGAGTCTTGTTTAAAAAATACAAAATCACGCTCCTTGTCGGTTAATTCTCTAAAAAAAAGGGGGAGAAATTGTATTCACGTATGTACGGGCATCAACTGTTGACTTTAAAAAAAATTGGGCTTATAACTCTTTCTCCACTAATGGCGCACCATACATAATTTTTTTCGTCATGAAGGGGTATTTCATGAACAATATTAGGTTTCTCAGAGCTCCAATAACAATCATTTTGTACACACATATCCATGAAGATGGAACCAACTCTTGTGCATGAAAAATATTAAATGTGGTCAATTTTGCTATTACATTCACTATTGAGAGCCCACTCACAAAATGTGCTCACAGATCACCTGACTGAAGAGCATGTACTATAGTTATTTTATATGGTTTTAACCTCAGAAATTTAGTAGCTCTTTGCAAAGAGCCATAAGAAATGCCTGCCTGTTGTGAAAGATGCCTAAGTGATTTTTGGGGGGGAATTCTCCAAACGATGACCGATGTCGTCTAATGTTTCTTTGATAAGAACCATATGCCATCTCTTAGATTTCTGAGCCTGAACACTTCCTGTGGCCTGAAATTTATTCTAAATTTTATGGATTGTTGTATGGCTTGGAACTTTTACACCTGGAACTCTTTCTGCAAATTGAACTTTTACTTGGTGAGCTGACTGAGTTAACATATATAAATCACAAATAAATACACGCTGTGCAGCACAAAACAAATGCTGAGCCATAATACACTTTGTGACTAAGTGCAGGACTAAACAATAAAGCACTCTGGTAATAATTCAGCCAGATGACATCAGCGTGTACATCAGCTGCTGTTATTGTGTTTCCGTTTGCACGGTGGAAAAACACCGCACAGCAGTTCTGATGTTTTTGGGTCTCTCTGTAGAATGCTGGCTGGCCAAGTCCAATGGCACAGGGGCTGAGCAGACGGAACAGACTTTTGTTCTTTTGTTTAAAAAGTTTCAAATTTCAAACATGAAATTTAATGAAGTTTATAATCTGATGGTGTTTAGAGGACTAGCCTAGTCTTACTAGTACACTGATAGCACACCCATCATAGAATTAGAATATGTCAAATAATAAAATCTAACTTTCAATCTAGATAATAAATTAACAAATAAGATGTGAACATGACAGTAGGTACACAGAGGCAAAGTTGTACAAAAGTTATCACTCTAAAAGATATGTTTGAAACAAAATACGAAGAAAAAATATTTTAGATACAAAATTATTTTAAAACATATTTGAAATAAATAGATGATACTAATCAATTCTTGCCCGAGTTTAATACAAGGGTCACTACGAAAGATTTGAGATGTGAGAAAATTAAAGTTGATGCACTTGAATTGAATACAGAATGGGGTAGACCAATCCTTTACAAGTAAACTGGTATTGCGTAATGACTCTCCCACTCCTGGAAGTGCACCAGTGCAAACATGAACAGCCTCTGTCATGCAGGTAATCAGTCCCTGCAATGGAGCTGGAAAGAGAGTGTTTTCACTCAACGATTTTCTACAATTTTAAAATTGCATTAAACCAGTGCCAAAGTCTTGAATGTTTACAGCAGACTTTTTGGAACATTGCTCCTGCCTGTACTAGAGTTTTCCAGTGGTTTCAGGAATTTAAAAAGCACTGAACATGTTTGAAAAGTGAGGAGAGAAGCATGTGTCTGGAAATGGCAGTGACTGAGGAAAACATTGCAGCACTGAGAAAATTCTTCATGAAAATAATTGCATTGCATTTAAAAAAATTGAGACAGTGTTGCAGATTGGTTTGCCAGAAGTTTTGAAAATCCTCCATGAATTCCTTTGTGTGAGGAAGGTTGCATCCCGATGAGTGCTTCACAATTTGACGAAAGAATAAAAACATGCCCATGTTGAATGGTGTGAGAAAATGCTGACAAGATTTGAAGGAGGGAAGTTTACACAGGTTTCTGACTTTGTCACAGGTGATGAAATCTGGATTTATTGGTTTGATCCAGAGACCAAGCGGCAGTCAATGGTGTGGATTTTTCCAGATAACAATACACTGACAAAATTGAAGTGTCCCCAAAATGCCCACAAGAAAATAATGGCCTCACTTTTCTTAAAGAGTAATCTTGTGACAACCATTCCTCTGGAGGAGCAAAGCATGGTTAGCACTAATTGGTACATCACATCTATAACTGTGATAATAACTTAGAGACTACAAGCTTCACTTATCTGCGAGGAATCTTTCTTCATCACAACAACATATTGACGCACACAGCCAACATAACTGTTCAGTTCCTGGAATCTATAGAGGTCAAACTTATGATTCACCCACCATACCGTCCTGACCTAGCCCTGTGTGACTTTCTTCTGTTCCTGATGGTAAAAAATTGCATGCTTGGAAAGAGATTTTCAACCACTGAAGGTGCTGTTACCACCTACGATGGGGAACTTGCACCCATTGATGAAAACATGTTGCAGGAGTGCTTCTAGAAGTGATTTCAGCAAATGCAAAAGTATATACAGCGTGGTGGTGAGTACTTTCAGAAAGTGCAACAATCAGAATAATTAAAAAAAAAATTTCTTGATATATCTCAAAACCTTGTGGCCCTCATATATGCTATTTGTACATAAAATATGAAACTACTGCCGATACTTTTGAAATCATTGTTGGTAATAAATGTTCAATAAATGCACACACAACACAACAAAATTATATAATATTACCTCTTCTTCTTTAAAGTAAGCAAATATTTTCCTCAATTCTGGCTTCACAATCTTGTGACTGCATTCTTTTTACATTTTTTTCACCTGGCAACTTTCTACTTAGTTTCTCAGTTCTTTCAGCTGTCCTCTTCTCTGGCCATCTGGTGTTTTTCCTCCAAATAATTCTGATATTTCTTAAGAGCACTTCTTAACTGACAGTGACACCTTCATAGTACAAAATGAAGTCATACAATTGCCTTTGTGCAATAAACGATTCTTTATGCCTTGTTTCCTACCAAAATTGATTTATTTATACAAAGGCCATCCTCCACTGCAGCATTTCCACAAGACAGTATAAAACAAAACTTTATTACTTGCCATAGTTCAGAATATTTTTTTGTTTTCTGTCAAAATCCCAACAAAGAAAACTTCTAATCCAATATCATCACCAGATACTGAGATATATTCTTTGTATTTAGTTTCCAAAGCTTCCTTTCCTTCACTACACAGAGAAATGCATTGTAATTTAGTCCTATAGGGTAAACAGCTTAATGACAGATCCTAAGAATTCAAATTGGCTGACATTACTCTAAACTACAGTGGCCATTACACCAAAAAGCAGCTCTGCCAACCTATAATGAAAATTACTAACAAGTCTGTGTGAAAACCCTAGGGAAACAGAACAAGATTACCATGGCACATTTTAATAAAGGTGTAACTCAAAATGTATGATGCTATGTTGCATTAATTATTTACATTCCATAAGCCACATTTATATTGAAACCATTAACCAGATAAGGGGATACATCTTGTTACTTGATTGAAGTAAGAATTCTTTGTATTTTAATTCCAAATAAATTAAATGCTTTCCCTACAAATAAGGCTGTACTCCACTTCTACAATGAAATAAAAAATCAGTGACAAAAAATAAAAGTCATAAAAGTGATTATGATAGGATGAGTTAGACTAAAGTTGTTCCTGGTAGAGATGAAGCTTTTTGTACTGCAACATATTTCTGAAACTTTGGACTCCTGCACTAGTGAAAAGATTACCTGTCCTTTAAGTATGTATATATGTATTGGTTGTAAATGAGCATTATGCTTTTCTAAAATTCTATTATTATTATTTGATAGTAATTTTTTAAAAGTACTTTGACATTAGACAACTAAGGATAAGACAATCTAAATTGGCTATTTTTGTCAGTTTTCTCCATTATTTAATGCTGGCTACGTATTTTCCTTATCACAAAGAGAACCTCCACCTCTTTTAATTGCTTTTACCCATAATCACAGCATATGCCACAATGGCCTTCCAAATATGTTTTA
>CM060962.1:129437180-129654680 GCA_030765045.1 Tenodera sinensis
AAATTCCTAAGCTATTTCACTAATTTAAACTTTAAAGGACTTTTATCCAAGTTTTCTTACAATTGCCACAAACATTTTCTGACAATCAAGTTTAAAACCAAGAGTCTTATTCTGAACCTTTTTTTATTTTTTTGTTTAAGTGCCTTCTTTGTGCTAAATCTGACGTCAAGTTTAGCTACCTCAATCAAGTTTGTAGATTAAGCAAAATCAGACTATTTAAATCAGTGGCTATTACAATTTTACTATCGTTGACAAAGAAATTCATTAAACTTCTTATAAGCTTATTTGGCTGGGAGTATAAAAATGAAGCAAGTAGTTTATTACAGAGGTATTTTTTAGATGTGGCAGATGGCCAATAGTTACAAAGTGGTTTATGGTTGAGTTCAGTTTTGTATTTATAACACCATAGGGGTGTCAGGTTAGTATCTCTCCAACTTCCGTGCAGTAAACAGTGGGAAACAGTATGTGATTAAGCACAGTGCCTGCTCACATTATCAACAGTGTCTTGTTTATTTCAAGGAATGAAACACAGATGTTACCCCAACCATCAATTTGCATGTCACTTGCGTAGATCCTAGCAAGGTCATTCACTATGTCTAAAAAATACCTTTCTACTTTGAAATTGCCTGAGAATGGCTCACATTCCAAAGAAATTACTTTAAAGGATGCTAGGTTGCATTTTATTAAAGGGTCTAGATTTCTTCCTTTAAGCTTTTACAAGATTTACGTTCTAACAACTTAGCACTTGCAACTAATTTCTTGATATGATTAAACACTTCTAAGGCTCATTCCAGACAATCTACATTTTCAAGCCATCATACAAGTGGGAACACTTTACTGCCAGTCACAGTTATGAACTGGGCCTGATGACCTGGAGAGTCTTTGAATAAATAATGTATGTTACACAGGAATGAGTTAAGCTCCCAATTAACACCCATTAAATCTGTTTTAACAGCTTCATTGATTACATGCAAACCACAAATGCCTAGGTTCAATACATTTTTTCCATCAGGATTTTCTGTCTCCATTTCCACTTGAAGCATTCTGAGAAAACTTAAGTTTACATTAAAGTCCATTGAGATCTGCAATAAGTCTTTTCTTGGAAAATGTTGCAGTCAATTTCTGCAGCAGACCTTGAGCAGTTGCAGGACTGAGGAAAGCACTGTTCTAATTTTTAAAAACAACTTTTTGAGTATCAATATGAAAAATCTGATGAATAGATCCATTTGTCATCTTTAAATTACCTTATTTAATTACTCATTCAAAACAAACTACATAATCATCACTAGCTTCAAAATGTTTGTTAATAACTCACTGTTGGTGCAATATCATGATTAATTGCATAGGAACACTTACTTTCACGAAAGGTGAATTGTGATGCACTATCTGGGAACATGAATTTCAATGTAGCACCTATATCTGCACATGAACTTCTTGTGTTTTTACTAGCAACAACTTTTAAAGTCCATAAAATTTCTCCTTTAGCTATTTCATCTTTTTTTAAAATAAGAGATGGAGTATACTAACTTTCCAATTTCTATCTTAGCCACAGTCTTTACCATTTCTCTTGAACTAGAACTAGGTTTGATGGCAACAGTAGCAAGAGCTCCCTGTCCAATTTCTGTTGATATGGCACTAAGTTTGATAGCAGCATTAGCAAAAGAAACATGTTTATTATCTCCGATTTTTAATTCTGTTGAATCAGCACTAAGCCTGATAGCAGCATTTGCAAGAAATCCATGTCTAATGTCTGCAATTCTTGTTTTTGTTGAATTAGACTAGGTATGATAGCAACATCGGCAAGAGGTTGATGTCCAATGTCTGAATTTTTTGTTTCTGTTGAACAAGCATTAGGTTTGTTAAAAACTTATGCCAGTGATTGTTGTCTTGATTTAATATTGTGACGCTGAATATGTCTTGGTCCATTTGCATGTGATTGTAGTCCCTGGCACACCATAATGATGAATTTAAACCTCTTTCTGCACACTTTACAGTAGGCTTCAACAAGCCATTCTACATACTCTGGATTAAGCAATGAATACAGCCATTACTAGTTTAAAGTTTTTTAAATCATCTTAAACCAAAAATACCATATTTCACCACATAATCGTCATACCTTGATTTACAGACAAGCCATCAGGCTTGTCTGTAATTTGCTGCATAATTGTTGCATTAATATTCCAGGTGCTCAGATTCAAGAAATATTGAAAAATAATGTACTACCACTGTAACCTGCTAAGTTCACAGGTGACAGTAGAGGGTATTGAGTTTGCTGACTCTGAGAAGGTGACTAGCCCATTGATGAGTCTGATTGGTTCAACTACCTAAAGTGCAGGAATTAGCAGACATGACTAAGTGAATGGAGTGGTAAGGGATGTGAACCAGTAATATGCGCCAAGTCAATAACCATCTTATTCTTCAACTGTGTATGGCTATTTGTTTCTATAGTTATTCTAACGAGAGCTTATGTATACTAAATGCTTATGCATATCTGTTACAATGGCCTTCAGTTATTATTTACCTTCTTTCCAGCCCAAATTATGGGCTTGTTCAGTAGTCAGATTATATCAACTCCAGTTAAAAAGTACAAGTGATTCAACAGTATAATAAATGTTTTTGTAAATAATAGATGAGTCTAAATTCAATAAATCCAAAGTCACATTTTTCTTCTTTTAAATTTCTTTTTAGTTTACTGGAGTAGGTGTTTGCACTGCGGTGTCAGTATCCCTGTTGTTTACCCTCTTTCCTCTCTCCTCTCTTTTCAACTATGAACAGCATAACATGGCCATGCTTTAATACACTCAGGCTTGCTATTGGTCACTTTTGCACATTAATTGCTGAAAGTTAATACGGGCAGCCTTAAATAATTTATCCTTTGCATAACAGTTGCACTCACATAATGGTTGTGCTGTTTATTTTTATTTTATGAAGAAAGTATGAAAAGGGTGACGATTATGCAATGAAATACAGTATTGCTAATTAAACTAAAATACAAAACATTTCAAAGCACAAATATATTTATCTCAGCAATAAATACCTTGCTGACATAAAAATGTATTAGCACAGCTTGGAAGGACTGGAATTGTCATGCTCTGTTCAGCATTTCAAAAGATTCATCTTGCTTTAATGTTGCCATAGACTAGACAAGTATTTACTTTAAAGCAGTGGAAGACATATTAGTCACCTGATGATGCTTGTGCAGGAAGTGCAAGCGATTGAAGTTGTGTGACATCATGCACACGTGTCTGTAGAGCAGAGAGTATGGTGCGCCTGATAACAAAACACAACCGGGTCAGTTTGCATTCAACTGTAACAATGGCTAGTAGCAGTAACGAGGAAGAGGTGTTTTGCTGTAAATATGGGAAAATCTCTTTTTGTTTGTGAAAGTTGGAGAAAGTGCAAAGTATCTAGTGAGTGACAAAGAACTACAGTGTATGAAGAAGTTTAATTTACAAAGGCATTATTCATTGTATCACGCAAAGGAATACGACATATATCACGGAGTGGAACGTGATGTTCTGTTAACAGAATTGAAGACAAGGGCTGATTTCAAGGATTATAAACTAGTGAATCTTCTGTTCATCTCAGCTATAGAATAGCTCTACACATAGCAAGAAAACTGCAGCCATTTATGGAAGGGGATTTTGCTAAAGGGATTATTGCGATGGCAGCAGAAGAAAAATGTCCCTAATTGGTAGAAGATTTTGAAAGAGTCAGTTTGTCTCCAAAAATGATTATGCATCATTTTCTAGAAATGGGTGCCGATGTTAAAGAACAATTAAATGATACAGCTCGTAATTTTGTGAAATACTTGCTAGCTGTCGATGAGAGTTGCGACATATCAGATACAGCCCAACTAGCAATTTTTATTAGGGGAGTGGATGAGAAGTTGAATATTAGAGAAGAATTATTAGACTTAGTTCCCCTTAAGGATGCCACCACAGGATTAGACATATTCCAAGGTGTTGAAGGAGCTGTGGAAAAAGCTGGCTTGAGTTGGAAGAAAATTGTGTCTGTGTCAACAGATGGAGCGCCATTTATGGTGGGAAATAAGGTGGGACTAATAACCCAGATGAAAGAAAAAATTGAACTTCTTCCTGACGTAACACATGAATTGATTTCAATCCACTGCATTCTCCATCAAGAGAATCTGTGTGCGAAGATGTTAACAGATGTGATGGAGACAGTGGTAAAAGTCACATATTTCATCTGATCATGAGGCCTAAGATATCGGCAATTTAAATCTTTTCTTACAGAATGTGAAAGTCAGTATGGTGATATTCCATTTCACAGTAATGTGCATTGGTTGAGCAGAGGTAAAGTTCTCGATTGTTTCTTTCAATTGCGAGAAGAAATATCACTGTTCATGAGTAGTTTAAATCAGCCTACTCCTGAATTGCAACATAAAAACTGGGTGTGTGACCTCGCCTTTCTCGCTGATCTAGCATGGCATTTAAAAGATTTAAATCTCTCGCTACAAGGCAAGGGTCACATCATCACAGATATGCATTACAGAGTAAAATTTTTCAAATTAACTTTAGCTTTGTGGATGGAACAACTTCTTGTTGGAAATATGGACCATTTTGCAAAGTTAACGCAAGTGCGTGATCCGGATATTAGTGTCTCTGAAGAATATGTGTTAGTCCTGCAAGATCTTCTTGTGCAGTTTGAACCGAGGTTTCAGGACCTGGAGAAACTTTCTCCAATGTTTAAACTGTTTGCTACACCACATTCAGTGAATGTAAGAGAAATTCCTAGCTGCTATCAATTGGAACTGTTGAATTTGCAATGTGACAAAGTGTTAAAGGACAAATATGATCGTAAAGTGGACTTGGGCGACTTTTATAACAATTTCTCAGAAACCAGATTCCCGAGATTGTATACACTTGCTGCTCAAATGTTATGCATGTTTGGATTGACGTACGTCGCACAACAATTTTTTTCACTAATGAAAGTTGCAAAGGCAAAATCAAGAAGTACATTCTCAGATAACAACCTCAAATGTAGTCTTAGATTAAATATTACTCAGACATTACATCCCAATATTGATAAACTTGTGGCAGAGAAAAGAAACAGAAAAGTAAGAAAATTGTCGCTGTAATATTTGTTACATATGTACGTGCATAGTAGTTATTTTATTTAGTATTTCTTATTTTTATTGTGCTGAATTAAATTCATATAATTTCAGGCATATGAGTAGTGTATGTTTTATTTTAATGTGTCAAATATATAAGGTAGTTATTCTCACAATACAGAGAAAGAAAATAATGATGAATAATTTATGTAAAAACTATACTAACACCAATAATGGATAACCCCTAAGATGAAAATAAGTTGTGTTATTACTTTTAAAACATCTAATGTACATTCAAAATCTCCACTTTCCGCAGTGCTAAACCCGTCTCCTCTACCCTGTTACCCGGTGCCTACATTTCACACACCGCTCTCAGCTGTTCACTGTATGAAGGGAGAGCATGGAGGTCTGACGTCACAGAGTCACTTCCTGTCCTGGCCTGCTTTAAAGGCTGGTTCACAACTGTCACTAATGGTAACGATAACCGGAACTTAAAAGTTGAAATACATGTATTTAAATGGGAGTATTTACAACCGAGGGGAAGTTTTCTTGGACCCCAGGAACATGATAGAAGACTTGACCTAGTTTTAACTTTCTTGTTCTCCTTACCAGGCATGGCATGTTAGATTCATATTATATATATACTAGACTTTTCTCTGAAGAAATTATTCAATTACAATTATTAACTGTGACACAAAACAGTTGCTAGAGCTCTCTCTAGTCACAAGCTAGAAAAAATATCATTGGTCAGTCAGAAACAAATAAAGGACCAATGTGTAATATCAACCTCCACTTTGCTATTGATATGGTGATCGATAATATGTATTCCTGTTCTCATTACCAGACTGTTGTGAACCAAAATGTTAAGGGCTGTGTTGCTTCCCATTCTCGTTCCTGTTCTGGTTACCTTTACCAGGTGGTTGTGAACCAGTCTGAAGATATTAGTTGATGTGTAATTCAACTTACCTTACTTATCATATTGTTTGGTTTCTATGAACCATGAAGGATATGCATAATTTTAAGACAAACTACTTCAGAAAGTACCTACATTTATCATTCTTGATGTATGTATATGCTACACCAAAACAGAAGGTGAACTAGAAATTTTACATTTATAGGCTAAGAGCTAAAAACTGAATACACAGAAACATTATGACATATATGAACACAGCAAAACATGTAAAAACCACATTCTCAATGAACCTATAAAACTAAACTTCAGAATAAGCACATTGTTTGGTTTTATAATATCACTTCAGAATAAGCACATTGTTTGGTTTTATAATATCACTATTAATGAACACATGTCACTTGCCTAAACAAGAGACAAACACTGAACACATGCCACCCCTTCCAGTTCTAAAAAGGTACAAAGATGTGTAATATAGTGTATATTGGATACACTCAGCAAAAAGAGAAATAGAGGAAAGATAAATTTATGGACTGTTTCATGAAAAGTTTAATATGACTACTGCAGGTACACTACCCCCACAGCCACTGCCATCACCACCATCACCATCACCATCAAAATAAATATCTCAGATATTAAAGAAAACTTGTGTGAGAATATTGTAAGATAACAGTCTGGGCTAATGTACAGTCATATTCTTTGTATTGTTGCTCAGTATAAATAAAAATAAAAAGATAAATATGTGTATATACATGGGTCATTCAAAAATTAGTGGCAACACTGCCTGCATTTGGCGCTATAAGCGGTAAATCATATAAGCTGATAACAATGAAAAATAAGAGCATCTAAAAATACGAACTGGTTTAAGAATTCAATGTCATTCTGGCAGGTTGTCACAGTAGCTTAATGCTTAGAGCACCTGCCTAGTAAGCGGAGGGTCAGTGGTTCAAATTCCAGCTGTGGCATTGAATTTTTAAGTTCCAGTTCTACCTCTCAAACATTGCCCACACACGGTTTGTGTGTTTAAAAACACCAACAGTAAGTTTGTTGGCATAACTAAATAATAAGAGCATCTAATGTTTGTTAGTTGTGAGTTTGAAGACAATAATTTTATTTAATAAGACATTTTTAGTACGTTTAATTGTAGACTGTTATCTTTAGTGCTCTAAATATGCTTAGTAAATACGAACAAAGATGCTTCACTAAAATTCAGGTTTGCAAGAGGTATCAATGCTCGACAATGCCATACAGAATTATTGGAAGCTTGTGGTAGACAGACTTTACCATATTGCACCCAGTACCAGCATGGGGATTTTATCCCCTCTGGGAGGTCTGGCACGGGGTGCACTCAGCCTTGGTAGGTCCTGGGGGGGGGGGGGCCAATTGAGGAGCTACTTCATGGAGAAGTAGCGGCCCCAGGTATAGAAGACCGCATAACTGGCTGGGAGGGCTCGGGGCGCTGACCAAGTCCCACCCTCCAGTACTGCACCTCACCAATGGCACCTGTAGTGGGCAGAGGTGGGGGACGCAGCGGCTGGGTGGTAGGCCTTGGCCCTTCGTGGGCTGTCGTGCCGGGGTTTAGTTTAGTTAGGTAGGCAAATGCATTTTGTAGAGGAAGGGAAGGCATTCATCAAAAACGTGGAGCTGGCAGACTGCAATCAGCAAGTGATGATGTGCATGTGAATGCTGTTAGAGCACTGCTGGAAGAACATCGTTGGACTAGTATTGAACTAGCAAGGGAAGTTGGAGTTGCTCCTGGTACGACTCTCCACATACTTAAGAAGTTAAAGATGAGGAAAATCCACACAATCTTACAGAGGAAACAATGTGGCAGAGGATGGAAACAGCGAGATTACACTTAGAATGCTATGAACATGAAGACGAGTGTTTTCTTCGATGTATCATAACATTAGATGAAACCTGGGTTCGATGCTACCAACCAAAATTAAAGACAACCAAATGAGTGGTGGCACAATGTTTTCGTGGCTATGTCATTTCCTAACACAATGCTTTATTGCTACCAGATATGGAAGAAATATATCTAAATATAAACAACTACACCGCAGCTTACCACAAGACGCAGTGCTCAGCACTACACTTTTTAATATATTTATTATCTGCCACAACAAATACAAGAATCAAGAGTGAAGTGTGCACTATTTGCTGATGACTTAGTAATGTGGACTTCAAAACCAAAAAACAAAAGTACAGAACTAGAAAAAACCATGCAACAATCCTTAAACAACCTACAAAAGTGGACCAAAGAAAATTTAATGACTGTTAATACAACAAAATAAAACTACCAAATCTTTTCACTAAGAAAAAACCACTAAAACTAAAACTAAATTTTGAGGGTCAACAATTACCAGAAACAAAGGAAGCAAAGTATTTAGGAGTTACATTTGATACCAAGCTTACATGGGCCAAACAAATAGAAAATGTAATACAAAGAGCAGAGAGGCGCCTTTCACTGTTAAAATGTCTAACAGGAATGAAGTGGGGATGTTCCAGAGCAACTCCTAACACAACATACAATGTATATATAAAGCCATTATTTACTTACTGCAGCGAAGTTCTTGTAACAGCAAATACAAAAATAATTCAAATCTTTCAAAACCAAAGTCTGAGACTAATTACAGGTGCTATCAAAACCACACCAATAGTAGCTATGGAAATACTAACCAACCAATACCCCATTGAATATGAAATAGAAAAAGCGGCTCTTATTCAACACGAAAAGTTGATCAGACTCCCATTCAATACATGGAACAAGAGAAATTTTACACATACACTAAAGACTCAGGAGAGCTTTCTTTCCAAAATTCAAGACATGAAGAAGAATGTATACCTTCCTAATTCAAAGGAAAACTTCATATCTAAAGTCAATCCGACACAAACATTAGACATCACATATTATTTACACCTGACAGAAGAAGTTAAGAAAAGTGATACTCCAACTAGTGTTCCAAAATTATTGGCATTAGAGACAATCCATACTAGATTTCCAGAACACGAATGGCTCCATATTTATACTGATGGATCATTGATATCAAACCGAGATGGAGCAGGGGCTGGAGTCATGTGTCACCTCTTTTCCTATTACAAATTTTTAAGTTATGGAACTACAAACTTTGATGGAGAAATTGAAGCAATTCGAATGGCCCTACAAAATCTTTTGTATAGAATTTCACATTTTCATCAAGCAGTTATTCTCTCATATTCCAGGGCGGCAATTATAGCAATTACTTCCAAGTTGTCACCACAAGACCAAACAATTATAGAATGTTGGAAAATCCTTACCCATCTAACCACACTTCAAAAACACCTAGTCTTCCAATGGATACCAGCTCACTGTGGACTGAGTAGTAATGAGAAAGCTGATTTTCTTGCTGGCAATGTGCAGAAATCTATAGTTAATCTACCATTTTATGCAGCTAAAAGATTAGTCAACTCTGAATTCAAAAAAATTATTGCAAAATATTATTATGAAAAATCAAAAAATAAAAGATGGGAACTACCAAACATTCAAACAGTAATTCCTGAGTATCCTCGAAAAATGGCAGTTGCAACCTTCAGGTTGATTACAGGACATGATTGTCTGGCAAAACATTTAAACAGAATTGGGATATATTCTTCAACACTCTGTCCTCTATGTGATCTGCAAGAGGAAATGGACCGAGACCACCTTCAAATATGCCCGGCCACTTCTAGCACCCCATCCATCAGTGAAAAATATTGGAGAGCAAGAGGATTAATGACTTCATTGTCAGAAATCCAGCATTAGCTAACAACAACAACATTGGTTCACCAGAGCCAAAAAAGTATAGACAAGAACAGGATCCACTTAAAGTCATGTTCATTGTTGCTTATGATTTTGACGGTGTTCTTATCACTCATTCAGTTCCTCAAGGAAATCGTGTTAATGGTGCATATTACAGTCACTTAATGGAACACCATTTACAACCAGCTGTGCATCGTAAACGTCCAAATCTCCTGAATTCTCATCCCATTGTGTTACATGATGGTGCTCGCTCTCACACATCTGCCCCTGTTGTTAATTTACTTCGCAGATGGAAATGGGAAATTATGGAGCATCCTCCATACTCCCCAGATATGAACCCATGTGATTTCGACCTTTTTGCAAAAATGAAATTACCACTTAGAGGAGTTCGCTTTAGAACCAGACAGGCAATTATAGCAGCAGAAGAACAGTCTGTTCGAATATTAGGACAACAAGACGGTGTGGATGACATCAGTTGGCTCCCTGATGTGTGGAGGCAAGTTCTTCATGTTGGAGGAGATTATTTCTAAGCACTGCAATAATGTGACTGCACCAAAAATGTTTTATTTGTTGTTAATTCAAATGTTGTCACTAATTATTGAATGACCTATGTATCAATACCTTTGTATTTAATTTGAAACTTATCATTTCAAGGGGAGGGGATTTTAAGGAACAAAAAAATATTGTAATTTTCTTTAAGATGTAATTTTTCATCAGTATGAATTACCAGACATCTGATAACTTTGAACCAATTTCCTTGACTTTTCTAATGTCAATTTTTAAAAGCTTCTGTGCAATTTTGCAATTCCCTGATTTTTCAGGTTACTGGGAACCTTGAATTCAGTTCATCAGTGGTTCAAGGACTACTTTGTCGGTCTATCTATAAAGTTGTGTGTTTGTGCTTTATAGGCTCCTATACTCTTGCACCAATTTTAAGCAAATTGGGCACACATATTCTTTAGAATAAGAACAAAAATACTGTGTGGCTGGTATCACAAAAAACTATCCCAGAGATGAAAGGAGTGGAAAATGCTCAATAGAGGCAATTTTGAGCATTCTTAGCACTTTTGCTAAATAAAAGGGTAAAGTTTGGAAGGTAGAGCAAAAGATCTGTGGTTCAAATACCGGCTATGGCATTGAATTTTTCAGTTCTGATTCTACCTTTCAAAGTGTGCTTACACATGGTTTGTGTGTGTTAGAACAATCAATCATTGACTGGACTGATATATGAGAACCACATATTACATAGAAACCTTAAAGCCCAGGACCTAAGTACAGTTTACAATGGTATGTCACCATTGGGTACATGGTCTTGAATTGAGATTCCCTTGTGGTCTATCAGGAAAATGCAAATCAATTGCAGTATTTAAGGCCATACTGGCATGCTGCCATGGTAACTCAGAAGTTAATAGCAGCTGCATGTAGAGTGGAAGATCTGTTGTTCAAATCCTGGCTATGGCATTGAATTTTTCAATTTTGATTCTACTTTTCAAAATTTGTCTCCACAAGGTCCGTGCGTGTTAGAACAATCAATTATCATTGATTGGCCTGATGTATGAAAAAAGGACAAATGTTGCTCCCTTCATCCTTTAATGAGTGGTAATGAAAAATGCATCCCTATTGGTAGGTGGGGCTAGAATGGTTTTGATGGAGGCACTTTGAAGGACTTCCAGTAGGAATGGAAAATTTAACACATATATTTGGCATATTAAAGGTGAGATGATAACAGAAGAACAGAATACCAGAAATATTGTAATTACACTAATTCATTTAAATGAAAATACAAAAATATTTGCAAAACTGATCTTTTACCAAACCATTAAGGTCCCAGAGAATATCTGGTATATCTTGTTAGTGTATTTGTAAGTCAAAGTCATTTAACACAATAATGAAACATAATTTGGTTAAAAATAATTAATGAATTTACCATTCCAGGAAAGTGATTCTATTCAATAGCCAACTCAAGGAAGAGCCCAGGAATTGAAGGCATTCCACGAATACCAGTCGAGAGTGTTAGTGGGTACATTGGCAACACAGATAAGGGCATTGCATAAATGCCTTATGGGCATAACAAGATAGCTTTGCAATACCAAAAGGCTCTGTTGTGACTAGCTGCAGCATGGACAACATCTTAGAGTCCTCCCTTCTAGCTGCTGTCACTATGTGGGACCATCATCACAATTTATAAACTGGCACTCAAATGCGTGGCAGCATAAAATTAAGTGGGCTGCTGTGACAAAGGAGGCAAAATTAATTCTTTTGATGGGAGCGATTTTGGTACATTTGATGAACAAATTAAAAAATCTAATGTGTTACACTCATATGACTTTCTCTACTCTTGCAGAAACTATTCTTATAAATGCTAATTCCTCTATCTACTTCATGTTACTCACACTAAATCTTTGCAGAAATTATTACGTTACACATTTTGTTCTACACCCAGGTATATAGAGGAAACAAATCAATAGTCAGATGTTTCAAAGTGGGTTGCTATAGGCTGGCCTTGATAGCCTTCATAGGCTATTCTCTAAAAATCTGAGATATACTTTTAATTTATCATGTAAATCTCTATTAAGCTTTATATGCTCTCTTCCTATTACTTCTATTAGTTGGTTATGGTGGTTAGTATTTTTTAAGGAATCTACTGTTATTTGGGTGTCTGTATGTATGAGTGTGATCTTTTCTACATGTTGTTCCAATTGTATTTCAGTGATCCATTTTAGGGCTTCCAGGTACAACAGCTTCACTGACTTCACATTTAATGGGAGTAATTCCCGACATGAGACATAGAGCTTCACTGAAAGCAGTACGAAAGGCTTTAGCTATTTTGATAAATACAAGTCTCTGGACACTATTGAATTTTATCCTGTTAAATTCCTTGTTCATAACTGCTTCCCAGACTGGTGCTCCATAAAGCATCAGCAGGAGAATAGCACCTTTATATATTGTTTTTAGAGCTTCGTGTTTAAGGCCCCATGTCAGTTTTGCAGACTTCGAAAGAGTATGGATGAGTCTTGTTTTTTCTGCGATGTAGGTTATGTGGTCTGAAATGTCAGTTTGTAGTCTATAATTATACCTAGGTACTTTAGTTTCTCTACTTGGTTTAACAACTGATTATTGAGGTAGACTTTTAATTCTTTTTCTTCTCTTGATCTTCTGGATATTAACATAATTTTGGATTTTTGGTCATTAAAGTTTATTTTATTCTGACCCAATGCAGATTTTTGAAATCTCTACGTAGGCAAAATTTTCTACTTCTTTTACTGTGTTTCCTCTTACTTCAAGGGTCAAGTCGTCTGCAAAGGCTAGTGCTATTGTTCTTGTGGTGAAGTTGATGTTTAGTAGGGAGTCGTGTTGCAAGTACCACATGTTGCCATGATAGCTGGATGGTTAGAGCAGCCATGCATAGAGCAGAAGATCCGTGGTTCAAACCCTAGCTGTGGCATTGAATTTTTCATTCCTGATTGTACCTTTCAAAGTTTGCCTACACACGGTTTACATGTGTTAAAACAATCCATTATTATCACTTATTGACCTTACAAATAGAAACTATACCTACATTGCTTAATATGGCAACAAGGTACAATATGACTTATGGTGAGTGTCCTTAAACATCATTTGTTGGTTGGTTTGAATGCCTATTAGGTTGCCAAATTTTATTCATATGCTTGCATTTTAAAGAATGACTGATTTTAATGAATCAGGATTTGCAAATGTAGATTCCCCTCTTCCCCTCCCCACTAACTTCACAATCACTAGAAAAAGCATTAAACTTTCATTTTTGTATTGTCCATGCACTGACTACATTTATCTCTCTTATTTAAATGAAAATTAACTCTTTGAACATTACTTGATAAATTGTAATAGTAAAACATTTCCTCAGTTTCATTTAGAAAACTAACTGAACATCTATCAAGCAACAAATGTAATTCTTGCATTGCAATACAAAGATGCTATTATGTATCAACAATGAGAAATTACTATTAATTATGAAAATGTTGTGAGTTATAGAGATGTTATCATTGTCACAAAGGTGTGACTTTCACATCCATGCAGTGCAACAAACTGGCACACCTACTAATATTTGAAAATCCACATTTCATAATAAAAATAAGCTAGGCACTCTCTATAGAGATAAAAATCTTTGCTTTTATAAATGTTGAATTTCTTCCCTACTTTTCTCAGTTGTGTATCTTGCAGTCTTGACGTTTAGAATACACTTAAGGTAAAAAAGTTGACTAATTGCTTATCTTTGCCTTAAATCATTTTATTTTAAAATATTAATGGCCTTTTAGGCTCCTAAATTGAAAACCTGCAGCTGAGGTATACATTTGTTTCTTTGTGGGCCATCCCCCTCCCACTTTGTGGAGACCTTTGGAAAAGTACTACTGTAGAAAACTGATTTGTGGGACAGAAACTGTAGAGACAATTTTATTGGCCTGTTTATGCATTCTGATGAAAGGAAGAGAGGAGAGTACTTATCTATGCCTGCTACAAGACTGTGGAAGACAAGAGTGCAGAGAGAGGAAGAACTAACATCATGGAGGGGAAAACAGTTCTATGGCTATTCTTGTCTCTAACTTTCTTTACAATGGGGTAAACCTGTAGCTACTATAGAATCTAATTGTAATGTACATATTATACCTTGGCTTTGTGGAATAGGTCCCTTCTGAGCTTATTACTTAGGCATAACTTGAAATTTATTATGCTTGTTTAAATACACATCTTTTCTTTTGCTTTTAATATAAGCAATATTTAAGTATCACATGTTAGAAATGAAAAACAGGTTTTCTATTTAGAAATCCTGCCAAGCAAGAATCTAAGTATGAAGTTCACTAATTCATCAATAAATGATACCTCCTACACATTAGATTCCTTTATAAGCTGTCATAAAAGTCTGAGAATAGAGACAAGCTGATTAAGAAACAATAACTTGAAAGTTGCTATGTTGCAAAATGGCTGAAGTTTAAGAAGTTGGGTTAACTTGCTAAAGCAAAAGCCATCAGCTAATAATATTAAGACTTGCTCAAATGATTCTGAAACTTGTATGAGAGCACTGCTACTCAAATACAGCACATGCTACCAATAGATGTCCATATCAAGAAGCCATTTGTTCTCAGCAAAAAGTGTTAGTGTTGGGATATGTGGAAGCAAGAAAGCTAGCTATCTATGGTTATGCCATGGAGTCATGTAGTTATTCAGTTCTTGATAGCACAAGGGTTATTGGAGCTGAAATTTACTACAGTATTGTATTAATCCTGTACTTAGACTGGAACCAGCAACAAGAAAGTTGTGTAACATATCAGAAAGTGTTGAAACTATAACAGGTTGAGAATTGGTTACAGCAGAATGCTGATGTTTATTGTACTCAGTATCAAAAAGCAATATAAGCTACCCTCAAGTAAGTCACAGTCTCTCAATACCTAGCAATATTCCTCAGTCCCTCTGTCAGCTGACTTGTTGCTGTCAGCCATAAAATTGTGCAATATCTATTTTGTTAATATCACCTACTAGAACACTCATGGTATGTATATTTGGTGAAGTAACTAGACTAGGCCCTTAGAGCTGATGCATAATGTCAGATGGACTCATGATTCAGCCCATCATCCTTTCTTTTCTGTCTTTAGCAAGTGCCCTTTATCTTGAGCCTAACCCTGCTGTGGAGGATCTGGGCTTAGATAACTCAGGTCATTTCAGTATGAATGGGAATGAGTGCTGCTGCTGCTGCTGAGCTTCTGAGGGAGGCCCTTCCAATGCCCTCCACAGCTGTGATGACATTTTGCTAATAACTACTGCATCTTTGGAACATTATAGCAGTTTTCAATGGATACCAGTTTACAAACATATGGTTCAAAATAAAGGACATAAACAAGCAGTGTTGTCTTTTGGGGACCATTAGATATGAACCAGAAGTTTTAAAGAACTTTAGTCTCTTGCTTAGTATAAAACTCTTCAGAGAAGAAAATGTCTTACTTAACTTGGAAACGTTAAACAGAATGCCTTTGATGATCAGATGAACAGAAATCTCTTTTTGTGCACTGTCATGTCACTCAGTGTTCATTATCAGTACATATGATTTGTGTTCTTTTGCCTTCATCATGCATGGAAATCTGATTAATAAATTATTGTCCAGTTCATTTAAATTTTTATATTTCATCTATATATAATTTTATTTTCAGTCTGTCATCCTATTTAAGGATAGCACTTCATAAAAAATTAATAAAAACAAATATCACAAAGAAAGTGTTTAATACTTAAGAAGTAGCCTCGTATGTATTTTGCTACATTGCAGCCCAAGATGCTGCTTAAGAATGGTTCCACAGCTAGCCACAGACATTTCTCGCCCTGTCAAGGGATACTTGCTTCAACAAGATGGTTCTGTGCAACCAGTGTCACCCACGTATTACCCTTGTTGATAATGTTATTGTTAGCTAATGCTGGATTTCTAACAATGAAGTCATTAATCCTCTTGCTCTCCAATATTTTTCACTGATGGATGAGGCACTAGAATTGGAGAGAATTGCAGTAAAAGTAACAGCGTTTTAGAGAGCACCTAAATGTTATGTTTTGGTGCTCACATCGCTCTCTCACAACCCCCAGAATGTCTGGAGGACCACACCTGTCGTTGGTTTACGGGTCACACCGACATGACCAGGAGACTTATCAAAACAAATGCTCCGACCACATCCTCTGATTACCAATCAGAGGACGCATTACATACCATGACAGGTCAGCATGTTAGGGGTTAAGAGGTTATAGAGAAATGGAATGGTTGGAAAAATAAAGACTCCCTAGCCCTCGTGTACCCTAATAGCATTGGGGTCGGAAGAGAACAAGAGATGACCAAGGTAAGGTCATAAGGTCAGATAGAAAAGCTACAATGAGGAGCAAATAATAATTGATAATATATAATTGATTCCAAACAGCAAAGTATTACTGAAACTTACATGAGTCTCAGTTTCATTTGGACAACCCTCATGTTTCCCTTGTTTAGATTTAAGGCATATAAAAGAACCTCAAGCTTGATAAAGTGGCCTCTGAGCAAAATTAAAGTTTTTTATGCCCAATACAGAACGGAATGCTGAGAGCCATGGCAGTTTAAGGGAATCCACAAATAAAACCTCAATTTATTTCCCCATATAAAATAATGTAGCATTCAAAATAAACCTCTGAGAAGAAATTATGTGCATTGGTATACTAGAGAAACTGTATGTCAATGAAAGTATTATAACACATGGATTGTATAACTGCAACTATGCAGTTGATGTGATGAGTACTGTGGTCAGGGTGGGTACACATTATTTTATTTAATGCGCAGGTTGTAAATTTTAAAATTGTGAAGTAATTAAAGCTCTACTTATTTAGTGTAGCTTAGATATTCATAATATTTTGCTTCACAGCTCCATCTTTGTTGTTTCCTTATTATAGATCAATGCACATTTTATTCTAAACTAGCAATCACAGATATTTTGAGCATAACGTCATAATATATTGGTTTCTCTTATACAAAAAACACTTACCAACACTTTTTCTTCTCTTCCCACCTCTAGGCACTGCATTGGGGGGACACACTGTCGAGGAAACAAGTAGCCTTTGCTCTTCTTCAAACTTATGTAAATCTGCATCATCTTCTTTAGACATTGCTCCATTCTGTAAGTGTTTGATCATAATGAATGTTACTATTATATAACATGCACAGCATTTCTGAGGACTGCAGAGTGGATCTGAACTAAGATTCAGATTCAGATTCAATTTATTCATCCTCAGATCAAATACATGATATTGCATATATTGGGTGTGTAAAACAAAATATTAACATCATTTCTTAAGAGATACAAAATAGTACAATTTTATAGTAAGTATAGAAGTAGTACATTTTACATAATAATTTACAACTCTTCTAAGCTGTATATACATTTACTCAACAAGTATTCTTTTAATTTACTTTTAAATTTTGATTTTGAGAGATCAGTCAAAATTTTAATCTCATTAGCTAGTTTGTTGTGGAATTTGATCCCTCTGAAACAAATATCCTTTTCGCTGGCACATTTGCTAACATTATACATGTGATAGTCAGTATTGTTGCTTGTGCTATAGCTGTCAATTTGGTTGTTTCTTATCAGTGCAAGCCTATTAGTTACAAATAGTATAGTTCTATACGCATAAAGAGAATAGATTGTGAACATCTTTTGTTTTTTTAATGTCTCCCTGCATGATTCCCTTACTTTTAGGTTGTAAATCAGTCTGATGGACTTCTTCTGTAGTATATTTAAGATGCTCTTGGGCTCGAAGCCCGAGAGCATCTTGAATATGTTCGTCGCCAGGAAAGCTTCAAATCATATTTTTCTTCTGTAGTATTAACAATCTGTCCATGTAACATTTTGTAGTTGCCCCCCATACTTCAATTCCATAACTAAATTGTGGATATAGGCATCCAAAATAGATCATCCGTAGAAGCATAGTGTCTTTATAACTTTGAAAATATCTGATTAAGTATATGGATTTACTGCTAGTATTACATATATGACCTATATGGTTAGCCCACAATACCTGCTTATCTACTATTATTCCATGAAACCTGCAAGATTTTACTTCTTCAATGTGCTATTATTTATTTTTAAGTCTATATTAGAGGAGGTTTTATTTGATGTACTGGACCACATTACTTAGTTTTTAACATGTTACATTTTAGATTGATGGATTCAAAATATTTAACTAGTGTATTAGCAGTGTAATTTAGGTTTTCATTGTCTTGCTCCAGCAAATGGCAGTTGTGTCATCCGTGTAAGTTATGACAGCTGTATCTTGTGATTAGATAATATCGTTGACATATATAATGAAAAACAGAGGTCCTAATACTGTACCTTGAGGTACACCATATTTTATGGTTTCTATTTTTGATTGTATTTTGTTTACAAATTTCCCTGTTTTGTGGTTTACTATTGTGTATTGCTTCTGGCCATTTAGCTAACTAGAAAACAAATCTAGGGGAAGACCCCTTATCCCATAACTCTGTAGTTTATGTATAACGATTTCATGATCAACACAATCAAATGCTTTAGAGAGGTCAAAAAATAATGAGCTTACCTTATCGTTGGATTCAAATTTGTTTGTAATTTCATGTACATACTGTAGGACTGCGGAGACTGTGGAATGACCCTTTCTAATCCCATGCTGAAAATCATGTAGTATGTCATGTTTATTTAAAAATTCAATTAATCTTTCTAATAAAATTCTTTCTAAAAGCTTAGCCATTTCAGATGTTAAGGTGATCGGCCTGCAATTATTAATGTCTTGTTCATCCTCGTTTTAAAATAGCGGTTTGATTAATCCTAGTTTTAGGATTTCAGGAAATTGTCCCTTTTTAATGGAGCAATTCATCAAGTGTGTTAAGGGTTTCACAATAGCAGTTTTACATTGCTTTAAGATAATTGGACTAATGTCATCCCACCCACTACTTCTTTTGTTAGACAGTTTGCTGATTATTTTGGATATTTCATTTTCAGATGTTGGCTTAAGGAATAATGATGATTTAATACTAATTTTCTCATTACTATGTACATATATTTTTGGGGATGGTGTATTATATGAAGCTACATTTATGAAGAACTCGTTGAATTTTTGACATATGGTTGCTGGATCTTGCACTAGTTTACCATCTATTTTTAAATGTATGTTTTGGTGTAGTTTACTTGTTCTCTATAAGCAGTTATCCTTGCATTTTGAAGACTTTATATATTTGCACTTCGCCTCTTTGTATTTATTTTTATAGTGGTCAGAAAGTGTATTTTTACATATCTTCTTCTAGGGGATATGTGAATGGCAACCACAAGGTACCCAAGCTGAGCAGAACATTACTTCCACTTACTGGTGTTTTGCTCCTCACTGTAACTTTTCTATCTGACCTTACCTTGGTCATCTCTTGTTCTCTTCCGACCCCGATGCTATTAGGGTTCCTGAGGGCTAGGAAGTCTTTATTTTTTCAACCTCTCCATTTCTCTAATTTCTCTATAAAACTTTAACCCCTAACATGCTGACCTGTCATGGCATGTAATATGTCCTCTAATTGGTAATCAGAGGATATGGTCGGTGAATTTATTTTGATAATTTTCCCGGTCAGGTCAGTGAGACCCGTAAACCAACGACAGGTGTGGTCCTCCAGACATTCTGGGGGTTGTGAGAGAGCAATGTGACCGCCAAAACATAAAAATATGGTGCTCTCTAAAAAGCGGTTACATTTACTGCTAAGTCTCTTCAAGAGGAAATGGATCGAGACCACCTTCAAATATGCCCGGCCACTTCTAGTGCCCCATCTATCAGTGAAAAATATTGGAGAGCAAGAGGATTAATGACTTCATTGTCAGAAATCCAGCATTAGCTAACAACAACAACATATAGGGCACACATGTCTTTCATTTCTCCTTTAGATTTAGCTACCTCAAGTGGCAATTTAATCTTTTTGTTCCTAATGTTATTTATTCTAACGTTTTTGAGTGGGCATGCACCTTCAAAATGGGTCCTAAACTTACTATAAAATGCATTCCATTTATCGTTTACAGTTGTTTCTTGAAAAATGCTTTCCCAGTTTTCAGTTGTTAAGGTATTTACAAGGTTAGCTATATTTTCTTCAGTCATGCTTCTGCACGTCCTAATCTCTTCTATAACTTTATCACAACATACAGTATTGAAATGTGCCAACTGAGCATAATGATCCAAAATATGAGCATTTACTACATTAGTTGATATTTCCTGTATATTAGATGCTATGTGGTCAATAGTAGATGAACTATTAGGTGTTACTCTAGTTACTCAAGATCTGGTTTCTGTAATTGAGACTGGCACCTGTTATATTACAATACATTGCCAATAAATGTTTTGTTTCAGTTTTTTATGGAAGTACTCGTATATAATCTTAGCATTTTCTGACTGATTTCAACAATGACTAAAAAAAACACCTCAAAGAGGGAAGGTAGTAATTGGTACACTCTTTATTTAGGGTATTTAAAAATCTGTTTATTCTATGCTATGACTTGTCAAAAAATTATGTGATGTATGCACACACATGACTTTCTCTACTCACTGTTGTACATTTTCTTTTTAATTAACATCCTCCAACATAGTGTCATATTGGACAGTGAATTAATGAAAAGGGATGAAAAGATGCTCAAATGAGCCTCAGATTCATAGAGCCTTAATTTACCCGACATTTGTCTTCTCAGGATAAGGGAAAACCTCGGAAAAAACCTTATCCGGATAACTCACGCTAAGTGAGATTCAAACTGGTGACCTCTTGGATGTGAGGCAGACACGCTACCACCATGCTACAGAGGCAGGCTATCACTGTTGTACAAACTATACTTAAAAGCGCTTATTCTTCTATCTACTTCATGTTAAATGAGAAAGACATTCGTAGAGTCAAATCTTTTAAGACTAGTTGCTATGTCATGTTCTTGACATTCATTCTCTGTACATGGCTAGGACATACAAAAAATTAATAATGTCCTCCTATTGACAAGAACATAAATTTGAAAATTCAAACAAATAACAAAGAATATTTAAAAAATTGTTATCTCTAAAAAATGTATTTGGCATAAATTGTATGGTTTAATGACATCTACATTTTTTGTAAGGTAGGATTTTGTCTTCCCTTATGGTTTACCAACTGTGCCAACATCTCTTAGAATAAAGAGAACTTCAGAGGCTACTCCTAGAAAATTCAAGATATACATTTCATTTGTCATAAAAATTATCTGTTGTTAGCTAATGCTGGATTTCTGACAATGAAATCATTAATCCTCTTGCTCTCCAATATTTTTCACTGATGGATGGGGCACTAGAAGTGGCCGGGCATATTTGAAGGTGGTCTCGATCCATTTCCTCTTGCAGATTACATAGAGGACAGAGTGGTGAAGAATATATCCCAATTCTGTTTAAATGTTTTGCTAGACAATCATGTCCTGTAATCAACCTGAAGGTTGCAACTGCTGTTTTTCGAGGATACTCAGGAATTACTGTTTGAATGTTTGGTAGTTCTCATCTTTTATTTTTTGATTTTTCATAGTAATATTTTTCAATAATTTTTTTGAATTTAGAGTTGACTAATCTTTTAGCTGCATAAAATAGTAGATTAACTATAGATTTCTGTACACTGCCGGTACCCTTTTTTGCAAGAAACTCAGCTTTCTCATTACCACTCAGTCCACAGTGAGCTGGTATCCATTGGAAGACTAGGTGTTTTTGAAGTGCGGTTAGATGGGTAAGGATTTTCCAACATTCTATAATTGTTTGGTTTTTGGTGACAACTTGGAAGTAATTGCTATAATTGCCGCCTTGGAATCTGAGAGAATAACTGCTTGATGAAAATGTGAAATTCTATACCAGAGATTTTGTAGGGCCATTCGAATTGCTTCAATTTCTCCATCAAAGTTTGTAGTTCCATAACTTAAAGATTTGTAATAGGAAAAGAGGTGACACGTGACTCCAGCCCCTGCTCCATCTCGGTTATAAAAATTATAAAAATTATCTTACATGCAGTATTTTAATAAAAATCATTAGATATACCTTGAGAAAATCAAAATTTTTCTATGTGAAGGGTAGTTTTGGGTAAAGTGTAGGGAAAGTAATATTATGCATCATAAACAAACATGTACTTAGTTTAGATAGCTGTACAGGTCATGGAACACTTTATTGGACAAAGGAAGTCATATGATAGCTTTATAATAAACTCATCTAACAATTGTAAAGCAGCATGGAGGGTGAGTCATAAAGGAACAAAGCAGATATCAATTTTGGAAATAGAAATAGAAACTCTTCTCTGTCTGCTGAGAATCTTATTGAATATTTTATTAATGTTTTTAAGACTGTCTCATGATAGTTCTGTTGATATCGATTAGATAAAAAAAAATTAATAAAAAAGATTAATAATAAAAAATATTAAGATTAATAATAATGATAATGATAACGATAATAATAATAATAATAATAATAATAATAATAATAATAATAATAATAATAATAATAATAATAATAATAATAATAATAATAATAATAATAATAATAATAATAATAATAATAATAATAATAATAACAATAAATAATGCATATGTATATATTATTTTCTTATTAAAAGACTAATTGGCATAATTCAGGCATGTCAAGGTCTCCTATACATGGCTACAGGTCTCCTTGTGCCAGATAGCATGCCAAGAGACAATCAGTGCCTCTCCTGTGCAAGTAGGTTACTGTTAGCTAACTCTGCTATTGGTCTCTTTGCTCACTCCAAATGCTCTATCTAAGGGTGCACAAGCCATACATCAGGAAGTAAATATTTCAATCCAAAGTGGGAAAAAAATTTTTTAATTGATATTGTTATTAAAATCACAAACAGGATCTGGGTAATACATACTTGGGGATTTTAATCTACGAAAGTAGTGGCAACATAGTTCTCAAATCGCAGGAGAGCGGGTATGAGCCAATAGGATATAGGGGCGACCAGGTGACTAATGTCATGTGCATTGGTCGAGCTGCCAGTTGGGAGTGTGTTGTTGCTGTGTAGCGTGGAAGTGAACAGTGTCAAGTGCATCGGTCTAAAGCATGTTTACCAAAGGCGATCAGCATTCGTTGCTTAAAGTTGAGGTTGCCCATGGCAAAAATGCTATCGAGGATTATGTATAGCCTTTGGTGAGAATGCACTACCGTACAGGACAGCTGCATGATGGGTCAAGGCATATGGTGCGGGTCGGACTGAGACTGTGGATTTGCACTGCACAGGTTGACTGCCTATTCCTTAAGATCAGATTGACATCATGAGTGGTCTTGTTGCCGTGGACCATCGATGGACTGTCTGGGACTCATCCTTAGAAGTTTGTCTCAGTCATCAAACGGAGTGGCACATCCTGACAAAATGACTTCACCTGAGGAAAACTGCATCCTGTTGGGTTCCAGATCGACTCACCGAGGTACAGAAATGGCACCGGTATGTACTAGCTGGTATCCACCTGGACAGATACTGCAATGAAGGAGAAGCATTTCTGTACCTTATTGTTGCCATTGATGAGACGTGAGCATGAGCCTACGAGCCGAAATTAAGGCATCAGTCGAATAAATGGTGTCACCCAGCTTCACCACGTCCACAGAAAGTTTGACAGGAACTCATTTGGGTGAAGTGGATGCTGATTGTGGCATACGACTATGAGGGGGTTATTCTTACACATGCTGTGCCTGAGGAACAAACCGTTAACAGTGACTACCATTGCCAATTTCTGGGGTGACATCTGTGTCTAGCTATGTGGTGCAAACGTCAACATTTATTGCGAGACAATCACCCAAATGTTTTGCATGACAGCACACGTTGTCATGTTGCAAACAATGTCCAGCTCTTATTGTAACTGTGATGTGGAGGTGTTGGAACACCCTCTGTACTCACTAGACATGAGTTCTTGTGACTTTAACCTGCTTCTGAAGTTGAAGGAACCCCTTCGAGGCTACCAATTTCCTGACGTGGCATCTGTAGTCTGTGCAGCAGGGTGCTCCGTCGCAACCATCAACAGAGATCACCTTGCTAACGACCCCAATAGCTGTCCTACATGTGACAAAAGGTCAGAGACTTTGCGGGTGACTACATTGAAGGAATGTAATGCAATGTACCTGTGAGCCCAATAAATATTGTGTTGTATCAATGTTACCACTACTTTATTTACAGCCCTCGTATATGGGAATGGTAAATCTACCTGATTATTTTACAGACAATTTTTGTATTTATCCTATTATAAAGCAGGCCATGACACTGTCTTTTTTAAAAACTCTCTCAATATTTTCACATAAATGATGAAGAAGAGTTCAGTCTGCACTTCACATTGTAAAGAAATTTAAAATGCATTACAATCCAGGCCGCACTCTTGCTGTAGACGAAGCAATGACAGGTTTCAAAGGGAGGTTTCATTTGAAGTAATATATGCCCAAGAAACCTAGAAGACGGGGAATGAAAGTTTGAGGCATTCAGACAGCAAAAATGAATACTTCCTAGACTGTATGGTATACCTTGAAAAAAAAAAGACAAGAAAGACAGTGAGCAGAAGCTAGGAGAACAAGTTGTTTGGAAATATGTCAAAAGACTATACAGGTCAGTGGTATCATATTTATTTTGACAATGTTTTTAGCTCCACAAGAATAACACCTACAATATATTTTAAACAGCAGATAATTTCTCCAAAGCTGATTTTCTTGCAAAAAAGGGTACCAGCAATGTGCAGAAGTCAATAGTTAATTTACCATTTTATGCAGCTAAAAGATCAGTCAACTCTGAATTCAAAAAAATTATTGAAAAATATTACTATGAAAAATCAAAAAATAAAAGATGGGAACTACCAAACATTCAAACAGTAATTCCTGAGTATCCTCGAAAAACAGCAGTTGCAACCTTCAGGTTGACTACAGAACATGATTGTCTGGCAAAACATTTAAACAGAATTGGGATATATTCTTCACCACTCTGTTCTCTATGTGATCTGCAAGAGGAAATGGAGCAAGACCACCTTCAAATATGCCCGGCCACTTCTAATGCCCAATCCATCAGTGAAAAATATTGGAGAGCAAGAGGATTAATGACTTCATTGTCAGAAATCCAGCATTAGCTAACAACAATTTCTCCAAAGCGCCAGGTTGATCACTGTTCAACTTTCTCTACCCACTATATTTTCTTACATATTTATCCTATAAATTATTCATAAAAGCACTTGTTTTTCTACTCCTTGTTTAGTATAACTGATATTTTCCAAAACTGTTTTGGTGCAAATTTTGTTGCAACTGCATAGAAACATGCAGAATGATATGACAGTCAAATGTTTAAAAAGAAGCTTGCTACATGTATTCTGGGCTTGGTATTTGAAACACCCTTTAAATGGTTTGATGAGAAACAAAAGAACAGGTGTTGTTGTTGTTGTTGTTGTTGTTAGCTAATGCTGGATTTCTGACAATGAAGTCATTAATCTTCTTGCTCTCCAATATTTTTCACTGATGGATGGGGCACTAGAAGTGGCCGGGCATATTTGAAGGTGGTCCCGATCCATCTCCTCTTGCAGATCACATAGAGGACAGAGTGGTGAAGAATATATCCCAATTCTGTTTAAACGTTTTGCCAGACAATCATGTCCTGTAATCAACCTGAAGGTTGCAACTGCTGTTTTTCGAGGATACTCAGGAATTACTGTTTGAATGTTTGGTAGTTCCCATCTTTTATTCTAAAGAACAGGTGTAGTATTACAAAAATGTGTTGCTTGGATTACTGCAAAATAGTACCAACCAACAAGAAACATCTTGTGACTTAAGTTATAAAAAGTTTTTTATAACAGACTGTGTGTCTTAAGAAGCTCTATATCTTTTCTGAGATAAGCTTTTGACTATGTCCTATGATTTCGTAGTTATACAAGGTTGAATTAGAATGAATCACAAATATTCAGAGAAAATTTACGATTATATTTTTTTCCAGCAAACATTTAGTACTTTAATCAAAACCATTTGAGCAAATTTTTAGAAAAATTAAAAATTAGCATAAGCTTTTTACATATAATTTGGTTTGGGGAAGAGGAGATTTCATTTTTGAAGATATAAAATTCAAGTACCAAATTTTGTGCTTATCCACTTCTTATTTTTGAGTTATGCTGTTTTCTCTCTCTCTCTCTCACACACACACGCACGCACGCACGCACGCACGCACGCACAAACAAACACACACACACAAGGAACCTTTTCTAAAAAATACCTTTTTTGGGGCCCAGGGGTCTCGAAATGGATATTTACAGTGATATCTCAAAATCAAATTTCTGGGGAGTTGTAATAGTTCCTGTAATTACTATAAAGTTGAGTAATAAAGAAAGTAAAAAAATTTATTTTGTATTTGCAACATTGGGATGCACTACGTTTTTAAGACAGTAAAACTATATTAACACTTACAGAAGTGTCTATATTTGTCATTGATTTCAATGCTTTACGAAGTTGCCATTTCACATCCCGATCAGTCTCTTTGTTGTTAAGTTTTCTCACACATGTCTCCAGTTGATTTAACAACTTATGATCACCACCAGACAAAACCATTGCCTTTAGCCTTGGCATTAAGGCCACAACCATCAACCTAATATTTGGCACAGAATCATCTGAAACCAAAACAATTTATAATACAATAAATCAAAGGTATAATTGAACAAAATGTGACAAGAAAATGTAAGTCTAACTTATACTTTACTAAGCTGCCACCTGGAGATATAAATCTGCTACTAATATTATTTTATTCACTTAAAAATATTAAATAACAATTTCTATTAGGCATTTTCATGGTTCATCAGGGCAAATTACAAACAGCTGGAAGAAAAACAGGTCTATCAAATCATTTTGGGCATACAAGTCAGTTTAATACAGAGCACAAAATATGCAATATTTAAGTGAATATTAAGTTGAGAATCTTAACACCCAAAACTGCAGTGCAATGGAAACATTTTAATGGACAAACTCCATAATGAGCATATCCCAACTACTTATAACAACTTTGTATGCATAAAATAAAAAAGATCTCTTACAGAAGTTTTGTGAGTTCTAAAACTGTGAAAGAGAAATAATACCAATGGGGAACCAGTCTCAGGACTACCCTTAAGGGAGGGTTGGTAGGACATGTGTTGGAAGGTTGAAAAGGAGCTTAGGAATAGAATATGAGAATCCTATTTCTAACATTATAATAGATTTGTTATTTTCCCTCATTGAAACATTACTATTTCTTATTATTGTACAAATTATGTAGAACTAGATGACAAACAGAGGGATGTTTGGGACCTGATGATAAACATGACTCAAAATTTGTTGGTGAAACTGGCCAGTCTTGGGGGCGCTGTGGCCAAACAGAGTGTTCGCCAACCACCTAGGCAGCCCGGGTTTGATCCCAGGGCCCCACATGTGATAGTATTTGTGGTAGACGAAGCAGTGTCAGGGTAGGTTTTCTCCAGTCTCCCCCGCCACTCATTCCATCAATTGCTCCATTATTCATCTGCATTTCATACCATCCTTTTCCTCACTATCATACCTGGTGTTTGGCTGACCATGCACTTCCAGGTCTTCACTCTGTCCAGTCCATAGGTTCCTGTGTTCCCCGACAGGCGTCTGACCCTAGGCATTGGCTTGTAAGTCCTAGGGGGTGTAAGTCCTGCAGAAGGGAGGGTAATCAGGTGAAGAAGAAGAAGTTTTACAATATGAATATGTATGTATCTACTGTGAAATCAGATCAAGTGATAGGATATTGAGTGACAATTTGCATCTGATGCTTTTCAACGCTTATGTTAACACTTGTTTTAGTGGTGAGGAAATTTGATTTTCTAGGGGTGAGATTGAGTAGTAATGGGAGATGGAATAATAACAAGATTAATGCTTTAGCTAAGGGAAAACTAGCAATCAATGCTATAAGATCATATCTATGAAAGATACCTGAAATACAAGTGGCTAGAAAGGATATAAATGACAGTGGTGGAAGCAAAAATGGCCTATGGGGGTAGAGATTTGGGGAAGTGAGGAGGGATGGGATGAGCTGGATAGAATAAATAGATTATTTTGCAAACAGGTACTGGGTTTACCCACATCAATGTCAAATGGTGCAATACTGATGGAAATGGGAAGGGTGGGTAGTAAGGGAATGATTGTGGAAAGGATATTAAAATATTGGTATAGAATAAGATCAATGCAAGAGCAGTATATTTTGAGAGAGTGTTTAATAATGCAGGAAGGAGACCCTAACAGGATGAACTGGGTTCAGTGATTGAAGAGAATTCTACAGGAAATTGGAATGGGGAATATATAGGAACAGAGGGAGGGATGAGTTGGGGGTTTCTGGAAAGAGGTAAGGGATAGAGTGGAACTATTTCAAAGTCTTAGAGAAAATAAAAGTTTAGTAATACATAATCAACTAAAGGAGGAGAGGGGGCAGTAGTAGTAGTAGAGCTTTAGGACGCACAACTGCTACAATCATTAGTGCCCAAACAGAACAAACCTGCAGGTCTAAAACGTTAAAACATTAAAACGTCACCAAAACAGTACCAGCAACCATAAAAGTAGAACGAAACAGACAACACTAGTGGAGAGAAATGAAACCGAAGCTCACGATCATTTAAAAATAAAAAAAGTAAAATCAATGAGTCAAATACGGTCGCGCAGGCCACTAAGGCGAATAAAATTCAAAAGACGTTCTGCGTCACTTAAAGTATCTGCCAGCACCTCAGTAAGGGTGAGCGGCAGACCCAAGGACACACGTAATCGAGTTAAAAACTGGCACTGAACTAAAACATGCCGCACCGTCAAAGGCTCATGACAATGAGCACAGAGCGGCGCGGCATCTGAAGATAAAAAGTGACCGTGACTAAAACGGCAGTGCCCGATGCGCAATCTGGTTAAAATCACTTCCTCTCGGCAACAGGCACGCGAGGAAGCCCTCTAGGTGATAGGAAGGGCCTTCACCTCCCTGAGTTTGTTCCTCTGAATATCCGACCACTCCGCCCCCGACGAGAAAAGATACAAGCGCGTAAAATCGTGCTAAAATCTTCAGAAGGAACAGAAGAGCTAAAACACCTGGGAGTTAAAACTGCTGCCTTAGCCGCAGCATCGGCAACCTCATTGCCCTCTAAACCTACGTGTCCAGGTACCCACAAGAAAGCCACGCTAGCGCCAGCACTAGCGAGGGAATGAAGGCAATCCTGAATACGCTGTACCAGGGTATGGTAATGGTACAGCGACCGTAGGCTCTGCAAAGCACTCAAAGAATCAGAACAGATAACCCAGCACTCTAAGGCTTGCCGACGAATGTATAAAAGAGCTTGGTAGATACCAAAAAGCTCTGCGGTAAAAAAAACGAGCACTGCACTAAAAGACGAAATTTAAAATTCGGGTGACCATGAGTAAAAGCACATCCCACTCTCCGATCTTTCTTCGAACCATCAGTGTAGATAAAAGAGCTCTGAGCAAACTGCCTCTGAAGGGCTAAAAAGGCGGAACAAGAACCGGAGCTGGGGTCATCGACTTCGGCATGGACATTAACCCCAGTTCGACAGGGGTTTCAGTTGAAGTTATGGCGGGAACTGCGTTTCGCCTTTGGGAAACGCCGCCGGTAAATCGATGTCCAAAGTCCGAAGCAGAGAGCGAAAACGAACACTAGGAGGTAGTAAGGCCAGGGAGTTCGTTGAGTATTGGCAGTCCAAGGAATTATTAAAGAACTAAAAGACAGATGACGCGACAAACTAGACAGTCTGCAGGCGTAGCTGCACAGAAAAACGTCCCGTCGATGAGACAGAGGAGGTTCAGCAGCTTCCGCACACAGGCTGAGAATGGGGCTCGTTGGAAAAGCGCCAATGCTCAACCGGATATCATGGTGATGAATAGGGTCAAACCGTTTTAAAATCGACGGTCGAACCGACGAATACACAATAGAACCGTAGTCAAGCTTAGATCGGACAAGAGAACGATATAGTCCTAAAAGAACGGTCCGATCTGCTCGTCAGGATGTGCCACTTTAAAACGCGTAAAACACTAAGAGAGCCTTCACACGTTGCCTTTAAATAAGAGATATGAGAAGACCGACTGAGCTTTTTGTCAAAAGTCAATCCCAAGAATGTCGTAGCGTCTGCGAAAGGAAGTGCATCTGGGCCAAGATGTAGAGAATGTGGAAGAAAGGCCTTGCGGCGCCAGAAGTTAACGCAGACGGTTTTCTCGACGGAGAACTTAAAGCCGTTTTCCATGCTCCAAGTGAAGAGGCGGTTAAGGCAGAGTTGGAGGCGCCGTTCTAAGAGACTAGTCCGCCGAGAGCTGGATTAAATAGCAAAATCATCGACAAACAAGGAAGATGAAACACCAGCGGGAACGGACTCCACAATGTGATTGATTGCAACAGCAAATGGTGTGACGCTGAGTACCGAGCCCTGCGGTACTCCGTTCTCTTGAGTAAAATAACGGGACAAAGACGAGCCCACCCGTACCGGAAAGACTCTATCCCGCATAAAATCACTAATAAAAGGGACGATGGTGGCCTCGCGCCAAACGGATGGAAAAGTAGAAGTGTGCCAGATATGGTTAATATACTTCTAAGAGATACTGTTTATCAGTCAAAGGGAGCTGCTGCAGCATGACAATATGAACACCATCCGGCCCAGGGGCGGAGGGTCGCGAAAAAAATAAGGGCACTCTACAGCTCCTGCATGGTAAAATAGGCGTTATAACACTCGCGGTTAGGGGAATGGAAGGAAAGTTTCTGCGACTCAACCCGGTTCTTGATGGGCAAAAACTGCGGCGGATGTGACGAGCTGGAAAAACCAGCAAATGCGTTACCCAGAGCGTTAGCAACATCCCTGGGGCAAACTAGGATGTCATTTGGAAGCCGCAAACCAGGAAGAGCGGAACGTGAGACCTTGCCGGCCACACGGCGAAGCTTCTCCCACACGACAGTCGACGGTGTGGCACGATTAAAAGACTCCACAAAGCGACGCCAGGACGCCCGCTTACTATCCTGTATGATGCGACGAGCCCGGGCGCGTAAACGCTTGAAGTTGACCAGATTATCAAAGGTAGGGTGGCGACGGAATAACTGTAGCTCAGCCCTCCGTGCACGAATCGCCGCCGGCATTAATCGGTCCACCAAGGGACGTGTAAACACCACGGGCGGACACACGACCGAGGCGGCAGCGGAATTAATCACAAACGTAAGATGAGCCACCATCTGGTCAACATCAGGGAAGAGGTGGTCGTCAAAGTCGGCTAAGCTGGAAAAAAGGGGCCAGTTCGCTTTGTGGAGCTGCCAGATGGGTACACGTGACGATGGCACATAGTGGGAAAGGAGGCTGATTAGGCAGGGAAAACGGTTGCTAGAGAAGGTGTCAGAGACGACGTTCCACGCAAAACGATGTGCAAGCTGTGCTGAACACACAGATAAGTCTAAATGAGAGAGACAGCCTGTAGAAAGAGAAACAAAAGTAGGTTCACCAGTATTAAGAAGGGAAAGATTGTTGCGAGTGAAAAACTCAGAAAGGTGCGTCCCCCTTGTGCAAGCCCGAGGCGAGCCCCAAAGTGGGTGGTGGGCATTAAAATCTCCCGACAAACGGTATGGTGCTGGGAGCTGGGACACCAGGTCTGACAGGTCCGCAATGGCGAAGGGGAAGCACGGTGGTAAGTAAACGGAACAGAGGGTGAAACAAAAGCCAGGGAAGCGCAAGGTAACAGCAACAGCTTGCAGAGTAGTAGTGAGCATGAGAGGCTGGTAGAATACGTCGTCACGAATGAGAATCATGACACCTCCATGAGCAGGAGTACCAGGTTCCGGTGCGCGATCAGCACGCCCGGAATGAAACCAGGGAATATGAAGGAGTCCTGCAGGCGAATCTTAGTCTCCTGGAAGCACAGGATACTAGGAGACAGCGAGGCTGTGAGTAATTGAAGTTCAGCCCTATGAGTACGTAGGCCACGTGCATTCCACTGTATGATTGACATGTGGAGGAAAATGGGAGAAGCTGTTTAGAAGGGTCACTTAATCGTCGGCTGCTGCTTCAGCTTGCTCTTCTGGTTCCTCGTGGGACTAGGGCTTTTGGAAGGAGGTGGTTCCTCTTCCATTGGCTCCTCGGTAGGAAGAGGTTCAGGTGTACTGGCGATCGAAGTTAGCGCTTCAAAACGGTTACTGGTAGACGTGGGAGGAGATGACCGCTGGACGCGACTGCGCCCTCTCCCATTTTGAGAATGTGCTCTGCGAGATGGAGAGGGGGAAGAGGCCGTAGGAGGATCCGGGCGACGTGTAGGGGCCAGAGGATCCTTCAAAAAGTCGGCACGTTTAGGCTGGATCTTGAAGTGGCGCGTGTCCGTACTTATATTGATCGTTTTAAGCCTGCCAGAGTTAGAAGGACGACCTGGAGTGTTAGAAGGAGCGACGGCGGTGTATGTTATAGTGCTCGTCTGAGTACCCATGTCGCCTTTAGGCACTTGGCTGGAGACCACGGAGCTGAAGGTACCGAATTTCAATAAGGTAGGCTAACGAGCAAGATGTCGTTTGCGGACCTCGGTAAAAGAAAGACGTTCTTTTACCCGTAGCTCATGGATAGCCTTTTCGTCCAGATAACGTGAACAATCGCGCGAAGAAGCAGCATGGGTACCTCGACAATTCACACAGAAGGCGCAGATGGACAAGCCCCTTCGTAAGCGTCCTTCCCACACTGAACGCAAACAGGGATGGTGGTCTTGCAAGATAACTTAGTGTGGCCGTAGCGTTGGCACTGAAAGCAACGCATAGGTCGTGGGAAATACAGATGAACGATAATTACTTCATACCCTGCCTTAAGTTTGGTTGGGAGATCCAGCCAATCGAAGGTGATGAGCAGGGTGTTGGTAGCCACCGGGACACCATCCCTCAGCATATGCACTCGATGAACTGCGGTTACACCCTGGTCCGCAAGATAACCCTTGATCTCCTCCTCCGCCATACCATCCAACAACTGGGTGGTGATGACACCCTTGGTATAATAAAGACTGTGATGCTTTTCCACCCGGATAGGATACCCATGAAGAAGCTTCGCCTTCAAAATCTTCTCAAACTGCATAGAAGTAAAAGTCTCAACAAGCACCGAACAATTCCGAAGTATAATACAAGATTTCACCGGACCGGCAATTTTATCAAGACCTGACTGAATGATAAACGGGTTGACCTTGAGAAATGTCTGAGCCTCTTCTGATCTGTGGACAACTAGGTAACGAGCCGTTGACACGTTTACCTCTCTTTCTTCTAGTACCTGACATGTTTGATGTTACTGTTTGCCATAAAATAGCAGCATAAATTTCAACCCCCAGTGCTCCCCACCCACCATGGAGCCCAACAAGGGGTCATCCCACTGGGTTGACAGGGTTACACAGGGGATATAACGGGATCACCGTCCCACTCACCCTGGAGTTCAGTGCAATACCTAATCCTGGCCGGCTGACTAGAGTTGGGTTAGTCCCTAGCCTCCCATTTAGGTGAAGCAGAAACCAAAGTGGTGTGTTGGAAATGTGCACCCTCCCCGGATTCAGAAAACAAAAAACTGTCCCGGGCTCAGATACGCACCCCTCAACCACCAGGATAATCCTTTCCACTGACACTGGTCTCCACGCACGGCCTACACGTGGGTGGGCGATTTGAGTGGCTCCCTCACCACGAGGAGGAGCCCACATCGAGGGAGTCAGTTGGCTCGGGGCCCCAGGTGCACCAAACCTGGACCTACCATAGTAGGTCCCCCTGGGGCAGGAGGGGGCAGAGAGAAGTATGTGGGTGTAAGTAATAGGATGGGAAAGGAAAGTTTGGCATGGACCAGATTAAGTATACATAGATTAAGAGGAGTTAGAAAGGGAGTGAGCTTGGATATATATTCTTTATGTGGGGAACGAGACAACAACTTTCATTATATAACAGAATGTGAAGAAACAAGGTTGTGGAGGGAACAGTTTATGCCAAAAAACTGGGGGAAGGAGCAACAAATAAGTTATGAAAATTAAGATAATGAAGTTAAAAAATTTGATGTGTTCCGCTCACATGACTTTCTCTACTCTTGTACTAGCCATTCTTACAAACTCTTATTCCTATATCTTATTCATGCTAGTTGATGTAAACATTTGCACAAATTATCTTATTGCATATTTCCTTGTAGGTGCAAGGGGAATATGGGAATACAGTAGGCCTTGAGCGATAGTCAAATCTTTTAAAGCTTTCAGATTCCGTTCTCTTTGCATGGTTAACATGAAAAAATGAATAACAATTTTCCATTTGACAGAAGTATAAGTTCTCCAAAACTCACACAAATAGCAAGGAATATCTCCGAAATGGTTCACTCTACAAAAGAAAAAAGTATTTACACATGAATCGTATGTTTTGGCAAGATTTACATTTTTTGTATAGTAAAATTTGGTCTATCTCTTACAGTTTACCAGTTAAGCAAAAGTCATCCAGAGTAAACAGGACTACATGGGCTATAGCCAGAAAATTCAAGATATATGTTTCCTTTGTCATAAAAATATTTCAAACATATGGCATTTTAGTCAAAATTGTTAGAGCCATTTTCAAGAAAATCAAAATTTTCCATGTAAAGGGTGGAAAAATGTTCTACAAAATCTTCGTGTCCCATCCTTGAAAGACATTAAACTTAAATGCTAACTTTGGTTTTTAACCAACTTTTCGTTTTTGAGTTATGCTGTCCACAGACTGACAGACACACAGACAGACAGAGAGACAGACAGACACGCACACAGACCTTTTTCTAAAAATGCTTTTTTTTTCATTCAGGGAGCCTCAAAACATATATTTTCGGTAAAAACTTGACATTGAATTTTTGGGTGGAATACAATACTTCCTCTACTTAGGTAGTAGAGAAAGTAAAAAGGAAGGGGCACCTGTACTGGAAGCCAAGAAAGAAGTAATGGACAAAGGTCATGGAAGTCTGCACAAT
Source organism: Tenodera sinensis (assembly GCA_030765045.1). NCBI lineage: Eukaryota > Metazoa > Arthropoda > Insecta > Mantodea > Mantidae > Tenodera > Tenodera sinensis. The sequence goes on from CM060962.1 coordinate 129,472,421, forward strand.
TATTTAAGAGGATATAAAGCTATTAAGTAAATTTATGGCAAGAATAAGGTTGAAATGCTATAGGAAACTAAATAGAAATAATGTGGACCAGAGCAGCCCTAACCATACATAAATAACCACAGAGTTAAAATGTATGGTGGACCAAAGCATAAAATAGCAACTCAATGTAGGAAAAATATTGTAACATTGAATATAAGGTTTTATTGCAAATAAATATCTATCTTTCTAGCAGATTAAGGGAATAGCTGCTGGTTTTCAGTAGCTAAGGTGTGTAAATTCTAGCTGGTTTCCAGCTGTTGGCTTCCAATAGCTGAGATACTTGTAGGGAATATTATTATATTTAATTATACTTGTTTTATTTTATTTTGTTTTTAGTAGGTTAAATTGTATTGTTTTTAAGCATAAATAAAGTAATTCATTCAACACTTCTTTTATAAATTATTGATTTAAACAAATTCTGTAATACAGTTCAAACTTATGCTTAAAATGGTAATTATTATTTATTTATACCAACAAACTTACTGTTGGTGTTTTTAAACACACAAGCCGTGTGTGGGCAAAGTTTGAGAGGTAGAACTGGAACTTAAAAATCCAATGCCACAACTGGGATTTGAACCACAGACCTTCCGCTTATCAGGCGGCTGCTCTAACCATTGAGCTATTGTGACAAACTGCCAGAATGGCATTAAATTCTCAAACCAATACGAATAGCTCAATGGTTAGAGCAGCCGACTGGTAAGCGGAAGGTCTGTGGTTCAAATCCCAGTTGTGGTATTGAATTTTTAAGTTCCAGTTCTTCCTCTCAAACTTTGCCCACACACGGCTTGTGTGTTTAAAAACACCAACAGTAAGTTTGTTGGCATAAATAAATAATAATTACCATCTGAAGTTTATTTAATCCTGGGACATAAAGTACTTACAATAGTAAGTCACCATTGGGGTAATTTGTTTCTGATGTGAGACTGCCTTTGTGGTTTACCAGGAGAAAATATGAACTAGTCTGAGAATTTAATGCCATTCTGCCAGTTTGTCACAATAGCTCAATGGTTAGAGCAGCCACCTGGTAAGCGGAGGGTTTGTGGTTCAAATCCCAGTTGTGGCATTGAATTTTTAAGTTCCAGTTCTACCTCTTATCCTTAAAAGTTGTATTTTAAATCACTGCTCTCAAAGTATGGTTAATGATATAAGGGTACTCTCCACAATCACCATAAACCAAACCTACTGGTTTCCTTGAATATTCTCCTTTAGCAGCACATTGTGTGCTTCAAAAACTTAATCCAATTTTTTTCTGATGAACCTTTCACATTATCCTGAGAGAAGGGTTCCTCTGTTTTTCCAGAGCAAAGGTTGTCAGCAATACCACTAAATTGACACTGGCCACCCATACATGAGTTGATTTGACATAAAATATTGAGCTGGAATAATGTCATTTTAATGGGCAATTAGATTCCCTATAGCAAACATCAAAATGTTGCAAATGTGATTAGATAAGGCACCTCCATTTCTCCTTTCTTAAGAGCCTGCATATTTACGTCTACTGGCATCCCAATATGGTTTGAAGACACAATTGTAATGGATATAAATTTTTGTATTCTTCTCCCAAGGGTGTCTTTCTCATTAGTTTTCTGCTGAAGCTAACATATTTTTTAAATTCTTAGAGACAAGTAGGAAACAGACACAAAATTTGTAGCACCTTTAACTGATTTTAAACTTATAGCTGAAACTTTGAAAGGTAGAATCAGAACTGAAAAATTCAATGCTGTGAGCATTCTGCATAGAGCAGAAGATCCTTGGTTCAAATCCCGGCTATGGCATAAAATTTTTCAGTTCTAATTTTACTTTTCCAAGATTGCCTAGACATGGTTTGCATGTGTTAGAACAATTAATTATCATTAACTGGCCTTATAAATGGAAAACATAGCTGTAATATTGTGACAATGTTAAGATTACCTCATGACAAAAGCATTTATGCTATTTGTTATATTCACGGGATAATAACTTGAATATGCTTTGTATTTATCTGTGTTGAGTTTATTACAGAATCACAAGAGTGACTGAAGATTAAAATGGAGCAAATAACATCATGGCAATGGAAAGACAGTGAATGAAACTCTGGGGCTTTACCATCTTACAACTTCAAGAAGTATGGGATGTTAAACTCTATACGATGATTGACACTGGTGGGAGTACTTCTGCCTGTCATGAATACTTATTCAAAAGAATTACTAATGAAAAGCAAGCACAGTATCCACCAGTATGCAAAGTATATTATACTAAAGCCATAGGCAAGAAAAGCAAGCATATTAGGTATCAAGTGAGGTTACAAATTGAAATATATGATTGGGAATTTGATTTTGTAATGTTGGTGGTTCCTAAACTTACAACACCATTAATAATTCGCAAGTTAAATTTTTGGAAATCTAAAATAGATTATAAAACACATGAATTCACTATATACATTGGGACTATAAAACACACTATTAAATTCACAGAAGAAAAAACAAAAGATCACCAAGACAAGAAAAATGGGGAAGTAAACATAGACAAAAGATTTTTCCTTGAGAACATTTAAGTACATGAAAACAGAGTAGAAATGAATACAAAAATAGATGAACAAATGTTCAAAAATGATGTTAAAACTTGCAGTCACATATTTTGTATTGGGTGTAATGATGGAACCAAGTTCACACAATGAAAGCAAATCAAGGTACACAAATATTGCAAATAGTGAACAGCAAAATTGAGAAAATATATAACATTAATGATACTGAGAAAGAAAAACTAAGGAAACATTTGTTGTTGTTGTTTTCTAGTGCCTTGCATCTGGCAGTGAAGCCATTAGCATTCATGCTTTCCAATACTTTTGAACTTGTGAAAAATTTGCTGAATAATATAAAAATCTTCAATAAGAAACCAGGAACATGAGATGAATATGCCTATCGTTTTAAAGCAGTGACTACACACACACATAAATCCAGACTTATTCCATGCTCAATAACCAAACATGAGTCATTCCACGTCAAATCGCACAGAATATGGTAAAAATTGAATTTAATATCTCAGATTTTCTTGAAAATTTTTTGGTGCTTTGGAACAAAATACATTTGACCCATGTTTCTTCGTTTTATAAAAAAAATTTATTTTGGTAGATATTCATTTTTGAAATGTCCCAAAAATCATGTGCTACTCACTCTTTGATCAATCATACCCCCGATTGTAATCAAGTAAACCATAAACCAACGACAGGTGTGGTCCTCCAGACATTCTGGGAGTTGTGAGAGAGCGATGTGACCGCCAAAACATAAAAATATGGTGCTCTCTAAAAACCGGTTACTATTACTCTCTTCAATATCATCAGTGAAAAATATTGGAGAACAAGAGGATTAATGACTTCATTGTCAGAAATCCAGCATTAGCTAACAACAAATTACTTGATCTTTGGCTCAAATTAAAAATAAATCGCAGTATTTCGCGAGGTATTTATTAGAAAATTTTATTAATTATTATTAATATTTTATTTTATACGATTAAATTTTTAAGGTTAGATAATAAAACAAACTCGACCATTTAAAAATAAAAAAAAAAATAATAAAAAAAAAAACTAAAAACACACTGGTTTATTCAATATTCTCAGAAAAAAATCGGAATGGAGTCTCTAATAGTTCAGTTGTAATTAACTTACAAATCAGCACAGTGGACTCGTGTGGCAGCGGTGACGGCTACCGTAACCTTGCACAATTGGCACCTTCCATCACAACAACTGTTCACTGCTTGAGGTTCCATGAACATTATAACAGTACAGTAAGGAGAACACTGCTAGCTGACAGTATTATATGTACACTATTAGCATCTTCAGAATGCTTTAAAGTATGCATTTTAAACTAATGTTTCCATACAACACAAAACTTTAAATTTCTACTCATCTAACTCCTTTGAAAGAAAATTGTTTCACTAAAGCTTCAGTTTCTGACAAAGGAATGAAGGAGTGTGATTTTAAAGCATAGTTGGACCCATCGTTCTTGGCCCCTGACCTTGACTGGAAGTCCTGTAGGTGAACCCATAGCTTTTGTCTCTTTCATCAGCTCATATTGTATAATTCTGAAACCATGCACAACATGGGGAGGGAGGGCGAAGGTAATGATGTCTGCATGATCTGAGACAGTCCTTGCTAATTCACAGGTGCTTTTTAGTGCAGAGTGCAGTTGAAGATATAGTTGGATCTTTGTGGTAAGGAGTGAATATAGTGCATTTGTGAGACATTGATCATAGAGTAAATCAATTATGCCACCTGTACTTCGAAATTAGGGTCAAAACATTACACAGTCAGAGTAGAGAAATTGTTTCAAATGTATGGGCATACATGAAGAAAGAAGCTAAATGCAAAGAACTGCTTACATCAGAAGGTTTTTTAAAAAAAAAACTCAAATAGTTCAAAAGCATGTATCAGATGCCACAGGAGTATGAGAAAAAAGGTACATTGTGGAGACATTTTTCTGCATGGACTGCACTGCCTGAGTAAGAAGTTATGTGAGTAGCATATGAAGCTGACGCACCAATTTGCATGCTGTCTGCCGTCACCTGGCTCAGTACTCGCTTTCAAGATTTACATTTACTTCCTCCACGGTGAATTCAGCTGTACAAATAGATCACTACTTCCTGTCCTCCATGACCACTTGCAGGCTTCCAGAAAAAAAATTGTAGCAAATGTACTTATGCTCACTCCATAGTTTTTAATGTCTTATTTTATAGATAAAATGTCAGGGAGTACGTGTGTGTTTTTTTAGATTTTTAACACATCAATTTAAATTCTATTTTTGGTTTTAAAAAATATAGCATGAGAAAAAGTCCAAAATTTGTGTGTAATAATGATTGGTCGAAAGTTGTTAAAAGTGCTGTATTTAACCTTTCCAGTGTGCCAAACCTCAACTCTCAACTCTATATGGCCTTAGAGTAACAATTGATTTTATATTACGGTGCACACAGAAATTGCTTAACTTCTAATAGCCATAACTAAGCAAGTAATTTAAAAATACGCAAACAAAAAAAAGCAGGTCTCCTTATTTGATGTCTATTATTCATAAAAAAAAATTGAACCTCTTACGAAAAAGTCGTGTTTTACGGGTGTGCGATTTGACGTGGATAGACCCACATGTAGATTGAGTGGTTCAGAAAAATCTTAAGAGGACGGCATAATAGAGCCTTCAGACTCATGTTATATCAACTCATTGGTATGGGACCATAAGAAAGGTGGAAAATTAAAACTGACAATAGATGCAAGAAAAATAAATGCTCACACATTACCAGAGCTTTTATTTTTTATTTTTTTTAATTTACCAGAGCTTTTTCAAAATTTTAATATGCAAGAACTGAAAAGTGCAATTAATAATCTAAAAAACAATCTCCTAAAAAAGTCTCCTGGACCACATCACATACTTCCACAGTTCATAAAAAAACCTTGGGAAAACAGCAAAACAACAACTACTAAAACTCTACAATCTATCCTGGAAAACCAGTGTACCTGCTGAATGGCGGAAATCAATAATTGTCCCCCTCTTCAAGAGTGATAAAACAGCATCAGAAATAAAAAATTATGACCAATAGGTCTTACTAGCATAATAGCAAAAGTGATGGAAAGAATGGTGTCAAACAGGTTAAAGTGGTTGCTAGAATCACAAAATTTAATTTCCCCATGTCAAGCTGGATTCAGAGAGTTCCACTCTACAAATGAACAAGTCTTACTTCTCAGTCAAGAAATCAAAGACTCCTTCAATAGAGAGGAAGATAATGTATCAGTTTTTATTGATTTCCAAAGTGCATATTGAAGCTGTACAATCGTTGTGTCCTGGTTATTGGATCGCCATTTGAAGCTGTAGTCGTTGGTGACGTGACGTTGCCCTTCGATGTAGCTCGCCTCGGCTAGTTCTGCATAAGATCTCTTTATCTCGGGTTTGCGTAAGTGTAATGGACAACCCAAGAACAACTTTTCATATCCTTTATTTCCTTTTTAAATATTTTCAGGAGTTATGCCGAAAATATTTGTATATGTAGAGGAATCACCCTCACATCCGCGCAGCACGACCTCTCGTACTGGTCTCTGGTTGAGTACTGCCCCGACGCTTTTCTCTCTTACCCACGCTAAGAAAAACCGTTCTCTTCCTATTTGAATGTCATGACGTCATCCAAGAAAGCCTCGTATCCAAAATGCTATTTCCTTTTCCCGCAATTTAGAAATGTCCCTTTCTATTATAACATGTTCTTTTATGAATTTCGAATATATAATTACCTTTTTAGGATTAAACGATGTTTACTTTATATTTTATTAAATATATCGCGCGACTTTTAAGGTTGGTAGACTTGACTTTCGAACGTGTATTTAAACTATGTGGTATGACGTCATGACTCGTTAATTTCAAACCAATAATGCGTTTATACTACAAATTTAACGACTATCATTTACTCATATCTTGCTCACCTTACAACACTTCCTGCTCTATTATCTATTTATGTTATTACTCAACACTTATCGCAAATCTCACATCCGGCAATTAAATTAAAACGTGTCTTTTTCAAAAGCCCATTCGATCGGAAATCTAAATTTCGGTATCAAATGCCCCCATTTATATTATTTTATTATTTCATAATAAAATAATGTAAATGTCTTGCCCGAAAGAAAAATTAAAAATTACTCCTGTATTTTGAATAATCGGCAACACTCCCATTATATACAATTTTCAATTACACTGTTTTGAAATTGGTGATTAACATATTTTCTCATTAATCTTTTTAACATGACAAACAATTGTACACTTGACTAAACATTAATCCTTAAATACTAATTACAATATATTATGGTTTCTTCTGTGAAGCTTTTATATAAAGGTTACATTTCAAGAGTCTTTCTTTTTACTTCCTTCTTTTAGTTCATGTTTGCTCACTTCGCTCTCACTATCACTTGCACTGTGATTTTTTTTTTTTTTTTTTTTTTTTTTTTTTTCCACTTTTGTTATTGTAACACATATCTGTACTATATCCTTTAAGCACTAAAATGTACATATATTTATATAAATCCATTACACTCTTTAGACAAGTTCTTTCTTTGTCTTTCTGTGATAACTATCTATACATCTAAATATTTTAACAAATGTTTACAAAGTAAATATTCTGTTTTCTCTCTATGCGGAAATGAACAATTTAACAATCTTTCTGAAGCTGTTATTGTGAGCTCTATACAATATATTCTTAAGCTCTTTGTAGTAGATAGCAATTCACATTCTGCATTTTTCATGAATATGTAAGTACCTGACCAATGTATGGTTTTCAAGTAAGCTAACATTTAAATTTTATCTCAAAGCTGATTGGGCGCCAATAGACAAATGACACTTCCAATTTTTCTTTTACATTAAATCAAAGTTCCAAGGCACCACACGGTTTCTTGTATGGTCGAAGGAGTTGTTTATGCCATCTTCCCAGACATTTTTCATTTTTAACATCTTTTAATTCATAGGTATGATAACCAAATTTTGATATAATTTCTGCAGGACCTTTATATAACAATTCCATCCTTTTGTTCCTACCTCGCAATGCACTTGATAACTTATGGTCTTTAACTAATACCCAATCGCCTATCTTAGGTTCCCATCTATGTTTTCTACTCTTTTTCTTTAATTTTCGTTTCTCTGCCTTTTTCTTGATTCGTTCAAAAGCAATTTTCGCTCTTTCTTCTTCACTTAACTGAATGTCATTAATTTTCAGTGTTTTTGGTTCCCCGATCAATATTGGTTCTGGTTCAATTCCTAACATTAATTTTATTGGTGCAAACCCAGTAGTTACATTAATGGTGTGATTGATAATCTTTTCTATCAATGGACAATATTTCACCCAATCCTTGTGATTATGATGTGTAAGTACACGTAAATAAATTCCTATATCTCGGAGGACACGTTCTGTTGGATTCCCTTATGGAAAGTATGATGAACAATAATTTAGTTTTCTCGCGTCTAATGTCACCCTAATCTTTCCATTGGCCTTATTTACAATACATAGGGGATTCACAAACTCTGAATTCGAAATCTCAATAACCTCATCTTCTAACATTGACTTTATAACTGCATCTACCTCTTCTCTTATTGTACTAGGGATAGCTCTCGCTTTATGTGTAAAAGGTTTGATGGGTATCATCTCAAACGAATGAGTATAAATATTACATTTACCAGGTTTCTCAGAGAATACTTCTTTATTTCGGATTAATATTTCAAACAGTTTATCCCTCTGTTGTTCATTTAGTTGATCAGCCTGAGTTACCTTTTCCCTCAACAATTCTTCTAAGTCTTCACTACTCTCCCTATCATAGTACCTAGTTGCATCAGAAACCCTCAAATTGTCTATGAAATCATTTTTATCCCATTCTACATTTTCTTTATTATCGACACTGTACTCTTTAACATTTACTTCAGTTAATTCCATAGCTCCTACTTTAACATATTCTACAAAGAATGTATCCCCTTGGATTTCTTCTTCCTCTTTTTCTCTTACAATAGTTTCTGAACTGCTATCTTCCACAAAAGGCACTATAATGGTCTCATCTTCAACTTTCATTTCTAGAATCATGTTTTTAAAATTCACCACAGCTTCCCAGGCATAAAGACAATCACAACCTATTATAATATCTGTCACAAGTCTTCCTACAATCAGAAATAAAATTCCAAGTATTCTCCCATTTATTTCAATATTTATCATTGCTTGAAATTTTACTCTCTCTTTTCGTTTTCCCACAGCTAGCGAGCAATATATCCCATTAACTGGTAAAGACATTACTTTAAAACCACTACTTTGTAAATTATCATAAAAATTTTGTGAGCATACTGTGCTATTTGATCCCGTATCTATAATTGCATTGTATTGTTTTCCATTTACTCCAATTTTGATTTTAGGTGGATCTCCTACTTTTTCGTTTTCGTCGTTTCTATTTTTCCATTCTCTTTTCTTTTGTATCATCATTTGCCTTCCAGGACTATTTATTTCCGAGTACTTATCACAATCATTACTAGGATACCCCGTTCTCACTGAAGGCGCGTTTGACCGGGTCTGGCGTTTCCCTGATTTTTAGGTATTGCTCCTGTACTATTTCCCAAATTGTTACTTCTGTTCTCCTGCATTAAATCGGGGTTACTTCCTACCATGTTTTTGACCGTGTTAATGGCCTCGACCATTTCCGCATTTTCGGGGGAATTTCGTCCATTAGAATACCTTTCTTCCTGTCTTGGTGACCTCGGTCTAAACTCATTATCTCCGTTTGTCCAATACCCATCATTTGAATTTCTACTATGTCCAAAATAACGTCCCCGTCTACCTCGATCAAATCTATTTGTATTCATATAATTCACCCTTATATTTCTTCCCCTTTGATTACCATTTCTATTTTGGTGACGCCCTTCCTGGTTATATCTACCTTGATTTTCCCACCGGAATGATTCCATCCTTGGTACTGGTCCTTTATATCTTTCCCTAACCTCACTTCTATTCTGATAATACTGTGCCCCTTGCCCGAAAGAATTGACAGTTTCTTTTTCTTCATATTTATTTCCAAATGCGTGTTTTGGCTTATTGACTTCTAAGGCTGATAATAATTCGATCATAGCTGCAATGCTATCGGGTCGGGCTATGATTAGGTAGTGTTGAAGTGTTTCCGGAAAATGTGGAGTAACTATATTTATTAGATCTTTTTCATCTAAGGGAGGGTCCAACATCTTCGATTTTCTCGCTATTCTCATAAAATAGTTGACCATCGATTCCTCCGATCTAGGATTAAATTTTCCATTGCTTAATTCAACTCTAATATTAGCCTGCCTACTAGCTCCCCAATATCTGGTTAAAAAGATGTTTCTAAAGGTCCTGTAATCATTATTGTTACCCATAGAAAGGCCTAGCCAATTAGCAGCATTACCCTTTAGACATTTTCTTACTATCACCATCTTGTACTCCTCTGGTATACGTTTCACCGTGAAGTACTCTTGTAACCCTTCTAAAAAGGCTTTAGGATCATCTGAATCTTCATTTTCAAAAAATGGAGGTGTCATTTCATTTAAGACATGGTTAGGCCAATGTAAATTTGAATTGTCACCTATCCCTGAGCTATTTCCGAGATCAGAATGGGAATTACTGTTACCCCTATTTTGCATCGAAATGTCAGCTGATACACCTGGTATTGCCTCGTTTCTTGCAACTTCTTTACTAAGATTGTTGTGATTACATGCATTTTCACTTAATTTCAAATTTTCTAAGGCCTCTTTTACCTGAGTAATTTCTGTTACTACTCCTTTTATTTGGTCTGTAACATCCTCCAAATTTCTAGCCTGCCTTTCACTTTCTACATCAGATCTTTCTATTCTAACTTTACACCCCTGTAACTCTTCTCTAATTTCTTCCCTGTCTTTATCTAACCTTTGTACTACCTCTTCCCTTTGTTTGTCTAAACTATATGTTACTCTTTCCCTTTCTTTATCTAATTTTTCACTAACTTGTTGACCTAATTTCTTTTCAGAATTCTTTACTTCTTGCCTTATTGTCTCTAATTCTCCCTTAACCTGTTCTACCTGTTCTCTATTTTCTTTTACTTCACTACTAACTTTATTAATTTCCTCCCTAACTTCTTCCCTAAAGGTTTCTAACGCTCTCTTCTGATTCTCCAATTGCATTCCCAATTCCTGTTGTCCCTTCTCTAATTTCTGTCCTAACTCTATACTAGTTTCATCTATCTTTTGACTTAACTCTGTACTCATCTTTTTCACTGTTCTTAATTCTTTACTATTTTCATCTATCTTTTGACTTAACTCTGTACTCATCTTTTGACTTAACTCTGTACTCATTTTTTTCACTGTTCTTAATTCTTTACTATTTTCATCTATCTTTTGACTTAAATCTGTACTCATCTTTTTCATTATCGTTTGAAACATATTCTCTATTTCTGACATAAATGCTGGCCTTTCTGAATTACTACTAAACATTTCTGAGCTACCTCTAGGTGTTTCTCTAACGTTCTGATCTTCTACTTCTTGGCATATTCTGCTACCAATTACATTCTGATTAAATTCTTCCATCCTACTTACACTTTTCTCAATTTCCGGACTTTCAAAACCTAAAAAGTCGGTGTCACTGTCTTCCATTTCTAAGCTATTTACATGTGTTTTTCTACTCACCAAAATTTTCAATATTTTCACTATTTCACTTTAACTGCACTTAAACTTGTTCACTACACGTTTCACAGATGTTGACACGCTGGGCACCTTCTTGTCTGCTGGTTCGATGCTGATCTGGTCGTCTTGGGGGTTGGTCCATTCTTTCGGCGCCACACGTTGGGAAGCCAATTTGAAGCTGTAAATAATCGTTGTGTCCTGGTTATTGGATCGCCATTTGAAGCTGTAGTCGTTGGTGACGTGACGTTGCCCTTCGATGTAGCTCGCCTCGGCTAGTTCTGCATAAGATCTCTTTATCTCGGGTTTGCGTAAGTGTAATGGACAACCCAAGAACAACTTTTCATATCCTTTATTTCCTTTTTAAATATTTTCAGGAGTTATGCCGAAAATATTTGTATATGTAGAGGAATCACCCTCACATCCGCGCAGCACGACCTCTCGTACTGGTCTCTGGTTGAGTACTGCCCCGACGCTTTTCTCTCTTACCCACGCTAAGAAAAACCGTTCTCTTCCTATTTGAATGTCATGACGTCATCCAAGAAAGCCTCGTATCCAAAATGCTATTTCCTTTTCCCGCAATTTAGAAATGTCCCTTTCTATTATAACATGTTCTTTTATGAATTTCGAATATATAATTACCTTTTTAGGATTAAACGATGTTTACTTTATATTTTATTAAATATATCGCGCGACTTTTAAGGTTGGTAGACTTGACTTTCGAACGTGTATTTAAACTATGTGGTATGACGTCATGACTCGTTAATTTCAAACCAATAATGCGTTTATACTACAAATTTAACGACTATCATTTACTCATATCTTGCTCACCTTACAACACTTCCTGCTCTATTATCTATTTATGTTATTACTCAACACTTATCGCAAATCTCACATCCGGCAATTAAATTAAAACGTGTCTTTTTCAAAAGCCCATTCGATCGGAAATCTAAATTTCGGTATCAATATGATTCTATATGCAGAACAAAATTACTAAAGAAAGTCAAAAAAATGGAGATACAAGGTCCAATGTTTTCATGGCTGTCATTTCCTAACTCAACGCTTTATTGCTACCAGATATGGAAGGAATATATTGAATATAAACAAGTAAACCATGGCTTACCACAAGGCGCAAAGTTCAGCACAACACTTTTTAATATATTTATTAACAATCTGCCACAAGAAATATAAGAATCAGGCATGAACTGTGCCCTATTTGCTGATGACTTAGTAATGTGGACTTAAAAACCAAAAAACAAAAGTACAGAACTAGAAAAAAACCATGCAACAATCCTTAATCAACCTAAAAAAGGGGACCAAAGAATATTTAATAACTGTTAATGCAACAAAATCAAACTACCAAATCTTTTCACTAAGGAAAATAACATTAAAAACAAAAATCAAATTTTGAGGGTCAACCAGAACAAAGGAAGCAAAATATTTGGGAGTTATATTTGATACCAAACTTACATGGATTAAACAAATAGAAAATGTAATACAAAGAGCACTGCTAAAACGTCTAACAAGAATGAAGTGGGGATACTCCAGAGTAACTCTTAACACAACATACAATGTATATATGAAGCCATTAATTACTTACTGCAGCAAAGTTCTTGTAACAGCACATACAAAAAAAATTCAAATCTTTCAAAACCAAAGTCTGAGACTAATTACAGGTGTTATCAAAACCATACCAATACCAGCTATGGAAATACTAATCAACCAATACCCCTTTGAATATGAAATATAAAAAACAGCTCTTATTCAACACAAAAAGTTGATCAGACTCTCATTCAATACATGGAACAAGAGCAATTTCACACATACACCATAGCGAGTAGAAAGAGAAAGTGTGATCACTCCACTGCTCTTCCATATGATTATACAAGAGCTACCTGGTGCATCTGTCAGGTGGCAGCAAAGTCGTTAATGTGGCTATTTACAGTGTTTTGCTGGGCATTGCATTGGAGTATCACCTCTGTATGGCTGCTGTGTTTGTTACAGTGCGATGAATTGTGGTTAACCTCTTGAGCGATGGCCATTCAAAACATCCGCAAGCCGAGAACTGTGTTTCGTATATACACAGCTGTATTTTGTGTAAATATTAAGTTATTTTAATGAAACAAAAACTAGTATAAAACTCGTTATATGCAGTATACATGTACGTCATCGGCAAAGTTGAGTTGCATTTACAAAACGTTGAAATGGCACTATTTTGTTTCACTGTGGTGAAAAAGTTAACTTTGCTCTGTCGAACGCATCTAATATAAGTTCTCTGAAAGAAACAGTAGTCGACCCATTGTATGTGTGGCTTATGTGTCAGTATAAACAAGGCATAATGTGACATAAAGCACTAGTGTATGCATGGTCTATGAGTCATCAGAATAATTCATGTTTGCAACTTTTGCTTACGCGTGTTTCGTAACTTAGTATACTCCGTTTCTTTCTTTGTTGAAATACATACACATACTTTCTTGCTTGTAGCTGATGGGAGAAGTGGTATAAAAAGGTATTTTTGCACCAAATGGATATAACCATATATAATTGTTTGGTAATTTGGAGAGCTCTAAACCCACACAGGACAATGACCTACCTGGACTTCCGCCTATCAATAGCTTGCAGCCTAATTGAACAATACCACATTGGGGGTAGAAAATCCAGAACCCCTGCACCCCTCAGACTTCAAGGTAAACGTTATCCTATAAGGATACCACCAACAGCAAAGAAGTCCCGCTCATCTTGAAAGTGTTTCGTGTGCCGCAAGAAGGGAATTTACGAATGTGGAGATGTGCCCTTGTGTGTTTATCCCTGTTTTGAGGCATATCACTGAACAAGGAACATATAAAGGTAACCCAGTAAAGTATATAGGCTTTACTTTAATGTTTCATAAAGGGGAAAATTAAAATAAGTTAAATTAGATAAGGGTTAAATGCACAAACACACAGGACATGTATACACGCCCATATCGCTCATCCGTCATTTTAAATGGACGTGATTTCACGTCCATAGCGCTGAAGAGGTTAATTTTTATGAAACTAAGAATTTATAGAAATAATCGACATGCCTATGTGTTTTATGCCTGGTTGTAGATCTGGATATGACAAATCTAAACGTAAACATTTCTTTACACCTCCAAAAGATAAGCTACTGTTTTCTAAATGGGAGAGGGCCATCCCAAGAAAGGACAAGTGCCTTTCATCTAATAGTTATGTGTGTGATTCACATTTTTCAGAAGAACTTTTGATAAAGGTAGACAAGTTTGTAGTTAATGGAGAAAATGTAGAGATTGCAAGGCAAAGATGGAAGTTAATGCCTCATGCAGTTCAGGATCATTTTCCTAATCTTCCTAAATACTTCTCACGGCCAATACACTCCCGTAAACCTCCTTCATAGTGACCATCAAAAAGGATTGAAAGAGATACCAATTTAGAAGACAGTGGGAATCATGCAGAGGGCTTTAAAAAAACGACTGTTAATTTTCCCCTCGCAGGGGATACCAGTAGACATTTTAGTAATAAAGTAGGCCTACTTAAGAAAAGGTTAAAGCAACAACAGCGAAATATAATTAGCCTAAAATGCCAATTGAAAGTAGCCAATGCCAAGATTCAAGTACTTGAAAGAAAAGTAACTGTAAGCAGTAGCAATATTGATGAATCTGATGGAACAAAATACCTAAGTATAAACAAAAAAAATTTGTTGATACAATTTTGAAAAGGTCAAAGGCAACTTAAAAGAAAGGCATGAGATATAATGAAGAATTTCTTTTAGATAGCCTGCTTTTAAAAATCAAGTCACCCAAAGGATACAGACATTGTTTAAATCACAATCTTCTTCCCCTTCCATCAGAATCACATTTAAGAAAGTTAATTAAAGGTCTTAAATGTCTAATTGACATTTATATACATGCTGGAAATGCAGTATCTGAATTTTTAAATGATAAGAATGAAAACGAACGATGTGTAATTTTAATTTTTGATGAAGTAAAGTTAAAAGAAGTTCAATTTGATTCTAATTCTTTGAAAGTGGATGGATTTTAGATTTGAGGGATTTAACCTCTGAAAAAAGTATACGTCCTGGTATTGTATAATTGGGTGCAACCTGTAGTTATCTATGCAAGTAGAAACACAACTCCAGGGGACATTTTGGCAGAAGTTTAATGCAGGTTATCATTCAACTGGAAGGCTCAGGAGCTAGAATACTTGGTGTTACATCAGATGGGAGGCAGTCTAACAAGAAACTGTGGAACTGTTTGAGAGTATGTGGCAAACGTAATAATGTTAAATGTTCAGTACCCCAACCTACCGATACAAGTAGGTGACTTTGGGCATTTTCAAACTTTGTGCACATAATTAAATGCATAAGAAATAATGTGCACAAAATGTACGAAGTTTCTTACAGCACTGAAAACATTAATTTTCTGTACTATCAACGGCTTTATGAAGCTGATACTTGTTCTCAGTTTTCAGGAATAAGAGTCTGCCCCAAGCCTGCGAAAGCTCATATCAGCCCAAATACATTTTAGAAAATGAATGTGAGGCTTGCTTTCCAGCTGTTTAACCGATCTGTGGCTGATGGTATTAAATTCTTCCGGGAGACACACTTTACTGGATTCGAAGGAAGTGAAAAAATGGAACAGTTCTCCAGAGAGCTAAATTGTCTCGTAGATATATTAAATGCACCACTGCCTATAAATGGCCTGTACAAAGGTTCAAACAAAGTCGATATACTTACGAGATGGAAATCGCTTCTTAGTGAAGAACAGAATACTTTCGCTTCTGAAAGCACATTACAGTCTTTAAGAGTAACCATACGGAGTACACTGGAAGCAGCAGAATATTTGTGGAGAAATGGACTGAAATACCTACAGACAGCCAAGTTAAATCAAGACCCAACAGAAATACAAGTGGCTTGTACTATTCTTGCAGCAAAGTTAACTCTTCATTCACAAGAAATTATATTTTACTTTATTCTTTCAATGCCATTTTGCATTCTAGTGGTAACATTATTGTCTTGGATTTCTGTGAATAGCTGTCAGAATGTGCATGCGTGAGTCAGTTATTGTTAAACGACACTATTCTTCTTCTTTGCTACTTTTCCAGTGAATCTCCTGCTAAACGCTAGTATTTGTATTAGCACTGTACCGCACTAGCAGTTGCACTGCCATCTGTACGGTGGAACACATGAACTACAGCAGTGATCACACTTCTCCTTCTACTCGCTCTGCATACACTAAAGACTCAGGAGAGCTTTCTTTCCAAAATTCAAGACATCAGGAAGAATGTATACCTTCCTAATTCAAAGGAAAACTTCATATCTAAAGTCAACCCGACACAAACATTAGACATCACATATTATTTACACCTGACAGAAGAAGTTAAGAAAAGTGATACTCCAACTAGTACTCTAAAATTATTGGCATTAAGGACAACCCATGCCAGATTTCCGGAACATGAATGGCTCCATATTTATACTGATGGATCACTGATATCAAACCGAGATGGAGCAGGGGCTGGAGTCACGTGTCACCTCTTTTCCTATTACAAATCTTTAAGTTATGGAACTACAAACTTTGATGGAGAAATTGAAGCAATTTGGATGGCCCTACAAAATCTTTTGTATAGTGTTTCACATTTTTATCAAGCAGTTATTCTCTCAGATTCCAGGGCAGCAATTATAGCTATTACTTCCAAGTTGTCACCAAAAAACCAAACAATTATAGAATGTTGGAAAATCCTTACCCATCTAACCGCATTTCAAAAACACCTGGTCTTCCAATGGATACCAGCTCACTGTGGACTGAGTGGTAATGAGAAAGCTGATTTTCTTGTTAAAAAGGGTACCAGCAATGTGCAGAAATCTATAGTTAATCTGCCATTTTATGCAGCCAAAAGATTAGTCAACTCTGAATTCAAAAAAATTATTGCAAAATATTACTATTGAGACAGAATATTAGAAGACCCCAAAAGAAAATCGTTTATGTGAATATTTGTTAGGAGTGTAATTTGTTTTTTGATGTTGGTATGAGATGCTTAAATGATGAAAACGTGTTACTAATGTTCATTGTTACGAACAATTAAGTTTGTTTAAAGACGTCATAAATATTTCCATATTTAATTTTAATATATATGTATAAATATTAGAATATGTTCAATATTAATAGCAAAGGGAGAATAGCTAAAGATCACTTCCCTAACAATGAGGGAACTATTTGATGAACGAATACGCAAATGTATACAAGAAAGGTAGTATCACGTGAGGTGACGCCGGACTCCTTTCACTAGCGCCTAAATGTTCGAGGTGATAGGACGTGTTTTGGGTAGCGTGTGAACATTGTAGAACATTTACCACACTTTCATCAAGCTTTTGTTCCACTTTTTGGAAAAGTGGAAAGACTTAAATAATCTAAAATGGTGCTAAGACGATTTATTTAAATGTAAAATAGAGAAAAAGTGTTAATAAAATAATACATTGTGGTGAAGAAACATCGTGTGATTTTTTTTCATTCCATCCGTAACCACGCCCTGTGAGAAATAAGAGCCACATCGCTCAAACTTGAAGCACCACTACAATAAAAACAGCACCACTATGAAAAATAAAAAAATAAAAAATGGGAACTACCAAACATTCAAACAGTAATTCCTTAGTATCCTCGAAAAACAGCAGTTGCAACCTTCAGGTTGATTGTGGGACATGATTGTCTGGCAAAACATTTGAACAGAATTGGGATATATTCTTCACCACTTTGTCCTCTATGTGATCTGCAAGAGGAAATGGACCGAGACCACCTTAAAATATGCCACTTCTAGCACCCCATCCATCAGTGAAAAATATTGGAGAGCAAGAGGATTAATGACTTCATTGTCAGATATCCAGTATTAGCCAACAGCAACATTACTGGAGCATTTCAGACTCGATGGAGCTGACCAACTTACATAAAAATTAAAGGGAGGCAAATATTTCTCTCGCTTGAATCTAACTGCATTGTTTGGCAAATATTACTACATGAAAATGCAAAAAAGTAGACTTGTTTCGTCCACTGTGAGAAGGTTTACCATTTTCTGACATATGCATTTGGGTTGTCTACTGGTAATAAAGCATTGCTAAGAGCTTCAGACAAAGTATTTGGAGACAGGATAAAGCAATTGCATACATGTGCATGATTTTTAACATACAGAATGGAAGTGAAATAATCCTGCAGACTGAAGTAGATGGGAGAGTGAATGTTGATGAACAAAATTTTCTAACACTTTCACCGTAATCAAATGCACCATTAACTAGATAATCACATTTAAATATAAGAATATGTGGCAATGTACCATGCATTCTGAGACTGGTTGGTCCGCCCTGTGGCAGCAAGGGACCGGACGAGGACCAGCACGCTCTTTGCCAGAGTTACGTGTAAAGGAGCAGCATGAACTTGCCTTATGCTTACCTGCATCACATCAGATGTTGAGATTGATGACCTTCAATGTGAACACATTCGCTATATCTCCAAAAGCAATTCTGGTTTACTCACAAAAGTTCATGTTGACTGATTGCCTGTATTGCTCTCGTGATTTTGTCCTTCAATTCTTTCAACGTGTGTAGATTTAATGTATACACTTTATTCTTTAATGTTCCCCATAAATAAAAATCACTGAGATGTTTAGCACAAGGGTTTAACATTTCCAAAACATCAGCTTTCGTGGCAACGATACTTCTGAAACTCAAAAGTTCACGCTTTACAATCACAAGATCCTGTAAGTGGAGTTAACTATTGCAATTGGTTTTAGCAGTTTGTTCATAATAGCAATGTGGACCCACCTTTAATGCTCTTCACTGGTTTTATCTTCAAGGTCAGTTTCTACGCAGAACTACGGATACTGAGCTACCGAAAATCACCATATTATTCATCAAGTTCCTCATCACACTTAGAATTGTCAGTCTCATATTTACGACAGATAAGTTGATTCACACGTATATGTAAATTCTATTTTACATTTTTTTTCCCCAACTAACAAGAAATGAAAGATTGTGTGGGTGGTTTCAGCAGGATTCAGCTATAACACACACTGCTGGTAATTCTACGCATGAACTGCAAAGTGTGTATGGTGACAAAATAATCAGTCAAGTATTATGACCACCTTGTTCCCCTAACCTACCTCCATGCAATTTTTGTTTATGGGGAATGTTAAAGAATAAAGTTTAAGCATTAAATGTGCACATGGTAAAAGAATTTAAGGACAAAATCATGAGAGAAATACAGGCAATCGGTCAAGATGAACTTTTGTGAGTAAATCAGGATTGTTTAGAGAGATATAGGGAATGTGTTCGTGTTAAAGGTCATCAATTTCAACATCTGGTGTGATGCAGGCAAACCTAATGCAAGTTAGTACAGTAGTTCATGTTCCGTACCTGTGATTTGCATAACTCTGGCGGAGAGTGCACCAGTCCTCGCCCAATCCCTGGCCACCACAGGGCAGTCCAGCTGGTCTAAGAACGCATGGTAGTACAACTTGTTGAGTGAGTAGGCTGCTTCCACCGGCAGCAAAATCAAGTGTTTCAACACTCTATAAAAACCATTTAAGTAATGTTGGCCATGCATCTAATTCAGATGTTTCATTGCTGGTGCACGAGACAACACAAAATTCCAGGAAAAAGTGGGGGTTATTGTTCAATGCATCATATGCAAACATTGCCTCAAATTCTACATTCCCATGTAATTACAAAGATTTTGTTTGGTAAACTCAAAGGCCTGTATATCTGTCCTGTTCCATGGCTTACACCAGGGCTTCTCAGAGTGCATGCACCAGTGTATTGCATGCTGCAAGGTGCAAAATGCGACTATGAAAAACTGACCTCGGTGCAAACCTTCAATCACTCTTTCCTTCAACTTGTCTCTCTTGCTTTGCCATCTCACCCTTCCTCACTTTCAGCATTGTTTTTTCCTCACTGCATAAAGTTAATGTGTAGTGCGCAGTGCTAAACTGGTTAATTTGGCTTTTAATACCACATCTGATCTTTTATGTTAATGATCTAGAAAGTACTGGTACAAACCTCATTTTTGGATAAAGAATTCTCTTCTGCTAGATATAGTGATCTCTTTAATTCTTCCTCTCCAGCATTCCCTATGCTAAGATTTCACCATATATTTCTGGGTGTACTCTTTTTATAGCGTCTTTCAACAGATGATTTTCTCACACACTAATTATTGTACCGCAGATGAGGCATTTGGGCTCTGTCATGATGACTTTCAAAAAAATAAGAATGTTTTCACTCTGGATTAAATGGACTTTTGACATTCTTTGCTTTCTTCTGAGCAAGTTGCTCCATAATTAGGTATTTTTACTATATGTATCTATTTCACTAATAAGCAAATCATTGATCAACATAGGTTTCCTCGAGTCTTCACTTCTTTGTCTTGCAGTGCGCAAGTTGAGCCAAGCTTAACCAAATCATTGATGCGCAGTGTAAGGAACCTCTGCGCCTTGGATTGCACTCAGTGTGAGAGGCTTTGAGAGGCTCTGTCTTATGCCATGGTCAGGTAACAAAATAACGTGGAAATGTTACTGATATTAAACAGTTAAAGCAGTTTTAAAGTTTGTGTACACATAATATGTAAGGTATATTTAATTATGATGTAATGCCATGCTGCACTAATATCAGACAGTGCAATGCTTTTACTTGAAATGAAAATAAGTACTCCAAGAGAGATGTCAATCTTATATGAATCACCTCTTACGTTATTAATGTTCTTATTCTATGTTGAAATTAACAATGTGGTACTAATAATTACTAAACCTTTATGAAAGCATAACTCATAATGTGAATTCACACTCCACTGCAATATGCTTAAATGAAATTTATGTGCAAATGTTTATAGGTTTGGGCAATAAGGAAGTGTACGATTCTATTTGTTTTTTAATATATCCATTTTAAAATGGGTCTAATGTGCTTAATGCCAGCATGTACATTTAATTGCCAATCTAAAAAAAGGAACCTGTATAATATGATGCAGAAGTTTTTGGAAGCACTTTTGCCAATGGTCACTCCAACATGATTCAACAAGCTTACAAGTGCCCAAACACTTGAGTCAGAGAAATTTGTAGCACTAACGTTTCTGATAAGATTTGTGTGCTCGAGCATATGTGACAGATATCAAAATGTTTAAAATACTGCAGGTAAACAAAATTGACACCATTCTACTGAATTTCACAGTCATGGACTAACCATTATTTACTTGATAGCTTTAGAAAAAAAAAAAACTGGACCATAATTTTAATAACTAGCATTTATTAACGTTGACAGGTATGCAAAAACATTGGCAGTAATTTAAAATATCTGAACTTGCCTTCAAGATATAAATTTGAAATAAGAGTTTAGAGGAAGTGTTCCACATGTCCACCATTTGCTTGCAGACAGGCTTTACACTTGTGGCTTTGACAAAAAAACAACTGCAAGTGATTAAGTAAACATTCCCCATGATCTACACTGATATTGGAAGAAAGTAAAGATAGCAGATGCAATGTTGCCAGTTCTAACATGATTAAGAAGAAAACAAAATTATGTACTTTTTAAATTTAATTTACGCAACACTGTTCAATTCTACTGAAATACGCCAGGAGAAAAAGTTGTCATTTATTTAATCTTCTTTGAATATAGTCATAAATTAAGAACATTTAATCAATAATAATCCAGTAAGGTGATGATACATTTTTTGGATATAAGCTTTTCTTCCAGAAATCTATAAACTTATCAGCTTTTTGGTATTAGACTTTCTTGTTATTCACATTAAGATGAATTCACTCTCAAAGGCTGCAGGATTATTTTACTGCCAACCTGTATATAGAGGATCCAGAATAATATTTACAACATGCAAAATTACATTCTAACAAAATTTAGTGAGAGCAATATAAGAATTAATTTGGAAGAATACTAATTTTTGTAAAACAAGCAGAATTTTTAGGGTATATAATTATACCAGAAGGAATAGAGCCTAACCTTGATAGAGTAAAAGCAATAGAAAGCATTCCACCACCAAAAAGCCCAAAAACTAAGATTTATAGGAATGCTGCAATATCAATAGAAATTCTTAATCAACTATACAATGGAGTTAACACCAAAAAGGACACGAAATGGACATGGAATACTGACCATCAGGCAGCATTAGATAAAATAAAGATATTATTTCAAAATACAATACTTTTACAATGTTCAAATCCTGGCTTCTCTTTCCTAATATACACAGATTTTAGCATACACTCTTTCTGAGCAATTCTCATCCAAAGAAATGCATCGGGGTGAGACAGAATATTGACCAATGGAGGGTCGTTCATGTAAATATTTTTGTAAGAGTGTGTAAATTTCTAATTCTTTTAATTTGAGTGTATCAGGGACTTATTTTTTTTAATATTCAAGATAGCCAATGTTTTCTCGTCACTTTGAGTTCAACCAATGAAAACTATTGCGCGGATGAATACAAAAGAATGGCAGTGTTGTGTCATACAGACGCCCGGGACTATATTCATTAGCGTCTGTATGCTCAAGTTGGAAGGATGTATTTTTTTGGTAGTGCGTGAACATGTAACTTTCACCCAAACTTTTATACAGTGTAGATTCTACCTAACTGTGAAGATTGTTGATTAATTAATATGGTGCTAAAAGTGTAAATTAACGAATAAATATGTTGTGATAAAGGAACGTTGACTTATGCATTCCATTCTGTAACCACAACCCTGTAGATAAGAGTCGCGTCTGCTAACAAACTATTTCTACATTCAGTAAAAACATTATTCCTGCTGCTATATTCCCGCTGCTAGGTAAAGACCCATTTCTAAAAGCAGTACCAGGGGGAAAATCATGTAATTGCCATGGCCTCAAGATTTCTATCTATAACTGAAGCTAATGCATGTATCACAGAATTGGAAATTGCAGCTATCCATTTTGTATTACAAAAGTTTGGATAATACATATATAATTATAAAATCATAATTTACACAGATCATGTAAGCCTTTCTTTCATTCAAAGCTGTACAAATTAAACAATTTTAAGATACATTCATGAAATTACCTTACATGATATAAAAATCAAACATATTCCAAAGAAAGAAAACATTTTCAGTGACTTATTATTCAGATTAAAATCAGAAAAACATGGGTTAGAACTGGAACTTAAAAATTCAATGCTTGAGAGGCAGAACTGGAACACACAGCTTGTGTGTTTAAAAACACCAACAGTAAGTATGTTGGCATAAATTAATAATCAGAAAAACATATCTCTGGAATCATAAATAATCCACACCATAAAATTAAAACAAAGAATTTTAATATAAAAGGGAAAAATGATTTTGAGATGTACCAAATCTAAAGCAAGAAGAACCAGAATTGAAAGCAATGTTTGATAAAGCACCTGAAATTAAACCAAGAATTAATGAGAAAATAAGAAAATTCAATGGGATATTATTCAAACTTCATGGAGAAGATGTACAGAAATTGAAAATAATTGTACTTAATTCTCTCCAGAATAAAATTATTCTAGTATCAACCATTCTCTTGCATATTCTGGTAGTGAGAAAATATCTTTAGCAATAAATGAAATATTGCAACTCATTAAGGTTTTAACAAATCCTAGAGAGTATGTTGTTAGCTAATGCTGGATTTCTGACAATGAAGTCATTAATCCTCTTGCTCTCCAATATTTTTCACTGATGGATGGGGTGCTAGAAGTGGCCGGGCATATTTGAAGGTGGTCTCGATCCATTTCCTCTTGCAGATCACATAGAGGACAGAGTGGTGAAGAATATATCCCAATTTTGTTTAAATGTTCTGCCAGACAATCATGTCCTGTAATCAACCTGAAGGTTGCAACTGCCGTTTTTCGAGGATACTCAGGAATTACTGTTTGAATGTTTGGTAGTTCCCATCTTTTACTTTTTGATTTTTCATAGTAATATTTTGCAATAATTGTTTTGTGTTCAGAGTTGACTAATTTTTAGCTGCATAAAATGGTAGATTAACTATAGATTTCTGTATACTGCCGGTACCCTTTTTTGCAAGAAAATCAGCTTTCTCATTACCACTCAGTCCACAGTGAGCTGGTATCCATTGGAAGACCAGGTGTTTTTGAAGTGCAGTTAGATGGGTAAGGATTTTCCAACATTCTATAATTGTTTGGTTTTTTGATGACAACTTGGAAGTAATTGCTATAATTGCTGCCCTGGAATCTGAGAGAATAATGCTTGATGAAAATGTGAAATTCTATACAAAAGATTTTGTAGGGCCATTCAAATTGCTTCAATTTCTCCATCAAAGTTTGTAGTTCCATAACTTAAAGATTTGTAATAGGAAAAGAGGTGACATGTGACTCCAGCCCCTGCTCCATCTCGGTTTGATATCAATGATCCATCAGTATAAATATGGAGCCATTCGTGTTCTGGAAATCTAGCATGGATTGTCTGTAATGCCAATAATTTTAGAATACTAGTTGGAGTATCACTTTTCTTAACTTCTTCTGTCAGGTGTTAATAATATGTGATGTCTAATGTTTGTGTCGGGTTGACTTTATATATGAAGTTTTCCTTTGAATTAGGAAGGTATATATTCTTCCTGATGTCTTGAATTTTGGAAAGAAAGCTCTCCTGAGTCTTTAGTGTATGTGTAAAATTTCTCTTGTTCCATGTATTGAATGGGAGTCTGATCAACTTTTCGTGTTGGATAAGAGCCGCTTTTTCTATTTCATATTCAACGGGGTATTGGTTGGTTAGTATTTCCATAGCTGCTATTGATGTGGTTTTGATAGCACCTGTAATTAGTCTCAGACTTTGGTTTTGAAAGATTTGAATTTTGTTTGTATTTGCTGATACAAGGACTTCGCTGCAGTAAGTAAATAATGGCTTTATATATACATTGTATGTTGTGTTAAGAGTTGCTCTGGAACATCCCCACTTCATTCTTGTTAGACATTTTAACAGTGAAAGGCGCCTCTCAGCTCTTTGTATTACATCTTCTATTTGTTTGGTCCATGTAAGTGTGGTATCAAATGTAACTCCTAAATACTTTGCTTCCTTTGTTTCTGGTAATTGTTGACCCTCAAAATTTAGTTTTATTTTTAGTGGTTTTTGTCTTAGTGAAAAGATTTGGTAGTTTTATTTTGTTGTATTAACAGTCATTAAATTTTCTTTGGTCCACTTTTGTAGGTTGTTTAAGGATTGTTGCATGGTTTTTTCTAGTTCTGTACTCTTGTTTTTTGGTTTTGAAGTCCACATTACTAAGTCATCAGCAAATAGTTCACACTTCACACTTGATTCTTGTATTTGTTGTGGTAGATCATTAATAAATATATTAAAATGTGTAGTGCTGAGCACTGTGCCTTGTTGCTTCATTATTAATAGCTTCAGTTTTTTTCATAATAAAATATTACACAATAAACATCTAGGGGGAAAAAAAATAAGGAAATTTATATCTGTATGTGAATTATGCCAGAAAGTGAAACCTATAAGTGTGAAGTACAAGAGCATACCACAGTCAATCATTGGAGATAAAAAAAATGCCTTGGTTAAAATAGATGAACACGGAGAAGTTCCTTCAGGCAAAACATGGATACAAATATATCTTTGTAATGCTAGATGTTTTTACAAAATCCATAATAATACACCCAGTTAAAAATACAGGGTTATTCAAAAAGAAAGAACAGATTTTAAACATTTATTTCTTCCAAACTACAAAAGATAGAAACATGATTCTAACGCTCATGGAGAGGGAAAAGTTTACAATTTTATATTATGCATTCAATATGAGCACCGTGTCTTGGCAAATGTCAAAACGATGGCTCATTTCTTGCCTCACGCGAATCAGCTGGTCTCCAGTTATCAAATTCACAGCTTCAACAATTCGATGTCCTAGATCTTCAAGAGCGTCAGGCATAGGAGGGACATAAACACAGTCTTTTACGTAACCCCATAGATAAAAATCACACGGAGTATTTTAAAACATTGTTGTTTGTTGTTATTTGTCTGTAGTGAAATGGCGGTGACACCGTTCATTGTTATCGTTATCATAACAATGATCAAATCACAAGAGAAGTTGAGCCAATGTGGCTGTGATTGGAACTTCTATCCCCGCTATTTCAATTGTAAACCTCCCTCTGTCCATAAACGTTGGAATATTTGGTTGTATTCTTAAAAATAGATTGGAACAATCACTCGTAGTAAAGATCTGAGGATAAAGCTGGTTTTACTATGGGAAAATTATGTATGGATCATATTTTTAACCTTAGGCAGTTAAGTGAGAAATCATTTGCAAAGGGCCAAGAAATAAATCTAATATTTGTGGACTTAGAAAAGGCATATGATTCAGTGCTTATTAACTGACTATAGACTGCAATGGAAGAAATATGAGCTGAATATCAATTATTAAGAGGTTATATAAATAATGTGGGGCTATAGGGAAAATAAGGCACAAATTATTTGCACCTTTTAAAATGACTAGGCCTGTGGTGTATCCCTACCCTGTTTAAGATTTACAGGCAACAAATATTGGAAAAATGGAAAAAATCATGTGAGGTTATGGAAGTGCCAGTAAAATAGGAAACTATACATTCCTTGTTGTTTTGTAGACGACCAAGTATTAATAGCCCAATGTTGATATGATGTTAAATATATAATGAGAAAGTTCCTAAAGGTATTTGATGCAGAAGGGTTGAAGGTAAACATGGAAAAAACAAAATATTTAGTAGTGGCTGATGTAGGCAGAGATATCCTACTACAAGGAACCATTAAAGCTGTAAAACAATTAAACTCGATTTTACATGAATCTGGTAGTTGCAAAGTAGATATAGATTACAGAATGTTGTAGGCAAGAGGGGTAATAAAAATGTAGAATGGAGTTTTCTGGAGCAGAGTTATATCTAGAAGAATAAAACAACATATTCTTAGAATGGCAGTGTAAACTACAGAGAGATCCAAATATATGTGAACCACTATGCAGTGTTTTTCCACTGCAAATGTGGAAATATGATAACAGCAGCTGATATACACCAGGTCACGAGCATCACTGCTCTGCTCAGAATCAGTATTGAGTTGACATGATATCATCAGGCTGCATTATTACCAGTGTGCTTTATTATTTAGACCTGTACTTAGTCACAAAGTGTATTATAGCTCCGCATTTGTTTTCTACTGCGCAGTGTGTATTTGTTATGATTTTTTTTTTTTAGTCAACAGTTGTCACCCGTATATACGTGAATACAATTTTGCGCCCTTTTTTTTAGAGAATTAACCGACAGGGAGCGTGATTTTGCCTTTTTTAAACAAGACTCTGCAATAGCTCATCAGCCAATCTTTCTATGAGAACAATTGAAAGTGTGTTTCAGGACAGAATTATTAGTAGAAATTTGTGGCCCCCTCAGTCCCTCAACCCAAGCCCCTGCGATTTCTATCTCTGGGGTAGTTTAAAGCATAAAGTGTACAAGACAAACCGACACACCCTGGAAGAATTAAAACAAAATATCCATCAGGAAATTGCCAGCATTTCTCAATGTGAACTATGGTGAGTAATGAATAATTTTCTAAAGTGATGCTAAAAATGTATGGACGATGGTGGCCAGTTTCAGCATCTACTATAATTATATTGGTAAGTAAAGCCTTTAAAAGTAGTTTTAAAAATGCTGTATAGTTTCATCCGCACTGTTCTATGCGTCGGCAACGAGAGCAGAGGACCTGTACAGACAAAACACAGCGCAGCCTGTTCACAGTCTTTTGAATCAACCGATATTATGACATATGGAGTAGAGAGCTGGACTCTGAGAATCAGGAAAGTAAAATACGGGCAGTAGAGATGGATGGGATATGTAGAGGAGCCAGAGTGTCAAAGCTGGGGAGGAAAAGGAATGAAGAAGTAAGACTGTTAATGAAAATGGATGAACCGGTCACCAATAGAACTGAAAGAAGAACTCTCTGGTAGAAGAAAGATGGCATACGATTATTTTGGAATGATCACTATCAGGGAATGAGGAGAGGAAATGTGGAAGACCGAGAGTAAAATGGAGAAGTGGTATAGCTAAGATGATAAGGGGTCAGAATGTGGAAGAGGAAGACTGGCAGAATTATGAAGAAAGGAGAGTGGGAATAAAAGGTAACCATTGAAAAGTGGAAAAACTCTCAAAAGCAAAAATAAAAATAGTAATGTAATACACTGTGCACTTCTGTTCTACATACAATAGACAGTGAGACAAACAGTAAACACACAGTGTAACAGACAAAATCAAGTGTTCAGTGTTCCAAGAATTACCTCTCAGGGAGTAGCTCAAAGTGAGAGATATAAAAAGAGCTTTACCCCTCTGCAGGGAGGTCTTTGCCCTTAAAGGGATACAGCAGGCTTCATTCATTACACAGTGATATGTTTGGTAAACCTGATGATTTTAATTAAACTGTGGAGAAATGTACAAAATGTAATCTAAATTAAGAACAAATTAGAAACTAACAGCTCCACTTATCTTATTAATATTGCAAGGTGGTATAATGCTGACTAGTTTCAAGTTGCATCCAACATATTCTCAAAGCTATCCAAACAAGTTACCATAGTTACCGATGCTCAACTTACAAGATCTAATTGTTACCAACCTCTGGAAATAAAAAATTATAAATACAGTTGACGCAAACTTTCCTCTCTGTCGAAGATGTCGCCTTTAAGACCTATAAGATCTCGTGTTTGGTGTCCGGACTAGCTCTAGCAAGAGGTCCTAATCTGCAGGGTGTGTGTGGGTTATGGTAGGAATGGAACCAAACGAAGAATTAACCAACATATCACTTTATTTGTAAATTTCCAGATTTGTAGAGAACTGCCGACAATATTTAAATAGAATGTAACTTTGTTAACTTCAACTACAACGTTATAACACTTTAACTTTGTCACCCTTTAGCAACCACCGAATTATGTATACGCGCTAGCTTACGTACAACTCAGAAATTGCACGTGTACTCTCGGCTCAATTCAAGACGAGTGTGTCTTGCGTTGCATTTGTTTTTGCGCGAGCAACACGAAGGAAGCGATTTCCATTGGCTAACTTTAGAGCACGTCATGGTAAGATAGGAATCAGCCCGGGGGATCGTTAGAGCTTTGTACATACAACAATTGTAACCTTATCACTCATTTAAATCTGCCTAGGCTTCCATTCTTGAGACTTTAATCTATTCAGCTTTATTACGTCTTCCCCTTAACTATTGACTAGAATCTTCTTTTGTTTCTTTCCATTATCAAATATATATTGACATTATAATTTCGGTTTCACAGTCTATTGGTGGTATTTCAAAATTCATAACAGTTCTTGTTTTTTAAAATGAATATCTTTTCCCATACCATTAAATCTACAGATCCATTTAATTGTTTTAATAATTTAACTTCTGGTTTTATTCCATGATTAAATGAACAAAAATGATCCGCCTCAGCTGATTTATCAATTTGTTAATATTTAATATTTCTAAAATGCTCTTTTATTCTGGTTTCTAAATGACATTTAGTTTTACCAATATAAACCCTATCACACTCCAAACAGCTACATTGATAAATGCCAGATTTTTTATACTTTGGAATTTTATCCTTTTTAGAAAAATTTAGTAAATTTTGTATATTAAATTTATTTTGAGGGACTAAAGCTATTCCATATTCTTTAAACATTTTTGTAAATTTTTTATTAGCCCACGGATGGTAAGCAACCTTTCCTTGAGGGTAGAAACCTCTTTAATAGCTTTTTGATATTTAAATTTTTCTACCTTTGTATGTATAAAATCTGTATTAAAACCATTAATTACCACAGTGTTTAATAATGTTTATATTCTGTGTTAAATTCTTTCTTATTAAGAGGTATATTTAATAACCTATAAGTTAAACTATTGAAAACAGCAAATTTGTGTGAAAAAGGATTAAAACTTTTATTTTATATATAATTATCAGTATGAGTAAATTTTCTATAAATGCCAAAATTCAATTTATTGTTGTTTTTTAATTTTTAAGTCTAGGAACGGAAGACATCCATTATTTTCTGTTTCCAAAGTGAACTGTATGACTTTATCCTGTAAATTTAAAAGTTTTAAAGCATCATTTATCTGTTTCTCAGGGACAACAGAAAAAATGTCATCCACATATCTATACCATGTTTCAAAAATTAGAGGAAATGATTTTTTAATTTGAATTTAAAAAATCTCATGAAAAGCTTATCAAGAAAAGGCGAAAGTGGACCACCCATTGCCAAACCAGAAGTTTGCTGAAAGAAATTACCATTAAAACTGAAAAAAATGTTGATCCAAACAAAGATTTGTAAGCTTTACAAAATCATCTATTAATTCTTTGTGTAATTCTAAAGAATTTAACCATTTTTTTAAAAAAATCAAATCTTTTTCCTAGGAATACTAGGAAATAAAGCGGTTACATCAAATGAAAAGAATTTATTATTATGAGACAATGCCATATTGCTAATCTTTTCTACTAATTCAAAAGAATTTTTAATACTTAAACTTTCAAATTGATTAAAAGTGCTCAATTTTTTATTTAACCATTTTGCTAAATTATATATAGGTGAATTTATGCAATTTATAACTGGTCTCATTTTATTTCCTGGTTTGTGAATTTTGGGAAGTGCATACAATCTGGGTAAAACTGGATTATTAACTTTTAAAACATGTTTTTCTCTTCTAGGTATCATTTTCACTTCATTTAGCATTTTACTAAAAGTTGAAATGCATAATTTTAATGGGTTATTATTAATTCTTAAGTAATCCTCACTTTGAAGTAAAAGTTCTACTCTATTAATATAATCAGATTCATCCAAAACTATGATTTTATTGCCTTTATCAGTTTTATATAAATTACAGCCTTTTCATTCAATAATTTAATAATCTGATTATTATAATTACTTTTAGGGTGATTTTTACTCATATTTTTCAAAATTCTAGTGCATTTTGTTTTTATCAAAGATTTATTAATTTCTTTTAAATCTTGACTGCCAATTTCAATATCTGCAGCAAAATCATCTCTATTTTTTGAAAAATTTACGCAAGTTTTTATACCTTTATTTAGGAAATTAAGTTCTTTCTTGCTAAAGTTACAATTCAAAAGATGAATTACATTAATCATTGGATTATTTAGTTTCTTTATATTCAATTTCTGTTGTTTTAGGCATAATCTATTTAATTTAACCTAAAAGGTGAGTCAATTAATAACAAAACAACACTTACATTTATAATTTTCTGGAATGCGTTTCAGAGGCTAACTTTCCTCGATTATCAACTGGACAGTGGTTGATAATGGAGGAAAGTTAGCCTCCAAAACGCGTTCCGGAAAATTATAACTGTAAATGTTGTTTAGTGCTATTGACTCACGTTTTAGATTAAATTGATTATAAAAACACTGTTTTCAAACTTCTAAGAAAGGAAGATAGATAATCTATTTAGTTTATCTTTTAACCTTTTTGTTTTTCTTTTCATGCTAAAATTTAGATACTCAAATAATTTAGATTCCAAATTAACCCAAAATAAGTTACCTGAAATACCTATTAATTTTAAATGTAAGTCATATAACCTAAGTTCAAATATTATTTAACTTTTTAAAGTGTAAACTTCTTTCAATTTCAGTAACTTTCCTTTCTGCTGCCCTCTGGTGAATACTATTATTATCAAATTTAACTGTTCTTCTGACAAAATGTTTTGTTACTTTTTTACATATTTTTTTGACAAAATCTTATTTTTCTGTCTACCTCAGTAAATCACGAAAATTATTTTCCAGGAATGATTTAATTAGATAATACCATTGTAGTGCATATTTGTTGAAATTACAAAGAAATCTGAAACTACAGTTGACTAATAAAATGAAAAATGAAGCAATTCATCACTTAGCAGCAGCAACAGTAACAATGAAACAAAGTCAACAAGCTGATGATGCAAACAACTGATTTTTGAAACTAGTCCTGTTGAAAAATTCATAATTATAAAAGATAAGTGAAGTTTTAGTCACTAATATTTATTATAATTTGTTACAAGTAACTGTTTAAAAATATCTCAATATATAATGCAATTTATGATATTATTAATCACAACATTATTGGGAATGCACAGTGAAGTGTTTGTTAATGATCAGAGAAGAAACTCACCGTTATCACAATCTAATTTCACTATTTTAAAAAGGACTTACTTTGTGTACCAGATTTGCTTCCCTGGTAACATATTACTATTTCTTTCTGAATTTTTAAAATTTAAGAGAATATTTCAGGAATGGTCAATGCTGCAACAATTTCTGTTTGATATAATTTGCACATTTTTATGAAAACTCTCCCTCCATAGTGACTTATTGTATAGTAAAATATATATTCCAGGCTTGTAGGCCATGGTTGAGGAACAAAATGGTTAAAACTTGATGTTTCATCTTCAGAAGTGAAGAGTGGCAGGAATGGCTGATGACTGCCATATGGCACTGGACGGTAATTTACACTATTGGAATGGAGGGAGAGGTTGCGATTACTGTTTTGTTGTGACTGACTGTTGTGTTGGCCAATGAAAAGGCACTGCAAAGCAGGAACCCAAGCCTGATATAGATAAATTATAGTTTTAAAAAACTAACAAAAACATGCTTTTATAACAAACCGAACTAAAAGGTAGAAAATAATTTTTAAGTATGAAGAATTTGTTCTATAAAGTCAAGTAGTACATTATGTTTCAACATT
Organism: Tenodera sinensis; assembly: GCA_030765045.1. Classification (NCBI taxonomy): domain Eukaryota; kingdom Metazoa; phylum Arthropoda; class Insecta; order Mantodea; family Mantidae; genus Tenodera; species Tenodera sinensis. The sequence goes on from CM060962.1 coordinate 129,505,298, forward strand.
TTGGAATAAGTTTAAAATAAAAACTAATTTATATTAGCAAAAGAATACATTTTATTGTAAAAAAGCGTGCGGTGGCTGACATCAAATGTTATAAATAGTTCATTGGTAGCTATTTATAAAAGTAAAGACATGGTAAAAATATCTACTAAGCACCCCATGTTTTTTTACAATAAAATGTATTATTTTGTTAATATAAATTAGTTTTTATTTTAAACTTATTACAAAATTTTGAAATATAATGTACTACTTGACTTTATAGGACAAATTCTTCATACCTAAAAATTATTTTCTACCTTTTAGTTTGGTTTGTTATAAAAGCGTATTTTGTTAGTTTTTTAAAACTATAATTTATTGTTACACTGTCATTGGTCCTTGACATGTGTGCAAATATTCAAGTCAATCAGACATCTCAAGTTGGTGAAAATTACATTACATTGTTAAATTTAGCCAAGTCGCTTTTTTTTCATCCTGATGATCCTGGACAGGAAATTAGGACAAGGTCATATATAGTTACACAGTAATCGGTCCTTGACATGTGTACAAATATTCAAGTCAATCAGGCATCTCAAGTTGGTGAAAATTACATTACATTGTTAAATTTAGCCAAGTCACTTTTTTTTCATCCTGATGATTCTGAACAAGACATTAGAACAAAGTATGATATTGTCACATTGCCATCGGTCCTTGACATGTGTGCAAATTTTCAAGTTCATCAGACGACTGTAAGTTAGTGAAAGTTACGTCAAAAGATTCTGTTACATTGATACATTTAGCTAATTAATTTTGTTTATCCTGATAATCCTGGTCAGGATCTTAGGATGAAATGATGATATTATTGTATTATCATTGATGCTTGACATGTGTGCAAAATTTCAAGTCAACCAGACAACTCTAAGTGGGAGAAACTTGGGTCGAAAGATTCTGTTGTATTGATAAATTTCGCTAGTTAATTTTGCTTTATCCTGATGACCCTAGTAAGGACATTAGGGCAAAGTTATGATATTATTGTATTGTCATCAGTCCTTGACATGTGTGCAAATTTTTAAGTCAGACGACTCTATGTTGGTGAAAATTACGTCAAGAGATTCCGTTACATTGATAACTTTAACTCATTTTGTTTTATCCTGAAGACTCTAATAAGGACCTTAGGATAAAGGTATGATATTATTGTGCTGTCATTGGTCCTTGACACGTGTGCATATTTTTAAGTCAATGCAATGACTGTAAGGTGGTGAAAATTACGTTGAAATATTCCGTTACATTGATAAAATTAGCTAACCAATTTTGTTTTATCCTGATGATCCTGGTCAGGATCTTTGGATAATGTTATCATATTATTGTATTGTTACTGGTGCTTGACATGAATGCAAAATTTCAAGACAATTAGACGACTCTAAGTGGGTGAAAATTACATTGAAAGATTCCATTATACCCACCCGCACCCACCCCCCTGCACACACACGCACCCGCACCCACCCACCCCCACACCCACACGCACCCACCCCCACCCCCACACCCACACACACACACACAGGTGAAGCTAATATAAAGCGTGTAATTAAATCCAACTTCTCTATTAAAATTATTGGGACGCCTGTATATTTCTATGGCTTCTCCGAATATTCTCTGGTAGTATTGGTTGGTAGTTGCAAGAACTTCTATTTTCTTGAACCAAATGTCATGTTTATTTAATAGGGTATGGTCTGCAATGGCTGATTCGTCTGTGTGACCAAGGCAACATCTTTCATGTTCAGCAATGCACATTTTTATGCTGTGTTTTGTTGTGCCTATATAAGACTGGCTACATGTACGCAGTAAACGTGTAAACACCTATGTTTAGAGAGCAAGTCCAATGGGTCTTTGGCTGATTTATGAATGTGTTTTAGTTTTTGTGTGGAAGAGTGAGTGTGTGGTGTTTAAGGACCCATTGACAACGAGGTTATTTGGGCCCATTTGTGTGGAAGATACATATTATTAAATTGCTGTTTATGTAACATTTTTTCAATTCTGTCAATGATGCCTTTAATGTAGGGGAAAAAAACTTTCACTCTTAGGTTAGGTCGATCTTTGTTTTCCTTATCAGATTAATCAGAACAAATGGCAATGTGAATTCCTTTTTAGAACAGCCATTATTGGCAAACGCTTACTTGAGACGAGTAGTTCTTATGGTTTCTAAGTTATACAGAATTAAATGAGAATGAAGAGAACTGCACAGTACAGTTACAAAACATCAAAACATGTGAATGTCCAAATTTATGGTATTTCTACCAAAACTGTTAGAAAAAATAAAAGAATAAAAACATTTTCTGCCTCAAGGATGTCCGGGTTGTAGAGAGTTTCTTCACCCCTTGCTCTTAAATCACCTAGAATTTCTGGAAAAAAAAAAAAAAAAAAAAAAAAAAAAAAAAAAAAAAAAAAAAAAAAAAAAAAAAGAAATCAAAATAAATAACTTTAAAAAAAGTTGAGAAAAATATAATGAAATTTATCACTGTGTTTTACCTAAAGTCCAAGGGGCCATCTAACTGGACGTTTGGAGGTTTAAACTGACTGAAATTAAGAAAACAACAGCGCAACATGCAAGTACAGTGAATAAACATAAAATAGCCAAAAGTCTAAATAATTGTAATTTCTTGACAAATTTCACTGATGCATTGGTGTTCATTCAGGTTTAGAGTTATGATTTTCTCTCTTCTCTTTGGATTCATAGTATCTCAAAACATGCACTTAGTGTGAAATACTATCAAGTTTTTGGTTGAATTCAACACCTCCCATCCCTAAAATAAGCAATAGCAAACATAAAAATGATGTTAGCTACCACATCTCATTAATATACAATGCTAACCCTCAATAACCATTACCTACTTCTCTTTTTCTGTTGTTCCACTTCTCTATTAAATTTTTGCTAACTATAAATTATTGTAAGTGGGCAAGATAAATGGAACAAATAGTACAATAAATGAGGGAACTGAAAAGAATGTATATTAACCTTACCACAGAGGTCAAGAAGGTTATGAAAAAAGTAATCCTTAAAATAACGTCTTGAAAAAACTTCCATGGCCACATCACAAAGTTTAACATAAAGCTTTCGGGTGTAACAGCTATGTCCACGTCGTAAATCTGAAAACACACATAACAAATTATTATTCCGCTGATGAAGTTTCTACGTGCATCTAAATGCTCCATCAGATTCCCACCAATTTATATTAATTTGGGCTTGAGGATTTTTAAGAGATTAGTTTTACTCACCACTCTCTATCTGTGATCTCATAGCTTGCTTCTGAGCTTGCTGGTTATTATACCGCAAAAAGATAAGCAATGTTCTCACAGCTGCTAAACGACAAGGAACTGGACGCTGTAAAGCAGAACAAACTAATTTTAGTCCCACATTTATTTTATTTATTCTGTCTCAATATAGGCAAGCAACACAATTATCTCTCTCTGCACAAGCATCTCTGTGTCTGTGTGTGTGTCTGTGTCTGTGTGTGCGCGCGTGTGCGTGTGTTTGTGTGTGTGTGTTTGTGTGTGTGTGTGTGTGTGTGTGTGTGTGTGTGTGTGTGTGTGTGTGTGTGTGTGTGTGTGTGTGTGTGTGTGTTTGTGTACACACACATACACGTGCATGCATGCTAGTTGCAATTGAAATTTAAATGTTGTTCATTTAAATGTAATTCCATGAGAACAAGGGCTATATAATATTAAAATAATCTTATGAACACTAGTATTTAAAAATGTTTATATACTGATCTACTCAGAAGCTTTGTAATTCTGAGACATTCAAGTTTTGGTTTCTTATTGTTACTCAAAGTTAACTGCAGATTGTAGTAGTTTTGCGCAACACATTTTTAAACCATATTTTGTTGAATTGACATTGCTAATTTTATTATTATCATTATGATTAATTCATCTTCATCATCATCGTCGTCGTCATCATCGTCATCGTCATCGTCATCGTCATCGTCATCGTCACCGTCACCGTCACCGTCACCGTCACCGTCACCGTCACCGTCACCATCATCATCATCTTCTTCTTCTTCTTCTTCTTCTTCTTCTTCTTCTTCTTCTTCTTCTTCTTCTTCTTCTTCTTCTTCTCCTCCTCGTCATAATCGTCATCACCATCACCATCATCAATATATAATATATTTCTGTCCGTGTGTAACTGAACTGTTCCTAAATGGCAGAACAGATTTTTATGACATTTTGTGTGTGTGATAAAGAAGATTCGAAAATGGTTTAGATTCACAATATGACCCAATAGAACATGTTCTTTTTAATTACTGTGTTGTTGATCTTTGGATGGCTTAACTTCACAATGGATCTGTCAAGTAGCGCTGCGATCATGTTTTAGAATTTCCAGTATTTGGTGCTGCGATTGGATTCTAGGAAATTTTTGTCACAGCTGAGTGTTGATCTTACATTAAAAGTGTGTGCTTATTGAGAAAAAGTACTTAAAAGTGTAATTAACAAATATACATTGTGCAAATGTGTAAGGTGCAGTATTGAAGTGAGTATTCTACATGCTTTTTCATTAATTCCAATAATCTATAACAGTCTGTAACCTATAACAATCAGCTTAACCTACAAATGTAATTTATTAATATTTATTGATGTAGCATAATTAAAATAAGCACATTATGCAAATGTGTAAGTTAGTATAGAGGTGAGTGTTTTACATCATCTTCCATGAATTCCAATGATGTAATTAAAAAATATACATTGGGCAAATTGTGCTAGAGCCTTTGTAGTAAATTTTCTTATATAATATAATCATGTAACTACAACTAACATGGCCATCTTCCTGCTACAGTGTATGTGCAATGGCGACTTCTAACCCAAAAGAGAAGTGCAATTCGCGTTATTAGTAATGTTTTGATTTTTTTCTTTTACAGCAAAATGTTGATACTGCATTAAACCACAGAAAATAGCTTATAACGGATCATGCATTGCCAGAAATATATAATGAAGCGTTAATAAAGATTGAAGATATCTGTATTCTCATTTCAAATATGGCACTCATTCATTTCAGCATGCCATCGCCTACCGCCCAGCAGCATAAATCATTAAGAGTGATGTTCAGTGCCAAAAACAGTTTGATACAACATCTTTGACTACTTTGTTGCTAATAAGGAGCAACTGCTCACTGCTGAACAAAAGAATATATATGATCAAATTAATTTGTCAATTGCAGCACAAGGCAATTTTTTTTTGGATGCACCAGGTGGCACTGGCAAAACATTCCTGATCTCATTGATACTTGCATGCAATAATCATATTGTATTGGAAATTGCTTCATCAGGCATTGCAGTAATCTTGCTTGATGATGGGTGGACTGCGCATCCACCACTCAAGTTACCATTGAATATTCACACAAATCCAGACACAATGTGTAACATAAAGAAGCATTCAGGCATGCCTGAAATTTTGAGAGAAGGCAAAATTATTATCTGGGATGAATGCACTATGGCCCATAAGCATTCACTTGAAGCTCTCAATTCGATAGAATGCTGAAAGATCTCAATAATAATACCAGACATTTTGGTGGTGCTCTATTGCTATTGTCCAGTGATTTCAGACAGACATTGCCAGTCATTCCGTGTGCCACATATGCAGACAAAATTAGCTGGCCTACTGTTTCCAAGGTCACGGGTTCAAATCCAGTCCAGAGCAATGGTTTTTAAGAGTGCTTATAAAGGACAGCTCCATGTCAGTAGATCTACTGGCATGTAAAAGAACTCCTGTAGGGCAAAATTCCGGCACACTGGCGATGCTGATGTGATCCTGGCAATTCACAGGATTGTTAAACAAAATCCTTTTTTTTGACCGACATATTTCCAAATTTGCAAGCTAATTATACTAATCATATATGGCAACGTGAGCGAGTTATTTTGGCTACAAAAAATATAGATGTCGATGCAATTAATTTTAAAATACACAGTCACTGCCTGGCAATGAAATATCATTCAAATCCAACACTGTTGTCGATTCTGAGGAAGTTGCCAACTATCCTCTTGAATTCACTGGATTTACCTGGAATGCCACCACATAACTTGTGATAGAAGTTTGGTTCACCAGTCATTTTGCTTTGAAATTGGAAGAAACCTAAGCTATGCAATGGTTTGCAATTGATCATAAAAATCATGGAAACTACCATTTTAAATGGCAAATTTCAAGGTGAAGTTGCTCTACCATGGATCCCAATGATCCCTTCAGACTCACCCATTCCATTCAAACGTTTGCAATTGCCAATTTGCTTGGCATTCGCAATGACTATTAATAAGTCACAAGGCCAAACAATGTCAATTTGTAGGTTGGATCTAGAAAATCCATGCTTTTCGCATGGCTAAATATATGTTGCATGTTCAAGGGTTGGCAAACCATCAATTTTATTCATTTATACCCGTCAAAGATTAACTAAAGATACTGTTCATAAAACAGCATTAAGATTAAAAAAACAAATTCTTGTTGTTGTTGGGTAATGTCAGATTTCTGACAATGAAGTCATTAATCCTCTTGTACTCCAATATTTTTCACTGATGGAGGGAATGCTAGAAGTGGCTGGGCATATTTGAAGGTGGACTTGGTCCATTTCCTCTTGCAGATCACATACAGGACAGAGTGGTGAAGAATGTATCCCAATTCTGTTCAAATAATTTGCCAGACAATCATGTCCCTAATCAACCTGAAGGTTGCAACTGCTGTTTTTCAAGTATATTCAGGAATTACTGTTTGAATGTTTGGCAGTTCCCATCTTTTACATTTTGATTTTTCATAGCAATATTTTGCAATAATTCTTTTGAATTTAGAGTCGGCTAATCTTTTGACTGCATAAAATGGTAGATTAACTATAGATTTCTGTACCCTGCTGGTACCCTTTCTTGCAAGCAAATCAGCTTTGTGATTACCACTCAGTCTACAGTGAGCTGGTATCCATTGGAAGATTACATGTTTTAAAAAAAAATTATTCCTGTTAATAAAGTAAAACCTGTCTTCAGCGGAATCAAACAGGACTTTCAAACATTTCCGTTAAAGACAGATTTCTGCTTAGACCTACATGTAATGCACACCAAAACATAATGAATGAAAAACAACTGTATAAACGATTCATTTATTTTTTCCAGTAGTCAAGGAGAGCCTTCTGGACACATTGATGCTTAACTCCTCAACTTCCACAAACACTTTGGCCAGAGAAATCACACCAAACATATCCGAGTCTTTTGGCCATAGGGCAAATTGTTGTTCCTTTAAATTTTTGACAGAATTCAGATAAGTTTTTAGCCTACACTCTTCTTCCAACTAATGGGCATATACCTCTTCATCTTCCTACACCCTCTCTTCTTCTATTCGACTTTACATATTCTCAATTAAGACATCTATATCAACTGTGTCTATTTCAGTTTGCACATCACTGTTATGTTGACATATTCCATGGCACTGCACTTGAAAGCATCCTCATTTATGTAGTACTGTGCCTAAAAATTTTCTTAACTTTACATTGTGAAACTGGAAATTTTCCATTAAAAGATGTAGTATGATTTCCATTGTCTGCATAATATGGTTTCCATTTAATAAAGGGAATTTAGCATATTTTTCAACCCGAAGTTCACAGTACCATAAAATATTTCCATTTTAGACAGACTTCTGCTTAACAGGGGTCTGTTGAAGGCAGGTTTTACTGTATTAACATTAAAAATATATTTAAATATTTAAAAAATATACCTGTCATGAAAATGATTTGAGCTTTTTCTTTCTTGCCGTTATTTAAAACAGTTTTAAGTTTTTCCTTGACAAATTAAATTTATAGTAAAGAGATACAATCACACACAATTGATAGGTCTAGTTGAGATAACTGTATGCATGGTAGTGTCAGGTATTCTAAAAATATTTTTGTTACATATTTTTTCATCAAAACAGTCCAAACAATTTGTAGTTTATTTTTAAAATTTTATAATTTTTGGATGTACAATGTTTGAACAGGACAACATCTGTCGGGTCTGTTAGTTATTATATAATACACGAGGTTCTCTGTAAAATAAGGTTCCCAATTTTTTTTCACAATGAAAAACATTTATTGACATTGAATAATACATTTTTGGAAAGTTCAGACTTTGTCCTATTTTTCAACATAATCGCCGTTCTGATCAATGCATTTTTGCATGTGGTGTAACATCTTTTGCATCATAGAACTCTCCCGCCACGTGGCAAAGGTAGCTTAAAACAGTTTCTTTCAAAAATTCTAAAGTAAGAACAAATTAGAAACTAAAAACTTCACTTATCTTAGTAATGTTGCACGTTCTTTTTGCACTAACTGACTCGAGTTTCAAGTTGTCTCCAACTCATTCTCAAAGCTATACAAACAAATTCGTTACCAAAGCTACAAACTTTCATTTTTTTCTGAAAACAAAAAACAAATACTGATATTCAATTTTTATTTACCAATCTCTGAAAACAAAAATTTATAAATACAATCTATAGATGGTAATTCGAAGTTCATAACACGGTTCCTGTTTTTTAAAATAAATTTTTTTTCCCAAACCATTAAATCTATAGGTCCACTTAATTGTTTTTATAATTTAACTTCTATATTAATTTCATGATTAAATGAGAATGAGTTGGAGACAACTTGAAACTCGAGTCAGTTTGTGCAAAAAGAACATGCAACATTACTAAGATAAGTGAAGTTTTTAGTTTCTAATTTGTTCTTACTTTAGAATCTTGTTGCTTCACTGTTAATAGCTTCAATTTTCCTTATTTAAATCAGTTTCTTTCAGTTCTTCTCTGGTTCTGAAATGTGTCCCACACAGGTGTTTCTTCAAGTCAGGGAATAGATGATAGTCACTTAGGGGTAGGTCTGGGCTGTAAGGAGGGTGTGTGAGAGTATCCCATCCAAATTTGTTGATGAGATTGGTTGTCACGTGGGTAATGCGCGGATGAGCGTTGTCATTCTTCGTCAAAATCCAAAAAAAATTCTTTCAAAATCCACATGAACTGAAATGTTATGCCTGACAGATGCGAATGTTACTGAAATAATGTATTCATTCAGGTAATGGTGTTCTCCATACTAAAGGAAACAAAAATGAAACAATCAAAATCACATATTTTGGGGTTAAAACAAGGCTGTCATGTGCAGATTTTCGCAATAATACATATCATCATCACAACCGCCACTGCCACCACCACCGCCACCGCCATCACCATCACCATCACCATCACCATCATCCATTACAAGCTATAACTACAGTAATTGCTTTTAATACACAAATAAATAGAAGTCTTCCTCTTCATTTTCTTAATACAATTGCATTCTTTTGTAGATTACTGGGCTGAAATAAAACTAATGAACTCCTTGTCATAAATGACAACTAAAACTGCCACTCCACTCACCAATGCTTATCCCGGGTGCTGGCTGTTCAATCATCAAGCTGAGAACATGCAACTTGGTATTGCCATATCTCTCTTAGAAATTAAACTTTGCATGACAGTTTAGCATTAAATTGTGGCTAAATTCATCTGAATTAACATAAAAAGGCATTACAGCATTGTTCACACAGTGAAATAATAAACCATTTATATGCATTGCTCAAGAAGATGGCTCCAAATATTTGACACACATTATGTTTTTTCAACAAAATGGCTTTTTATTGACAATAATTGCATTGGACATATTTCTTACACTCATCATGTCTTGTTATCCTATGGCTGAAGCAGTACCTTCCATCTGATATAAATCCCTCTCTTACAATCTTAAAACAACTAACAAAGCAACTAACTGATCACTTGCAAGGAAATCTACATTTGGAAAAACAAAGACAAAGTTTTCAATTTTGAAATTCCACTGAAAGATTTTTCTCAGTGAGCTGCTGGAACCACCACTACGAAAGGGCTGTAACTCACCTACATTAAATCAACAATGATACAGTAGCTGAATATAGTTTGGCATTGGTTATGTTCCTTAGCGTCTCCACCAGATGTGGCACTGGATGGCTCCTATGTCAGAGTAGCATCAGATGGCTCCTATGTCAGATTGTGATGTTGACCCTAATGACCTAGTTGCTGATGGGCCCTTAAACACTACACACTATACATGTGACAGTGGTTAAGATGTGCCACCACCAGATGTCATGGTAAATGGACACTGGGCATCTTCACAAAAGGGTAACATACCATGACAAGAAGGGAAGTGCAGGGATGTAGCTCAGGGTGTTACTAAGGGCGACTGGGAGGAAGGTGATGAAAGATAAGAACACATGCAACTCTCGTCTAAAGAAGTTTTAGTCTGCATACACTACATTATAATGTGAAAAGAGAAAAGGGGTGCTCTGTAGAGGACAGCTGTTGGCTTTACCTTTGCTGAGATTCCTGGCATCCCAAGTTTCATCTTCGAAGAAACCAATAAGAATAAGTGTGTCATAGATTTGTCCTAGTACGTGAAATTGACTCCTTCTTCTTCTCCTCCTCCTTCTACTTCTTCTTCTCATTCTTCTCCTTCTTCTTCTTCTTCTTCTTCTTCTTCTTCTTCTTCTTCATCTTCTTCTTCTTCTCCTTCTTCTTCTTCTTCTTCTATTTCTACTTCTACTTTCAAGGATTAAACCTTGTCAGTTTGTTCCAGCTCCAATTATTACAACTGCTGTATCCACCTCTTCCATGGATGTCCCTGTTCTCTCTTTCCACTTCTCGGTTGATAATTCAAACTTTTCCAGGGCATTCTTTTGGAATCCATTCTACAGACATGTTCATACCATTGTCTCCTATACTCTTCTATTTTATATGTAGGACTAAATATTTCCAGTTCTTACTTACTATTGTAAGTACTTTATATCCCAGGATTAAATAACCTTCAGATGGCAATTATTATTTATTTATGCCAACAAACTTACTGTTGGTGTTTTTAAACATACAAGCCTTGTGTGGGCAAAGTTTGAAAGGTAGAACTGGAACTTAAAAATTCAATACCACAACTGGGATTTGAACCACAGACCTTCCACTTACCAGGCGGCTGCTCTACCACTGAGCTATTGTGACAAACTGCCAGAATGGCATTAAATTCTCAAACCAGTTCGTATTTCTCCTGGTAAACCACAAAGGCAGTCTCACATCAGAGACAAATTACCCCAATGGTGACTTACTATTGTAAGTACTTTATATCCCAGGATTAAATAACCTTCAGATGGTAATTATTATTTATTTATGCCAACAAACTTACTGTTGGTGTTTTTAAACACACAAGCCATGTGTGGGCAAAGTTTGAAAGGTAGAACTGGAACTCAAAAATTCAATGCCACTGGCTTGAGAATTTAATGCCATTCTGGCAGTTTGTCACAATAGCTCAGTGGTTAGAGCGTCCGCCCGGCAAGCGGAAGGTCTGTGGTTCAAATCCCGGTTGTGGCATTGAATTTTTAAGTTCCAGTTCTACCTCTTAAACTTTGCCCACACACGGCTTGTGTGTTTAAAAACACCAACAGTAAGTTTGTTGGCATAAATAAATAATAACCAACAGTAAATTTGTTGGCATAAATAAATAATGATTATCATGTGGATTTGCTTGACAGCCGTATGATAAATGCACTGGATGAGTGTTTTGTTTACATCTGAGGACAGTGCACATGTCAGTCAGGTACAATACAGGCCACTGGCATGTGCGAAGACTAATTCCATCAGCCCAGCGTTGCTATTTACATTACCGAAAAGATTAATATTTTTACAAAATGATTGAATGTACCAAAATGAAACTTTGTATTTTACATTTCTTACACTTGCACCTATTAGCCAGGTTACTCTGGCCGAAACAGTACCTTCCACCCTGTGTAATGAGTTTTAGTCCAGAAATGAGCAGCCAAATGCTGATTCTTCTAATTATTTATATTTTAATTGCCTGAAGTATTCCTTAGCTCAAAATTCCATATCCCTCCTTGTTTTCCCTGTATAGAACTGTTCACAGTCATTGCATTCAATTTTATATATGCAGTTCAGAAGAATGGTGTCCTTTGTTCTTAAATTCAATGCATTTTTCAAGTAGTATCTATTGACTGGTGTTAACTGCATGTTATGGTTTTTGAAGATTTTGTTGAAGCAGTCAAAAGTACTTGGATGGAATATGAATTTGTAAATGTTATGCCCTTTTTTTCTTTTAGTATAAGGGTGTTAGTTTCTCTTAAGTATTTGCTCTTTTTAGCTCTGCTTATTTTTTATTAATCAAACATTTATGGCCATTCAGTTGTGAAATTTATGATACTTTTTATTTATTTCTGAAAGTGGGATAAAAACCAATTTGCGAACTAAGCTGTAAAAACTGCTTATTTATGTGACCTAAGGTTATAGCTAGGTTTGTGATAAAATCATTTTATTTTGTGGTACGTTTGTTGATTTGAAATGTTAAATTTGTTGTGTTTTTACTATGTGCAATCTTGCCATAGTGAAAGCTTGACCTGAGTTGATTTTTAAGAGTAATATAAATCATAATATTAATTTTAAATGGAAGTATCTCTTCTTGGGCTGTCAGCGGAAGATCCATGGTTCAAATCCCGGCTATGACATTGAATTTTTCAGTCCTGATTCCACCTCTTAAACTAGAAATTAATTTTATCCGCTGAGAAAATACAAGTTTTAAACACTTTTTGAGGAATTTTTCTCCTTCTATTTCTTTTGTGGCGTCTAAGTGGGTTTTCTCCAGATTCTCCGGTTTCCCCCGCCATTCATTCCACCAATTGCTCCATTATCACCTTTCCAATCATCCATTTTGCCTGTATTTCATATCATTCTCTTCCTCACTATCATACCTGGTGCTCGGCTGACCACCTGCTTCCAGGTCTTCACTCTGTCTGGTCCAGAGGTCCCTCTGCTCCCCGACAGGCATCTGACCCTAGGCACTGGCTTGTAAGTCCTAGGGGTGCAAGTCCTACATAAGGGGAGGGTAATCAGGGAAAGAAGAAGTATTTTAAAGTAAAGTATCACAATATTCAGTTTAAATGTTGCAAATTTATCATAAAAGAAGCTTAGAGTTTGAAAATATTTACAATAACTACATAAACTCCTATTAGAAATAAACTAAATAAAATAAATAAAAAAATAAATAAACTTTCATTAAACGAAAAATGTTGCTTTTTAAAAATGCTTCTAAGCTAATCATGGCAAAATAGTACAGCTAACAGCTGCTTGAATATTTGCTTAAAATAAATGAAAAAAGTAATATTAGGAATTTAAAATATCAAGAAGTGAAGAATACTTCATTAAACTGTATAAAATCACCAAATCAGCTTACACAAATGGAATCATGTTAGTGCCTCCTCCTCCTCCTTTCATTTACCACAAGACTGTGCTTTGATGATGATCTCTGAGTTAACATTTGAACACGAGTACCACACTCTTCAGTGGTGCAGAAGCATAGTTCTGGTGTGAAAATTTCAGTTCACAAAGTATTTCCACAACACTTTTTTTCCTACATTCTTCGCTACCAATCTGTTCTCTGGCAGCAGCAATAAAATACACTATGGGATTCTAGGAAATCCTATGATCCTAAACTTCCTCATGAAGGGTAAACAATTCTTTAGTTAAGAAGTTCAGATAGTGGCATATTCTTGGCTAAATTTTGAGGATCAAAAAATTATCTTGTTCTTTCTTTTATTTTATGATATGAGTCTGTCATTATCAATTTCAACTTGAGTAAAGGTGGCTGATGTGTGGAGAATACTTACTTCAAAGCCACTTTAACTTAGTGGGAACCTTAAGTTCTTTCAGCATAATTTGGTTAAAAACTCCTTCGCTAAAATATTTGAATTTTGTCTCAATGTCCTTACCCTTCCTATGGAGTACATGTATGATGGGATAAGATGATCCTTCCAAGTAAGTGGTCAGCTAACTCTATTAGTTGGCAGAATACAGCAGACACATAAACAGCTTGAAGCTAAATAGTTTAAATCTTTGCAGTACTGGCTTCTTTATAGAAAAATGTTCCCAAATTTCCATCCTTAATGTTGGTGAAAAACTCAGCAAGATTTTCTATATGGGTTGCAAAGTACATTACAGATTTGAACCAGGAATTCCACCACATACACATGGGCACCGAAAGAGCAAAAATTTGGTTCTCATTCTCATTGGCCTCAAGAAAGTGAGGTATCCATTTTTTTCACTAAAAGCTGCATTTATTATTTGAGTATGAGTTCAAAATTTACCCACAAGGTTTGTTTTGTGAACCCCACATTGAACATGATTCAAGTTTTCAATTAGCCCTAAAAGCCTTTTTACAAATGCTGCCATGTAGTATGCAGTCAGTAACACTAGCTACAATGTGCAAATGATTACGATGATGACGACGACGATGATGATAATGATGATGATGACGACGACGATACATGGAATGAAGCTGGAGCATTGGTGGAATGAGATGGTATGGGAAACTGGAGAACCCAGAGGAAACCTGCCCCTGCACCACTATGTGCACCACAAATCCCACATGTGGTCACCTGGGAATGAACTCAAGCCACTTTGGTAGCTGCAATGTGCAGATTGTCTATATCATACACCCTTATGGTATCCACTGTTCCATTTGAATAGTTAGGAAAATTAGCTGAGTCCAACACCATGGAAGAAGTAAAATGTGTTTGTTCTGTGGACAGAATAGGACAAAGCAACACATTAAAACACAATTTTCATTTTTAGCCATTGCTTCATTACAGAGTACAACCACATCTTTAGTTGACAACATGGTAATGTACTTCCTTCTTCTCCAGTTGTCAGATGGTAGGTCCCTAATCCAACTCTTATGTACTTGCTCATCCAGTTTCAAAGAGCAGGATTATTCAACTTTTCTACTGGAATATTCAACATAAAAAATGCTTCTGTTGTATCTAAAATCAATTTTTCCTTCATATTTTTCATATGACTTGTGTTATTTAGCATCTCTTGTAATGTAGCCACATGCACAACACCATATTGAGCAGCTTTTCAGCAGTTCATTTGTTTCTCTGATTTGGTGTGGTCATCCAAGGGCTCTTTCTGCTTAAACTGAAGTCAAGCTTCACAAAATTTGCACATTAGCATATTAGCTATATATAACACTAAGGGGAGAGCAAAATACCTCAGAATGGGCTGTGTGGTGCTTTTCCACTGGGCATGTGGAAACATGATAATGGACTGCTGCTGTAAACAAGGTCATGCTGCTGACATGGTTCTACTCTGCCATTGAATTGATGGTGATGTGATGTGGTTCAGTTATTATGAGTGACTTATTTTGTCCTGTACTAAGTCACAAAGTGTATTATGGTCCAGCATATGTTTTCTACTGCACAGCATGATCTATTTATGATTGTATGTGTTAACTCAGTCAGCTCACCAGGTGAAAATGAGATTTGCAGAAAGATTTCCAGGTGCAGAAGTTCCAGGCTGTGCAACAATCTATGAACTTTACAATAAATTTGCCAGAGGAAATTTTCAGACTAAGAAATCTAAAAGATGGCATATGAAAATCGCTTAGACATCTTTCACAACAGGCAGGCATTTCTTGTGGCTCTGTGAACAGCTACTGAATTGCTGAAGTTAAAACCATATAAAATAACTGGCACATGCTCTTCAGCCAGGTGATCCTGTAATTAGGTGCACATTTTATGAGTGGACTCTCAATAGTGTATACAATGATGAAATAAGCCCGCATTTAATATTTTTTATGAACGAGGCTTGGTTCCACCTTCATGGATATATGTGTGTACAAAATAATCATTGGAGCTTTGAAAAACCTAATATTGTTCATGAAGTACCCCTTTATCACGAAAATATTGGGGTATGGTGCACCATTAACGGAGAAAGAGTTATAGGACCAATTTTTTTTTAGTCAATAGTTGACACCTGTGTACGTGAATACAATTTGCCCCTTTTATTTAGAGAGTTAACATACAGGGAGTGTGATTTTGCCTTTTTTTTCAACAAGGCTCTGCAACTGTTCATACAGCCAATCTTTTGATGAGAAAAATTGAAAGCAAGTTTCAGGACAGAATTATTACAACCACAACCCTCTCAGTCTCTCAGTCTAACCGCCTGTGATTTCTATCTCTGGGGTAGCTTAAAACATACGGTATCCAAGACAAACTCACACACCCGGGAAGAATTAAAACAAAATATCTGCCAGGAAATTGCCAACATTTTTCAATGAGAACTATGGTGACTGATGGATAGTTTCTTAAAGAAGTGCAAAAATATATGGATAACGATGGTGGCCAGTTTCAACATCTCCTTTCACAATGTTGGTAGGTAAAGCCTTTAAAAGTGGTTTTAAAAACGTTGTATGGTTTCATCTGCACGTTCCAACTGAGACAGGAAATATACATTAAAATGCCTCATGGAAAAGATTAATACTGTCATTCTATAAATTGGATTGTTTAGCAAAGATATATGTAAATATCTTTTATAATGTTAAATTATCATGATTATATTTTATGATTAAAGTCCCAAAGGTATCAAGATCGATAGGAGACATATTCAGGGTCGATCATGACGACGTGATTGATGGAAAACATAAAAGAATTGGCAAAATAGCCAATTGGTTATCATAACTATGCAGTAACTAGGTAAAATAAATAGTTACCTCCAAAGGGCAAATTGAATTTTGATCAAGGTCCAACGCTTCGTTGGATACAGTTGCTCAATCATATCATCGGAGAAGAGAATCTGTCTGTATTCCGATATTCAGTAAAGTAACTGGAATACATTGTGTAGTAGCATACGTGAAAGAATTAAAAAGAAGATATATGCTTTGTGAATAATTACAAGGAAAAAGAAGAAGTGAGAAAATGCTTTGTACAGAAAACGCGAAGTCGCCAAATTAATAACTTTGGGACATGTGAGCGCTGTATGTTTAAAAGAAGATAATTTGTTAAAGTGTCTAAACAAATGACAATAAAGTTGGATTCACAAAAAAAAAGTGATTGTAATTAAAAGCAATAACATCACGCCAGAATTTGTCCGCTTGCACCCATAACGCCCTGTAGATAAAACTCATAGCTAGACAATGTAGCAACAATGCTCTGTCCCCAGAATAAAAGCAGCTACATATGGCTACCCAATTGTGGGGCACAAAAAGCGGACAAAGAAAAGAAAAACTTTTAGAGCTTCCCGGACAGAAAAGGATCACACAAAGCAACAGCTGTGGAGACGCCCCAAGGATACCTGGACATCCCAAGGACACCCCAAGGATGTCAAAGTTCAAAGATCTTACCTATCGAACTGGATTTGCAATGTATCACAAAGTGTACACAGAGCATCAAACCCAAGAACATCAGAATCATCACAACAGAGAGACATAAGGAAGGAATCACCAGAAGAAAGTAGGAAAAAATCTTTTAACTCCTAATTATTTTTTTTTATGGAATTGAGAGATGGAAAGATATTAAAGCCGTCAAAAATGAGTGAACGAAGCATGGAAGTAAGTGCAGTAGAGGAAATAGTTGAGGCATCACAAGTAGTAGAGGGGATACTAGAGGGGAAGACCCACAGAAACAAAAGGAAATGAGTATATCCGATATTTACAGACTTACAAAACAAGAAGTGACATTATTATTTATTTATGCCAACAAACTTACTGTTAGTGTTTTTAAACACACAAGCCATGTGTGGGCAATGTTTGAGAGGTAGAACTGGAACTTAAAAATTCAATGCCACAGCTGGGATTTGAACCACAGACCCTCTGCCAGAAATAACCATCTGAAGGATATTTAATCCCAGGACATAAAGTGCTTGCAATAGTAAGTTACCATTGGGGTAACTATCTCTGATGTGAGACTGCCTTTGTGGTTTACCGGGAGAAATATGAACTGGTTTGAGAATTCAATGTCATTCTGGCAGGTTGTCACAGTAACTTAATGGTTAGAGCACTTGCCTAGCAAGCGGAAGGTCTGTGGTTCAAATCCCAGCTGTGGCACTGAATTTTTAAGTTCCAGTTCTACCTCTCAAAGAAATGGCATGCTTAAACTCAAATATCACTGGTTTAAAGGTAGAAATGAAACAAAATAGGGAAGAAGTAACTGTTATTTATTTATGCCAACAAGCTTACTGCTGGTGTTTTTAAACACACAAGCCGTGTGTGGGCAATGTTTTAAGAGGTGGAATCAGGACTGAAAAATTCAATGCCATAGCCAGGATTTGAACCACAGATCATCCACTTATCCACATAGCCACAACAATAAAAACTGCTACACTGTGATAGTGGCAGACAGCAATGAGCACCAAGAAGGTGGACAGGCAAAACACTGCACAGGCTGTTCAGAATCTTTTTTGCTCTCCCCATATTTACAGGATGACAACTATTTTACTGCAGAATACATTGATCACCATGGTAATCTGGGAGAAGAATGTGTGAATGAAGAATGCCAAGGAAACATCCTAATTAAAAGACTGATAAAAGGGAAGAACTTGCAGCTTTTATACAAACTTATGAACTCTAAAATACATTACATGTTAATTTATCTTATTTGTTTTTTTATGTAACGTCATTCACTGTCATTTTATGAACTAATTACACCATATGTATTTGATGCTCCAAAAAATGATTGAAGTACTTGAATATATATAGAATCTCATTGTTACTCAGACGCTAAACTGTTTAAACAAAAATGACATTCATGTGGTAACGCTGAAAGAATTACAAAATTAAAAATTCATACAGCTCCTTCCCCAAGTCTGAAAATTATTGGTTTATTCCCAATTCTACTTCCGTCAGTTTTCTTCTTCAATCTCGTCTTCATATTATTTGTTTTTTCAACTGCTGTTTAGGCATTATCTGTACCCCAAAGTTTAAAACATACAGTTTTGTTATTTCTGCAATTACTGCAACTTTCTTCATTTTGGCCTCTGGTATATGCAACTTTTCCAAAGCATCAGGATATTGTTTTAAACTTGAAACTAAAAATTTGATGTGTTGCACTCACATGACTTTCTCTACTCCTGTACTAACCATTCTTACAAACTCTTATTTTTCTATCTTCTTCATGTAAATTGAGATAAACATTTACAGAAATTATCTTATTGCTTGTTTTCTTGTTTCACATGCTTAAAACATTCCTCACCAAATTAGAATGCCTGCTAAACAAATTACAAAAGAATATAAAACAAAAGGTCATAACTGCCATGGATTGCAATATCGATCTGTCCAAAACAAATGTGATCGCAGGGGAAAAATTAATAACTAATACCAGGGATGAATATCAGGTTAACAACACAATGCTTATGCCAGTATTGTAGAGAGCCATGGTTTTTATTTCAAACATAGATATCCAACAAGGGTTACGAATTGTTCTAAAACATGTATTGATCACATAATAACAAATAAAACATATGAAGAGGGGGAATGTATAGTGCAGGAAATGGGAGTAAGATCATAGAGCACTGCTCATAACGCTACCAATCAAACACAAAACAATAAATAAAGCTAAAAAAGCAACCTCTAGGCATATGTATAGCATAGAAAATATTTCAAAATTTAAAGAAAAATTACGTAACATAAACTGGTCATTCAGCCCGATAGATTCCGTAGACACAAATTACAACTTTCTGAGAGAATTACTAAACAGCCACAATGCATTTTTGCCAAAAATCCAACTTTCAAAATTGACTAAAAAATACTCGCTAGATTGGTGCAGTAAAGGTATAAGAGTATCTAGTGCACGCAAAAGGCTGCTACACAAACTGTATAAAACAACAACAAATGTGGATTTTATCCAGTACTACAGAACATTCTGTAAGATTTATAAACGAGTAATTAGGAAAGCAAAACAATGGGCTATAGAAAATTTGATCAAAAATGCCAAAAATAAAAGCAAGGTAACATGGAAAGTAATTAAAGGGGAACTGGGATTAAGTAACACCATCATGGACAAAGTGGATGAAAAAGAAAATATAACCATGGAAGAATTAAATAATTATTTTGTCGATATAGGGAGTCATATCCACAAGCAAGCTCCGTCTGTGCAAGATTCCAAATCAGTACTCGTAAACAATAGCTGCAGGATGCTAACACCCTTGTTCAATTTTTCTACTGTCTTGCCAGAGTTAATAATAAAGGTAATAAACAAGTTAAAAGTGAAAACCTCAAAAGGCTGGGATGAATTACCCCCATTCCTTATTAAGAAAATAAAGCAGGAAATAATTGTGCCGCTTAGCAAAATAATTAACCAGTCCTTATCCTTGGGTATTTTACCAGACCGAATGAAGTATGCAGTAGTACAACCTGTACATAAAGGAGGAAACATGGAACCAAAAAATTTTCGGCCAATCTCAATTCTCCCAACTTTTTCAATCATATTTGAATAAATTATTCATTTTCAACTCATTTCGTACTTGGAGCATTATTCCAAATTACATAATTCCCAGCATGGTTTTAAAGAAAAATGCTCAACAATATCTGCTCTAATAAATCTAGTTAACGATGCTTTACACATGTTAGATGAAAAACAACATACAGCCACTCTCATATGTGATAACTCGAAAGCTTTCGACTGCGTAAGTCATGACATACTATTAAACAAATTAGAATTTTATGGTATAAAGAATACAGCATTAACCTGGTTTCAAAACTATTTAAAAGACCGCAAACAGAGGATAATACTCAATAATTCTGTGAGAACAGCCCAGTCAGATTGGAAAAGAATAAAAACAGGAGTACCTCACGGGAGTGTGTTGGGTCCTTTATTAAATATATTGTACACAAATGATCTCCCAAAATGCCTAAATTGTAAAACAGTCAAGTATGCAGATGATACCTCTATTTTACTAAAAGGCATAAACAACGAAGACCTGCAACAAAATGCAAGAGATACACTCAATCACTTAAAGAAATGGTTCAGCATAAATGGTTTGAAACTGAACACCTCAAAGATGTGTATTGTGCACCACGGTACTCGTGACAAACCGCATGAAAACATTCTACCAATAAACCAGACAGATATGGCAAAAATATTAGGAGTCTATGTAAACAAACAGCTAAAATGGGAAGATCATATATATTACACAAACAAAAAATTAAACAGTGCTTGTTTCAGTATGCACTGCATAGCTCAGATTGTTGTTGTTGTTAGCTAATGCTGGATTTCTGACAATGAAGTCATTAATCCTCTTGCTCTCCAATATTTTTCACTGATGAATGGGGCACTAGAAGTGGCCGGGCATATTTGAAGGTAGTCTCGATCCATTTCCTCTTGCAGATCACATAGAGGACAGAGTGGTGAAGAATATATCCCAATTCTGTTTCAATGTTTTGCCAGGCAATGCATTAATATTGAAGAGAGCAGTAGCAGTAAGTGTAACCACTTTTTAGAGAGCACCATATTTTTATGTTTTGGCGGTCACATCGTTCTCTCACAACCCCCAGAATGTCTGGAGGACCACACCTGTCGTTGGTTTACGGGTCTCACCGACCTGACCGGGAGAATTATCAAAATAAATTCACCGACCATATCCTCTGATTACCAATCAGAGGACGTATTACATACCATGACAGATCAGCATGTTAGGGGTTAAGGTTTTATAGAGAAATTAGAGAAATGGAGAGGTTGGAAAAATAAAGACTCCCTAGCACTCAGGAACCCTAATAGCATCGGGGTCGGAAGAGAACAAGAGATGACCAAGGTAAGGTCAGATAGAAAAGTTACAGTGAGGAGCAAAACACCAGTAAGTGGAAGTAATGTTCTGCTCAGCTTGGGTACCTTGTGGTTGCCATTCACATATCCCCTAGACGGAGACCCCTGAGTAAAGAACAAAAAAGTAGGAATCCATCAAATCAGCTGCCCAGACTGTGACCAGATTTACAAAGGGAAAACCAAAGGGAATTCAGAAACCCGGCCAAAAGAACACATGAGAAGCCTCAAATACAAACAGATGGACCAATCTGCAGCTGCACACCACTTTGAGACATCCAACCACAACACCACGCCAAACACAAAACTTTTAAAAGCCACAGAACACGCTGCAGAGCCGGATGCTTGGGAAAAAATTCAGATAATAAAAATCAAGCTCCGCGTAATGAACCCTGACTTGACTCCAAAAACCCTTTACGGAAGTTCATCAGCTCACCGCCAGATGCCATCCCAACCAACCACACACCAAACAATACCAACAAGAACCACCCGTCCAATAATGATGATGGGAGCAAATTGTTGTTGTTGTTAGCTAATGCTGGATTTCTGACAATGAAGTCATTAATCCTCTTGCTCTCCAATATTTTTCACTGATGGATGGGGCATTAGAAGTGGCCGGGCATATTTGAAGGTGGTCTCAATCCATTTCCTCTTGCAGATCACATAGAGGACAGAGTGGTGAAGAATAGCTCAGATTACCAACTTGGAAACTAGAAAAATTGTATATTTTAGCTACTTTCACTCTATAATGACCTATGGAATCATACTATGGGGCAACTCAGTGGGGTGGGATGCCATTTTTAAATGCCAGAAAAGAATCATACACATAATGTCACAGGTTGGACCAACAGAATTGTGTAGCAATCTATTTAAAAAGCTTAAAGTACTAACATTACTGGCACAATATCTTTATGAGTTACTTAAATATATCCACTTAAATTATGATAAATTGTATGAGTCACAACCACCTATGCATAGGTTAACATTATACAAAAAAACTCCACTTTACGCAGGAATAAAGGCCTATAACAGACTGCCAAGCTAACTGAAAACCATAAAGAACGAAGGATTATTTAATAAGAAATTGAAGAACTTACTATTAGACAGGGCATATTATTCATTAGCCGAATATATGTGTGATAGTATATAATCTTAATAATAGTACCTTAATTTTGTAAATAGTGATATGTAGATATATGTGGCTTCCACTTTTAGTATTGTATTTTCCAAATTCCTGTAACCTAGTTTAAAATCTTATTGTAAATATGTGTAACGATTTTTGCCTTATCAACGTAGTTTTCACAATCTGAAGAGTCACCTGTTTATATTGTTGTTGTTGTTGTAGTGTTTAACGCCCGCTTTTACTACTACGGCACCGCAGGCGGTCACCTGTTTATAGAGCTCTTGCTCATTTTGGATGTATGCGTTTGTGACAATAAAGCATCTTATCTTATCTTGCATGTGCAACAGAAATATGGGAATATAGTAGGCATTGAGCGTTGGTCAAATCTTTTAAAGCTTTCAAATTCCATTCTCTTTGCACGGTTAACATATAAAAAATTGAATAGCGATGTTACGTTTGATAGAAGCTTAAGTTCTACAAAACTTACACAAATAATGGGGAATATCTCCGAAATGGTTCACTCTACAAAAAAATAATTTATTGAAACACAAATTGCGTGTTTTGGCGAGATCTACATTTGATGTATGGTAAAATTTTGTCTATCTCTTACGGTTTATGAGCTATTCAAAAGTCATCCAGAGTAAACAGGACTTCACGAACTATAGCCAGAAAATTCAAGGTATACATTTCATTTGTCATCAAAATATCTCAAACATATGCATTTTAATCAAAATCGTTAGAGCCGTTTTCATGAAAATCAAAATTTTAAAAATATTTTCCATGTAAAGGGTAGTTTAGGGTGGGGCTATTTTCTTCAAAATCTTTGTGTCACATCCTTGAAAGACATTAAACTTAAATACCAACTTTCGTTTTTAACCAACTTTTTGTTTTTGAGTTATGCTGTCCAGTCTGATAGACACTCACACACGAACCTTTTTCTAAAGACGCTTTATTTGGATTCAGGTGGTCTCAAAAAATATATTTCTGGTGAAATCTCGACATTGAATTTTTGGATGGAATACAATACTTCCCCATCTTACTAGTAGAGAAAGTAAAAATATAATGGTATGTTCAATTAGCCTAATCTGGTGTTGGAATTGGACAATGTCATGGCATATATATACAGCAACACGCCAGCTAAATGCATGACAAAACTATGTAAAATCATCTCTCTCAAAGTATAAACATGTTGGACTATCAGTTAAACAGCATATTGCACATGCACAAACAGCGATAATTGGAAGCATAACCTTCTGATATTAGAAGCGTAAGGCTGGAGTATAAGGTTGACATTATTCATATCGAGAGAAGGGAATCCTCCGTCTACTGCCTCTTACTTCCAAACTCAACCTTCTATTTCCATGCTTTGCTCTGAAGCACACCCTCTAGTTTAATTCATACAGTCCATTGTATTGTTTGTAAGTGGTTAATTAGTTTAAAATCTAACATTTTATTTGGGAAATTAAATAATAAATTGTGATGTTATATGACACAATTTCCTTCTAACGGAATTATTTTGTGTTTTCATGGTTAAGAAATTAATTTTGCATGGATCTGAAATTTGCTCTGGATGTTGTTCAGTTATATAAAGAGAGTTGATTATAAATTTTCATTATTCTTGACTTTCGGCATAGTTTGCAAATAAATTACTTACATAAATTTAATTTTCTATCAATCAGAAACACCAAGTTTCTCTACTAAAATTCACTATGGACATGGTTATCTGACAATGGAAGCCAAAAAAAAAAAGAAATTGCTGTTTAACGACACTGCTAATTGCCAGGATTATATCAGTATCACCAGTGTGCCAGAATTTCATCTTGCAGGAGTTCTTTTGCATGCCAGTAAATCTACTGACTTGGAGCTGTCATTTTTAAGCACACTTAAAAACCATCGGTCTGGGCAGTAGGTCAGCGTCTAACCAATGGAGCCACCCAGACCGACAAACAATGGAAGCAAAAGCTTCAGAAACATAAAGTGAAGCAGAGCAGAAACAGTTTATTTAAAATGTTTCTAATTAATAATCATTGTTAGAGGGAATTTTACAAACAAATTATTGGTTTGATATAGCTGTCCTGTACTAATATCTTTGGTCTTTGAAGTTGTCCGAATCTCATGTTATGTACCCTTCTGCTGTTGTATACATTTCAAGAGAGGTACATTCCGTATGAAATCTTCTGGCTGTGTACATATTCATTTACAAAGAATGATACTACTTACAGCAAGTAAAATGCGAGTGAAGATCACAGGTACAAAGTAGGTGTAAATAAATTCTGAGGGCATACAATTTACTAATGACCTCATTTGAATGAGAGTGCACTCGTGGAGTCTCCAATTGTTTGTCATATTTATGTCTGCCTCTGCTTTCAATATAGCACGTCCAACATCCACAATCTGATGATCCTGAAATAATGAAAAAACATCTATAAACCACACAATTATAGAGAAGGTACAGCATGAATAATATGAAACATACCAAGCATACCAAGCATAGAGCCTAACAAGCCTTATGCTTTCTCTCAGAGCTTTCTTATCCAACAGGGTATTTCCAATTTTAGTTTGTAAGTTATTCATAAAAATATTACATAATTTTGATATATTAACATTTATTTCAATATGATGTATTAAAGTGCATAGAAATGATTACTCAAATTCTTTGTGAATGGGTTAGATCAGGGGTTCTCAACCTTTTTCAAACACTGCACCCCTTTTAAAAAGACAACAATGTTGCGTACCCCTTCTTAAGTAATAAATTTCCTTTAGTTCATTAGGAAGGTGTTTAGCCATCAAAGCCAAGTGGTGAAGCACACAATGAATGAAGTTACACTCAGTTAAAACGTTTTTTATATGGCCTACTAGCCCAGTGATGTGACCTCTCAGGGCCTTGACACTGTCAATATACACTGACGGAGTGTTTCCACTCAAGCCAGTTTTCGAAGAAAAAAAAATCTTAGAGTTTGAAAGTGTCTTTCCCTTTGTAGAAGTATTTAGTGGTTTACAAAATAAAAAATCGTTTAACACTTCATCTTCACATATTCCACTAACAAAAGCGATCAATTGGGCTAAGCCAGCAACATCTGTCATTTCCTCAAGATTTCCAAAGCATGGACTATCTCGAGTTGCTTGAACAAGATGTTCTTTTATGTCATTTGCCATGTCACGGATTCTCCTTGAAACTGTGTATTTGATAGTAGTGAGACAGAATATTAGACCCCAATAGAAAATCGTTCATATAAATGTTTGTTAAAAGTGTATAAATATTAGAATTGTTTGTGTTCCATAATAAAAACTATTTGCGCGGATGAATACGGCGGATGAAGACAAAATGGCGGAGTGTCGTGTCAAAGCGATGCCAAGAAACGATTCAGTAGCGTCTATATGTTCAAGGTGATAAGACGTGTTTTGGTAGCATGTGAACATGGAACTTTCACCAAACTTTTATCCAGCGTAAATTCTACCAAATTAAAAAAAAGTGTAAAGGTTTTTAAGTATTTAATATGGTGCTGAGAGTGTAAAATATCGAAGTGTTAATAAATAAATACATTATGATAAAGAAACATTGATATATGCATTCCATCTGTTACCACGACCTTGTAGATAGAAAACGAGTCTCATAGCACAGCCCATTCCATTAGTTTCATTAAAAACTGCACCAAAATGGCTTACCCAACGTGGAACTCGAATTTAGGATGGAATGCAAATTACGGGAATTGAAATCACGATAAACATCAAGTGACGCCGCAGAGACAACTTGGCAGGAAGAAGGAAAGAAGACGCCATTAGACCATCGTTTGATATCGCCAACAGAACACTGATGAACGGATAATCAACGATACATCAGGACACAGATGCACGGATAATCAACGCGGGAAAACACCGGAGATCATCTAGCGAAGCCAACTGCCCAGGAGACGTACATAACTGGACGAACCAACGGAAAAAAAAAAGTAGGATCAAAAATTTTTGTTTTCACATACAGTTTATTTTCATTTTTATGTTACTGAGAAGCGGCAAAGTAGTGGGACTTTTAACCCTAAGTGAATTGAATAAAGAAACTAAAATGTCGCGAAAAGAGATAGAAACAGGAGTGGGGGAAGGGGCAGATAGGCCTAGTTATCAGGTAGAATTAGAAAGTGAGGAACAGGTTGAAATAGGGAAAGACCAAAGGTTATTAATGATCATGTTTGAAAGACTAGAACAAAGTTTAGGTCAGAAAATAGAGGGAGTGAGAGAGGACTTGGAAAATAATAAAAAAGAATTAGGTCAGAAAATGGAACAGAATAGGGCAGAATTAAAACAGGACATAGAACAAAGTTTAGGCCAGAATAAGGAAGAAATAGGTCAGAAAATGGAAGAAGTGAGACAGAATTTAGAACAGAAAATAGAATTAGGAAGACAGGAGTGTAAAGAAAATATGAAAGTAATGGAAACTAATTTAAAATTAGTACATAAAAACTTAAATGAGACAAACGAAGCCTTAGAAGCTAGGATAGAAATCGTAGGAGATAGGATGGGAAAAATAGAATCAGAAATGAGAGAGAATAAGATTGTGTTAGAAGGAGAAATTACTAGATGTAGAGATGAAATAACAGAATGCAATACAAGTGTAGACTGTAAGATTACAAATGTAAAAGCAGAAATAGCTGAGGAATTAAGGAAAGAGATTGAGGTAGCAAAGAAAGACATTAATGAAACTGTAGAACAAATTGTAATTCCTAAAATTAAGACGATGACTAATGTAGTACATTCGCAACAGGATGCTATAAATGATATGAAACAAAGTCACTTAGAAATAAAGAATGATTTAAAATCAATTTGTGAAGAAATGAAAAAAGGGAAAGAAAGTTTGGCTAATGTAAATGATGTTGTGAATGCACTACAAAGGCAATATGATTTAGATGTAAGTAATGTACAAGATGAGAGTTATTTGAATAATGTACAAAATGTTGACTCACCATACAGAGAAAGAGGTTCACAACCAAACGATGACACAACACATAACACATGTTACACCAACAGCATATTACATGAAATCACACCACCTACATTTGACGAGGAGAAGAGAGACGATCCAAAACTCTTTGTTAAAGAGATGGAAGAATATTTTAAAGTGAAAAGAATACCAAATGAGCTTAGGATGATGATAGTTAAGAAAAGCTTAAAAAACAAGGCATTAGAATGGCTCAGGTTAACACTAGCTGGTCATGAGTCGTATAGTTCATTCAGAAATTTATTCCTATCAAGGTATTGGGGCCCAGCTAAGCAAAACCAAACTAGGGTAGAGCTAGCGACAGGTATATATGATCCAACCAAAGGGTTATCGCTAGTCGATTATTTTATGAAAGTAGCCAACAAAGGAAAGCTATTAGACCCCAACTTGTCGTAAGCAGAACTAATTACCAGCATAACAAGACATTTCCCAGACACAGTGAGAACAGGGTTAATTGTTGCGAGGCCAGTAGATTTTGCAGATATGATAGAATTGCTGACAGCCTTCGAAACACAAAATGGTCGGCCTAATGAGTATAGACATAGGAACGGTCACCCAAACTCACCCATCTTAAACCGGAGCACGGCTACGAACAACCAGAGTGAGGGAGAAGATAGAAATACTAGGAGCACCCATGAAAGGGGGAGAGGGGCACACCATTTCCCACAACCACATAATCATGGCGAGAGGATGGAGAACACAAGACAGCGGTACCACGACACAATACCAAGGGGTGAATCGAGATACAGAACGCACAGATATGATCGGGGGAGACCAGGAGACCGTACCCATCAAGTGAATCACATACGATTCTGTAGGGAATACTTAAACAGCCAAAGGTCGTCATACAATAGGGGTTCACGCCAAAGGGGCAGAAGCCAATGGAACACCGACAACGTAAGACAACAGGAACAGAATGAAAATGTGCCGGATAGGACCAATGCTGCGCAGAATACAGAAACGACGATCACCTCCAACGCCCAGGAAAACTAAGTACAAGTCAACTTTGTGTCCCGGAAGTTGACCTGTGTGGCAGTAGGGGCAATATTGACCAATATAATGTAGGTACCTTGAGAAGACAGGCAAGTGAAAGAAAGGAAATAACCAATCCACCAATGATTAGGCTGAAGGTATGGGGTATCGAATTGCCAGCGATGATTGATACAGGAGCCAGCACATCAGTATGTGACGAACAGCTATTCCACGAATTAATAACAAAGAGAAATGCTGAATTCTTGCCTGTGTGTGGAGTGTATTGCAGCACAGCAATTGGCAAGAAAAAGGAACATGTTAAATACCAGGTAAGGCTGGTAATAGAAATCGGAAGTTGGAAGTTCGATTTTATTGCCCTGGTAATACCTAGACTAACAGCTACCCTAATCATTGGCAGTGATTTGCTTAATCTTTGGAGGTCGGTGATTAATTATGACCTACATGAATTCATTATTAAGGAAGGAACCTCAGAATGCACTGCGAAGTTCCTGGAGGAAGAAACATGCCAGGAGGAACCAGACCAGACAGAGATCCATCCGGATGAACAATTCTTTGTGGAGAACATCAATGTCCACAAGAATAGGTTGGTAGACCTGAGGGTAAGTAAGGAGAAAACAGGTTGGACGAGCGAGGAGGAAACTAATGTTTGCAGCCATTGGATCTGCACAGAAGACGAGTATGTTACCTCGGACAACTACCAACCTGAACCACTACCAACAGATGAAGAAGAACCGATGTCACAGCTAATCGATGAGAAGGTCTGGGGGGCACATGGCATCTCTGAAGAGGAAAGGAACCAACTTAGAAAAATATTGATTAAAAACAGGAAAGTTTTTAATAAAAAGCCAGGTACGTGTAATAAGTACGTAAATAGTTTTACAGTAAAAGATATCACCCCCTATTCACATAAATCCAGGCCCATCCCCAACTCCATCAGGGAGGAAGCTGACAGAGTGATCCAGAAAATGTTAGCGGACGGAATAATAGAGCCGTCGGACTCATGTTATGTGAATCCAGTGGTATGGGTCCATAAGAAAGAGGGAAAATTGAGGATGACCATCGATGCAAGGAAGATAAATGCACATACCTTGCCAGATCATTACAGGCCTGAGGGGGTAGACCAACTAATATCGAAATTGAAGGGAGGTCAACATTTTACAAGTCTTGACTTGACAGCATCATTCTGGCAAATTCCTCTTCATCCAGATGTCAGGAAATATACCTGTTTCTTGCACAAAGGAAAGGTGTACCATTTTTTAAAATGTGCCTTTGGATTATCGACCAGTAGCAGTGCACTACTGAGAGCTCTAGACAAAGTTTTTGGGGATACTATCGAGGCTTTTGTAACGCAATATGTTGACGATTTTTTAATATACAGCAAGAATCCCGAGTCACACTTACATCACATAGATTATGTATTGTCCAAGTTCCAGGAAAGCAACATGACCCTAAATTTGGAAAAGTGTGAATTTTTCGTCAAAGAGGCAGAATTTCTAGGCCACATCATTACGCCTGATGGTATACAACCTAATCCGGAGAGGGTCAAGGCCATAGAGCATATACCACCCCCACGTAACTTGAAACAGTTGAGAAGGTTTCTGGGCATTTTACAGTACCAGTCAAAATTTGTGATCAACTACGCTAAGGAATTAGTACCCCTTAGAGCACTGTTGAAAAAAGATACTAAGTGGGAATGGAATGCTGAACACCAGGTGGCCTTTGAGAATATCAAAGAACTTTTCAAGCACAGTATTCTCCTGGAACGACCGGATCCAAATTCACCTTTTCTAATATACACCGATGCTAGTGCACACTCATATGGAGCAATATTAGCACAAGAAGATGCAGATGGCAACAAACATGTGATTGCCACAGCTTCTAGATTTCTAAACAAGATAGAAGCCAATGCCTGCATAACAGAATTAGAAATAGGTGCAATCCATTTTGCGTTACAAAAGTTCAGGCAATATATATATCATTATAAAATAATTATATATACAGATCACGTAAGCCTGTCCTTCATTCAAAAATGCAAGCTAACCAACTCCAAAATCTCAAGGTACATACACGAAATAACATCACACGACATAGAGGTCAAACATATCCCGGGGAAGGAGAACATCTTTAGTGACTTATCGTCAAGGTTAAGGTCGGAGAGTCACATACCCGAGACGATATACAATCCACACCATGAAATTAAAATCATGCAGATAAATAGTAAAGAAAGCAATGAAATCTTACAAGACTTCAAAAACTTAGCGAAGCTACAACAAGAAGACCCTGAATTGAAGAGGCTATTCGACAAGGCTCCAGACATAGTACCAAAACTGAAAGCCAAGATAGGCAAATTTAGGAACATCCTATTTAAATTGCATGGTCGCGACGTAAGGAAGTGGAAAATGATGGTACCAAATTCCTTACAGGACAGGGTCATTTTGGCATTCCACCACTTGATGCTTCACTCTGGTACTGAGAGAACAATGCTTGCAATTGAGGAAGTATTGTACATCAAACATCTTGGCAAGAAAGTCAGGAAGTTGATTTCCTCATGCGACCTATGTCAGAAGGCCAAGCCAATTAATGTAAGATACGATGTCGTTCCACAATCCATCGTGAGGAACGAGAAAAATGCATTGGTGTGTATTGACGAGCATGGAGAGCTACCAAGGGGGAAAGATGGAAACAGATACATCTTTGTCATGTTTGATGTTTTCACAAAATTCACTAAAATATACCCCATTAAGAACATTAAAAGCAGAACTTGCCTAGATAAAATCGTCAAGGACTACATCCCAAAATATGGGAGGATAAAATGTATTCTATCGGACAATGCAACAATGCATAAGAGTAAGTTATTCCAGAACACCTTAAGAACATTAGGAATAAAATTGTACTATTCCTCAGCGTATTATCCCCAAGGAAACCCGAGCGAGAGAACCATGAGGGATATAAGCATATATTTCCGCCTACTCTGCCACAGAGA
Source organism: Tenodera sinensis (assembly GCA_030765045.1). Classification (NCBI taxonomy): domain Eukaryota; kingdom Metazoa; phylum Arthropoda; class Insecta; order Mantodea; family Mantidae; genus Tenodera; species Tenodera sinensis. The sequence goes on from CM060962.1 coordinate 129,536,992, forward strand.
CCACACTTCCTGGACGGAAAAATGCGGGTACATAGAGGAGGTGATTAACCATTCGGTGAACCCCACGACCAAGTTCGCCCCAATCGAATTGATGACCAACACGAAACCCAAGAGATTGACAATTGACATTGACACTACGATGGCTGCTCAAAGGGAATTGTCAGAGAAGGAAAAATGTCAATTGGCATTCAGAAGATTACAGCAAAAGGCTGAAAAAGGGAGGAACAAGGTAAAAAGATTCGTCAGGAAATGGTCCCCACAAATTGGAGAAAAGGTGCTCTTAAAAAGCCACAAAGCATCCAAGGCATCTGATAAAAGATCTGGAAAGATGGAGCTATTGTACACTGGACCACTGGTCATAACAAAACAGCTGGGTGACCATACGTATGAGCTACAGAATACAAATGGCAAGTTGGTAGGAAGATACCATAAAAATAAATTAAAGCCATACAAAGAAAGGACCAAATAGTCTTTGCCAACAAATGTGTAAGGCAGGAATAGTAGAGATGATGGAAAATAACAATTTTTAATGGGTTACTTATAGAAAATTATGTTCAGATTAGAAAATACGACAAAAAAGAAAATCAACATAGTCATTGGCTATATTGACCACAAAGAGCATTGTCAACAAAGACAGATGAGGACACTAATTGTCATTAAAGAAATGAATTATAGCGACGGAAGATAATATGTTTTTGACATAAGGATGTCAGGGACAAAAATAAAAAGGAATCAATTATGATGACAAAGATATAATATTTCGACACAAAGATGTCGAGGGTGAATTGAGAAGAAAAATAATACAATTGCAGAATAATTATAAGTATAGAAGTTTTCTCTTATAGAAATAAGAGACAAAGAAGTGACAATTAGTGAAGTAAGGAAAACCATAATCAGAAAAGCAATGCCCATGAATTAAGATGGATATAGCCAATGCTAAGCTCGAAGAAATGTTGAACCAGACAACAATGAATAATAACCCAATTAAGAAAAATGGTACCATTAGTAACATCAGAGTTTAAGAACCGACTCAATGACCTGCCTACACATAATAAGCTTACAAGGCAAAGAAATGAATAAAATATTGCCATAAACATGATCATAATCATTAGCTCAAAATTTGTATCCTGTTTTTCTCTCCTCATAACAAAGAATACAAGTCAAAAACCACATAATAAACCATGATACACTTAAATTATATTTGTGTCAATGTCAAATGTACAATAACTGAGTATGTGTTGTATAAGAACTGAATATGTATTGTATAATAACTGGATATGTTGTGTAATAACTAAATGTGTTGTACAATAACTGAATATGTATTGTGTAATAACTGAATATGTATTGGATAATAACAGAACATATGTGGTATGATAACTGGATATATTGTACAATAACTGAATATGTATTGTATAATAACTGGCTGGATATGTTGTGTAATAACTGAATGTGTTGTACAATAACTGAATATGTATTGTATAATAACTGAATATGTGATGTATAACAACTGAACATATATTGTGTAGTAATTGAATATGTGAAATTTATAAAGACATGCTGTATCATGCCAAAACGAAAGACAAAGACAAACAGTGAAGAAGACTGTAAAGAAAAGAAAAAAATATTGTACAAAGTGACTGAATCAGAGGAGTAGGGAGAAGTATTGTATTGTGTTTCAAGGTTGTAAATATAGGTGACAACTTGAAAAACAAAACAAGGGGCATATGAGACAGAATATTAGACCCCAATAGAAAATCGTTCATATAAATGTTTGTTAAAAGTGTATAAATATTAGAATTGTTTGTGTTCCATAATAAAAACTATTTGCGTGGATGAATACGGCGGATGAAGACAAAATGGCGGAGTGTCGTGTCAAAGCGACGCCAAGAAACGATTCAGTAGTGTCTATATGTTCAAGGTGATAAGACGTGTTTTGGTAGCATGTGAACATGGAACTTTCACCAAACTTTTATCCAGCGTAAATTCTACCAAATTAAAAAAAAGTGTAAAGGTTTTTAAGTATTTAATATGGTGCTGAGAGTGTAAAATATTGAAGTGTTAATAAATAAATACATTGTGATAAAGAAACATTGATATATGCATTCCATCTGTTACCACGACCTTGTAGATAGAAAACGAGTCTCATAGCACAGCCCATTCCATTAGTTTCATTAAAAACTGCACCAGTAGAATAAGCACTTTTAATACTTTTTGCCTCTTTTTCTTCAAATATGCAAGAGACTATTTCTACTGCAGCAGGGAGGATTAAGGTTTTCACCAATGGTATGGTTTTTCCCAGACTTGGCAATCAGATGGCTAACTTCATAAGAAGCTTTCAGAGCTTTTTCATTTTATTTTGCACCAGAAAATTGTATAATAATGGTTTTTCTACTTTTAAGGTTTTCCAAAAGATGTTTAAAGTACTGTAAATCTTTCTTTACTGAATTTTCATTTGCTTTCAAAATGACATTTCAAAAGAGATGGTTTCATTGAATTGTATGATAAGATTTCAGAATAAACTACACATTGTCGAGTAAGCTCATGTGAACTTCCTGTACAAGTAAAACCGAATTTTAAGTATAACTTGTCATACTTCCTTTCTTTATTTACAGCCTGTGCCAGTTTTCCGGTGTTTTTCTTTTTACATTTAGTTTAAACATTATAATCAGGACATTTAGGCATAGGTCTACTTTGTTTTGTGACGTTAATGACCAAGGAACTTGGTCAAGATCTTCGTAAGGTCTTTTTGTTTTGAGCCACTTATCCATAGTTATGTTCACATCAATATTCACATGATCTTCACAGTCTTCAAAAACTTGGAGTTCATAAACACTAAACAGTCCTAGATTGTTTGAGCATGGTAGCTTGACTGCAAGGTTAATAAAACAGTGGCAAGTAAGTCGGGCTAACAGACAACGCTGCACTGATTAATCCCTAGCAAATTCAAACTCAAAGGAATCAGATGGCAATGATCCAAGCAGAGAAATCTGTAAACACAGCAGACTCAAGTCCAAGTGCCTCATAGGAGGATGGCGCCAAATCCGTTTTAATTATTTATTGACCTGCCGCATACCCCCTAGAAATTTTTGCATACCCTTGAGGGGTACGCGTACCACAGATTGAGAACTGTTGGGTTTGATCATCAAAAAAAGAAATCAACCTTTATACAACATTAACACAGGTTACTTTCAAAAGTAAACAAATCTGATGTGTTGCACTCATAACTTTCTCTACTCTTGTACTAACCATTCTTACTAACTCTTATTCCTATATCTTCTTCACGTTAGGTGAGATAAACATTATCTTGTTATTTATTTATGCCAACAAACTTACTGTTGGTGTTTTTAGACACACAAGCCGTGTGTGGGCAAAGTTTAAGAGGTAGAACTGGAACTTAAAAATTCAATGCCACAACTGGGATTTGAACCACAGACCTTCCGCTAAATGTGACAAACTGCCAGAATGGCATTAAATTCTCAAGCCAGTTCGTATTTCTCCTGGTAAACCACAAAGGCAGTCTCACATCAGAGACAATTACCCCAATGGTGACTTACTATTGCAAGTACTTTATATCCCAGGATTAAATAACCTTCACATGGTTATTTAATAACCTTCACATGGTCTGTGGTTCAAATCCCAGTTGTGGCATTGAATTTTTAAGTTCCAGTTCTACCTATTATCTTGTTGTTTATTTCCTTGTAAATGCAAGGAGAATATGGGAATACAGTAGGCCTTAAGCGATAGTCAAATCTTTTAAAGCTTTCAAATTTCGTTCTCTTTGTACGGTTAACATAAAAAATTAATAAGCACGTTCCATTTGACAGAAGTGTAAGTTCTCCAAAACTCACACAAATAACCTAAAATATCTCCAAAATGGTGCAGTCTACAAAAAAATTTATTTGGACATAAATTGTGTGTTTTAGCAAGATCTACATTTTTTGTATGTAAGATTTGGTCTATCTCTTACAGTTTACTAGTTATGCAAAAGTCATCCAGAGTAAATAGGACTTCATGGGCTATAGCCAGATAATTCAAGATAAACATTTCATTTGTGATAAAAATATCTCAAACATATGGCATTTTAATCAAAATCGTTCAAGCCATTTCAAGAAAATCAGAATTTTCAAACAATTTCACACATGCACCCACCCACCCCTACACACACACCCATGCACACGTGCACACACAGACCTTTTTGTAAAAATGCTGTTTTTGGAGTCAGGGAGCCTCAAAACATATATTTCCAGTGAAATCTCGGCATCAGATTTTTGGGTGGAATATAATACTTCCTCTACTTTACTATATGTAGTAGAGAAAGTAAAAATATGCCATTGTTAACTATTATGAAAGTAATTCTCTCTTAATATAGTTTCCAGTGGCATATGCTGGGGTTGTAACTTGGGCTATCACTAGGCCTACCATTGCCATGCAGTGACCCAGTTGTTAGACCACTCACCTCTCACCAGAGTGGCCCAAGTTCGATTCCAGGTGAACACATGTGGGATTTGTGATGGGACAAAATGGCACAAGGGGCAGCTTTCCACCAACATCTCATTCCATCAGTGCTCCATCTTCATTCCATGTATCATCAGTGTCACCACCTGTGGTGCTATATGTAGTAAAAGTGTGCGTTAAACACTTAAAAATAAAAAAAACTAGGCCTACCAGATCCAGACAATAAGGGGTTGTTGATTAAACATTAACTTCATGAACAGTGCATTGATTTTTCTTGAAACAAGCTAAACAATTATAAAAGTAAAATGATCAATTTTACCATACCTATTTATATATATATATATACATGCATTCCAGCCATCTTTCTTTACTGGTAAACTGCGTTGCCACACTATCAGAAAACAATTTCTTGTAGTGTCTTCTCAGTGAAACAAATATGTACTTTTTCACTGCTAGAAGAGCCAAGTTGCTCAGACCAATTTGTCCTTGTGCTGCCCGCAAATAAGATTTTATTCATTTCAAGGCTGAAAAACTCCTTTCTGCCCTTGCAGTAGTGGAAGGAAATGTTAAAAATCCACTGATATTTCATTGAACAGTAACATATACATATTAAAACAACATTACTGAGTGAATAAAAATAATAAATAGTCACTGAATAACACTTAGCTAAAGTAAAAGTCTCTACAACTATGCTTTCTACTTGAAAACGAATTCCAATCTATACATCTGTTTACAGAATTCATTAATGAAATTATCAAACAACCATGCTTTTTATTTTCTCTACTATGTATAGTATAACATAGTATAGTATAGTATAATATAGTAGAGGAAGTATTGTATTCCACCCAAAAATTCAATGTCAAGATTTCACCGGAAATATATGTTTTGGGGCCTCCAAAATCCAAAAAAAGTATTTTTAGTAAAAGGTACATGTGTGTGTGTGTCTCTCTGTCAGTCTGCGGACAGCATAACTCGAAAACGAAAAGTCAGTTAAAAACCAAAGTTGGTATTTAAGCTTAATGTCTTTCAAGGATGCGACACAAAGATTTTGAAGAAAATTCCTCTACCCTAAACTATCCTTTACATTGAAAAATTTTCAAAAATTTTTATTTTCTTGAAAATGGCTCTAATGATTTTGATTAAAATGCCATATGTTTGAGATATTTTTATGACAAATGAAATGTATATCTTGAATTTTCTGGTTATAGCCCGTGTAGTTGTATTTACTCTAGATGACTTTTGCATAACTGGTAAACCATTAGAGATAGACCAAATCTTGGTACACAACAAATGTAGATCTTGTTAAAACACACAATTTATGTCTGAATAAAATTGTTTATAGAGTGAACCATTTTGGAGATATGCCTTGTTATTTGTGGGAGTTTTGGAGAACTTATACTTCTGTCAAGTAGAACATCATTATTCAATTTTTTATGTTAACCATGCTATGAGAACAGAATTTGAAAGCTTTAAAACATTTGACTATTGCTCAAAGTATTCCCATATTCTCCTTCGACCTACAAGGAAATAAGCAAATAAGGTAATTTATACAAATGTTTATCTGTATTAATGTGAAGAAGATATAGGAAAAAGAGTTTGTAAGAATGGTTAGTATAAGAGTGAAAGTCATGTGAGTGCAACACATCAGATTTTTTAATGTCATGTAGTTTGTCTTTTTCAATGGAAATAAGAGCCAAGCCATTTAGTCTTTCTTGTCCCTCTGTAAATTTCTAAAATGTCTTTATGGACTTGAGAACTTGAGAGAGATTCAGTTTTGCCAGAAGTTCTATATAGAATTCAAAGATAAATGAGTGGTTTACTGATGCTAATCACTTACATTTATGGGACATTTTTCTTGCTCCCATCATCAATCTTACACCGACTTATGGAGCATGGTGTCCTTGTGTTGGAGACTACTGAGCTAATGTTGTCCTCTGGTGTTTTGCTGAGGTTGTTGATTGGAGGTATCTCAAAGTTGAAAACCCGACCTTTGGTTTTCAAAATGAATATGTTCTACCAGACTGTTAGTTGTTTTAAGTTAGAGATGCTTTTTAAAAGTATAGGTTCAGGATTAATTTCATAGCTTTCTAACCAAAATTGCACTGCCAGTGCCAATTTTTCTTCCTTTTTATCTCTTGGCCTTGCAAAGAGAACAGAATTTCAAAGACATCACATAGCAACCCGCTCTTAAAACATTTCACTATCACTCAAAGCCTACTGTATACCCGTATTCCCTTTGTAGCTACAAGGAAATTAGCAGTAAAATACTTTCTGAAAATGCTTATGTCAATTAAAATGTGGTGAGTGAGTGAGTAGGGTTTAAGGGCCCATCAACTAGGTCATTAGGTCCTCATTAAAATGTATTAGATAGAGAAATAAACATGTGTATAAGAATAAGTATATCTCTACATATATTTGCAAACTATATTAAAAGTCAATATGTTTCACTCGATGTATCTATGCACTTTGCCAAATATTGATAGACTTCTTAAACGTAAGCAGTACCAAAGAAGTTACTAATGAACAGATGTTTTATCACAGATTTGAAAATATGTACTTTCGTAAATCAAACACAACATACATATAACCAAACTGCCACTGTAACACAATGCACATCTGAGTGTTAAAGAGAGACAAAGTTGGCTTGCAGTGGAAGGAGGTAAATCCAAGCTCCCTCTTGGACATCGCTGTGCTAGATCATGCTGAACTCGACATGTTTCTTAGCAAAGAATGTGTTTTATTGTGACTGTATTATTAGACATGTGTTGATATCATTTAATGACCCTTTCAGATGTTGTACCTGAGAAGAATCTTTCAACTGAGACTATTCTACTCAGTATGGCTAGAGTTAGCCGCATAAGTTTAGACACTTCTGCAAATGCTAAGTTAAGTCCATTAGCCTTCATGAGTGCTAACAGATTATGTGGGTATCATTCAATGAATATTCAAGCACAGAGTGTCAAACAAATCATGATTCTTCTCTTTCAATGTTTCAAGTGCAGCAGTAAGAAAATCTGAGCAGTAAGCTTTGAATTTTAGAGGATCTATTGGAGAAATGAATTCCACTTGGGCAAGGCTTTCACACCTTCCAGTCAGTCATGCTGCAGTATCATTTTTTTTATGTATAGCATTTTGTAGTCACTTACAACACAATTTTCAGTTGTGCTATTTCCTCATATCATTTGTTTTAATGACATGTGCCCACATTTCCTCAAAATTCTTTCCGTAGCTCAAAAGTGTACCTTTAGTTTCTTTTACCTTCAGAACACACTACATAATATTCAGCTGTTTTATTAGAAGAGTGTCAAAAAGGATATCAGAATGTGCATATAGTTTATAGTTTAGTTTACTAGTACTAAGCCAATTACATGTGGATATGACTTGGTATTCAGCCCAGGCTCTTTACAAGTCATATTCATATTTACAATAATATTCTTATATCAAAATATATTTACTGCTTAATGCATATGCTCTAATGAGCTATGAGTTGATGTTTTTATTAATTTTCTTTTTTGACTGTCCAGATCCACATATTCTTCAATTTACTTAAATACTCTCCTATATGCCTCCTACATGAGACTTTAAGGGTATGAGTGTGCAGGCTTTAACAGTGATTTCTTGATGTTACGCAGGAACAAAACTTCCTCTACCATTTTCCTCTATAGTGCATGGTTACGTAAATAAAATATAAAATCGGTAAAAAGTTTGATTGTCAATATGTAACCACTCCTTTATTAAGATTAAAAGGAGAAGCATTATATATAGTGATGTCCTGATCATTGTGAAGGTTTTTAGTTGCTTTTATATATTCAGGTAGACAATCACTTACTTGTAGTTGTAGATAAACAGGAGCGCTTTCGTGGAGGTTACGTCCACATCCTCAGCCAGTAGCAACTGTTGTTTGAAGTCCGAGTTTGGTGCCTTGTACACTCTCCTTCGCTCTGGTGGTAGAACTTGCAAACACAATCAAATCTGGTGCAGAGGGAATTTCAAAATTGCAGACATGACTGGAGTTTAAGTGAATAAAATATTTCTCCCAAAGGTCCAAATCTAATGCAGAAGTGGCTGGTTTTAGCAGTTTGATGTTGTTTCCAATGTTGTGATTCTCGTTCCAAAAATGGTGTGCCACCGCAGATTTCTCACACTGTTTGTTGAGAATGTGTCTCCTGTGTTCTTTTAGTCTAATATTCAGGTTCCTTTTTGTTTTACCTATGTAGAACTTCTCACAATCGTCACAATCGATCTTGTAGATTCCTGATTTGGCGGTTTTTGAAAGCGTATTCTGAAGTGGGGAGTTGAGTAAGTTCCTGAGGTTGTATTTGTTGTAAGGTGCCAATTTTATGTTGTAGTCTTTGAAAATGGTAGTCAGTTTTCTAAACAGTTTGGGATGATATGTCATTTTTTTAAAATGCCCTTTAGTTTCATTTATTCTTTTTAATTTGGTTAAATCAGTAAGCTTTTTCTGTTTGATTGAGTGTTTGTTCATTTTATGTATAACATCAGAGTTGAAATTGTTCAAGTTTGCAATGTTGAGGATATTGTGGAATTCTAAATCATCTTCCTCTTTTTCAAGTGGTATGGAGTTGAGTCTGTGTAGTAAGCTTCTGAAGACCGCATATTGATGAGAGTAAGGGTTATTATTGTTCTTCTTAATGTAATTGTTTACGTGAGTGTCTTTTCTATAGATACCAAACGTTATTTTTCCATTCTGCCTCATTAGTTTTAAATCCAAATATGGTAAACATCCCTTTTCTTCAACTTCCATGGTGAACTTGATATTTTCGTCTTGTATATTGAGTAATTTTAGTAAGTGAATATATAAAAGCAACTAAAAACCTTCACACTCCTTTATTGTTTACTTCTATGATCAGCATAGAGAGGAAGAGCTTTAAAGGATAAGTTATTTGTATCTTTTCCATTTGTTGCTAAAATTAGCTGTTTAGACATTTATGGACATAGTTTGCCAAGAGCACAAAGTGGAAGATCAAGAATGTTGACACTTCTCAGGTCTCGTGAATACTGCTCGGAATGCTTGAAAGAATACCACCCTACCCTCATTACTTGCAGTAGCTGATAACAAACACACAGACATGTGACAAAACCAGTTTTCTAGGGCTGGCCTAGTTTGGACTTTTACTCATCATAGGTGTGAATGTATGAATGATTTATTTATGGTCAAAACAATACAATTAAACCAACTTACAACAAAATAAATACATCAAAAACATATCTACAACACCCTTAGTTTCAATTTTACAATATTTTTCCTAACTTGTGAGTTGCTAACTTTATTCTTTGGCCCACCATACATTTTAACTCCGTGATTATTTATATATGGTTAGGCCCATCCTGGTCCACATTATTTCTATTCAGTTGCCTATACCATTTTTCCCTTATTCTTGCCATAAATTTCCCTAATAACTTTGTATTGCCTTCCTTTCTTAGCTTATTATCTTAATCTTATTAACCTCTTTATTATTCCTCCTCCATTTCTTTGGCAAAAATTGTTCCCTCCACAACCTTGTTTCTTCACATTCTAATATTTAGTGAAAATCATCCTGTTCCCCACACAAAGGACATATATCCGAGCTTATACACTTTCTCATTCCTCTTAATCTATGTATACATAATCTAGTCCATGCCCAGCCATCTCTTCCCACCCTGTTACATACATCCACATACTTTTCTCTACCCCACTCCTCCTTTAGTTGACTATATAATGCTAAAGTTTTCTTTGCTCTAAGACTTTGAAATAATTCCTGTTTCCCTATATCCTCCACCCTCTTCCTTACCTCGTTCCAAAAACCTCTAGCCAATTGCTCCCTCTCCTCCCATAGATTCCCCATTCCAACTTGCTGTAGAGTTCTCTTTAATCCCTGAACCCAATTCATCCCATTAGGGACTCTTTCCTGCATTATTAAGCATTGCCTCAATATATTCTGATCTTGCATTAATCTTAATTGTATCAATATTTTAATATCCTTTCCACAATTATTCCCTTACTACCCAACCTTCCCATTTCCATCATTACTGCACCATTTGGTGCTGATATAGGTAATCCCAGTACCCATTTGCAAAATTATTTATTCTATCTAGCTCATCCCAACCCTCCCCACTTCTCCAAATCTCTATACCATAAGCCATTTTTGCTTCCACCACCGTCGTAAATATTCTTTCCAGTCACTTGGCTTGTATTCCTGGTATCGTTTATAAACATAGTCTTATAGCGTTCATCTCCATTTTTTCCTTATCTAAAGTATTAACCTTTTGATCATTCCATCTTCCATTATTGCTCAATCTCGCTCCTAAATAGCTGAATTTCCTCACCACTTGCAGCTCCTCCCCTACCACATTCCACTTTTCCTCCCTCTTTAATTTATTTCCTCTTTTGAAAACTATTATCTTTGACTTCCTATAATGCATTTCCAAACCCCACTTCTTGCAATAATCATGTACAATTTGTATAACCCTTGATAATCCTCCAATTGAAATTGAGCCTACCACTAAATCATCTGCAAAAAGTAAACCCCGTATTTCTTTATTGTTCATTGTTGGCAAATATAAATTATCTTTATCCAACTCATCTAGCATGTCATCTATAAATAAATTAAACAGTATAGGGCTAAGTTTACATCCCTATCTCAACCCCTTATTACTTGCAACTTTCTCTGTTACTTCGTTTCCGTTCAACCTAATACAAAACTTATTGTTCTTATATATATATTTTGTATTGAATGTATGCTTGACAGCAGTAGCTGTATTAGTGAATAAACATTTGCTTCTTCAGTCATACTCTGTTGCCAGACTGTGCAGCTAATGTATTCAATAATGCTTAATTATCCCCTTTACATTTCCCAATAGATAAATTTGTTATTGAACCTCTTTTATTTGTCATATTTGAATCTACTATCATGTGAAATGTGTACACTCATACCTCTAACAGCTGTACTTACAAACTGTTTCAAATAAAGATTGTGTATCTAACTATTTTACACCATTTCTGATCTATAAACTCTTTTTTCCCACATTGTTTTGTGGCTATGGAGTAACCATGGGAGGGGAATAGCATCCCTGCTAAAAGAGTATTTGGGAAATAAATATGATGTAGTAGGCACAGTTAAACCTAGTGCTGGGCTCTCTCAAGTCACTGAAGATCTGGTAAAACTAACTTCTGGTTTACCAAGAGGGATCATATAGTAATAGTGGGCGGGCCAGGGAATAACCTGGATAGAGAGGTCGCTATTCAATTGAAAAAGATTTATGTAACATTAGGGAATCCAGCAGCCATAACAATGTTGAGTTTGTGGGGCTTTTCCAGAGGCACGACAGGCTGCAGCATCATAGGAGGGTGAAGAAGATGAATCTGTGAGTTGAGCATGCTCTGTTGAGCCCTGCTGCCTCACACATTGATATGATAAACGTTAATGGTGTAGAAAGAGACGGATATACATCTCATGGTCTACACCTTAATTCTAGAGGCAAAAGGTAGGTTTCACAGCTAATTGCTAACAGAATTATGGGCAAAATTCCTGTTGTGATAAACAATAGGCCTTTTTTAGGTTAAATAAAATACCTAGACATAACGAGAAAAGAACCCTAAAGTGCGAGTGGTGCTGTTTTTATGTATTACGAAGTTATGATGGTGATGAGCTTTTGACACTTTCGTTATCTCGGGTCGTGGTAGTGGATGGAATGAACATACACTCGGATTTAACTTTGGTGAAATATTTTATTTGCACCTTCTTGTTCACAGTATTTAAATCGTATTACAGTAGTAAGTCTTTAATTTCAGTGGATCGACTTCCCTAGCATCGCCGGGATTTAATGTCTAAACATTTAGCGATATTTTGCTAAAAGTGTTTTCTATCACTTTACACTTCGTCTATTTTACGTCCTTTTATTTAATCGCGCACTTCGTATTAACTAACTTATTAAAGTTAGCTAATATTTCACTTATTTTACACAAATTAACGGTCTTTAAACACTTAGTAAATTTATTTTCACTATTTTATGACGGGCACACATAAAAATACGTCCATCTACCCCAAACACATAGACGCTAATCCCAATTCCGTTAGTTGCGAGTCTAGCATTCCGACTGCCACGTGTACAACCGCGCATGCGTTCATCAAATAGTTCCCGCATTGTTAGGGAAGCGATCCTTAGCCATTCTCCCTTCGCTTTCAATATTGAACACATATAATTTTTTTATTTATACATATATATTAAAATTAAATATGGAAATATTTATGACGTCTTTAAACAAACTTAATTGTTTGTAACACGTTTTCGTCATTTAACCAACTCATACCAACATCAAAAACAAATTACACTCTTAACAAATATTCACATAAACGATTTTCTTTTGGGGTCTTTTAATATTCTGTCTCACGAGATTAATGCTAATGCATCAATAAAGAGTAGTAAGAATAAGGAAATTGTTATAATCAGTCCAAATATCTTGAAATCCATTACAAACTCTAAAAAGAATGCTCCTTACACCATAAATAGTGCTGATGATGCCAATGCTGCTGCTGATGATGGTGATGATGATGATGGTGATGGTGGTGCCAGTAGTGGTGATGATGACGACGATGATGATGATGATGATGATGATGATGATGATGATCATAACAACAGTAATAAAACCTGTTTATCAGTATTTCAACAAAACATAAGGGGCCTTGGACACAAATGGATGAACTTGTTATTAGTCTCAATTCTAAAAAACTGCAACCACACATTTTATGCATTTCTGAACATCACTTGACACAACAGGAATTTCACCCAATTTCTCTGCATGGGTACTCTGTAGGAGCATAATTTTCAAGAAAAAACTTACACAAAGGTGGAGTTTGTATATATGTTAGGAATGATTTGACATATAAAAGCTTAGATGTATCCCAATTTAGTAATGGACAAGACCTAGAACTCTGTGCAGTTCAGTTAAATGATATTAATATAATCATTGTAGCCCTCTATTGATCTCCCTGAGGCAATTCTGAAAGTTTCAGAAAGCAGCTTGAACATGTCCTAAACTTTTTATTTAAACCAAAAAGGGAATTAGTCCTATGTGGTGATATAAATGTTGATTACTTGAAATCTAGTGTTCAAAGGGAACAACCTACCTCTTTATTTGCAACATACCACATGACACATACAGTAAACTTTCCAACAAGAATCCAAAATAATTCTTCCACTGCTATAGATAATATATTTGTAAATTCAGATAGAATAAGTCTTGCACTGTCTCATCAACAACTAATGGTTTATTGGATCATGATTCTCAAGTTCTATGCATTAAAAAGCTAAATTTAAATCTCAGACTAACTATAAGTATCGAAAACTCAGGGAAATAAATGAAAATACCCTAAATGAATTGAGCAAAAAACTTCAACTTCAATTGTGGAATCTAACTTACCAAACGAATGGTACCAACAATAAATATAATAACTTTCTCCAAAGTTTCAAAATGCACTTTGAATCTTGCTTCCCAGTTAAGATTAACAAAATATCTAACGTTAAAAGAGATAATGTCTGGATCACTTTAGGTATAAGGACTTCATGCAGGCGTAAAAGAGAATTATATCAGCAAGTAAGAATTAGTAACAACTTAGAATTAAAACACTTTATCAAAAAATATTGTAAAATTCTAAAAAAGGTAATAAAAGCAGCAAGAGCATTGCATTATAATAAATTAATCCAACATTCTGACAATAAAATAAAAACTACTTGGAATATAATAAAAAGAGAAGCAGGTAAATACTCATTACAAAACGGCTCAATAACACTAAACGTGGACAATCAAGAAATTAAGAAATCTCAGGAAGTTGCAAAAATTTTTAACAAATTCTTTTCGGATGTAACTAAAAATCTAAATATTAACTATGGAACTAAAGAAGCAGCACTAGTATTTCTAACATCAAGTTTCACAGTAGCACTGCCTGAATTTAAAGCTAATCTGACAACACCTGCGGAAACAATTAAAATATTAACTCCTTTAAAACAAAGAATTCTTCTAGTTATGACGAAATAACAATAAAAATCTTAAATTCATGCTCATACCAAATTAACTCTCCTCTGAGTTATTTGTGCAATGAGTCACTAAAGACTGGAATTTTTCCTGACAGGATGAAATTCTCAATCATTAAACCCCTTTTTAAAAAAGGTGACCATAAAAATGCTTCAAACCATAAACCAATTTCACTCTTACCAGTTTTTTCAAAAGTCCTTGAAAAGGTAATGTTCAATAGACTGTATAGATGCCTTGAATATAACAAGATACTTGTGTAGGATCAGTTTGGGTTCAGAAAAGAAATTTCAACGAATAATGCAACTTTCAAACTTACACATGAAGTGTTAACTGCCCTAAACAATAAAATGCATGTAGATGGTATTTTCTGTGACCTAGCAAAGGCATTTGATTGTGTAAATCCTGACATTCTTATAGAAAAACTGGAATTCTATGGACTTAGAAATGAAAATTTAAGTTGGTTCAAATCATACCTAAATGCAAGAAAACAAAGTGTTGAAGTAAACAGTGAAATTAAGTATGCGAAACAAACATCAAATTGGAAAACAGTAACACATGGAGTACCCCAAGGTTCAGCACTGGGACCTCTATTATTTCTGATCTTTATAAATGACCTATCACTTTATATAAAGGATATAGCAGATGCCGTACTGTTTGCTGATGACACTAGTGTGCTGGTCACTAGTAAAAACTTAAATGAACGTGTAATTAAATTTAATTATGTTTTTAACTATATGTCTTACTGGTTTAAAGCTAACAAATTGTCTGTAAACCTAGATAAAACAAAGGTTGTTACATTTATAACTCATCAAACACCACACACTCCTAAAATTGGGTTAAATGACATGTTATTAGAGCAAATAGACAACATAAAATTTCTGGGCCTTCAAGTAGACAAATATTTAGACTGAAAAGCTCACATTAAATATATATGTTACCCAAACTCAGTTCTGCCTGTTATGCTATCCGAGCACTGGCAAACGTGAGTTCTATAGACACACTCAGATTGGTTTACTGTGCTTATTTCAACTCTGTAATGGAATATAGAATTTTATTTTGGGGCAGTTCAGTAGAGAGCAAACAAATATTCCTCATACAAAAGAAGGTTATAAGAATTATTTCCAACACCCACAGCAGACATTCATGTAAAGATCTTTTTAGAAGACTGAAAATATTCACCTTACCTTGCATGTATATATTCTCAATCCTAAAATTCTTCATATGCAATCGATCCACATTTATAACAAACAATGAAATTCATGAGATAAACACTAGACAAAAGAGCAACATCTATCAACCCAGTGTAAAACTTTCTTGCTTCCAGAAAGGTGTATATTATGAAACTATCAAACTATTTTGTGCTTTTCCTAATGATCTTAAGGAAAACGTTGACAATTTCAATGCTTTTAAAATTGCTGCTAAAGAGTACCTATGTTCAGAATCATTTTATTCTGTACAAGATTATCTGAATGACAAATTATTCTACTAATGCTTATGAAGTTTTGTAAATAGCCTCTAGCTCATTTTATTCTATAAAGATTATCTGAATGACAAATTATCCTGTTAATGCTTAGGTAGATTCGGAAGAGGTTTTTTTAGCTCATTTTATTCTGTATCAGATTATTTGAATGACAAATTATCCTGTTAATGCTCAGGTTGCTTTGAAAGTAATTTTTAGCTCATTTTATTCTGTATAAGATTATCTGAATGACAAATTACCCTGTTAATGCTTATATATTGTTGTAAGTAGTTTTTAGCTCATTTTATCCTGTATAAAATAATACCTGAATGACTAATTATCCTGTTAATGCTTATATAGCTTTGTAAGTACTTTTTAGCTCATTTTATTCTGTATAACATTATCTGAACGACAAATTATCCTGTTAATGCTTATATAGCCTTGTAAGTAATATCTAGCATCTTTAGTGACAAGTCATTGATTGATGCCTGTGTGAAAATGTATAGAAAAATCTAACAAAAGATGACATTCATTGCCAATTATATTATAGCTAAACAGTAGAACATGACAGGAAACGCCTAGCCAAAGTTTAAAACAAAGTTCAATTCATATTTATAAATATACATAATGTAAGTCTTATAATTACAGGGAAGTTTCTCCTTTACCCTGTTTTTTCTTCTATTTTGTTTTGCATTTTGTGCCTGTAAATGTGTTTTTATTTGCCATTCTGTGTATTTATTGACATGTTCAATGTTCACAAGCCTCCATGGCTACTTGTGAACTTGCTGAATGTAATCCAATCTAGTCTAGTCTAATCTAATCTTAATCTAGACATTTCTTTATGTATTAATATCAATTTTCCTTCTATAATTTGCATTATTGTGATCTATCAGTAGGTTACACTCTCCAATTTCTAATTCCTCATTCTAGGGTTAAAGTCTCAACTAACACAATCCCTTTTCATCCTGTTTAATACCCCTTCCAATCACCAAAAAAATTCTGTATTATGGAACTTTGAATTCCATGGGACTCTAAATGATATCCAGATAAAAATCACAATTTTGAACCCACATTAAATGCTAACTTTATTTCTCCTTCACATCACATTTTAAGTGATTGCTCATAAAAAACCTAAGCCTCCAGCTACGTAGGCTTTCACGGCCGGCGTCTAAATTGTAGAAAGAAATATCTTCCGGGCTGTTATGCCGTGGTCTGCTGGAGATCTGTCTTCCAGACGTTTCGTCTACAACTGCGGTAGACATCCTCAGTGGCGTTGTCGAAGTCTCCTCGTGGAAGGTATCACTACGACTGATGCGTCGACTGTCTGTGGGGCTCCATTTATATCATGCGCAACGTGCGCTGATTGGCCCGGGGCGTCCAGAGGCGTGGTGACGTGGCAGCCAATCAGAAGAGACCAGCAGCATAAGAGAGATAGAACCCCCTCCACCAGCCACCACGCCTCTGGACGCCCCGGGCCAATCAGCGCACGTTGCGCATGGTATAAATGGAGCCCCACAGACAGTCGACGCATCAGTCGTAGTGATACCTTCCACGAGGAGACTTCAACAACGCCACTGAGGATGTCTACCGCAGTTGTAGACGAAACGTCTGGAAGACAGATCTCCAGCAGACCACGGCATAACAGCCCGGAAGATATTTCTTTCTACAACTAAGCCTCCAGATTTCCCCGTTTCTTACTCTTCCATCACATTTCCCTAAAAATACAAAGCCCTCAACTCGTGGTAGTAGTCTTCTATTCATGTTTCAAACAATAATTGGATTTTACCAAAATGTTGTTCATATGCTTGTATCCCAGAGCTTTAAACAAACGCTCACAAATCCAAAATTCTAATTTTATAACCCTCTTCCCACTCCTTATTTGCTATTGGGAACTGGATCAAAACCTAATTGATTCTCATATACTCCTAATACTTAGCATTCTTCCCAGTTCATTGCTTTCCCTTGCTTCTTCCCATTGCATTTCAGTACTACTGTACACCCCTGATAGCTGAAGAGTACTCCCTCTAGGTGTTGAAATACCACTCAATACTGTAGATTCCCCTAACACTTCTTTCTTCCTACCTGCCTGCGTGTCTGTCAACCTTGACCCACTCTTTTCCAGCCAGCTATTGCATTTTTTCAACAAGTTTCTGATCTGACATAACCTTCTGCAAGTATGGCATGCAGCCTACTAACTACCTTCTCTGTATAACAAGAAACATGACTAGAAGATTAAGCTTATGGCTAAAGCAATGTAAATATCTACTCTGCCCAATTCTTTGTGTTAGTTGTCAATTCCATTTTTTTTTCCTTCCCAGTTCTATTTTCTGTGTTCTGTGTTCTATTTTCACATTTTTCCCAGTTTCTGTGCTAAATCATTTATATTACCTGTCAATAATTCCACATCTTCCCTACATTCTTTACTACTTAATTCAATTTTCTGTGTTAAATTACCTGTCAATAATTTCATACCTTTCTTACATTCTTTCCTACTTAATTCTGTTGTTGTTAGCTAATGCTGGATTTCTGACAATGAAGTCATTAATCCTCTTGCTCTCCAATATTCTTCACTGATGGATGGGGCATTAGAAGTGGCCGGGCATATTTGAAGGTGGTCTCAAACCATTTCCTCTTGCAGATCACATAGAGGACAGAGTGGTGAAGAATATATCCCAATTCTGTTTAAAAGTTTTGCCAGACAATCATGTCCTGTAATCAACCTGAAGGTTGCAACTGCTGTTTTTCGAGGATACTCAGGAATTACTGTTTGAATGTTTGGTAGTTCCCACCTTTTATTCTTTGATTTTTCATAGTAATACTTAGCAATAATTTTTTTGAATTCAGAGTTGACTAATCTTTTAGCTGCATAAAATAGTAGATTAACTATAGATTTTTGTACACCGCTGGTACCCTTTTTTGCAAGAAAATCAGCTTTCTCTTTACCACTAGTCCACAGTGAGCTGGTATCCATTGGAAGACTAGGTGTTTTTGAAGTGCTGTTAGATGCGTAAGGATTTTCCAACATTCTATAATTGTTTGGTTTTTAGGTGACAACTTGGAAGTAATTGCTATAATTGCTGCCCTGGAATCTGAGAGAATAACTGCTTGCTGAAAATATGAAATTCTATACAAAATATTTTGTAGGGCCATTCGAATTGCTTCAATTTCTCCATCAAAGTTAGTAGTTCCATAACTTAAAGATTTGTAATAGGAAAAGAGGTGACATATGGCTCCAGCACCTGCTCCATCTTGGTTTGATATCAATGATCCATCAGTATAAATATGGAGCCATTCGTGTTCTGGAAATCTAGTATGATTGTCTCTAATGCCAATAATTTTAGAACATTAGTTGGAGTATCACTTTTCTTAACTTCTTCTGTCAGGTGTAAATAATATGTGATGTCTAATGTTTGTGTCGGATTGACTTTAGACATGAAGTTTTCCTTTGAATTAGGAAGGTATACATTCTTCTTGATGTCTTGAATTTTGGAAAGAAAGCTCTCCTGAGTCTTTAGTGTATGTGTAAAATTTCTCTTGTGCCATGTATTGGATGGGAGTCTGATCAACTTTTCGTGTTGAATAAAAGCCGCTTTTTCTATTTCATATTCAATGGGGTATTGGTTGGTTAGTATTTCCATAGCTGCTATTGGTGTGGTTTTGATAGCACCTGTAATTAATCTCAGACTTTGGTTTGGAAAGATTTGAATTTTTTTTGTGTTTGCTGTTACAAGAACTTTGCTGCAGTAAGTAAATAGTGGCTTTATATATACACTGTATGTTGTGTTAAGAGTTGCTCTGGAACATCCCCACTTCATTTCTGTTAGACGTTTTAACAGTGAAAGGCGCCTCTCTGCTCTTTGTATTACATTTTCTATTTGTTTGGTCCATGTAAGTTTGGTATCAAATGTAACTCCTAAATACTTTGCTTCCTTTGTTTCTGGTAATTGTTGACCCTTAAAATTAGTTTTATTTTTAGTGGTTTTTTTCTTAGTGAAAAGTTTTGGTAGTTTGATTTTGTTGTATTAACAGTCATTAAATTTTCTTTGGTCCACCTTTGTAGGTTGGTTAAGGATTGTTGCATGGTTTTTTCTAGTTCTGTACTTTTGCTTTTTGGTTTTGAAGTCCACATTACTAAGTCATCAGTAAATAGTGCACCTTCACACCTGATTCTTGCATTTGTTGTGGGAGATCATCAATAAATATATTAAAAAGTGTAATGCTGAGCACTGCGCCTTGTGGTAAGCCAAGGTGTACCGGTTTGTATTTAGATATATTTCTTCCAAATCTGGTTGCAATAAAGTGATGTGTTAGGAAATAACATAGCCATGAAAACATTGGACCTTGTATCCCTATTTTTTTTTTTCCTTAGTAGTTTTGTTCTGCATATAGAATCATATGCACTTTGGAAATCAATAAAAACTGATAAATTATCTTCTTTTCTATTGAAGGAGTCTTTGATTTCTTGACTGAGAAGTAAGACTTGTTTATTTGTAGAGTGGAACTCTCTGAATCCAGCTTGACATGGGGATATTAAATTTTGTGATTCTAGAAACCAATTTAACCTGTTTGACACCATTCTTTCCATCACTTTTGCTATTATGCTAGTAAGAGCTATTGGTCTATAATTTTTTATTTCTGATGCTGTTTTGTCTTTCTTCAAGAGTGGGACAATTATTGCTTTTCGCCATTCAGCAGGTACAGTGGTTTTCCAGGGTAGTTTCAGTAGTTGCTGTTTTGCTATTTTTCCAAGGTTTTTTATGAACTCTAGATGTATGTGATCTGGTCCAGGAGACTTTTTGTTTTTCAGATTATTTATTGCAATGTTTAGTTCTTGCATATTAAAATTTTGAAAAAAGATATTGCACTGAGTGTTAGGATCACATTCTCCTTCTTGTTTCAAATCTTTCTTAAATTCTTTACGTTCCTTTTTATTATTTCTTGTTACTTTATGTGAATTAGCATAATATTTATTGAATGTTTCGGCTATGACTGCATCATTTACTAATATTTTATTGTTGTGTATGATAGGTGTACTGTTGTTTTCTTTCCTGTCCTTGACATTTTTTATGAACTTATGGGCTATGTTACCATCTGTCCTATAATCCATTTTTTCTAAGAAATTATTAAAGTGATTCTTTTTAGCAGTATTAATTTCTTTTTTTTAGTGAGGCACATTTCTTCCGCCATAATTAGTATCCGGTATGTTTTTTGTTTGTTCAGCTGTATTTCTAGCTATATCCCTTTGCTTTTTCAGTTCTTCTAACTGGGGGTTCCAAAAGGGTTTGAAATTTTTAATTCTTCCACGAGGAATATGTTTTTTTGCAGATTCTAGGATGACTTTACAGAAATTTTTGTTCATATGATCTGGTTGGTCATGCAGCTGTGAGTTTGTTTGTTCTTTAAATTTATGTTCCAGTTCAGTTTTATATTTGTTCCAATCTGCTTTTTTGAAGTTCCAATACAGATTCGTGAGACCTTGACTGTTATTTGTATTCTCTGGTTTTATATCAGCAATTACTGCTCTGTGACCAGAACTTGGATCTTCTATAACTTGTTTTTTAATTTTTGAAACTATATCTGTTGTAGCTAACAAGAGGTCTGGGTTACTGCCTGCTCCAGAGTAATGTATGAAGGTTGTGGGATCTTCTTTACTATAAAGCAGTTCAAAAGTTGTGGTACTCAAAAATTCTTCCACTCCCTGCCCTGTAGAATCCACTTTTTCATAACCCCATCTTTTGGAACGGGCATTGAAATCCCCAATTACGATTGTTTTATTTAATTGGTCAATAAGTGAGAGATCTGGTTCATTCCTGGGAGGATTGTAAATACTGTATAAATGTAGATGTGTTCTGTTATCCCAAAAATTTAGGTTTATTAATTCACTTTTATCTGTGTTATCCATTTCATTTTCTGAGTTAAATTATCTGCATTAATTTCAAATTTCTGTGTTAAATCCACTGATAAATTAGGTATGTGCTGCATTATCTTTTCTAATATGGATTCATTTTCTTTGCTACTTTCTCCTGCCATAGCTTCATTCCCTGATTTTTCTCTGCTTCCCCCCTCACTCCTACCACTCAATTTTTTAGTGTTCTACATTCCTTATACTATCTTTTTATTTCTCAATAACATTAACTTTAAAAGAAATCGTTTATTAAAATCTTACTTGTCTTAATTTTTTTTGTCTTTCTTGTTTCTCACTGGGTACATCCGTTTTTCTTCTACACTTACTCCTACCTCACTTTTCCCTTCTCTCTTCTTGCTTTCCTCTTCTTTCTCCCCTCATTCCTTCTTTCTTCTCTTGTCTGAGGATTAATATTTTTCAAGTTAATTTATCCAGCATTTTTCTCTTTTTCTTTTTACATTGATCCTATTCGAGCCCCATGTTGGGTGCCATATATAACAGGATTTTTTATATGTTCAATTTATATACTTGCTGTGTTCCAAATTTAAGACATTTCTTGAACAAGCAGCAGATTTATCCCAAATGTTGGAGTGACATATGCAACAGGATTTTACATGTTATCGATATAAACAGCACTTATCTTGCCATGGCTTAGCATCAGTTCGAAAGCTTGACAATAGTTATTACAAAATCTTAGGTGTGGTGTGGATCAATGCATAACTTTCAGTGGAAAACACTGTAAATGATCAACAAAATCCTGAGCAATGAGTGTCCAAGGCCTATATCATGGTTCAAACTTATAACAAACATTTTAAATCAAGTTATCACACTTAAAGACTTTATTTAAGGATTATATTTTCTCGAATGGGTGTGCAAAAGCGGTTAAGTCAGAAAACCTTATAATGAGAAAACTAAATTAAAGATTACAATCAATTTCCCAAATCCCTTATGTGCCAAAATTCTACACATTTTGCAAAACAATATTTCTTGGTTAATACTGTAAATATATACATCAGGTTGCTTTAATTCCTATAAATCTTCATCCCTTATCTGAGGATTATCTGAAGGGTTGAAGGGTGGATGCGTGACTTACATAACTTTTCATGGTGCATTTTGACATATCCACTCCCACACAAGTGTTATATTAATAGTTTCAGTAGAAGATTTATTGTTTTCCACTAGAATATACAATGAAATTGTATTTTTAAGTACGTAATCAATTCTTGTAGTTCCCATGGGGATCAAATACCACCATATTTATATAGAATTCACATTTAACAGAACTTGAGAAAATGACAGCATAAAAATAGTACAAGGATAATGAAACAAGACATATCACTGTAGTAATAATAGTTACCCAAGGCGCAACAGCCCTTACCGCCTAGGCACTGCGGCCCCCACCTCTAACTACCACAGGTGCCAAGAGTGTGGTGCAGTACTGGTGCTCAGCATTCCGGTTCCTCCCGGCCGGTTATGCAGTCTACGCAATCAGGACCTAACTTTTCAATCAAGTAGCTCCTCGATTGGCCTTTCAGGGACCTAACGAGGCAGAGTGCACCCTGTACCAGGTCTCCCAGTGGGAGAAAATCCCCATGCTGGTCCCGGGAATGGAACCTTGGTCTCTCGCTTGGTAAGCAGAAGTGCTACCACCGCACTAAGGAGACAACCCAATATTACTGTAGTATTTGAACATAATATCTTATAATTGCATAGTAAATATTTTTTAGCCTTTTATAAAAGGTTGTTAAATTTAATGAACTTGGCAAAATATAATATAATACTAAAGAAACAAGACATTTTATTATTATGACTTTAATGTTATATACTTTCTTTAAATTTCCATGAAATTGTTATTAACATCCAAAATATAATGAATAATAAAAATACATTCTTCACTCTACATCATTATTGGTATCAGTATTTGGAAGCATCATACTAAGAGCACAGATATTTTCAATGCTCTAGAATTCCCAGAATGTGGCCGAGATAAATGGAAGTAGGTCCAGCAAGTCCTATTTTTGCTAGCTTTGCTGTATTTGGACCAGAATACTTCTTGAAGGTTTGATACCTGCAGACTTATTCCCTCTTCTGAGAAAACTGACATCTGAAATCAACTTACCTCAACTTGTACTTGAGAAATAATTGCCCGAAGGAAACCTTTTGAAAACAGAGCCACTCCATGTCCCTCCAAATGATCTTTTATTCAATAGATGATAGATTTCGGGCTTGAAGGCTGTGGTCCAGTGGACAAATTTTCTGACGTTTTGCCCAAGACTGCGTTGGGCATCTTCAGAGAATGACTCCTGGCTGGTTAACAGCTAGAGGGGGATTGATGGAGCGCCTGATTTGCCAGGTCAACCTTTTCTTGGTGCATTTCTTACTCTTAAACTCAAGTATTTTTCGCCTTCACAGATCTCTATCTACAGCGTAAGTCTATCACATGTCTGGTATGCGTCCACTTTTGGTTTCTGTAGTTCAAGATCATCAAAAATAGTTTCATATATCCTCCTACCAATATGTTGTCCAGGAATAGCATTTAAATATTCTTCAATATAAGAAGTTAAAGTGACACGAGATGGTAACTGGTTTCTCTGTGTTTTTACTGAAATGATATACAGAGTTGCAATAATTTATTTTTTCATATGTATTGTTGAGAAGCCAGAGTTAGTTGTTTTGCATTACTTAATCTTCATATTAGTGCAATGAAAATAAATACTCGGTCACCAGATAGGTGTAGTGTCAAGTTGGGTAAGTCATTTAAATTTGTAGTGCATAGCAAGTTAAGTCAGCTCTATTACTGACTTAACTACTTTGCACTGCTGGTGAGTGACTTAACCGTCTTTGCACACACACGACTGATTGCTTCATGACATACCTCCTTTTGCACACTCATGTTACTCGGCTATTATAAGTGATATGACTTAACCGATTAGACACATGGGTAGAGCACACAAAATTACATCAAATGCTGTGGATAACTCATTTTCAATATTTTTTACTTAACCACTTTTGCACACCCAGTCGAGTTTTAATCTTGAGGTATTTCACTTCTTCACAGTATAATATATATGTATTACATGATAAATTGTTGTACTATCAATGTCCATTCTGTCCATGTTTATAAAACAAGTGAAGTCAGCCTCTGTTACCTCTGTTTTATCAGTTATAATGATTTCAGAGGGCTTACTCAAGAAACTACTTCATACCCAAGTTAGAGGATATTTCATATGATCTTCATCAGTGCATGTGTGGTGGCAGCATGATAATGCATCCTCACTTCTCTAGGGGTATCCAAAATCTTCTCCAGGAACATTTTCCGGCGAGGTGATTGGAAGAGGTGGTCCAGTTCATTGGCCTGCCTGTTCACCTGATTTGACACCAACTGAGTTTTTCTTGTGGCACCTTGGTGACACAGTAATCAAATCAGAAGAGCACCCAATAGCAAGGATACTAACCTGTGACACAGTTAGAAACATGCGAGGTATCTTTAATCAAGAGTGACAGTCAATGGAGTGGCACTGCATTGGAGGATAGTGGAGGACATTTTCAACAGTTCTTGTAATGTGTGCTGGTATTTTTATTGTACTGTGAGTGTTATGATCTTAACGTATATTTAATATATAAACGTTTGCAATAAGAACTGAAAGTTTTAGGTTAAGCATTATTGTCATCATTGTTGTTGTTGTTCTTCTTCTTCTTATTATTAACATTAATTATTTTATTTCAATTATTATTATTAATTATTTTAATTATTACTACTATTATTTTAATTATTATTATTATTATTATTATTATTATTATTATTATTATTATTATTATTATTATTATTATTATTATTATTATTGTTATTATCATCATCATCCTCCTCCTCCTCCCCCTCCTCCTCATCAAGCATTTCTGGACATGGTTTCCTTTCAGAAAACTGTTCATAATTGTCTCTTCTAAAAGTTTATAACACAGTCACAGAATCAAGCTATAGGTACATTAATGTTCCTTCTCTTTATATGAGTATTTTACATCTAGAAGTGCTGGCTTTGGTGTACCACACTACATTATATCTGATATTTTAGAGTGAGTGGAGTGGAGTGGAGTGGAGCAGAGCGGGGCAGGGTGGGGTGGGGGGGCGGAGTGGAGTGGAGTGGGGTGGGGTGGGGTGGGGTAGAGTGGAGTGGAGTGAGTGGAATTGAGTTTAAGGGCCCATCAACAGCTAGGTCATTTGGGCCTAAATATTTTAGAAAATAAAAAGGAAATAAAGGATGTTTTATAAGTTTCTGTATTCCATCATTGCCACAGATGTATCTTCAGCTCTTGGTTAATTCAGTTTATTCTAAGAAAGTGGGTTCTGCAGTGATGGAGCCACTGGAGTGGTTTAACTACCCATAAGACCCTAAAGCTGGAACTTCAATGGGTACCAGATGCGTCAGCAGGTGGTGGATAGTTGGCACCCGACAAGACAGAATTGGCTGACAATTGACAAATTGGTCAGGTCTGTCTCTGAATAACCAACAAGAGACCGTATACCAACTCCCCAACCCCAAGGTGTTAAGTGGTCTATGCCAAGGGGGTGCATGGCACATGAGATGTATTGTGAACAGAGCCTTTGAGATATCTAATACCCTCTTACAGTATATAGCCTTACCCAGACATGCTGGCCTCTGTGTGTGCAGAACCTAGTTATCCCTAATTATGGGGGAAAACAGAGTTCTAGTACCAATAAACCAGAGAGCAGAAAACAAGTGGCATTGAGGCCTGTAAGTGGAGTCGGCTACCCAGAAACAAGAAATTTAGGCAGGAACTGTGACTCCCAGAAATCAGGGGAAGCAGGCCCTGCCTTCAATAAGTATGGAAGGAATGGTAGTTGGGACTTCCAAAGAGGACCCTGCTAACCAGAAAAAGTAATTGGAGCCCAGGTTGCCTCCTCCCAGGGATGTAGTGAAGCAGACCCAGGCTTTCAAAGGTGAGGGAAACGTGGACAGCCTAGGAGAAGTGACCAAGCAAAAAAGCCAGGTGGGGCAGAGAAAACTACAAGAGAGGTACCAATCTCTATAGGGGGTCCAATCTCATTGGAAGAGATGGAAGGCTTAGGCTACAATAATTTCTTTCATATAGGCAATCAGAAGTACAGTATTACTGCCTCGAGGATGCTCTATAGTAGCATTACAAAACAGGATATTGAAGTTGCCACACTACAGGAACCATGCCTTAGGCAAAGTAGTATTATAGGGCTAAAAATCAATGGTTATTCTATTTACAGCATTTCAAATGCTGAAAAACCCAGAGTGCATGTTATGACAAGGCACAGTAATGCCTGGACATTGACAGAGTTTCTTACAAGAGGTCTGGCAGGAATACTGGTAAGATAGAGGAGGACAGACTGCTCTGATACATAGCAGTTTGTTCCACCTATTTCCTGTAGAACTCAGAGGAAGTTCCTTCTTTTGAGAAGTTTGGAGAACTTGTGACATACTACAAGAGAAGAATTTATCGAATGATTCTGATTTCAAGGCACATCACTGTGTGTGGGGTAGCACAGACATCAATGAGAGGAGTGGCATTACACAAATATTTGAACACAACACATCTAGAGATATTGAATCACAGGAATGTTCCAGCCTTTGTTAATTTTCAAAGGAAGAAAGTTCTAAGCTTGAAACCAAGATCCCTTGGAATTCAAAAAAAGGTTAAGAACTGGAGTCAGTAAGGAACTTTCCTTATCTGACCACAGGCATATCTGTTTTGATCTTGCATGAAAAAGGAAGGGACTGTCATTACAGGAACTCTAGGAAAAGCAATTGGGACTCCTTTAGATAGGATCTGGGAGATAGCCTCAAGAATGGACCCCACATCAGAATAAAGCATCTGGAGGACCTTGAGTTGTCTGTGGAGTTTTTCACAAACACCTTGGTATCTGCATATGAAATGAACTGCCCCTTATATGTGATGTGAGAAAATTAAAGTTATTTTGTTGTTTAATGACATGGAGCTGTTGTTTTGAGGCACACTTAAAAAACGACCAATATGTGCCGGATTTGAACCTGCGACCTTGGGATCAGTAGGCCAACATCTAACCAACTGAGCCACCCAGACCGACTATGTGAGGGATAAATTCATATTGAATTAGTTTTTAGAATTCATCAAGAAAAGGACATGTACAGTTTACAATATGTATATGACTAATAGGTATCAGGCAACATGGGATAAGAATAAAAAAGTCCCAGTGACAGTTCAAGAAAACTACCAGAAAGGCCTCAAAGAAATCAAGGAAGCTTTTTTGTATAGTACTCAAGAGCAATTGGGCCCTGTTCGTTTGCAGTCTTGGGAAATGGGGCCAGACTGATCTCATTGGAGGACTCATGGACACAATTGGAGGGACACCTTGAGGCTGTTGCTTGAAACTCATTTCTCAGAGAGACATACAACGGATCAATAACCAATCTTGATGGTGGGCACGTGAGCCTTCAAACTTTAAACCAGACATTACAAAACTGCATAGTTCAAGCAAAACTGTCAAATGTCACTAACTTTAATGGTTGAAAATATAAAATGTTCCTTATAACGGGTGTTCTGAAATTCCTGTTACAAACTTCTAGGGCTAGTAGAGGGGACCGAGTAGACAATATTCTGAACAGGAACCCATGTCCAGAAATGAACCGTTTCTGTGCTACAACCATACAAGGTATCGAATTTGCCGATCTTGTTATGCAACCTGATAGACAGTACATGACTTCAGACGATCACCTGATGTCAAGTGACATTTTCCCTGCTGTAGTATCATGCCTGGAGCCCCATTCACGTGCCTGTGCAGCTCCAATAAACATGGTTGAGTACTCATTTGAAGAATACACGGAGGCGCCGCGGAAGGGGATGGAAGAGCAGCTGGTCGGTTGTATCAAGAGCGTTATCCACAACACACGACTCCACCACATACCCTTTTTGCCAGAATTGTGCAACGGCTCCGAGAACGAGGTACCTTCACCGTCGATAGGAAGGACTGTGGTGCTCCAAGAAGATGCCGCACCCCCGAATTTGAAGAAGCTGTACTATATTATGTTGAAGAGGACCCATCAACAAGTATGCAAACTATTGTGCATGCAATGGATACTTCTAACAGCATCGTGTGGACAGTTCTTCGCGAGCAACAACTGTATCCTTACCACACCCAAAGGGTACAGGCGTTGCAAATAGGAGATTTTGTAGCATGTGTAAACTTCTGCAAGTGGTTTCTACAACGGTGCATTGATGAGCCCCAATTTCCATGAAGAGTTCTGTTCACCGATGAATGCCAATTCTTGAGAGAGTGTATTCTCAATTCTCGGAACAGCCATGTCTGGGCAGACGAAAATCCGCAGGTGACGCATGTCTGGGGATTTCAACAAAGATTTTCCATCAATGTCTGGACAGGTATTGTAGACAGTCATGTAATCGGGCCATGCATTTTTCCTGTTACGTTAACAGGTGTTTCGTACTTGATCTTTCTACGGAACATATTGTCCCTGTTGTTGGATCCCGTGCCATTGAATGTAAGGCAGGAACTGTGGTTTCGGCACAACCACTGCGCTTTACACTTAACGTTGGGGATCATCTTGACCGAAGATTTGGGCAAAAATGGATGGCCGGGGTGGTCCTAATGCATGGCCCCCACAATCGCCAGATTTAATGGCATTGGGCAACTTCCTGTGGGGTTGCATGAAGCGTTTGATGTACGAGACTCCTGTAGAGACCCAGGAAGAACTGCTCGCATGTGTTATGGCCGCTCCACAAGAGATTAGCGGGACAATAGGAGTGATGGAATGAGTTTACCAGAACCTAATTCGTCTGTACAATGTGTACAATGAAGTTGGTGGTGTCACATCGAGCCTCTGTTGTAGTGAGCACTTTCAGTACAGTATGGGACACATCAGGAGCAGAAGACAAACAAATTTGTTGTTTCTACTGTTGAAACAAGTGTTATTGTGATCAATGTAATTGTTTTGTTTCTTTGGTATCACATTATTTGATTTTTCTATGCAAAGAGTTATACATCATTTAATTCTGAACCTAATGTCACACCACATTCAACGCGGAACTCTTCTGACGTCATTTTACAGCCTGTCTGGTTGCAAAACAACACTGGCAAATCCGACTCATTGTAAAGATTGTAGCACAGAAACGGTACATTTCCGGACATGGGTTCCTGTTTAAAATATTGTCTACCCAGTCCCCTCTACTAGCCGTAGAAGTTTGTAACATAAATTTCAGGATACCCGGTATATTTTGTGTGTTCTATTTATTTGTGGTATATTAAATTATTACACTTTATTTACTTTTCAGAAAATAAACATAACATTTAAAGAACCTTCCTTTGGGCTGCAACCCACCAGTTGAGAAATACTGCTCTAGAGGAATGGTATAAAGAAATAAACTTGTTCATTAATCTTATCTTAGATGTAGGACTGATCTGGAAGTACCATGTGTAGTATGGGCAAGAAGGTGTACAATACTTTGTGGGTTTGTAGAAGGACCATAGGACTAATGTAGGGCCTCTGACCCAAAGTGGTCACATGGCTATACACCTTGATCATAAGACCCTTGGTATTTATGCAGCATTGGTTTGGTGGCCTGACTCTTCTGTGAGGACAGTAATTGCCAAACTGAATTCACTGCAAAGACTAACCTGTCTGATGATAATGGAGGTAATGGAGACCACCCCAGAGTCAGCCTTAGGGATCTTGGTAGGCCTTCTTCCTTTGCACTTGTTTATGAAGGAGGTTGCGAGGGTGAGTGTGCATAACCACCAGATGCTAGGAGGATGCTTTTCAAACTACCCCATAAGGAACACTCACTGATTCTGACTGGACTACAGAAGATGTGTCCTATTACCCAAATAAGAGGAGATTTGATTGGAACAAGATATAATCTTAGCCCAGGTTATGCAGCAGTGATATTGTGCAGGGAGACATAGGACCCAGAGACTGGATTTCCCTTGAAGCTAGGGAGCCCAATGTGGTTCACAGAGGGATCCCACTTTGGGAACAGGGCAAATCCTGGTATCTATGGCTCTGGAACTAATTTTGCCATTCCCCTTGGTAGTGTTGGCACTGTTTTCCACACTGAGATATCTGCAATTTTAGTCCTGCAATGTATGTAAACTTTACTATGCAAATGGGTGGAGGTGCCCAGATAGCATGGCAGCTTTGAAAGCTATAATAGCAGTCAAAACCACATCCAAATTAGTATTGCAATGCAGCTCTGTGCTAGTTGCTCCTTTACCCTTATGTGTGTGCCTAGGTATTCTGGTATTAGAAGGAATCAGATGGTGGATGCTCTGGCAAAACAGGGTACAGGCCTACGATTTATAGGACCCAAGCCCTTCTTTGGAGTGTCTACCAGAAGTGCCAAGTCGGAGATAATCCAACTTACAGCTCAGACTCATCTTGAGATATGAAGTAAACAAACTATTGTCAGGCAAGCCCATAAATTCATTATGGGGCTGGTGGTATATTGAGTTTCTCCTTAACTAAACTAGATCTAGATTTAGGGATGTTATCTTACAGAAACAAAACCCTGTGTGGACACTTATGCATAATGGGTCTCACAGAAGATCCCATGTGCAGGAAATGTGGGATTGATTTTGAATCCTTCCAACATATATTAAACAAATGTGAAACATTTTCTATGCATTAATGTGCTTCCTTAGACTCTTTCTTTTTGGAACCTGTGGATAGGAAAATATTTGAATTCAGACTGTCGGACTTGAATAATTGCCCAGTATAAGCAGCACTAAGGGCTCCAAGAGCCTACAATTAATGAATAATTGATTGTTTTAAATACACAAGCTGTATGTGTGGGCAAAGTTGACCAATAAGAACAAATTGGCATAAATATATACATTTAATAGTTTAAAAGTTTTTTGTGAGACAACCAGAGCAGTGAATGAAATTCCATATGCCAGTTTTATATATTAGTATTTAAACAGTATGGTGCTATTTTTATTTTTCCTAAATTACGATTTCTGCATCATTTGTAACACCCGATTAACCGTCAAAAATACTAAATATATCATCTGAATGAAATTTAAAACATATTTATAATTAAGATAGGGCAGTATGTGACAACATTTTCAAAACATTTAGATAGGAACTGCAAGATTTTGAAATTTTACCCATGGGTACAGTTAAATGAAACTTGTGGAAGAAAAACTATAATCTATGAAATTATCTGGATAGGTGCAGCCAACCTAGCCTGTCCTAATTGCACACTAACTGATACCAGGTGAATCAGCTGCTCCTTTATTCATATTCATTTCTGTAACATGTTTTGTTAATATATTCATTAGTTAGTACCTCACCAACACTAATAATTAAATGTGTACAAATCCAAAGATATTGTGGAACAAATTCAAAGATATTATGGAATTACAACAACACTGTTTTCAAACTTCTATGAAAGGAAGATATTATGGAATACTTAAAGGCGATATTTAAGTCAGGTTAACCTGGATTATACAGAAATGTTTCGTTGTAAGAGATCTCAACAAAGGTTCTTTTTGGATATGTAGAATAACTTCCCATAAACCATGAACTGGACTAGGTGTTCACTAACTCAAACAATGGGTTGATATTTATGGATAAATTGAGTCACTTTCAATTTTTGCATCTTAACTGGTCTCAAGAGCCATTGCTCCCATGATCAGAAGCACAAAACCCCAATCAAAAGTGACTGACTGGGTCCTTGTGGCATATAGTTTGTGATGGTGGTTTGTGGTAACATGTGGCCGTGGGGTTATGAATTTCCATAGTGGATTTGGTGGCAGCAATTCAAAATTCATTAAGCATTTTTTTAAGATTAGAATCTTCTCCCAAGAACCCAAACTGTTGGGTGTTTTGTCAGTTCCAGGAGTGTTATGTTAGTTGTGATGTTATGATTGGTTGTCCAAAAATGGTTTAAAACTGCAGATTTATCCATCTGTTTATATTTGATGCATACAGTAATTCCTGAGTATCCTCGAAAAACAGCAGTTGCAACCTTCAGATTGACTACAGGACATGATTGTCTGGCAAAACATTTAAACAGAATTGGGATATATTCTTCACCACTCTATCCTCTATGTGATCTGCAAGAGGAAATGGATTGAGACCACCTTCAAATATGCCCGGCCACTTCTAGTGCCCCATCCATCAGTGAAAAATATTGGAGAGCAAGAGGATTAATGACTTCATTGTCAGAAATCCAGCATTAGCTAACAACAACATATTTGATGCAGGTCATATGTTCTTTTAATCTGATTTCTAAATTCCTCTTTGTTTTTCCTACATAAATTTGGTCACATTTTGGGCAATTCAACTGGAAAACACCTGCTTTTTTGTTCTGGGGTACTATGTCCTTTGATCTGTTGAAGAGTAGTTTTTCCATGCAGAATTTATTTTGCAGAGTTGAGCAAATGCTGTTCTGTTTTAAATTTTGTGGGATTTGTAGTGAGTTTTTGGGTGGAATCTGAACTTTCTGAGAATTAATCTGTTCATTAACCTCTTGAGCGATGGCCATTTAAAACGTCTGCAAGCCGAGAACTGCTAGCATTTAAATTGTTAAATGTGCTAAAAGTGCTTCGTATATACACAGCTGTATTTTGTGTAAATATTAAGTTATTTTATTGAAACAAAAACTGGTATAAAACTCGTTATATGCAGTATACATGTACGTCATCAGCAAAATTGAGTTGCATTTACAAAACGTTGAAATGGCACTATTTTGTTTCACTGTGTTGAAAAGTTAACTTTGCTCTGTCGAACGCATCTAATATAAGTTCTCTGAAAGAAACAGTAGTCGACCCATTGTATGTGTGGCTTATGCATCAGCAAAACAAAGTATAATGTGACACTAGTGTATGCGTGGTTTCTGAGTCATCAGAATACATCATGTTTATAACTTTTGCTTGCGCATGTTTCGTAACTTAGTAGACTCCGTTTCTTTTTTTGTTGAAATACATACATACATACACTTTCCTGCTTGTAGCTGAAGTGAGAAGTGGTATAAAAAGGTATTTTTGCACCAACTGGAAATAACCATATACAATTGTTTGGTAATTTGGAGAGCTCTAAACCCACACAGGACAATGATCTACCTGGACTTCCGACTATCAATAGCTCGCAACCTAATTGAACAATACGACATTGGGGGTAGAAAATCCAGAACCCTTGCACCCCTCAGATTTCAAGGAAAACATTATCCTAAAAGGATACCACCAACAGCAAAGAAGTCCCGCCCATCTCGAAAGTGTTTCATGTGCCGCAGAAGGGAATTCGGGAATGTGGAGATGTACCCTGTGTTTATCCCTGTTTTGAGGCATATCACTGCACAAGGAACATATGAAGGTAAGCCAGTAAAGTATACAGACTTTACTTAAATGTTTCATAAAGGGAAAATTAAAATAAGTTGAGTCAGATAAGGGATAAACAAGGGTTAAATGCACAAACGCACAGGACATGTATATTGATGATAGTTTCTCGGGCTAACAGCCAGGTCAGATTAGGGTAACTACCCAAGCTTTCAGCGACTAACTCTGCCGCCATCCTCAGGGGAACTGAATCTAGGCTACTGATGTTGCGATATTTATACCTAGAGCGCGGCCGATAAGAACCGCCCACTTTTTTACCATTGGCCGAGCTCCGGCCGATGGAGGCACGTGCGGAACCAATCAGGTGATTGCCGATGTTTCTCTGCACTGTGGAGGAGAGATATGCTGAATGACTGGTGTCCATGCTTTGCTGATTTGAAGGCCTTCATCCCTGTTGAAGTTGTTTTTATTCGCTTTAATGTATAGAGCTTCTTTAATCACCCTATCGTAGTACCTAGAGGACT
The DNA here is from genome assembly GCA_030765045.1 of Tenodera sinensis. Taxonomy (NCBI): domain Eukaryota; kingdom Metazoa; phylum Arthropoda; class Insecta; order Mantodea; family Mantidae; genus Tenodera; species Tenodera sinensis. Next base: position 129,571,681 of record CM060962.1, read on the forward strand.
TTTCAAGAATTTTTGTAGAGGTGAATTTGATTTTATGATCTGTATTATATGTGTGCTCAGCCACTGCGGATTTTTCTGGGTATCCTAGTCTAATACAACGTTGATGTTCTTTGATGCGATCTTCTACAGTTCTACCTGTTTGTCCTATGTAAACTTTGCCGCAACTGCATGGGATTTCATAAATGCCTGGTGCACGAAGACCTAAATTATCTTTAGCAGAGCCTAAAAACTGTTTTATTTTGGTTGGAGGTTTGAATACGGTTTTTATTTGATATTTCATGAGCAATCTTCCAATTTTCCCCGACAGGGCGCCACAATAAGGGATGACTGCTAAGCCTGCATGTTCTTTCGTTGTATTAGGTTCACGGTTTCGTTTGGAGTGGATTTTCTTAAAAGTACTGTTTATTTCCTGGTTGGTGTATTGATTCTGTCTGAAAACTGTACGCAGGTGTTGTATTTCTTGAGGTAGATTTTCAAGATCAGAGATAGCAATCGCTCGATGTATGAGTGTTGAGAGGACTGTCCGCTTTTGTGCCGGGTGATGACAACTGGTGCTGTTAAGGTATAGGTCCGACCTATACCTTAACAGCACCAGCTGTCATCACCCGGCACAAAAGCGGACAGTCCTCTCAACACTCATACATCGAGCGATTGCTATCTCTGATCTTGAAAATCTACCTCAAGAAATACAACACCTGCGTACAGTTTTCAGACAGAATCAATACACCAACCAGGAAATAAACAGTACTTTTAAGAAAATCCACTCCAAACGAAACCGTGAACCTAATACAACGAAAGAACATGCAGGCTTAGCAGTCATCCCTTATTGTGGCGCCCTGTCGGGGAAAATTGGAAGATTGCTCATGAAATATCAAATAAAAACCGTATTCAAACCTCCAACCAAAATAAAACAGTTTTTAGGCTCTGCTAAAGATAATTTAGGTCTTCGTGCACCAGGCATTTATGAAATCCCATGCAGTTGCGGCAAAGTTTACATAGGACAAACAGGTAGAACTGTAGAAGATCGCATCAAAGAACATCAACGTTGTATTAGACTAGGATACCCAGAAAAATCCGCAGTGGCTGAGCACACATATAATACAGATCATAAAATCAAATTCACCTCTACAAAAATTCTTGAAAAGTCCTCTAGGTACTACGATAGGGTGATTAAAGAAGCTCTATACATTAAAGCGAATAAAAACAACTTCAACAGGGATGAAGGCCTTCAAATCAGCAAAGCATGGACACCAGTCATTCAGCATATCTCTCCTCCACAGTGCAGAGAAACATCGGCAATCACCTGATTGGTTCCGCACGTGCCTCCATCGGCCGGAGCTCGGCCAATGGTAAAAAAGTGGGCGGTTCTTATCGGCCGCGCTCTAGGTATAAATATCGCAACATCAGTAGCCTAGATTCAGTTCCCCTGAGGATGGCGGCAGAGTTAGTCGCTGAAAGCTTGGGTAGTTACCCTAATCTGACCTGGCTGTTAGCCCGAGAAACTATCATCAATAATCAACGCCGGGAAAGCTTCAAGTCATTAAGGACATGTATACATGCCCATATCGCTCATCCGTCATTTTAAAGGGATGCGATTTCATGTCCATATCACTGAAGAGGGTAAGAGTGAACACTGAGTCAACTGAGGATGCTAAACAACACTCACTTTTTAAATTTCCTGGAATATGTTTCGCAGCCTATTTGCTTCCATTATCAACCAGACATCAACTGATCTTAGGTGGTGAAGCTGATCAATCTGTAGACTGCTCTGGTGGTGATTCTAGGAACTTGTGCCATGGAACACTTTGGGGAATGTCAAAATTGAAGACACTGTTCTTGTTCTTCCATATGAAAATCTGTCTGTACGTTGACAATTCATGCTTTGCTGTAATGTGTTTTAATAATTTTTATGTCAGATTTATCTTTAGATTCTTTGTCCAAAATGGGTTGCAACTGCTGAGTTTTCTAAATGTTTGGGTTTTATACATCGAAAATGCTCCTTGGCCCTTATTTCTTAACTTGTTTTAGTTTTTCTGATATAGATTTGGTCACAATTATTGCATTCTATTTGATAAATTATGGATTTTTTATTTGAAGGTATACAGTCTTTAGTGGTAGAGTTAAGTATGCTTTTATGTAATATTTATTAACTGGAACTCAGTGGATTTTGTGTTCACTGAAAATGTTCTTGAATTTGTCGAATGCTTGTGGATGATAAGAGAACTTTTTTGAAGGACATCCTCTCATCTGTTGTATTGAGCATCGTTGTATTTTTTTAAGCCCTTTCTTATTGGTGATATTTACTTTTTTGTTTACCAATGGCTTTTGAAAACCACTTATTTGAGCAATCATTATGATGTTTTTTTTTATAATCTGCTTCGTATTCATGGACTGAAAGGTATCTTCACAAGCCTGTGTGTCAAACTATTGAAGACAGCCTGTTTGTGTCATCTTGGGTTGTAGCTATTAGTTTTGATATAATTGTCTGTCTAAATTGGTTTTTGGTAGATATCAAAGTTTACTCTGTCTGCATTTTTAATGATTTTTAGGCCTAAAAATGGTAGTTGTCCAACCTTTTCTGTTTCTAACGTGAGTTTCAATGCCTTTTCTGACAGATTTAATACTTTCAGTGCATCTTTGATGTGTTTCTTTGGTACTATTGTAAAAATGTTGTTTATGTAATGTTGCCAGATTTTGAACCTTTGGTGATTCTTATTTCTAATGCATTCATGAATTCTTTGATATCAACCAAGTTCAAAGGAATTTCTAATGTTAAATCTTGGGAATCTTGGGAATGAATTTAACTGCTCAGTTCACCATTTTGCCGAATTGTAGGTTGGTGAATCAATACTGCTGGTTATGGGTCTCATGGTTAAGTTTGCATTTGTGAATTTTCGGTAGGCCATAGAGTTTGAGTAGGTTAGGGTTGTCCAGCTTTACAGCATATTTGTGTGTTACTATCTTACTGTTTGCCATTGTTTTGTCAACTGTTTGTACATATAACATTAGCAGCATTTTGCCGTTAGTTCAAACTTATTATTGTTTAACATCTCTTCCATTTTGTTCATATTATCTGCTTTTTCCATTATGACTATTTTGTTTCCTATATCGACTTTTGTGTACATGATACTGTAACAAATGAAGAAAACACCAGTTACTGCTATTCACACTTTATTGCCTTTTAGTCAGTTAGCGTAGTGCTAACGTTACACTTAGATTACTTTTGTACCAGCTCAGAGCAACAGAACAACTGCCGAATCACAAATAAGAACTGTCAGATTGAACTGCTAGTCGGCACGACTCCTCAACGCTTCGCATACGTCTTATTCCTCTGCCCTGCCCGGTGCTTGGCAGCGACTTATATAGGTCCTTAAACAGAGGGAAAGTTCTGGAGGTAGAATATTCGTGAGTGCCTGTGGCGGAACGGTCCAGAAACCGCACCGCCATGTAATAGCTATTGTCTCGTACGCTCCTATTGTTGTCGGCGGCCTGTGGCGGAACGGTCCAGAAACCGCACCGCCATGTAATAGCTATTGTCTCGTACGCTCCTATTGTTGTCGGTGGCAGGTCGTTAGGCCAGGCAGGCGACTGGCTGGGTCCCCACTCCCCAGTGTAGGCAATCAGATGCGGCGGGCGCGGTGACAATACAATTTTGTTTTAAGGAATGTATGGTACTGCTGTGTTTATTTCTTTGGTGGAGTCTGACACTGACTTCTTCTAAGAATTTCTTGCATTGGCATCACTATTGTTTTTTTTTTTTTCTGTCGCTGGTAAGTTCTGTATTGCAATGTTTATGACAGCAATGTAGTCTTCAATTTTGGTTGAAAAATTAACACATGTTTTTAAGCCATGATTTAGAAATTTCATTTCTCTTGGAGAAAAATTCCATTTGGAAAGGTTAACAACGTTTTCAAATTTGTCTATGTTTATATTTGCTGCTCTTAAGTTCATTTTGTCACTGTCTACTGGTTTTAGTTTATTTATGTTTTCTTGCTGAACCAAGGATTTTGATGTAGAATCAGTATTATTTCTATTGCTGAATTTAGTTTGTTCTGGTTTTCTGTTATTGGTTACTTTTCCGGTAAAGTTTTCATAAAATGTTTTCTTTAAGATTTTGTGCAAATTGTTAAATTTTCTTTTAAATTTTAATGTATTTATGTTCATTTTCTTATTTATTAATCATTAATTAATGGATTCCAACAACACTGTCATTAACTTCCAGGATTAAAAAGTTAGATATATATTAAGCAAAAAAGTCTTTAGGAAGTAACAGAACATCAGATCACTTAACCTACACAGGTGGAAACAAGATACAAAATGGTGAAAGGAGTACAATTTTAGTGCCATCAGTCCACTCAGTGTTCCAATGTTTTCCAATTTAAAAATTTAGAACAGTTCAATGGCAACTTTAGTACATACAAACAGGATGTCAAAACATTCCTAAATCACCAAGAAAAGAGAAGAAACATCTTTGCAGACATAGAATTCGTCAAATTATGCCTATGAAAGAAAGTAACCCCCGAATCCATTAGAAGAACAATCATACAGAATAATGTAATGCACAACAAAATGCAGCAGAGAAAAAAGTTTTGGAAGTAGAAATATACAGACATTACATTACCAACATTTGGATGAAATGGATTCTGTAAATCATAACGATCATAAATAAATCAGTTATGTAATTATCTTGAACAAGTGAGTATACTCAGTGAATCACAGTTTGGGTTCATAAATGGTAGATCTACAGTAGATGCTAGGTGCCATTGTCTCCCTTGTTAAAGAAGTTCTTCAAGCTCTTGAAAATAAAAAACTAGTGATAGCGAGGTTTCATTACCTAAGCAAAGCATCTGATTATGTAAATCATGTCCATCTGTTAAATAAACTCAAACATTACGGTATAGGAGATATACCCCTAAAAATGATAAAATAATTTCTTGACCATAGAACACAGGTAGTTATAAAAAAGGAAAAATCAGAAATCCTACACATAACATTTTGCATTCCGCAGGATTCGATTCTTGGACCACTGCTATTCACAGTAGTCATTAATGATCTACCTTCTTTCATAGATACACATAATGTTTTATATGCTGATGAGACAACTTTTCTCAACATCAACTCAGAATATGCAAAATCACAGAAATGGCAGAAAATACCTTGGCTCAAGCAGATGTATGGTCCAGGGCCAGTGGGTTCCTACTTAATGATAGTAAAACACAGCAAATCATACCCATTCAAGGATATACCAACCAAACCCTGTGATGTAAACGTAAAATTCCTGGGCATAACTGTTGACAATAAACTAACCTGGGCCTTGCACATTAAGTATATCTCAACAAAATTGGCCAGTCGTTTACCTAATAAAAAACTTAAAATACCACCTACCAGATACTTACATAAAGTCTGCATGTTTTGCCTTCTTTCATAGCATAATAACATGACATTCTATTATGGGAAGGAAGCAGCCGTGTGACTGAAATACTGTTATTACAAAAAAAGATTATTTGTATAACCTCAAATGCTGATAAACGAGAACAATGTAATCTTTATTTATTAAACTAATTATTTTGATGGTGATAAACAGGGAAAGTACCTTGGTTGGTTGGGAAATGAGGTACATAATACACAGACCATTGCCACACAGCGGAACCGGTTTGTTCCTGCTGCAACGTGCAGTGCTAGCTGTGTTCATTTAGATACAAAACCAACAGTATGACACTTAGGTGATAGTGACTTAATTGTTACCATTACAATGCACTACTATATACATTCTAAAGCTTTCAAAGCTAAATCTTCTCTTATTGTCACGCAAATATGATTTGTACATGGAAAAACTTCGTTCTACGTCACAGGATATGACATGTGCAAAACGAAAATACTGGACGCTATCTGCAGAAAATAAGTAAACAGTTGATGCAACTGGTTTTCCTTCTAAGGCATCTTTCATGACGGAATACTCAGTATTTTTCAGTAGAACAGAGTTTAACTTCTGTTTTATATTTTCGGTGATCGATGTAGATGAAGCTTTATTAAGTCATTCTGACAGTGTCTGAACTAGCTCAAGAGCTTTGGGCATTCCTGTGTGACTTGTCTGCAGATGTGTGATTGTATCAGAAATATGCCCAAAAAGTTGTTTATAAATTGGAGCTTTCCAGTAAGTGATCGGAAAGCAGTGATTTTATTATTCCAGTTGCTGAACAGTCCGTACTGTCGAAGGTATTAACTATTTTAGCGATTGTAGTATAATGCGTGGCATAATATGACACCCCATTGAGTCAGGTTCCCCACCTCGTAATGATGGGTTGCGGAGATAAAGGTACCCCTTGTGCCATTGCTTTAAATTTCATTATTCTTGCTGGAGCCTTCCGGAATATTCTCTTCATATTTGAAATGAATTTATTTACGTCGTCATAAGATGCCCGAATCCCCTTGGCCACCCTGTGGCAAGCATGCACCAAGCACGTTAAATGAATCATGTTTGAGTAAGTTTTCCGAAGCTTGTGTCTTTAGGTCTGTATGCTGTTGACTTGTATGCACCGCAGCCGCCCGCTGAGCCGCATGGACGTCATGTTCCATCACATCGCATGCATACGTCGGTTGCACTTAACCTGTGTTCACTGCAGAGCGCTACTATGCCAACCAAGGTACTTTTCCTGGTGATAAACTTCTATATTTATACTGCAGTTAACTATGTGAAAACCCATCTACATGAGACACATTATAGACAGGATACACATGGCTATAACACTAGAAATAGTAAGAAAACTAATGTCCCATATTTACAACAGCAGCAAAGAGTTTCAAAGTGACAGGATTAAAATTGTAGTGCAGTGTGCAATGAAAATATCAATTCTACCTACTGCAAAATTTAAACAGAAGACATATGACTAGTTAGTTATAATGCCATATTATTCCATTCAAGAGTTTTGTGAGGTCAATAAGAATAGTACTTTTAACAGATAGATTCCACATACATATGCATAACATAAACCAGTAACCCTAGCATTATTTAGTATATACCTGTAAGTCAGTAGTAATTTATATTTATTAATATTGTACTTTAATTGTATTTAATTTGTTGTGTATAGTACCGTACTTATTATTTGAAAATTATTGTTGTTCTTAAATATGCTTAACTTGTGGTATATAACACTGAATTTGATGTTGTCTATTGCTGTACAAAGCCTATTGATAATAAAATATCTATTTATTTATTTATTATACACTTACATCTTTTTACTCTTAACTCTTCATAAAATCATCTATGAAATGAAAACAGCCTTGGATACAATATTTTCAGTTCATTTTTAAACCTAGTTTGTACACATTTTATGTGCTGTATTTTGCTATACATAATGTATAGCAAAATGTATAATACATGAAAAAAGTTTTAGTTTTCTTTTGTACGGTTTAAATCTATGAGATTTTGTATTGTAATGATTACATTTTTTGCATGTTTTTGGTATGTATAAATTTAAAGAACTACCATATTCGGGACATAATTTGTTGAAATATAGAATGCAATTTCCTGTTATAATACATGCAAATCATTTCCCAGAAGCTGATGTTGCAAGGCCAGATTGTATGATTCTTTGGGAATCATGTCCTCCCTCACACGCCTGTAGTCAGTTTAGCTGATGTGCATTGATGAAGGCTTCAGTCAGCTACCTTGCCAGCTCAAATTTCACATTTGAACACCCTAATTTTTGACTTAGTGGAGATGATCTGAGAGGAATCTGTGCCACTCTGATTTATAGGTCTCTTTGACTATCTTCTAAGATGGAGCTTGGGATGCCAGGTAAAGTCAACAGCTGTTTATCTCTAATTCTTTCCTCATCTCTCATTGTAATGTAGAGTAGTATATTTATGTAGATTGAAACCTTTTAAGAAAATAAGACCAGAGTTACATGTCTACTACTGTAGGGTTTACCCTTCACCGTCCTTCGAACTATCCTTAGAAAGTACTCCCATGAGTTACCTCTTCCACTTCCCTTCCAGTCACAGTAGGTGACCCTTTGATGAAGACACTGTGGCATCATATTGTTTTATTGACATCTGGCTGTGGCACCAGTTGTGCTAAGGTATGCCAATTATCATCTGGTGGCATCTACCCTGCCAAAACAGAAGTGACATCACATCTGATGGTGGCCTTTAAGCTACATCACATCTGCCATAGGCCTTAATTAACTGTCACATCAGGTGGCAGACACCATTTGCCTGTCACAGTTTGAAAATTGGTGTTTCCCTTTGTATTATGCCGCTGCATCTGATCACTTGTTTTAACCCTAATTTCAATGAGTTTTAAATGCATTATTACTTTGATTACAATGGTAAATTGAGTGTAATATTAGAACATTTAGTTTTTACTTTCTTTACAATGTACAGTCATGGAAAAAATAACTGAGCACATTCTGAAAGCAGAATATTTCTAAGTTCCACTTTGTATTGTAGTATGGTTTACACAAGTTGATATTTCCAGCATATAGCTAAACTTTATTTACAGTCTCTGTGGCACAAGTTATCATCTGTGAAACACACAAATAGGCTGTCTCTTGAATCACATCACTCATTTGTGTTTGTTCCTGATAAAGAAAGAGGGGCAGTGTGAAAAACTAATATTATCCTCCCTATTCTTTGTTAGCCAATGCATCAACCAAATGCAAAAGTGTGTTGTATATCTGTATGATGCTATGCTCATTGGTATTTATACAAATAGGAGGAGCAACCAAAAATCATTCGACTGAAACAACTAATGACCTGAATCATAAGCCATCAAGTACCCTGAATATGATAAATCATGTAATAAAAGACAGGCAGCTGTTATAAAACCTTGTATTAACCTTCTGAAGACCACACACTTATAGTTCAGGGGTAACACACATGCTTTGGGCACTTGTAAGATCTAAGCACAAATCTTGTAATGGTGCATACTGTGACAATTATATTTTTGTAGGTTTCTGGTAAATATAAATAAATAGAATTGAGATATTCAGGACATAATTTATTGAACTCTAGACATGCAAACTTCATGTTGGCATATATGCAAGTAATTTCCTTGAAACTCATGTTGCAGGAACACATCATGTGGTTCCTTGGGAATCATTTCCACCCTCACACATGTGGAGTTAATTTAACTGATGTGTGCTGACAAAGGCTTCAGTCACCAGCCTTTGTCAGCTTAAACGTTTATATTTAAAGCCATAAATTTTTTACTTGGGGAGCCAATTATGCACATGCTAAAGGAAACAGCAAAACTTTCCTCTTTAAAGGTCTCTTTGACTATCTTCCAAGATGGAACTTGAGATGCCAGGAATCTCTGCAAAGGTAAAGCAATGTACATTGCAATGTACATTAACAACTTTATTTATGTAGATCCTTTACATCAAAGTTACATATCTATTTCAGTAGAATTAATCCTTCACCACATTTACAGGCACCCTTGTTATGTAACACCTTGAGCTACCTCCCTGCACTTCCCTTCCAGTAATGGTAGGTTACCCTTTGGTGAAGATGGTCAGTGTCCATTTACCATTACATCTGGTGTAGACACTGAGCGATGTTCTCCTTCATCACATCAGGTGGTGGAAACCATTAACCACTGCCACAATCTGGCATAGACACCAACCTTTGACATAATACTTTTTGTTCCCCTTTACTTTCTTTCTTCTGTCTTGGATATCCACCCCACATTCTTAATTTCAACAATTATAGATTTCCCACAATATTTGTTACAAACTGAGCATGCATAAATAAATAAATAAATCTGCATACATGCAGATATATCCATATCATAGCCAACGTTTCCAACCAGTGGTGATTATCCTCTGGTAGTGGATGGCTTTTCATCACTACACCTGGCTCAAAGCCCGAGAACATCTTGAGTAGAGGTGATTTGCTTGATTCTTTAATCATTATTTTGTTTCCTTTCTTTTTGTAATAATACAATAATAATAATAATAATAATAATAATAATAATAATAATAATAATAATAATAATAATAATAATAATAATAATAATAGTAATAATAATAATAATAATAATAATAATAATAATAATAATAATAATAATAATAATAGTAATATAAATAATAATAATAATAATAATAATAATAATAATAATAATAATAATAATAATAATAATAATAATAATAATAATAATAATAATAGTAATAATAATAGTAATAATAGTCGTAATAATAATAGTAATAATAGTCATAATAATAGTCGTAATAATAATAATAGTAGTAGTAATAATGATGATGATGGCGGTTGTGGTGGTGGTGGCGACGACGACGACGATAATGATGATGATGATGATAAGCTTATTGAAGCACTAAGAATAAAGTATTCATACTGCCCATTAGAGTTTGGTCTAGACTACTGTTCAAGTGGGCAGTCCAATTTAAGTTATTAACAACATATTGCAATAAGTATTGCTATTAATACTAGTAAGCTCTTAGGCAAACATTCATAAACTATTATTGTTTTCCTCTTTTAACGATCAATTTACAGTTGTTTCTACCCTTTCCTAAATATTTTCCCATCTTCTTGCAGCATTTATCTATGATTTTATTTATATTAGATTCCCTATACTATTATTGTTTTCCTCTTTTAATGATCAATTTACAGTTATTTCTACCCTTTCCTAAATATTTTCCCATCTTCTTGCAGCTTTTATCTATGATTTTATTTATATTAGATTCCCTATTCATTCTTGACCACATACTTTCTTTTCTCCATCTCTGTTTCCTAACATTCAAATACTATATGTTGTTACATCCTCTTTTCTCCCATTACTAGGTATTGGCCTTGTGGGTACCATTTCATTGTCCTTTCAACCTCCATATTTCTGCTCTTAACCATGCTATACCCCTTTCTCCTTGACTAGTATTATCAATTTACCTTTCTCTTTCCCAGCTGATTTTCATGGCTACATAAAACACAAGTGATCTCTTCTCTGGTAGCTGACTAAACATTTTTTAATCTCTATATCTTCAAATCTTTTTCTTACTTCTTTCCAAAAACATTTACAGTTTGTTTCTCTTTTTCTCCAAATATCCCCTAGCCTATTATCTTCTAAGTTATTTCTTAAATTACTTATGCATCTTGAACTTTGCAAACTTAGAATTTTGAACACTGTTTCAACAAATTATTTTCTTCTAGATTCAGCATCCTATACCAATATTTTAATGCCCTTTCTATAACTAATCCTTTTCTTACTACTCTTCCCATTTCAATTTGGGCAACTTCATCTGCTGTTGCTATTGGCAGCCCCAAAAGTTCCTTACAGAACATTCCAAGCATAAAGTCTACAATTTCCCATCCATTTTCAAGCCCTCATATTTCAATATTTTATACCATTCTTGCCTCGACCACAGATTATACTGGACTTCCATCTCTGGCATTTTAAACAAATATCCTCTCACTGCCATCACTGCTGCCTTTGGTAATACTGATCTCTTTAGTTTCTCCCATTTGCCTCCTTTAACTATTTTATTCTTAATAAGTGTAATAATGCACCACCTTATATTTTTTGCTTCCTTTCTTGCATTTCTCATATTTACTCAATTTAGATCCTTTTTCAAATACTACAGTTTCAGTCTTTTCTCTATTTACACTTAGTCCCCATTATGAATAGCAATTATCTCTTATAAACACAATTACCTTTACAGCAATGGAACCTAATACCAAGTCATCTGCAAAGAATAAGCCAGGAATTTGCACATTGTTTACTGTAGGTAAAAGACTGTTGCTATTATGTTCTGTAGTATATTATCAATAAATAAATTTAATAAAATTGGGCTTAACTTGCACCCCTGACTTAGCCCTTTTTCTTGGGATATTTCTGTGGTTATTGCCCCTTCATCATATTTTATGCAGAAAGTGTTCTTTATATAATCCTTTTAATATAGTCACTATTTTATTACTAACCCCTTTCTTTTACGGTTTGTACGATAATAGGTTTAGCTCTATTCAGTCAAAAGCATTCTCTAAATCAATAAAAGCCATGTATTTTTCCTTTTTTATTCTTTAAATATTTGTCAATTCAAGTTTTTATAACACATATAATGTTAACAGTTTGCCTCATTTTCCTGAAGCCCATTTGAAATTCTGAGATAATGCTGTACTCCTCCACCCATGCTTGCAGCCAAACTGTCATAATCCCCATAATTCCCCACACTATGTCCCGATAACTGTTTGCTTTGCCTATATTCCCTTTACCTTTATGTATGGGCTGTATGATTAGCTTTTGTCCAACTTTCCGATGTGTATCCTTTAATTCTCATTACATTAAACAGAGATGTTAATACCTTAACATGATCTATATTTCTACCCAATTCCTTTATAAATTCCCCTAGTACTTTGTTTCTTTTTAATGTTTTTAATCTGGTTCATTACTTCTTTGTCAGTATTAGCTCTATCCAAAATTTCAATGGAGTTTTAATTTTGTACTGGTCACATACTTGTGGCTAGTTCCATTCATCACTGAAAGAGATTAATCGCTACTAGTATCCTATAACAGTGCATTCATTCATACTCCAGCAATAGCAAAAGCCATGGATCAACATGCTGCTTTTCTCACCCTGATTTCAGAACTATACAGCCACCAGAGCAGGTAGCATTTGTGGTGTTTTGTAGTCCACTGTGAGGAGGTGGGTGAAATTATATCGTGAAAATGGGCAGATTGCTGCAAGAGAGAAGGATTTTATTTGAGTAAAAAAATATTTCATCCAAGGTTAATCTAATGATATATATATATATATATATATATATAAATAGAACTAATATACAGGTTGCTCACATTTATTTTGTTAATTCTCCCGGTCAGGTCGGTGAGACCCGTAAACCAACGACAGGTGTGGTCCTCCAGACATTCTGGGGGTTGTGAGAGAGCGATGTGACCACCAAAACATAAAAATATGGTGCTCTCTAAAAAGCGGTTACTATACTGCTATTGCTCTATCAATATATTAAATATTGGAGAGCAAGAGGATTAATGACTTCATTGTCAGAAATCCAGCATTAGCTAACAACAACATTTATCTACAGAGAATGAAGACAGATGTCTCTTGACTGAGGTCAAAAACAGATTTGTTTCTAATGGCTGATAAATACAAGGCTTTGTCTTTTAGTGTATGGACGTTAACAACTGTTGTAAAAATCCCAGAATTCATATAGCTGTACAAAAATCAGGGAAGTGCTAACCAATACCCAAAAAACTGACAGGTTGCCATTTGCTGAGGTGTAAGAGAACTTTGATTAGAGAGAAGTAATTTTCTCAGACAAAGTTATGTTCTCTACTGGAAATACTAATTCGACTGTGTTTTTATACAGAGCCAATGGGACACACTATGACAGATGCTAATTGGCTACTCATACAAGTTACACTTAGCAACCTGACAAAGGAAGGTCACAATATGTTATTGCACAAATTATATTCATACACAGTGCAGTTAATAAAGCAACAAAATATACAGACACCATAAAAATATTAGCTGCTATGGACTATTAGCACAAGAAATATCAGTCAAGTTACAATGAGAATGCAATATACATGAATGGTTTATTAAACAAATGGATTATTTGAGACAAACAGTCAATAATACAACATGACACACTCCAGAGTTTACTTACTTGACTACACTATAGGAGGCAAAAACTATGCAAGTCAGCAATAACAGCATGGTCAATGCATTACAATTAACATTATAATACAACAGGTAGATACAAGCAGGATAAAGGTAAGGAAATAAATAGTGAATAAGGGCAGGTTTCATATTTTAGTACCCTAATTAAATCTGATAAGTTGAGTGATACAATAAGAGAAAGAATACAGGTAGGGAATGAGCTTATTATGCAAATAAAAAGATTTTCTCTAATGGAATAATAACCAGAAATATTAAACTCAAAGTTTATAAACCATTAATAAGCCAGTAGTAACCTATGATCTGAAGTTTGGTGTACCACAAGTGGACAATGAAAAGGCTTTGCGATCTTTCGAGAGAAGAATACTCAGAAAAACGTTAGAACCTCTACATTGTGGTGCACGGAATTGGAGAGTGAGAAACAATCAAGAAAATAAATTATTTAATAGAAGGTCAAGATATTGTTATATGAAATCTGAGAGACTTAGATGGTGGGACACCTGGAAAGAATGGAGGATGAGCGAAATCCAAAGAAAATGTAAAAGAGGAAAATAGTTTCTCGAAGAAGGTAAAGCAGAACAAGCTGGGTGGGTTGTGTGTAGGAGTATCTTGCTGCAATGACAGTCAGAGGCTGGAGAAGAAAGCTGCATGATAGATGAGAATGGAAGGAAATAGTAGGAAAGGTCATAGCCCAATCGAGCTGTAGAGCCATAAAAGAAGAAGAAGGTGCAGATTTCAAAGGAACTGCTCAAAATGGTGACCTTTAACATCAATTCATAGGCAACATTGATGCAGAAATGATTCGTGAACCCTGTTGAGCATTCCTGGTGCGTTGCGAATCTCGTCACTGGCTGCAATAATGCGGCCAACCAGCATCTCCTCAGAATCAATTAATGATGAATATACCATGGTTTGAAGATGACCGCAGAAAAAGAAATCCATGGGATTGAGATCTGGTGAACAAGGTGGCCAAGACACTCTTCCAATCTAACGACTGGGGAAGACTCGATTTAGATGCTCCTGTACGGTTATAGCATAATACGCAGGAGCTCCGTCGTGTTGGAAATGCAGTCGAGTGTGAACATCAAGCGGCACTTCTTCCAAAAGGGCTGGCAGTACCTCCTTCAGAAATATTTTGTGTTGCCACACAATCGAGGAGGAAGAAGGTATGACCCAATGAAATGATCAGAAATAATGTCAGCACATATGTTCACCGTAAACTGCTGTTGGTAGCTCTGTTGAACAGTGGCATGGGGGTTTTCGTATGCCCATATGTGGCTACTCTTGTAGTTCAGAATTGGCCCATCCCTGGCAAGCGTGGCTTCATCGGTGAGCAACACAGCTGAAAACAGTTCCGGCAATGGCCTTAAGGCCCATTTGGAAAACTGCAAGTGTAACTCACAATCTTCCGCAGTTAAGGCTTGCAACTTTTGCAGATGGAAGGGGTAGAGCTGCTCCTCATGCAAGACCTGCCATTCACTTGTGTGGTTGACGCCCATTGTATATGCAATAGCATGGGTACTGGTTGACGGTTCCTGTTCCAGTAAACGTAGTACATCTTCTTCAAACTCTGAAGTGTGATGGGTATGTCTTGCACCGCAATCTGCTTTATTTGGCACCACAGAACCACGTTCTCGCAAATGCCGATCTACAGATTCGAAAGTAGTCCGATGGGGCTACCATCTATTGGGATACCCTTCACTGTCAATCCGTGCAGCTATTGCAGAACAACTTCCTGCTTCGCTGTACACTGGGTGCATGTCAGCAAATTCAGTGAAAGTGTAATTTTGCTCTATGTTCCCACAGTATCTATTTCACTGTTTCAATGCAATGTTATTGTGTGCTGGCTGAAGGAAATAGGAAATAAGACTTGGGTGACTCGAGTAGGAAACAGTCACCACATGGGGGTGTTAGTGTCTTCCAGGTTTATTAAGGTCACCTATTGGCAGTATTAGACATTTATCATGCTAACACATAAGTATTCAGTGCCTCTTTTGGGGAGTCGTAGTACTTTGTGCTATTATTTGGTTTCAGCGTTTTGTTAACTGTTTACAGCAGGCCAACCATTAGATTGAAAATTGCTCTTATTGACACGGCCAGCTATAGCCAACAGACAGCTTCAGATCAATGGCAATACATTACCCTCCAGCCTAAGTCATCAGATGTGAGGAGAAGAAAAAGTCAACAATACTCTGTGCATTGCATATGATGGTCGTATTTTGCCATTTTAAAGCAAACGCACAACATTGTTCTCAAATTGGAAAAGAAAGGGGAAAGAAAAAGAAAAAGAAGAAGGAACAAAAGCTTATCCCCTCTGTGGGTTTGAACTTGGTTTCTTGGGCTTATTAGCTCCACAGTCAGTTGCCATAACCGCGCGGCCAAAGCATACCTGTGACAGCTGCACTTTAATTCTGTAGCTGCTTGCCAGAGCCTGTTCTCCATTGCAGTGGCATGCAGCTATGTTAAGTCTCCAATTTAAGTGCTTTGAGTAACGCTACAATTTATAAATGCTTCTTCAGAGAGACAGCAGACAGACTTTACTGAGTTCCTAATAAGCACTTTTTTCGATTCCAGTAGATAATATTGACATATTTCTTTCTGGTTATGGTTTATTGGACACAATTTCGCATTACTTTGAATACATACAACTTATTAACTTGACGTCATAGACCATTGGTTTCCTATCTCAAATTGTCGATGAACCCTCTATTACCAGTAAAATTTGTGTGGTGTTATTCATTTACAACCCATATATTCATATTTACAGGAAAATGGCTGGTGGGCTCTGATGACAAGGTGATGTAGTAACGTACGATGTTGCTGAGCCCCAGGTTGTTGGGTGCAATCTTGACGCTAATCACACCCTTTTGGCGTGGTATTGCATAATGAGTGTCACCTTGATATGGTTACTCCGTCAGCAGAACTATCCCTTACCTGGAAGTCAACTCTGAAATCCTAGGTTTGATGCTGCTGCTCTTCTTTTCTTCTGCTCCTGCTAGCTGCTGTTTACTGGAAATCTATGTGAGCTGAGAATTCATTCCCCGGTAAAGGGAATCGTCGACCTAGGGAGTGACTGCGGGAATTATGAATAATATATTCTCCACTGTACTTTGAAAAAAGGTTGCACATCTGTTTATTTGAGGCACTTTCCATACATACACCTCGTTCACTCACATGAACACTTATTAATGCCGGAATGCTGTCCGTGACTATGTTTTCGCAGCTCCACTCTTACATGAAGTCATTAGCTGTTGAATAGTGGTTAGTTTTCCATGACATGATTACATGTCTTTGGCACTTGAACTTCTTTCGGCTCACTACCTAATTTGGTGTGTACTTGTCCAGCGATTTTTGGCATCCACACCAGCTGAAGATTTTTGAAGACCTCTTTTACTGCCCTATATAAGGAGTTATGGCTTTCCGACCTGATGTAATTTTATTGGTCGGCTGGCATAAGCCGCAAAAGAAATTTTGAATTTGTTGCTAATATACTTGTCCTGATTGGGTGAGCAAATCCCTACTTACCAATTTTCAGTGTGAAATTGGGACTTCCCCAGAATATATCACAGAGATACTCTGTCTCCCTCTTTTTGTCATGCCAAATTACTACACCAAGGATGAATAGAAAAATCCCTTTGTGTTCCCACACTGGTACTGCAACCACAAAGTGTTATAAAACCCTGTGTTCACTCCTGTAAAGCACACTTTCTAGCTTCTAAAACATTTCTTTCGGGGCAGTTTCCATGTTAAACATTATTACAATACAGAATATTTTACAGGTATTAATTCTTAGTCTAATCCCTAATTAAATATTTACAAATTACATCTCTAAATAACCTACAATGTCCTAATACTATTTATATGCATACATTACATGTCTTTATGATGCTAATTGTTTATATACCTTACAGGTGTTTATATTTATATAGTAAGTCAGCCTTGTTTTGGGGTGAATGACGGGACATTTCTGTCTCAAAGGACATAAAAATGGAGTAATAGTGTACCATCCACCACAATCCCAGGCATTATCATATAAGTGTGTGTGGTTGCTGCTATGGATCCAACCGCACCAAAGACTTGGTTGCTTCCCTTCACTGCGAGACACCATCCGGATAATTCTTTAACAAATCTTGATTGGTTGGCATTAATTACTTGATCTGGTGAGGGGCTTTTTCCTCAATGAGACACCTGATTTCACTTAGGAATTGATAAGCTTTTGATTGAATATTGGCATCCCCTTCAATCACTTGCTAACTTTGCGGGTTATTTTGTGACAGACAACGTTATTCTTACATATAAATTTCTTTACCCATGAGTTGGAAGCTTTGAACTGCAGTGAATTGTGAGAGTCAATTCTCTTCTTTATTTTCAGTGCCCAAAGTCTCAATGTGTGGTCATATATTATTGCCTTTTCCTGTCTCTTTGTTATAAAATGATCATGTAATTGATGATTTATCATATCCTGCACAAGTTTTGGGTTTGACAAATGATGTTGTTTTAGCATGTTTTCAGCTTTGTAATATAGTCTTGCTCTTTAATTTTGTTTTCTGTGCCAACACTTTTGTAATTATCGGGCACAGTGTCATATCAATTGCTAATCCAGGACAACAAAGATGGGGAGGATCAACATTTCCATCTTTTTCCCTTGGTTGCCTTCTCTGTAAGTTGTACACATCAGCCAGACGCCCTTCTGGAAACTTTGTTTTTGGTTTCCAGGTGATGGCTGATAAGCAGACCTTGGGTTTTAGGTAAAAACCTATTTTGTTCCTCATGATGTATAGAAAATAAAAGTTGTGTATATACTAATTATGGAAATATATGTTCGAAAACGGTGGTTCTGTGCAACCTAAAAACGCCTAACTTCACGTTAGAACCTATTTTTACCTAATTATTTAATTTTTAAATTTCTTCATTTGGTAATATGGAAATGCTGTGTAAGCCTGTATGCCATTACAGTGAATGATGCATAATATGGAGGACATTAAGAACATTGTTTTGAAACTGGGGGAGGATCCACTGAGCATTACTCCAGCTAAAGAGCTTCTGTAGGACCCAACAATTGTTCATGATATTGCACTTATCAAATTCATTATGTATTTCTGGTCCCCACTATTAATGCTCTAGTCTTCAGGCAAACTGGTCTACACACAACTGGGACTGATAGAAGAGGTGAGAGAAAAAATTAACTTGGTTTCTGGTTATGTTGGTGAAACAGTTTCTGAAAAATTCAAATCAGTGCTTCAAACGAACCCACGACTGACAGTTCTCTGCACATGTATGGCAAAACAAGTGAATGTGGGTTGCGTCTAATATCAACATTTAAATATGCTCCAGTGACAGCAGTTGATGTGGAACGCTCATTTTTGGCTTATAAGATGGTGTAAGGTGGCGTTGTGGCTAAGTGATTAAACTGCTCGCTTACCACCTAGGCGGCCTGGTTTCGATCCCAGGTACCTGCTGTGGTATTCGTGATGGACGAAGCGGTGTCTGGACGGGTTTTCTCCAGGTGCTCTGGGTTTCCCCCACCACTCATTCCACCAATTGCTCCATTATCACCTTTCCAATCATCGATTTCACCTGTATTTCACATCATTCCTCTTCCTCACTATCATAACTGGTGCTTGGCTGACCACCCGCTTCCAGGTCTTCACTCTATCTGGTCCAGAGGTCTGAACCTAGGTACTGGCTTGAAAGTCCATAATTGTATCTTTACTGCTATCATTATATATGGTGCAGGAGCATGGGCACAGTGTATGCAAAAATTAAACCTTGTCGCAGATCTCAGAAAATGCCAGAGGAAAATTCTTCTACGTTTTACTGGAGCAGCAAGAACAACCTCTAGTATGGCTCTTCTTGTGGCCACTGGTTCCTGGCCAATAGATCTACAGGTTCACCTATATAGTGCTTACTATTGGCTAAAGAAAAGCAATCAACAAATGATAGAAGATATAATAGGGAAACGATGCTATATGAAAAGACAAATAAGGGCTCAGTTAATATCCTTATGGCAGTCAGAATGAGATAACCTGCAAACTGGGAGACGCACCTATATGTTTTACCATAGTATACAAGAAAGGTTATGACTAAAGCACATAAATCCCTTACAAGCTGCATTACACTATATTATGAAACATGGGCCATATGGCACTTTACTTAAAACGTTTTAATATCATCAACCCTGAAATGTGCATCAGATGCAATACAGAAGATACTTCAGAGCATGTAATGTTTAACTGTCAGAAATACAGTGAAATAGCACAATCTAACAGGAAAAAGCTCATGCACCTCACTTTATCGGAAATGGTCAGAAATAAGGAAAATCTAAATACTTTAAATGAGTTAGCGACTCAAATCAGTATAGCAGAAAGATCTTTAAGACTAACTGAACAAGAAAGAAATCTCAGAAATTTTGATAGACCTCCAGCGACTGTTGTACCACCACCCCGTTGATCGTTAAGATTGTCAAATCAATCTAACCAAAACCAAGTGCCCCAAACTCCTGAACCTGTTATACCAAGAACAATTACATAGAACAGAAGAAGATTTCATTGGATCACTGGCTGACAAGTGTAGGCACAAAGGAGAAGAATGAGGCCAAAACGACACCCTGATGAGACTTGGACCGCCTACCACAGACGAGTAGCAGCGGCTAGGGAACAATAAAATTGCATGAATACTCTGAGATCTCATATATAACTTGAAATTATCATTAATTTTCGTTATTGTTGTTTAGTTTAATTTAGGTTAGTAACTTCTGCACATTCTATTGTGAACAAATTTTAATCAATGTTTCAATAAATCAAAATATCTGCACACTATGTCCAGATATAAGAAATTAGGTATCTGGACATAGCTGGCAGATATTATTTTTATTTTTTGTTTTTTGTAAGTCCTAGGTGGTGTAAGTCCTACATAAGGGGAGGGCAATCAGGAAAAGAAGAAAGAAGATGGTGTTATCTGACAAGTGATGCAGTTTTTCATTGGAAATCTTAGAAAAGATGTTAGTTGTTTACTGTAACTCTAATTATGGACATGTACAATAAAGACATTGTCAAATGTTTCAGTAAATTTGTAATGGGAAATAAAATATCATTTTTGTCCATCTATTTTGTAATTTTAGATACCTAATTTAAGATTTTTAGGAACTAAAAGTCTGAGGTATACTGATAAGGAACTGCTGCTTCCCTCAAAGTATGCTCTTCTCCACAGGTACATCTAAAATATCAAAGTACTCCACCAACAGTTTTACAATTATTGCCTGTCTCATTCTCCAGGGTGAGAAAATTACTAACTCTGTAGACACACTTCCACACCACAAATATAACCTGATCTACTCTAACAGAAAACACAAACCCTTCTGCTGAATTGTGATCACTGTGTTGCTTCTAGCTTGATACGTAAATCGAGGGCTTTAGTAGAGAGGGGAAACCTATAGCTGCTTAACCTATTCCTCCCTCTCCTGTCAATACAGTTGCAGCATTTACAAAGAGGTTTTCTCTCTAGTCAGTAACAAAACAAATATAGTTTTGTTGTACACTCCGTGACAACTACCGCGACCATCTCTTGTGAGGTCAGGCAGCTATATTTTTTTTTGTTTTGTAGTTTATGAGAACATCAGATAAATTTTTCATATTTCATAGGGTGAATTTTGTATTATATAACATAATCTAAATTGATATAAAGAAAGAAATAAAGATAAAAAGAAAAAAGACGTGCTGATAATTGGATTAAAACCTACTTTCCGAGTAGCACAACGAACTTCAAACTCATAATGTTGACATTGAGCCTTTCTACCACAGAGAAATGTTTACTATGTTAATACAGAACTGTAATGGACAGTTTAACTCTCATGGTTTGGTTTAGTTTGTGAGTATTTCATGTGTATGATAGTGAAGAACTGTTCTTTTAAGTGTTCCCTAGTTGTTAATATATATTATAATGTAATAAACTGTGTCTTGCCTTTCTGTGTACATGCAAGTCTGATTTGTATATAGCATACATGCACATGTGAACCAATTTCTGTTAGCTTCATGTGCTTCTGTGAGGCCGAAATGACATTTTCAAATGTTATGAATCTCGGTTAGGATGTGTTACCTGGCTAAGGTTTTATCTGTACTTCTCCCTTATCCTGAAAGATGAACATCTGGTAACTCTAACTCTAACCTCTATGAACTCTGGGATCATTTGAACAGCATTTCACCCATTTCATTCATTGTTTGATACAATGTAACTGGTTAAAGGATGTTAAACATTAGAAAAAGATGCTCAATCATTTTGTGCATCACTGTACATAAAAACAAGGTGTGCAAGTGCATGTTAGAAAATTACTTTGCTCCAAACTACCCTTTAAATGGAACATTTTCCAAATTGTTCTATTTTCTAAAAAAGGTTCTAACGATTGTGATTAAAATATACATTAAAGATATTTCATGACAAATAAAATGAAGGTTTTGAATTTTCTGGGAATAGCCTGAGAAATCCTCCTTTAAAGGCATTTTGTATAATCTTGTATAACTTGTATACAGTAAGGGATAAGATGATAATTTACTGCACAAAACATGTAGATCTCTTTAACACACATAATTTATTTCAAATAACATTTTTTGTTTATTGGTATGTCATTTCCAAGATATCCATTATTAGTGGTTCAGTGCCAGTTATATTTATAGCTATATATGTAGTGCAACTATTTTTGCAAAGGTTATTCAAAATGAAGTACATAGAAAAATAAGATTTCATAAGAATAGTTTAATGCACTAATGCACAATAGAGGTTAGTGAAAGTAATGTGAATGTGACACAGATTTTTAAAAATATTTTTCTACACGATTCTTGCCTCTTTAACCCTTTAACTAACCTTCTTTTCTATAATATAAAGAGTCTTTGTGTATGCATAGCTACACATTATATGAGGGTCCTTCAATAAATAACCGAACTAATTTTTTAATTAACACATAATGGCTTTATTTCACTAACATTTACCTACACACTTTCAAAGTATTCTCCCTCTGATGAAATACAATTATTCCAACGATTTACCCATTGTTTGAAACACTCATTGAACCCATTTTTGGACAGTCTGTTCAGGATGCCCATGACAACATTGTTCAACTCCTTATCACTTTTAAACTGGCGACCACAAAGCTCCTGTTTCACTTTAGGGAAGAGGTGAAAATCGCATGGTGCGAGATCCGGAGAATAAGGTGGATGAGACATGATCTCAATGCCCATTTCTGCGATGACATCTTGAGTTGCACGAGCTTGATGAGCAGGGGCATTATCCTGATGCAAGATCCATCCTCTCCTTGCTAGATCTGGTCACTTTTCATAGATTTTTTTCTTCAGTGGCCCCTTCAGTACGTCACAATAGTAAGCAGCAGTTACTGTGCATTGATTAGTTACAACATGTTCATACAGAATGCCCTGTTTATCAAAGAATATGAGATGCATGACCTTTCCTACACTTTTCTGAACTTTTTTTCTTAGGCCTAGGGCTCGATGAATGTTTCCACTGCGAACTCTCCTGTTTTGTTAACGGGTCGTAATGGTGAAACCAACTCTCATCACAAGTGATGACCCTATTCAGTAAGTCTGGCTCCCGTCGTAACCTTCCGAGCCATTGTTGACATGTCATGATGCAGTGAGCCGTCTGTTCATCCTTCAGCACGTGAGGTACCCATTTTGCTGCAACTTTTCAATAGCCAAGATCATTGCGAATTATGTTGTCTACAGTTCCAACAGACAAATGCATTATGTCTGCAACTTTCGAAATTGTTATGCGACGATCTTCTCGCACAATTACGTCAATTCTGTTAAGGTTGACTTCTGCTTTTGCTGTTACAGGTCTTCCAGGGTGCGGAGATTCTTGAAGGTCTTCATGACCCTCTTTGAAACGTTTATACCACTCAAAGACTTGTGTTTTGCCTAAAACTTGGTCCTTGTATGCTTGCTGCACCATTTCAAAGGTTTCTGTAGGAGTTTTGTCTAACAGAACGCAAAACTTTATTGATGCACGTTGCTGCAATTTCAGTCCCATGGTGGGTGCAGTAAACACGGCCTCATGTATCAGGCTCTAACTCCCAACTGATTCACTCTGCATGACTGGCAATTACAGCACTGCTAGAGGAAGGATTCACCTTTTCACCACTAGCAGCCATGGCGCTCCAGGGCGGTTTATTGAAATACAATTAAATTAGTTTGGTTATTTATTGAAGGACCCTTGTATGTATCCCTATACAATAATTCTGTAAGATAAATATGGGCATAGAAATTTTCAATTGTATGGTCAAGTCCTCATGTTTTGCATGAGGACAGTTGCAAAGAGTTTGTTACAAATTTTTTCAAAGCTTTTCCCAGGTTAAAATTTTATGTAGTATTAGTTGGCTTATCTGCTTCATATGAGCGGCTTTTAAATCTTGAATGATAAATTAATTTCATTTCCTCCCCCTCCCCTGGTATGAAACTATTGTAGAATGATCTAGAACATTTTTATGCTGAAACATGCTATTTCTTTTAATTGTAATATCACACAACCCTATATTCCTAATACTTTAGGAAAAATATCTGAATTTTCACAAAAATGGGTATGAAATATTGGCAACATTATAATTACACTTCAGATCTTTAAGTCCTAAAAAATGTGATTTTAGGTGCCTAAAAAAGCCCTAAAATTTAGCAAAATAGCCCTTTAATAGGCACAATAAATAAACAAATTTTATACATCTTGCCATGCAAAACACAGTGATTAATTACCTATCTTTTAATAAGTTAGTAACAGTGATGTGAATCTAAATTATAATGAAATCGGTCAAGACTAATTACATGTAAGTGTTATGTGTTTCAATCCAACTCAGTTTCATTATAACAGTGATTAATGTTTTATTTCAAAACACATTTAGATACAGGATAAAATTAAGTTTTACATGAATTTTAAAAATTAATGCAACATTGTTATTTTTAGATGGCAGATTCTTCAATTTCACTTCTGGCCATAATTTTGTCCACAATAAATAACAAGCAATTCTGGATGATGTGGGGTGAGTTTATAGCTTTTGTCAGTCAGAATTAGCTTAAATGCTGAAAAAGATGTCTCAGTATCTGCTGTGGTGACTGGAACATATTTGAAAAGAGAGACCATATGCAGATTAAATGCTGTAGGGAGATCTGCCTCATGTCCACTTAAAACATCTCATACTCCTTTCAGAACCATATATCCAGGATTTTTGGCGAGCACCACTTATAGTTTTTTGGAAACAATTTTCCCAACTTCACCAACAGCTTTGTTTAAATGACTTTCTGCTCTTGTAAATAATGTGATTGATTCAGTGAGACTGAGCTTTGATCATTCTAATTGTATCTGCTAAAAATGTGAGATTAGCATGAATATATGACAAATCCTGTCTTCAAACTTTCTCTCAAGGGACATTCTGGGCAACCTTAATACACTGTGATTGTTCTTCTGAAAAACTATTTAAACCTCTTCAACATTGTCAATGTTCTCACTGTAATACTTCACAGCCTGCAGCCACGTACTCCATCTTGTCAAAACAGGCACTGGTGGCAACGGCAGATTGGGACATCTTTCTTTGAAAGCTGCAATTCCAGAACTTGACTTAAAAAATACTTTCTTTATGGAGGATATTAAATCATTGACTTTGGGGAACTGATTTCAAACCTCCTCTGCTACTCGAAGTATATGAGCCAGACAAGTAACATGTGTTAAATTCTGGAAAAATACCTTCAAAAGTGTCCCAGCTGCTATCATATATGGTGTGCATCAGTGTACAGTAACACCCTTTCATTCATTACACCATTTGGATACAGTACTTTTAGTCTGGAGTTTACGAAGTAGGCAACTGACTGAGCATAGTTTTCTCCAACATCTTCGAACAAATCAAATCAAATTTCCATACATTTCTTCCTCTAATTTCCCTACCATTAAATTTGGTATATATTGCCTCTGGGCATCTGTGGTTTCATCTACGGAAATCCAGATGTAAGAATCTCCAATTTCTGACCTTATTTCATTCAGCTGTGATTCATACACCATCTCAAGATAATTTTTTCTAAGTGTCGATTTAGAGGATATTCTTTCTCTGCAATACTTTTCTAAAAATGACTTCATTATTGTATTTTCAACTACGTACATTCCAAGGAATGTTGGCTGCAGCAAATGCTTTACACATATCAAAATAGAACTGGGATTTTAATTTGAGAGCATGGGCTGTGTAAATAAAGTTTGCTTCTGAGAATCTTTCTTTTTAGAATTTGCTTGATCCATTGAAGTTTTCTCGTGTTGTAGCAAGTGACTCTTTTTTTTGGCAGAAACCTTAAATAAAAGAATATACTTATAAATATACTTAAACGTTGGTAAATCATATTTTGTTAAAATAATATAAATTTTAAGTGAATAACCAATATAATTTACATAAAAATTACTATAACTTTAAAAAAAATTGTCTTTTACAAAATTAGTATTGTCTTGATCTGCTGTACTCTTAGACCCAAGTATTGGACTTAATAAAGTGCATCAAACAAATTTGAGATTATTTTCAGGTAGAAGAAAAAGTAATATGGTAAAATTAATCACGGTAGTTAACTTACATGATCTCATGTGAATAATAAAACTGACAGAAAATACAGTAAAAAGCTTACCTCTTTATTGCAAACCTGACAGAAGATTATTTTCACATCTGTTGTATATGACTGGAAATCTGAAATCCATGTTCTTATTAATGCACTTTTGGTAGATTTGCTCTTAGGCATTTTACAGCACTAGCACAAAAATTATCATAGCAACCAAACACTGTAGTTATATGAACACGAACCAACACTTTGCCTTATTTTCGAATAGCTGTTTCTGAGAACCAGACGTGGGCCAATTGTTATTGTTTTCCATTGTCAAAGTTCCGATTTGGCATATGGCACCTTAAGATTTCACTAATTGTTGCTTTATTTATTGTTGCGTAAGCCTTATAAAAAGAACACCATGCCACATTTTATCAAACAGGGGTCTCCGTCTAGGGGATATGTGAATAGCGACCACAAGGCACCCAAGCTGAGCACAACATTACTTCCACTTACTGGTGTTTTGCTCCTCACTGTAACTTTTCTATCTGACCTTACCGTGGTCATCTCTTGTTCTCTTCCGACCCCGATGCTATTAGGGTTCCCGAGGGCTAGGGAGTCTTTATTTTTCCAACCTCTCCATTTCTCTAATTTCTCTATAAAATCTTAACCCCTAACATGCTGACCTGTCATGGCATATAATATGTCCTCTGATTGGTAATCAGAGAATATGGTCGGTGAATTTATTTTGATAATTCTCCTGGTCAGGTCGGTGAGACCCGTAAACCAATGACAGGTGTGGTCCTCCAGACATTCTGGGGGTTGTGAGAGAGCGATGTGACCGTCAAAACATAAAAATATGGTGTTCTCTAAAAAGCGGTTACTATTACTGCTATTGCTCTCTTCAATATCATCAGTGAAAAATATTGGAGAGCAACAGATTAGTGACTTCATTGTCAGAAATCCAGCATTAGCTAACAACATTTTATCAAACAGAAATCAGATAAGTATCCAATCAATGAAGGGTTAGTTGTTGATTGAATACTTATTTATTGAATACAACAGTGTAGTGAATAAAGTCATTGGAATTTTAAATAAAAGCATTTATAGGTACCAAAAGGCAGAAATATGCATTTATGTTGAAACAGGTGCCTATAGGCACTATAAAAGTTGGTTAATACCTTTTTAGGTCAATTATATGTATAACTATCTATGTTAAGCTCAATAGGCTCTAAAGGAAAACAATAGGTAAAAACCTAAATATCTGAAGTCTAATTATGATAGTTCCTAAAGTAAGAACAAATTAGAAACTAAAAACTTCACTTATCTTAGTAATGTTGCACGTTCTTTTTGCACAAACTGACCCAGGGTTTCAAGTTGTCTCCAACACATTATTAACACTGCAGTAATTAATGGTTTTAATACAGATTTTATACATAAAAAGATAGAAAAATTTAAGTATCAAAAAGCTGTTAAAGAAGTTTCAACCCTTAAAAAATAAAAGATAATTGTATTTTTAAAAAGTTTACCTACCATCCATGGGCCAATAAAAAATTTACAAAGATTTTTAAAGAATATGGAATAAATTTGATCCCTCAAAATAAATTTAATATACACAATTTACTTAATTTTTTCTAAAAAAAGATAAAATACCAAATTATATAAAAATCTGGCATTTATCAATTTAGCTGTTTAGATTGTGATAAGGTTTATATTGGTAAAACTAAACGTCATTTAGAAACCAGAATAAAAGAACATTTTAGAAATATTAAATATAAACAAACTGATAAATCAGCTGTGGCAGATCATTTTTGGTCATTTAATCATGAAATTAATCCAGATGTTAAATTATTAAAACAATTAAGTGGTCCTATAGATTTAATGGTTTGGGAAAAAAATTTTATCTTAAAAAACAGGAACCGTGTTATGAACTTTGAATTACCATCTATAGATTGTATTTATAAATTTTTGTTTTCAGAGATTGGTAAATAAAAATTGAATATCAGTATTTGTTTTTTGTTTTCAGAAAAAAATGAAAGATTGTAGCTTTGGTAACGAATTTGTTTGTATAGCTTTGAGAATGAGTTGGAGACAACTTGAAACCCTGGGTCAGTTTGTGCAAAAAGAACGTGCAACATTACTAAGATAAGTGAAGTTTTTAGTTTCTAATTTGTTCTTACTTTAGAATCTTGTTGCTTCACTGTGAGACAGAATATTAAAAGACCCCAAAAGAAAATCGTTTATGTGAATATTTGTTAAGAGTGTAATTTGTTTTTGATGTTGGTATGAGTTGGTTAAATGACGAAAACGTGTTACTAATGTTCATTGTTACAAACAATTAAGTTTGTTTAAAGACGTTATAAATATTTCCATATTTAATTTTAATATATATGTATAAATAAAAGAATTATATGTGTTCAATATTGAAAGCGAAGGGAGAATGGTTAAGGATCAGTTCCCTAACAATGGGGGAACTATTTGATGAACGCATACGCGGATGTACGCGTGGCGGTCGAAATACTAGACTCGCAACTAAAAGAATTAGGATTAGCGTCTATGTGTTTGGTGAAGATGGACGTATTTTTATGTGTACGCGTCATAAAATAGTGAAAGTAAATTTACTAAGTGTTTAAAGACCATTAATTTGTGTAAAATAAGTGAAACATTAGCTAACTTTAATAAGTTAGTTAATACGAAGTGCGCGATTAAATAAAAGGACGTATAATAGACGAAGTGTAAAGTGATAGAAAACACTTTTAGCGAAATATCGCTAAATTTTCAGACATTAAATCCCGGCGATGCTAGGGAAGTCGATCCACTGAAACAAAAGACTTTCTACTATGATACGATTTAAATACTGTGAACAAGAAGGTGCAAATAAAATGTTTCACTAAAGTTAAACCCGAGTGTATGTTCATTCTATCCAGTACCACGACCCAAGATAACATAAGAGTCAAAAGCTCATCAACATCACCATCACATTCGGAATACATAAAAACAGCACCAACTGTTAATAGCTTCAATTTTCCTTATTTATGATAGTTCCATTTTCCTTAACCCTCCTTGGCAGTCTTCCAATATTGTATGCCGGTAAGTATATTTTAGAGATGAAACAATTATCACAATGATCAGTAATTTTTTTGATAATTACACGAGATGAAGTTTTAAACCCTTATGTCTTCTCCTTGGTCCCATAGTTATTTAATAACATAAAGCTACAAGCTTTCAGATAATGCAGAAACCCCAAAAGTCAATGTACAATGAAAATGAGCAGGACTGGTAAATATTAAATTTTTCACTCTCAGCACATCAAGTTAAACATTTCAGAAATGTTATATAATCTACAACCAATGAGAACAATAATCTTTTTGATCGTTAGTTGTAAATATTGGTTAAATAATTTCTGGTGTTATGCTAGACATCATGTGCTATTACTTAGCATACACTGGTAATGAACTAGATAACAGCATACAGAGGAAATATAACAACACTTTCTTACATAAGGATTATTAAAACATTTTGGTAGAAGTATTGTGTACATATAATACTTATAAGAAGATCCAATTGTTTTTTGTTTTGATGCACCTTCTGCTTTCTCAGTTGTTAAATCATGACCATCTATTCATATTGCTTGGATTTTTTATTATGAAGATGGACCTACATCTCTCTTGTATTAGGAGGGGGTGCCTCATCCACTAAATTTACTGCTGTTAGGATCTTTGTTCTTGTTACCCCAGACATGGGCTCTCATGGAGTCCATTATAACTTGGTCATCTGCAAATAATATGAAAATGAATTGTATATTATTTGCAGATGACCAAGTTATAATAGCCTCTTCAGAAAATCAATTGCAAAAGGCAACTCATTAATTACATGAAATAATAAAAGAATAAAACTTAAAAATATCAGGACAGAAAATAAAATCTATGACTTTTCTTGGACCTTATCACAAGAGAACAAACATTGCAACTGGAACAGAAATAATTGAACAAGTGAGCTGTTTTAAATATTTAGGAAGTATGATAACATACTACAGGCATAACATGGAAATGGAAAACAAATTAGAAAAATGTCAACATATCTGTGGTACAATAAATACATGCTTAAGAAATAAAACAACAAGGGAAACAACATTAAAATTTTATAAAACAATTGCAGTACCAACGTTGATTTATGGATCAGAAACATGGCCTTTAAGAAAATTGGAGGAGAGAAAAATAGAAACAGCAGAAATCCAGTTTCTCAGAAGTCTTAGGAGTAACACTATGAGACCAAAAGAGGAGTGAAGATATCATGAACGAATTTAACATTTCCAGACTAAATGATAAGACAAAGCCAAATAAATACAATTGGTTTCAACATGTAACAAGAATGAATTAAAATAAATTTCAAAAGATGTTAAATTACTGTGTGTTCACCAACTCACGGTCTTAGGGGACTGAAGGGTAGAGGAGGGACATTCCATGATAGTGTAACCCGAGTTTTGTAAACTTCGTAGATAACGTATCTGTTGGTTGGGTTGCCAACTTACCTTCAATGTTATTCCCGCTATGTTTGCTTGCTAATATCTCTTAATTTTAGTTAAAAACTGGATGAGTCACTGGCGTTATCTCAGAGGTAAAGAAAAGATGAGCATAGAAGCAGATAATCCTCCACCTAGGAGTGCTGCGAAATTGGCTATGATATTGTAGTTGCAGAACAAAGGATTTCAGAGTAACAGTTCTATGTATAAAACATCTTTATAGGATGACTGAAACAAATAAACCTCGAGAGGTTTCTAAAGCAGATGCATTTTGGGTTTCATTGGACCATACTTTCATTTGCTTGCCCTTATATGTACATGTGTGATCTCAATCCCATAGAACTAGCTTGGGCCAAAGTAAAATTAATAGTTAGAGAAATGTAACATGACTTTTCCTTACAGGAATTGCACGACATAATACTAGAAGGTATATTGCTTGTAATCGAAACATGTTGGCAGGGTTTTTGAAAACATATAGAAAAGGTAGACAATGATCAATGGACGAAAGACGGAGGAGTTGAAAATATTGTTGTGTTTTATAAGCTGAATATACTGCATGAACTAAAATTAACATTTAAATTCCATTATTTTGAGTGACTTCATTGCTTTGATCTAGCGCGAATACACATTCCAAGGTTGCTACTACCATCACAAGCGCAACCATAAGCACGACTGCAGCTGCAGATATCTCTATTTAACCAGAATTGTTTACTGACGTACTAATTGGCTGCATTCCTCCCAGGGACCATGAGCAGGTGAACAAACTGTATATACCTTTAGGTCATACAAGTATTGGAAGATCTAAACAAAGCTGGAAAGATCATCTGGCATAAATTTCCACTGGGGAACAGAATTGGTCAACAGACCCAAGCCATGAAGTTGGTGATAATGATGATGAATATGATAATGCTGCTGATTATTATTACTATCATTACTACTACTACTATTATTATTAATTATTATTATTATTATTATTAATTATTATTATTATTAATTATTATTATTATTATTAATTATTATTATTATTATTATTATTATTATTATTTAATTATTTAATTATTTAATTAATTAATTAATTAATTAATTAATTAATTAATTATTATTATTATTATTATTATTATTATTATTATTATTATTATTATTATTATTATTATTATTATTATTATTATTATTATTATTATTATTATTATTATTATTATTATTATTATTATTATTATTATTATTATTATTATTATTATTATTATTATTATTATTATTATTATTATTTATTATTTATTATCTTTATCATTATTATTGTTACTATTATTGTTACTATTATTTTATTATTTTATTATTGGTAGTGGCGGTGGTCGTCGTCGTCGTCGCCGCCGCCGCTGCCGCCGCCGCCACAGCCGCAGCAGCAGCAGTAGTAGTAGTAGTAGTAGTAGTAGTAGTAGTGGTAGTGGCGGCGGCGGCTCCCGGCTCTAATAAGAGGGAGAAGAAAACCCGAGACACGGGAAGCTTTCTCTTTTATACCAGGATCAGAGACGTCCCATTTGCCGGCATTTGAAAATATAATTTGAGATCAATTTATTAAGAAAAGATTTGTTAGCGATAATCTCATGTTAGTATTCATGAGAACGAGCGATCGTGAAAATTTATGTTACCAAGGACACTTGCAGTGAACTTTAGTTTATGTGCAGCCGCTAATTTAGACCAAAATAACAGAGGTTGACCCTGAAGATGCTGGACGCAGTTTTCAGCGAAACGTCGGAGGAAGGTAATCCAACTCGACCACGGCCCACAAGCCCGGAAAATCTACTTAACATAGTTGATAATGCCGGCTGTGAAAGCCTCAGCACTCAAATGTATGTTGTTCGGTTCATAGACATAAGCACCTCCAACACTGCTAGTGCTCTTTGATCCATTGGTGTAAATAAAACGTTGGTCAGTGTAGCCTGACAAAAATTCTAAAAAACATGTGCAGATGCTACAAATAGGTATCATGAACTTCCAGTGTATGGTCATCCCAAGATCTACATGGGGCATGCCAGGTAACCAAGGGGAAACAAGTTAGGCATTTCAATTGCAAGCTTCCTTAGAAGCTGCTGGAAACGAAAACCCATTGGCTTAGGATTAAGTGTGCCTTTCCTATATCATTCTTCTAGCATGGTGCTGAAAAAAAGAAGCAAACATTTGGTACTTAGGCATAGAACTAAGTGCACAACCATAATTTGCTGAGAGAATCTCATGCCGATATTGCACAGGAGGTGTGGCGGACTCGGCGTAAAGGCTCACAATTGGGCTTTTTGGAAAAGCTCCTATTG
This sequence comes from Tenodera sinensis, assembly GCA_030765045.1. Taxonomy (NCBI): domain Eukaryota; kingdom Metazoa; phylum Arthropoda; class Insecta; order Mantodea; family Mantidae; genus Tenodera; species Tenodera sinensis. The sequence goes on from CM060962.1 coordinate 129,604,721, forward strand.
CTATGTGGAGGTCCATATTATGGGCCGCATTTAACCTTCTCAGCACAGTTGGTCATGGTGACGAATAAACAATACACCCATAATCTAATTTGGATTAGACCAGTCCGCGATACGTTTGGAACAAGATTGTCCGATTCACTTCCCACGGTTTGCCATTTAGTACTCGAAAGATGTTCAGGGAATGGTCACATCGTACTCTTAGTTGTGGAATATACGATGACCAACTAGCATCTTATCCAGATCAACCCCAGGAAATGCGTCTCATCTGCGAATGGGAGTAAATCTGGACAGAAACAGAGCAAAGGTGTTAATCGTCTCCTACAGCGCCAGAAATTAACGCAGATTGACTTCTCAATTGAGAAATGGAAGTCGTTTTTGGAGCTCCATTCTTGAATGTTGCCCAAACATTGCTGCAGGCGTCATTGTAAGAACACCATGTGCTGATAAGTACAATAGACGGCGAAATAATCCACGAATAGGCATGACAAAACTCCAGGTGGAACACATTTCCAGATGGAGTTAATTGCTATAGCAAAAAGTGTGACAGTACCAAACCCTGAGGTACTCCCTGTTCCTGAACAAAAGAATTTGAAAACACTGAGCTGACCTTTACTTGGAAAAAGTGGTCTTTCATAAACTCCTAAACAAACATCAGTAGGCATCCGCATATGTTACATGTATAAAGGGAATGTAGAATCTCTGCTCGCCAGCACATATCATAAGACATCTCGAGATCCAAAAATATGCCAATGATTTGACAGTTCTTCATAAATCCGTTCATTATCCTTTCTGATATGGACACAAGATGGTCTACAGTGAATGGTGTCATCGAAAACCACCCTGGATGTTAGTCAGTAGGTTACAACTTTCTAACCATCATACTAATTGTCCATTGATCATGCGTTCCATCACCTTGCAAATGCAACTGGTGAGGGAAATAGGACAGTAGCTGGAGGGAAGATGATGGTCCTTTCCAGCCACCAAAATGGGAATAACAGTGGCCTCCCACCAATTTTCTGGAACTATACTGTCAACCCAAACACAATTATAGACCCCGAGTAGGAATGCCTTACCTTCAGGAGAGAGCTTTTGTAACATTTGTACGTGAATACCGTCTGGTCCTGGTGCTGATAGTCACGAAGATGAAAGAGAAAGCTCTAGCTCCACCATGGTGAAAAGGCAATTGTAATCTTCTATTTTCTGGAATGAAACGCGAAGCCTTGAGATTTCACCACAGTTTTAATTGGAAGGAACTCGGAGGAGCAGTAATCCGAGCTAGACACTTTAGCGATAACACTGCCAAATGTGTTGGCCACTTCAAACGGATCAATAACAGCTCCTGTAGCTGTACAGCTTATCCCATACAACAGAGGAAGGTGTACATCGGTTAAATAAACCTACATATTTGCTCCATGATGTCTTTTTGCTATCCTTAATGACTTGTCTGGACCTGACATGCATTTTCTTGTATTGGATTAGGTCATCCAATGTAGAGTGACACTGAAAAGCCCTAAGAGCACCAATGGCAGTCTGACATTCTTTTGTCCACCAGGAGACAGGAAATCGATGGGGGTGGAAAGTTGACTGTGGAATAGATTGTTCAGCAGCAGAGAGAACCCTCTCGGTGAGATGCTGCCCCAGATCATTCGTTGAGTCGTACTTTTATAAGTAAACATGGCCAACTGGGTGTAAAAGTTCCAGTTGGCATGCTCCAGATGCCATCTTGGCATACGTATGGGTCATGTATCTTGCATTAAGAGACTAATAAGCAGGGCTAGGCATTTAAACACCAAAACAAACGCTACAGGTTAAGTTCAGCTCGGCGCTGTGCATCATACGTGAGGGGTGGGGGTGAGGCACAGTATGCACGTCAACACATTGCATTACTAGTGTAGTGCTGTTGCTGAATGCATTGAAGGGTGAGCTGGTGTTTATATTTTCGAGTCTGTTGTTTCTTTCATGGAATGAACATTCAGTAATCCTTTCTTTACTGTTATGTACATAATTATTTTATATATTTTGATAACAGAAGAAGTTTCACATTTGAAAATTTCAGAGTGTTTGTGATTGTACACTGTAATAAAATTGACATGGAAAATATTAATTGTAGTAGTTGATATTTTCAAAGTCTATTTAATTGCAGTAATCATTCAGGTACTATGTCTCATACTGTAAATTGTGAATATACTATACTTCCTCTATTATGTTCATTTACATGCCCTATAGCTATATTAACAACCAGTGTGCAATGTGTATGAGTTGAGTTTCGTACATGGACAAAGTCAGATGAGTTGTTTAAGTGTTTCATGAAACTCCTATACTTCAACACTTGTACACAAATGCACATTCCCTCTCTGTTCCGTCTGCTATCTGTGTGTTGTTATCATCGTGTCTATAGTCAAGTTGTAGCAAACTTCAGTATGTTGGTGTATTTTTGCCTAGCCCTGCTAATAAGACATGGAAAGTGGTCACTAGAGTGTAAATCAGAGATGACATTCCATTGTAAGGAGACTGCCAACTGAGGTGAACTAAATGCAAGATCAAAGTGTGAGGGACTATTGAAAGAGTCAGAAAGAAATGTGGGCTCTCCAGTGTTGAGGAGAGCTAGGTTGTAACTGTCCAAGAAATCAGCGATGAACTTGCCTCTCGCACAAGCGCGACTTGAACCCCAAAGTGGGTGGTCCGCATTGAAGTCTCCCAACAAAAGAAACGGTGTTGGTAACTGGGAAACTAGATCTTCTAAATCAATAGGCAAGAAGACAAGGGATGCAGACAAATAAATGTTACAAATGGTAAACTGAATGGTCGACAGTAGCATCCTTATGGTGGATTGTATAGTAGCATCCTTACGGCGACAGATTGTATATCAGACCGTAAGGGTATAGATTTCATATATACATCATCTCTGACAAGCATTATAGTGTCGCCATCCACCAGAACACCCTCTTCTGGTGTAACATCACACTGTACTGGGGTGTATAGCCTTAGTTGAAAAGTATCTTGTGGACGCAGCTTGTCTCTTGCAAACATGCGACCAAATGTTTGTGCTTATTGAGCAAAGGCTCCAGTAATGGTCATTGTGTTCTAATACCACTATGTTCCAATGTAGGATAGCCATCTAGTATTTGTATGGGATAAGTATTCCAAGCTAATTCTGCATTACCTTGTAGTAGGCGGTAGTCAGTTTAATTTAGCCCTTTTCTTATCTCTTGGGCTTACACACTTTACAGAAGTTTTATCCTGCCTCCTTTTTACTGGAGTTCTCCCAGTGTGGTTAGGATCTTCTTGCATCTCCTCTACCGAGGAGGTCCAATTTCCCCTAGCGAATTTCGGTTCGAGAGCCTTGAACCGATCGGAAACGAACACCGGTAAAGATAAAAGTTGCCAGTCTGTCTCCATACCAGAAGATCCCTCAGAAGAGGATCTTGGAGATGAACAATGGGTTTTCTTTCCCATAGATTGGCTGAGAACAGTGATGTTACTTTCTTTGAGAAGGTCTGTTTCGACATAATGGGTTCTAAACTTTTTCGGTGATACATCATATATAACAGGTTTACTGGTGCTATTGCTGGCAATTTGGATGCTGACTTTTTTGAGATGTTTCTTTTTATTAGCTGACTTGGTGAGTGATTGAGATGTAGCTGTAGATGTTGAAGGCTTTGGTGTAGTTCTTGCTATGAGAATCTTTTCGGAAATTGTTGCCCTGTTATGATCACTGGTTTGTGTAGCGATTTCCCACTACAGTACTGTCTTAGCTGCAACTGAGCTATATGTACCAGACCTTGGGATAGAGGGTTGTTGGACATGCAGAAGTTTATGGGCTTCTGAGAAGGATACCTTCTCTTTAACCCAGTTCGCCCTTTCCTAGACATCCTGACCGCATTCCCAAACCAAAGTCAGTGGCAAAAGAGAGATACCAAACATCACCATCAGCAGACATAGACACAAAAGCTTGTGATAAAGACTACACCTATCATATCTTGCGGGTAAGTCTGTACTAAATGGATAGGTACAGTGGATATCCACCCCACCTGGGTAAACCCGGGCGACCTGCTTTTGCTCTTGGCTCTTTCCTCCATAAAATAGGAGCTAGCTTGATGTTCTCCACTGCAGTTAACACAACTGGGAGGTGATGTACACTCATCATCATGGGTGATGCATCCACAGTTCACGCAGCTAGCTCTACTACTGCAAGAGTCACTTGTGTGACCTAGGCGGCCCGGGTTCGATCCCAGGGACCCGCATGTGGTATTCGTGGTGGACGAAGCGGCGTCTGGGTGGGTTTTCTCCGGGTTCTCCGGTTTCCCCCGCCATCTCATTCCACCGGTGCTCCATCTTCATTTCATGTATCATCAGTGTCACCGCCTGTGGTGCCGTAGTAGTAAAAGTGAGCGTTAAACACTACACACAACACACACACTTGTGTGACCAAAGCGCTGGCATTTAGAACATCTCAATGGGTTCGGTATATATGGCCTAACTTCAATGGCCTCATACTCTGCGGGAGATCGACCCAATCAAAGGTAAGGAACAGGGTATGGGTAGGCAGATATTTGCCTTATTCTTTTCTCTGAACCCAATAAACAGCTATCACACCTTGACTTTCTAGGTTTTCCTTAATTTCTTCATTGGACATATTGTCCAATGCACGGGTGTTCACAACACCAACACCAACACCATGGGAGGAGTTTAGTGTTCTGTGCATCTCTACACATACCAGATAGCTGGCTAACATGTTGGCTTTTAAAATAGTAGCTATCTGGGATGCTGAATTAGCTTCAACCAGCAGCGGGCCATTGCGAGGTCTAGTACATTTTTTAACTGGGCCAGCTATCTTATCCAGACCCTTCGGTATGATGAATGGATTCACCAACCTAAAAAGTTTACCTTCCTCTGTTCTAATAATCACTAAGTTGCAGGGACCACTTGACTTTGCTACTTCCGTTACACATTCCTTCTGTTACTTATTGATTTTTTGGAATTTGTCACAACAACATATCCTCCACCACTGCAAATGTCTCCGATGGCATGCCCACTTCCTGGACACCACCCTGGCTTAGGAGAGAGTCCTGGCCTGGACCTTGCTAACCCTAGGGACTAACCTCCCAGTGTATAGAAAGAGGGACTCAATTGCCTTCAGGAATGCATCAGCTCATGCATCGGTCTCTCCCTAGGACTGAACTTTATCAGCAGATATGAACACAGGTCCTACATGATAACCAGGGGCTGGGAATCACATGGTTACCCAGTCACCTTGGGTCACCCAATCCATCTACAACCCGTGCATAGGTTATCCATCAGACTGTGTTCAGGGAGATATCAGGTGAGAAGTCAAACACAAAAGTGGACCAAACTTGATGGGGCGTTTGGCAGATGCTCTCTCACCCCTTAGAGGAACCCAATCAGGAGTATGGCTCGGCACACTGGGTGCCCCAAACCCATACCTACCATAGTAGGCCCCAGGGTGGGGGAAGGGGGGGAGGGAGGGTATTATGGCTATGGCAAGTTACAGCTGATGGGGACCTTACTGAGATAGAAAATGTTTTTCAAAGATGCTGAATCTGGGAAGATCCCCATAACGCTTGTGACATTTTCTCATTGTATGGCTATAGCTATTCACTGACATAAATCAAAGTGGCCTGGGTTCGATCCCAGGCAACCACATGTGGAATTTGGGGTGGACGAAGCGGCACTGGGGTGGGTTTCCTCCAGGTTCTGCGGCTTCCCCTGCCATCTCATTCCACCGGTGCTCCCCATCTTCATTACATGTATCATCAGTGTCACCACCTGTGGTGCCATGTGTAGTAAAAGCGGGCATTAAACACTACAAAAAAAGAACTGACCTAAATAATCGGCAGAATGAGGATCACCAGAAAAATTTGTTAGAATTTGGTTGATATCTATAGCAAGTTCATTAACTTCCATACACCATGGCCCAAAGGTTTCTACGGTAAAAGCAATAGAATATGTAATCTTCTACAATGTTACGGCATTTATTCCTCTTCAGTGTCACAGCTGATTCAGCAGCACCTCTAGCAAGCTGGAAAGTGGAGTGCAGAATAGAGAGTGCAACAGTGTTCATACAAGTTGCATCCCACATCAAGGACTTGCCGTTCTTCCACGGAATCATTAAACCATTGGGGCATTTGCTATCAGATCGCTAAATTCCAGATGGTTTCAAAATAGTTGGAATTTCAGCACATGTAAGTGCTCTGTTTAGGATGTGATTGATAGCATAATGTCTGGAAAATCTTTCAGTTTTCAAAACAGCTCAAACCATGCTATCTGTACTCATTGGCAATAGCATCATACACACATTTGCTTGGAATGAAATATCTATGATACTTAAACCACTCTGTTCGAAGTATCTGCAATACTTGTTTTATTTTTACATGCATTTTCTATGGCGTAACAACTATTTTCAACTCCATGGCATTCTTAATGAAAAGTCAAAGCCTTCTTGACAAGTATCTACATTTATAACTCCAATATGTTAATATTCTAGTACAAAGGCTTTGTAAATCCTTTTTAGTCTTCAGTAATTTATGAATTCAAATTAGCAGGTATTTTACAGCCCATGTCTATCAGAAAGAACAGTGCTTTTCAATGTTTGAAGACATGACATTTGGTCAAGTGGTTTCTGAGATTTAGTAATAGTATAACAATTTGATGATGACGATGACGATGATGATGATAGTGTCAATGGATAGGGTGGGTAGGCAGATACATACATAGATAGATCAGACAGACAGACAGACAGGTTGATGACAGACAGGCTGACAGACCAGTGACAGACCAACAGAGAGACAGGCAAGCAGGCAGACAGATAGATAATATATGCTGTTTGTTTATTTTAATATGTTAAATATTTTGCTATAAAATTATACTAATTGCCTGGTTATTTTCCATAATGAAGAGAAGATATCTCTGATAAACTGATGTTTATTATTGATGTTTCTTGGCTTATATAATAATTTCTCTTATTTTTAAACAGTGGTATATCATTCATATATATCAGGCCTCTGCAGCTTAATCGCTCTGTGACATTCTGCGGAGTAAGATTTCTCTTTTCTCAGTACAGCTGCTTGTAAGAGGAGATGAGGAGAGGGTTGAGCACTACCTCTCTGCCGAACAGCAGTAGCGTTTGTGCTTTGTAATTGCATGAATTTAGAAAACAGTAGTACAGCCAGGATTTCGTACCTTTGTTGGGAAACTTAAAATAAATTAATAAATCGGTCTGTCGGTCTGTCTGTCTATCTATTTATTTATGCTACTGGAGTCCTGTCTTTGGCTATTGTAAACATAAAAAACATGCCAGTATTATAACAATATATAAGTAGGGCTAGGATTTTGATGACTTTGCATCTTTATTTTGGTAAGTCTAATTCATTAAGGAGTTGTATATAAATCTGTTTTAGAGAAAAAGAGATTTAACTAAGCATATTTGTTAGGGCATTTTTTTTTTTTTTTTTTTTTTTTTTTTTTGCATTTTTAGCTAATTTTGTGGCATAGGGCATTTTTTAGGATTTTCATTGCATTACTGTGCATTTTATATACTTCAGGTGGTTTTATTGCGTATTTGTATACATCTTAGGTACATTTTGCATTTTTCTTTTCTTTTTCTTTCGTTTTGTTTCCATGAGCAAAGGAGCATTTCCATTCTTTACATTTCATTTCTTAGTAAATAATTTGCAGATGTACTGTCGGGTGGGAACTTTTCTCTTGGAGGATTAACAGGAGACTTGGAAGCAAGTGACATAGTTTACTTTAAGTAAGCTGGAAAGGAGCTTCTCAATGTACAAGGCTTTGTTAGCAGATAACTGGCAGTCATTTTTTTTGAAAATTTATAAATGGTGCTTGTTTTGCATTGTAATTCAGGACTGGTGAAATGAACACTTTGTATTTTCCTGCAAAATAAATCAATTGCTTACAAAAAATATACTTTCTAATTTGTGTAACTGTATTAACTAAACTTGTTCTTTGCTTAATTGCTTTATTTTATTTTGTGTAGTTTTGAATTTCCTTTAAACTAATATTAAAATTATATGAGACCAAAACAAGCCTAAGTGGCTTAAACTATATTATTGCTTTGATGATACTATTAAAATACAAAATTTCAGTTTTAAGGGCACTTTTTGAGAGGTTTTGCATTTTAAAAGTGCATTGTTTAGTGTTTTATAGGGCATCAAAATTCTACCCCTAATTATGTTACACAAACTTGTTCAACATTATGTAGTAGTTACTGTCCAGGACTCTTTGGAAGTTGCGTCACTGAATCAACCCCCCCAGTTAATGTGTTAACTATTAATAAATGTAATTTAAATTGTAACTCATCATAAAGTGACATTTCATATTGGACTCTGAATCATCTAGTATTAGGTTACTTTTAATAACAAATAAAACAATATAAGCTACCACGGCCCTGCATGTGCTTACTGCTGCTGTGTGTGCACTGTTTGTGACTTCTCCTCACTGACTGCTCTGACAGCATTTGCCTGCTCATACGTCATACGTCCGATACTTGCCAACCGCCAATATATATCATAAATAACAGAGGTCTGATAACTGATCCCTGTAGTATCTTGTGCTTCATTGTTTGAATGTCTAATTATTATTATTTATTTGCTGCTTGCTAATGTGATTATTTGAGCCTGTCAAGTTCTATTGTCTACATATGATTTTACATTTGAGGTGTTTCTTGTTGCATTTATCTACCTATATATGTATGTCTTACCAATACTGCCGTGCTAAGGACTCCACATCGTGCAAAAAGCAATAATATGACACCCAGGTCAGGCACAAGGCCTTGCAGCACTTCCTCTGCATCATCTCGCAAAAGTTTTATCAGTTCTGGCCTGAGTATCGGGCACCTAGGACCCAATGCCACTGCAACCTACAATGTTAGAAAACAGATTTTGTTAACTTCTCTAATTATCAACTGAATTACCTTATGTTATGTCTCACATCTCTAGGAAGCAAACTAAATTCTACATTTGTCTTTTTTCAGCAGAAGCTACCATCCAACTTTCTTGGCACTCCAATGAACTAAATCATCACACAAAACCACATAAGTCCATCTGAAAATTATAACCCTGAAGAAGTATTATTGCAGCACTATTTTGTAGAATGTTCTGTTGGAGGAAGGCTATAAAAGATATTGGAACAATTTATTGGTACCTCTGAAATGTTCAACTTCTACATTTAGCTATAACAGAATTTTCCAGCTTTCATCCCAGGCTTCTGTCACTGAAATATAGTAGCATAACAAACGAAAACTGTAACTAAAATAGTATCACATCCAATGAGTGCAAAGTTTTTAATAGCATCTTATACTGCCATTGATAAAATCTCCTTATGATGTAAGTTTTACTTCATCTCTACCTCATATAAGTAGAGTTGGATTGTCCACCCAAAAATTTGATATTGAGATTTCACCAAAATACATATTTTATGACACACCCAAATTTTTAAAAAAGCATTTTTAGAAAAAGGCTAGTGCATGTGGGTGTGTCTGTGTGCGTGTGTGTGTGTGTGTGTGTGTGTGTGTGTGTGTATGTGGGGGTGCGTGCATGCGTGTGTGTGTGTGTGCGCGCGTGCGTGCGTGTGAGAGAGAGAGAACGGCACAACTCGAAAACAAAAAGTTGGTTAAATACCAGATTTGATATTCAAGCTTGCTGTCTTCAAAGGATGCAACATGAATTTCAAGAACGTTCATCCTATACCTACCTTTACATGGAAAGATTTTTATTATCTTTTATTTTCTAAAAAGGGCTCTCACAATTTTTATTAAAGTACCATATGTTTAAGATGCTTGCATGACAAAAAATGTATATTTTGAATTTCCTGCAAACAATTGGTGAAGTCTTCTTCATTCTGAACAACTTTTGTATAATTGGTGAACCATAAGAGTTACTCTACAAAAAATGCAATGTCAAAGCACGCAATTTATCACAAATAAAAGTTTTTATGGTGTTAGCCATTCCCAAGATAAAATTGTTGTGGGATTGAATCTTTTACTTTTTCCAAGTGGTAAGTCACTACTCAGTTCTTCTTGTGGTCATGCAAGTGGCATAGGATATCAGTCATCACATAGCGATCCACTTTTCAAAAATCTGACTCGCTTTAGCCTACTATATTCTTCTTATACCTATAACCGAATATGTAATGACAGTTTATTTTGATTCAAAAGAAATAGATACAAGAATAAGTTTCTGCAAGAATAGTTGTAGAAGACTGAATAGAGAAAGTCATGTAAATGCAACATATCAGGTTTTTATTTCTTTGAACTGATCAGTAGGTAATGCAAACATAAATAATTAAGGATTTTTCTGAGGTTTTGTTTAGTGAATATATTTAAATCTTGAAAATATTACTTCACTAAAATATTTGTTCTTTCACTAGTATTTTCAATGGTTTTCTGGTTCTTGTGCTCTGCTTGGTCACTTCTGCTTCATTTATATTCCCATTGGAACATAAAAGTCCATATGAGATATTTGCATATTATACTGAGGATGTTTAGAAACTATCATAATTATACTATATGAAAGAAAAAACCTCAAGTATTTTTCAGGCAAGGAAGGAAACATGAAATTCAAGTACAGTAAAGGTGTGCACAGATCAAAATTCTTAGGCCCAGCTCAGTCTGAACTAAATCCGAGCTGGCAAGAAATGAAGTTATATTATATATCTTGGGCCTGATCGCCTAATTTTGTGTTAAGTAAAATTACTTTGCAGTTCTTCATCATCATTCATCGTCATCGTCATCGTCATCGTCATAATCATCATCATCACTGCTGCTTGTGGTGCAAAGTGACTCAGGTTCGATTTCTGGTACTGCCATGGGAATTTTTCCCTGGCAATGGATACACGCAGGTCCTTGGGACCAACTGAGGATCCATTTTTCAGAAACAGTGGTGCCTGAAGTCCTGTAATCCATAAGCGGCCTGTTGCTACTATAGTGCATTACTGACCACATGCCATCCCTATGACTGCACTCTGCCCAGAATGTCCTGGATATGGGTGGATGGAGGGAGGTGAAATTTGCAGCTACCTTATTGTTATATGTTATTTGCAATTGGTAAAGTGAGCCTTTATTAGGCTAGTACTACTACTGCTATGGATGTGTGCATACTGCGATAATTGTGCTATTCTGGGCCTCTCAACATCGTAGACCAAAACATGCCATAAGTTAATTTTTTTGTCCTTATTTTCCCTTTATATGGAAAACCTTTCATTATATTCTTATTTCCTCAAAAATTATACATATGATTTTGAATAAAATACCATATGTTTAATATATTTATACAAAGAATAAAATGCTGTTGAATGTGATAAATTAATTTTTCTTCATTTCTATTTTCAAGCCCACACCCAACAAAGATTTATCAAATTAAACTCCAATCGAGCCTGTGAACCTGGCCAGGCTGGACATAAGCCCAAGGGCTTGGTCCAGGTTTGTGCACTGTTCTAATGTACAGTCAAATGTAAAATAAAATTTAAAGCTCAAAGTCAAACTGTCTGTATAAAATATCACACTTTATTTACACAGAGATATTTCAATTAATTAACAAAAAAAATGTATTTAATTATTATTTCTAAGCAACTGTCTGTGTAGTGTCGCAGTATAATTATAAAAATCTGATGTGTTGCACTCACATGACTTTCTCTACTCTTGTACTAACCATTCTTATAAACTCTTATTCCTATATCTTCATGTTAGTTGATATAAACATTTGCAGAAATTATCGTATTGCTTATTTCCTTGCAGGTGCAAGGTAATATGGGAATGCAATAGGCTTTGAGCGATAGTCTAATCTTTTAAAGCTTTGAAATTCTGTTCTCTTTGCATGGCTAAGATATAAAAAATGAATAATGAACCTCCATTTCACAAACGTTTAAGTATTCCAAAACACACACAAATAACAAGAAATACCTCCTAAATGGTTCACTCTACAAAAAATTTATTTGGATATAAATTGCGTTTCAGCAAGATCTTCATTTTCTGTATAGTAAGATTTGGTCATCTCTTACGGTTTAGCAGTTATGCAAAAGCCATCCAGAGTAAATAGGACTACATTAGCTATAGCCAGAAAATTCAAAATATAAATTTCATTTATCATAAAAATATCTTAAACATAAGGCATTTTAATCAAAATCGTTATAGCCATTTCTGAGAAAATCAAAAATGTTTAAAAATTGTTCATGTAAAGGTAGTTTAAGGTGCAGGAATGTTCTTCAAAATCTTTGTGCCACATCCTTGAAAGATATTAAACTTCAATATCAACTTTGGTTTTTAACCGACATTTTGTTTTTGAGTTATGCTGTCCACAGACTGGATTCAGGGGGCCTCAAAACAAATAATTTCCAGTGAAATCTCAACATCAAATTTTTGAGTGGAATACAATACTTCCTCTACTTGCTATACCTAGTAGAGAAAGTAAAAATGTCATCACTACTTAATTTTACACATTTTGCACAAACTAGAGGATTTTCTCTCTTCTTCCTCTTTCTTCTTTCCTTCTTTTTGTACATTTAACATCCAGGTATATTAAATGTGGAATACCAAATTATCTTGATACTAAAGGTTTATATGAACCCCATATTCGCTCTACACACTAACTGAATAAAATTTCAGGTAGAAATCTTAACCAATTAAAATTTGAACCTGACCTACTAGTAGGTAGTATAATAATAGTAGTATAAGAGGCAAGGATGTTGTTCTTATTCACTAATGCTCTGGATCTTGAACTTCATCCATTCTGTCTAGCATTCCAATAATATGTCACTTGAGTTGAATATCTCTGGATTTTTTATACTACTTGGCACTGTAGTTCTTTTGTAGGTATTGCTTTTGTAGGTATTGCTTTTGTAGTGTTTAATGCCCACTTTTACTACGTACAGCACTGCAGGTGGTGACACTGATGATACATGGAATGCAGATGGAGCACCAGTGGAATGAGATGGTGGGGGAAACTGGAGAACCCGGAAGAAACCCGCCCCAGCGCCGCTTCGCCCACCACAAATCTCACATGCTGGGATTGAACCAAGGCTACTTTGATGAGAAGCGAATGCTCTAACCACTGTAGCAAAAGTATTACAGCACGGCCATGGCACTGTAGTAAATGTTCTTTGTCCATAATAGTGTGTCCTTCTTTGCACAGGGAACACTGTTGAGAGTTGTAGATGTTTAGTCTATGGAGATGTCCCTGGTGGCTAAGCAGTAAATTTCCACCATTTTTCTTCTCAGGTAACCAAGGATGTATTTCTTGTCTTTGGGGGTGGTGGCAGCGGTGGTGGTGGTGGCAGCGCAGCGGCGGTGATGGTGGTGGTGGCAGTGGTGGTGGTGGCAGCGGCAGTGGTGGTGGTGGTGGCGGCGGTGGTGGTGACAATCCTCCATTTCTTATTTGCACTAGCAGCCAGTAACTTTGTTTATTTGTACTGTTACAGCGAAAATAATCAACAATTTCTTTCTGAAAAGTCATCCACTGTGGAAAGTATTAAAATTATTAGAAACATAAAATTATGGTGATGAATACCCAATGGTGTGATTTAAATTGTGTTGAAATGTTTGAAGGACCTGGAATAATCAACACTGGTGAAAAAAAGTCTGGTAATATTAGGCTTCTACATTTGAGTTGCTTAGTTTTGGGATATATAATTACATCCTGCACAGAGAGCTTTAAATTCTGTTATTTACAGTTTAGCAGAATTACTGCAGTAATAATATAAAATAATATGAAGCTAAGGAAAGCAACGGATATCATATTACAATAACTACCCAGTTAGTTCAAATTCAGTGACTTTTCATCTAACAGAGTCCAAGAAAGATTTTGATAAGCTCTATCTATTTGTGTTTAAGTTTAATGCTTTCTACATGCAGGCTGTGTTTTACACTTTCGCTGCTTTGATCATAGGAACAAACCCAATATTCCTTAAATTGCCACGGTTGTAAGCTTTTGTGATGAAGTAGAATGTTTGCTGGATATTCTTTGTTATAACTTATGTTCATTTTCAATGTATTGTTCAGTAAATTATTATATAATAACTTTATTTATAAGATAACTGTTGCATAAAATGAATACAGTAAAGTTGTGCATTATAATGATTTGACACCAGCTTTATTGATTTTAAAATTAAAGCTATAGTCAGCTAATAAGGTTCAAAAATGGGTGTCACATAGCTGAAGTTTACTAGCATTGAAGACTCCTATATTTTTTCTGCTTCCTCATAGTTTGAAAATACAAAGACCAACCTTGAGAGACCTATGAGAGCAAATATTTTACTTGTTTTTCTCCATTCTTTATTCTGGTGCAACCATAAAACTATGCACACCATTTTATTTTGCTTCATGTGAGTGAATGAGTGAGTGAGTGAGTGAGTGAGTGAGTGAGTGAGTGAGTGAGTGAGTGAGTGAGTGTGTGTGTGTGTGTGTGTGTGTGTGTGAGTGAGTGAGTGAGTGAGTGAGTGAGTGAGTGAGTGAGTGAGTGAGTGAGTGAGTGAGTGAGTGAGTGAGTGAGTGAGTGAGTGGGGTTTAAGGGCCCGTCTACAGCTAGGCCATTTGGACCCCAAGTTGAAAGATAAAAACTGGGAAACTCACCAGCCGTTAAAATCCACCATTAAAAGTTAAAAAAAAAGAAGTTAAAACAGATAAATGGTAATACAGTTAAAACTTAAAACCAATTGTAAAAGAGTTAAAACTTAAAACTAATCGTAAAACAGTAGCTGTTAAAAATAAAATACAAGTTAAATGTGCTTGCCAAAGCCAATTTGGGCAACAAACCACTGTATTGACAGCTGCGATTCGTTTCCCAAGATTGACGGCACAGTAAAACCCAGGCCATGGGACTGGCACTCACAAGCATATCATGGACAATCCAGAAGGACATGTGCTACAAAGAGTTGAACAGAACATGTAGCACAGATAGGCGCTGGGTCACCATGTAGAAGGTGCCTATGAGTTGCTCTTGTGTGGCCTATCCTCAAGTAGTTAGGATCACTTCTTCCCACCTGGAATCCCTGCAAGAGGTCTGCCAGGGTTGTACAGTGTCTTTGTCTGCAACTGAATGCCACTTAATGCTTCCCAGGACTACTGCTGCCACACAACAAATAGATGGCGTCGGAAGTAATGCTGCAGATTTACATGCGGCAGCGTGCGGGTGGGAAACTCAGGGAGCCAACAGGCAGACTTAGTATCTGCATCTGCCTCCTCATTCCTGGAAATACCTACATGACCTGGGCACCACGTAAGAACAAACTGGTATCTGCGAAATAACAACTGAGGTGCGAGAGTCTGTATTTTAAGAATTAATGCTGAGTTGCCAACAAACTGTTGCAGTGCCTAAATAGTGCTCAGCTAGTAACAACAGATAATAAAGTGTCCAGGAACTGAACTGGAGATAAACAGTAAAAAACAGAAAATGGCAAACTCAGCACTAAAAACTGAATTGTTGTCCGGAACTCTGTACTGGTGAGCCTCACCGTTGTACACGAAACTATATCCTGTAATACCCCCCCCCCCCCCCCCAACCCCCTGGGATCCGTCGGTAAATACCAGAGCGTAATTCCGCTACCGGTCCATAAGTACAGTGAAGAGCTGGCACGACACTGAGGGAGGGTAGTCACCTTCTTACAGCCCGATAGCTCCAGGTCGAAGCATGCACACTGGAGTTGCCAGGGAGGATAGCGGCCAAAAGAGTATTGCAGGCAGGCTGTGGGCATGTGCAGTGAGCAGTTCATGAAATAGGATATAGTTGTATTCTGCAGATAACGGTGGGTGAGGTCTGGACACAAAACAGACAGAAAAGAAGGATGACCTGGATGAGCGGCCAAACATGCTGCGTAAAGGCAAAGCAATTATGAGCATCGGACAGACAGTGGAGGTTCACCAGGATTGGCATACAGAAAATTGACTCTATTGATGCAGAAAGCCCCAGCAGCTTCAATATGATCAGCTTCTTTTAGAGTATAATGCAATTTCACTTGTTTTATACAAGAGTTGTTTCTTTAGTTCTGGCTACTATATTATGGAACCCAAATAACACTAGGGTTGGCAATTCTTTTTATATGAGACCATCATTTTATTTCCTGGTTTGTGAATTTTAGAAAGTGCATATAATCTAGGTAAAACTGGATTATTAACTTATTAACTTTTAAAATACTTTTTTCTTTTTTAGGTATTAGGTATTATTTTCACTTCGTTGAGAATTTTATTAAAAGTTGAAATGCATGATTTTAAAGGATCATTATCAATTTTTAAGTAATCTTCACTTTCAAGAAAAAGTTCTACTCTATTAATATAATCAGATTGATCTAAAATGAGACCAATTATAAATTGTATAAATTCACCTACATATAATTTGGCAAAATGGTTAACTAAAAAATTCAGTACCTTTGATCAATTTGAAAGTTTAAATATTAAAAATTCTTTTGAATTAGTAGAAAAGATTAGCAACATAGTATTGTCTGATAATGATAAACTCGTTTCTTTTGACGTAACTGCTTTATTTCCTAGTGGTGCTGTTTTTATAATTATAAAAGGTGATGGTGATGAGCTTTTGACTCTTTCGTTATCTCGGGTCGTGGTACTGGATGGAATGAACATACACTCGGGGTTAACTTTAGCGAAATATTTTATTCGCACTTTCTTGTTCACAGTATTTAAATCGTGTTACAGTAGTAAGTCTTTTATTTCAGTGGATCGACTTCCGTAGCATCACCAAGATTTAATGTCTGAAAATTTAGCGATATTTCGCTAAATGTGTTTTCTATCACTTTACACTTCGTCTATTTTACGTCCTTTCATTTAATTGCACACTTCGTATTAACTAACTTGTTAAAGTTAGCTAATGTTTCACTTATTCTACTCAAATTAACGGTCTTTAAACACTTAGTAAATTTACTTTCACTATCTTATGACGCGCACACATAAAAATGCGTCCATCTACACCAAAGACACAGATACTAATATATTCTTTTCGTTGCGAGTCTAGCATTCCGACTGCCATGTGTACATCTGTGTATGCGTTCATCAAATAGTTCCCGCATTGTTAGGGAAGCGATCCTTAGCCATTCTCCCTTCGCTTTCAATATTGAACACATATAATTCTTTTATTTAAACATATATATTAAAATTAAATATGGAAATATTTATGACGTCTTTAAACAAACTTAATTGTTTGTAACAATGAACATTAGTAACACGTTTTCGTCATTTAACCAACTCATACCAACATCAAAAACAAATTACACTCTTAACAAATATTCACATAAACGATTTTCTTTTGGGGTCTTACAATATCCTGTCTCACTAGTATTCCTAGAAAAAAGCTTTTGAGTTTTTTTAAAAAAATGGTTAAATTCTTTAGAATTTAACAAAGATTTAATAGATGATTTTGTAAAACTTACAAATCTTTGTTTAGATCAAAATTTCTTTAGTTTTAATGGTAATGTTTTTCAACAAACTTCTGGCTTGGCAATGTATAGTCCACTTTCGCCATTTCTTGCTAATCTTTTCATGAGCTTTTTAGAAACTCAAATAATAAAATCATTCCCTCTAATTTTTAAAGTGTGGTATAGATATGTGGATGACATTTTTGCTATTGTCCCTAAAAAACAGATAAATGATGCTTTAAAACTTTTAAATTTACAAGATAAAGCTATACAATTCACTTTGGAAACCAAAAATAATGGATTCCTTTCATTTCTGGACTTAAAAATTAAAAGACATAACAATAAATTGAAATTTGGTATTTATAGAAAATCTACTCACACTGATAATTACATAAAAAATAAAAGTTTTAATCCTTTTGCACATAAATTTGCTGTTTTCAATAGTTTAATTTATAGGTTAATAAATATACCCCTTAATAAAGAAGAATTTGACACAGAATATAAACACAATATTAACACTGCAGTAATTAATGGTTTTAATACAGATTTTATACATAAAAAGAGAAAAATTTAAGTATCAAAATGCTGTTAAAGAAGTTTCTACCCTCAAAAAAATAAAAGATAATTGTATTTTTAAAAAGGTTACTTACCATCCATGGGCCAATAAAAAATTTACAAAGATTTTTAAAGAATATGGAATAAATTTGGTCCTTAAAATAAATTTAATATACAAAATTTACTAAATTTTTCTAAAAAAGATAAAATACCAAATTATAAAAAATCTGGCATTTATCAATTTAGCTGTTTGGATTGTGATAAGATTTATATTGGTAAAACTAAACGTCATTTAGAAACCAGAATAAAAGAGCATTTTAGAAATATTAAATATAAACAAACGGATAAATCAGCTGTGGCAGATCATTTTTGGTCATTTAATCATGAAATTAATCCAGAAGTTAAATTATTAAAACAATTAAGTGGACCTATAGATTTAATGGTTTGGGAAAAAATATTTATTTTAAAAAACAGGAACCATGTTATGAACTTTGAATTACCTCCTATAGATTGTATTTATAGATTTTTGTTTTCAGAGATTGGTAATTAAAATGAGCATCAGTATCTATGTTTTTTTGTTTTCAGAGATTAGTGATTAAAATGAACATCTGTAGCTTTGGTAACAAATTTGTTTGTATAGCTTTGAGAATGAGTTGGAGTCAACTTGAAACTTTAGTCAGCAATTTGCATGAAAAACTTGCAACATTACTATGATAAGTGAAGTTTTTAGTTTCTAATTTGTTCTTGCTTTAGAATCACACAGCTGTTTAACTAGATAACTTACAGGAAGCTTACCTTATAAAATCCACATGCAATATAATGCCGCACCATGAAGTATGGATCTGTTGCAAGCTCAGAGAATGTGCTGTACAATTCTCCTTGGAAGCAATGTGTGCCTATTCTTTCACAGAACATTACCATCATTGGAAGGTTTTGAGCACAGTTTTGCCTTGCTTGTATCACATTATCAGAATTGTCCAGGCTTGTGACAAGATCTGGCATCTTTGAAAAAAAGAAATCACAACAGTTAATTAAATTCTTGTGGATCAAACAGATTTAAATATATACTCATTAAGACAGATTTCATCAGTATCATTTTTCTTAAGGGTTAATTTCATATAAGCTACATGAGAAAACAATATACATTTAGACAGATTTCATGATTCATTGTAAGATCACATTTGTTACCTATGAGAAATAAAATTATGAAATACACTCTATATCACTCGAATTGAGGAAACACATGGTCTACCTCACTAAATAATAAGTTCTCACAATGGATGCTTTAGGCCATCTCCACAATAGGAGTTGTTGTTGTAGTGTTTAACGCCCGCTTTTACTACTACGACACCGCAGGCGGTGACACTGATGATACATGGAATGAAGATAGAGCACCGGTGGAATGAGATGGCGGGGGAAACTGGAGCACCCAGAGGAAACCCGCCCTGACGCCCCTTCGTCCACCACGAATACCACATGCGGGTCCCTGGGATCGAACCCGGGCCGCCTAGGTGGTAGGCGAGCGCGCTAACCGCTCGGCCACGGCGCCGCCCAACAATAGGAGTAGCAGGTTCACCTTTTGGTCTGGAGAGCCCTGATTTGAATTCTGGTTGAAGTTACCTCAATAAGGCTTTTTCTGGGAGTTTTACTTTATCTGGAAATAAAAATGCTCAATGCCTTGTAATCACTGGAGCATTTATTTTTCATACATTTCATTCATCATCTTCGCAGAAAGAAATAACTCTTAGCATTAAACCATACTGCTGAAATATTATTGGTGTGTATATGTATAGGAGGTATACAAGGTCCAATGTTTTCATGGCTATGTCATTTCCTAACTCAACGCTTTATTGCTATCAGATATGGAGGGAATATATCTAAATATAAACAAGTACACTGTGGCTTGGCACAAGATCCAGTGCTCAGCACTACACTTTTTAATATATTTATTAACAATTTGCCACAACAAATACAAGAATCAGGTGTGAAGTGTGCACTATTTGCCGATGACTTAGTAATGTGAACTTCAAAACCAAAAAACAAAAGTACAGAACTAGAACAAAACACACAACAATCCTTAACCAACCTACAAAAGTGGACCAAAGAAAATTTAATGACTGTCAATACAACAAAATCAAACTACCAAATCTTTTCACTAAGGAAGAAACCATTAAAAATAAAAATAAATTTTGAGGGTCAACAACAGAAACAAAGGAAGCAAAGTATTTGGAAGTTATATTTGATACCAAACTTACATGGACCAAACAAATAGAAAATGAAATACAAAGAGCAGAAAGGTGCCTTTCACTGTTAAAACGTCAAGGTTAGTAGGGATGTTCCAGAGCAACTCTCAACGTGACATATAATCAGTGCTCTTTTTCTGGGGGAACGCTGGTGGTCGTGTTCCCCTAAACATTTTCTGAAAACAAAATTTAAAAATCACTTATTTTCCAGATTAAAAAAGGTGGTAAATGTGATTTTATAGCTACCGATTGGTTTTATTACTATTTGTTGGGTTGGTTTCCATTTAAAGAGGTTATAGTAGCACTAGAATCTCTTTGGAAGCATCAGAAACAAACACATAACAACAACCACTTTGTCATCTATCTACTCAGCGAGCTTCTTGTTCACTATTGGTGAATTTTTGTTTATGAATAATAATTTGTGTGTATGTGATCTGAGCACAGAATCGAAATCAGTACTCTTTGAATCTGAGCTGACCTGTTCCGTGTTCAGAGGTATACTTCAATTCCTCGCAGTGGTAGACATGGTAATAAGTTGTGTTTTGTTTACCCTTAGTGGATTATCCAGGTTTATAGTGTATTGTACAGTGTGCAAGTCGTTCTTCAAGTTAGAAGACGTGATGAGTCGAAAAATAACTATTTTACGTTGTTTCCAGCATCCAAAAAACTAAACAGAGCAACTTGTTTTTTCAAATTAACGTCCTCCAACATAATGTCATATCGGACAGTGAATGAATGAAATGGGTGAAAAGCTTTAAGTTACCCAACATTCGTCTTCTCAGGATAAGGGAAAACCTTGGAAAAATACCTTACCCGGATAACTTACCCTAGCGAGATTCGAACTCGCAACCTCTTGAACGTGAGGCAGACACGCTAACCATCACGCTACCAAGGCGGGCAAACAGAGCAACGATGAATGCATTTCAAATTACAATGCTGGAAGTTCGATGACGGTGGATAATAGTGCAGCTGAAAACGAAAGCAGGGAAAGCGTGTGTGATGCTGTTGAGACCTCGAGTAAATGCGTGTGTGATGAAAAATTAGATGAGATCCCTCAGTTGGACTTTAGATAAAAAAAATGCATTTTGTGCAAAACATGACTGGTTATTGATTAAAAACAAGAACTTTGGTTGCAGAATATGTCGAGAAGTCGGGAAACTAGGACCAGACAGAAACAAGCTAGGAATGAATATTGCACAGGCGTGGTTTACAATTTCTGTGTCATCTTATGGGGATGCGAGGAAAATCAAGATGATCTCTCTCCGAAAGAAAACATATAAACGTAAGGAAAGTTCTGCTCATCAAGCTGCAGCTGAGATTTTATGTAACTCCAAATAAGGAAACGCTTGCACGGGGGGTCTTCGAAAATGAAAAAGTGACTGCAAATGTGTTCCGTACGGCGTACAAAGTTGCTAAAATGGGCCAGGCTTTTAATGATTTTCAGTCTGAGATTGAACTTCAAGAGCTAAATGGAGTAAACATGGACCGCATTTTACACTCTGGAAATGCTCGCACAAGCAGTATTAATCATATTGCATCAGAGATGAGAAAGACTGTTCCAAACAAAATAATTGACTCCAGATGCAAAATATCATAAATAATTGACAAAAGTACGATGATTAGCCAACTAACATCTTTGATAATTTATATAAGAACAAAGCTCCCTGAAATGAATGAGCCTAAAATCTTTTTGTGGATATAGTTGAGCTGCATGAAGTGACTGCTGAAGGTATATACAATACATTGATAAAGTGTTTACATGCCCATGGCTTTTCCGATAATCTTCTCTGACAAAATCTTATTGCAATTGCAACAGATGGAGCTGCAGTAATGATGGGAAACAAGAAGGTGTTGCAACACTTCTGAAAAAGAATTTCCCACAGATTTTAGTCTGGTATTGTGCCAACCATAGTCTTGAGCTCTTGGTTGGAAATGTGATAAAAAACTAATTCCCATCTCAAGTAAATTACTTAGTCTTTTTAGATAAATTGTACTCAATGTACCATGTCACCAAATAGTACATGAGAGCTGAGATACCATGCTGAACAGCTTGAAACTCAGTTATTGAAGATATGTAGAATTTTAGGCAACAGATGGGTAGCCTCAAGTTTCAGAACTGTATCAGCCGTTTGGAACAATTTGCAAGCTTTGGTTGTTCACTTTACTGCTGCAGGTGATGAAAACACGGGCTCTACTGAAGGAAGAATGTTTGAGGGCTAATTAAAGCATATTACATAGGTTGATTTCATTCTTGATCTTGGATTGATGTGTGATACTCTTCAAGAATTGTCAGAATTAAGCCTTGAGCTGCAATCATGAGATATGACATTGTATTCAGCAAATCTAAAGATTAAAAACCAACTATAATACTAGTCTTTGAAGAGCTAAAAGTGAAGAGTAGACCTCATTATAGTGAAGCTCTTGAAGCTCAACTGAGCTTTAGAGGTACTGTTCTAATTAGTGGATCAAAAAAGATCTGTGTTAGCCCTTCAGAACTTTATGAATCATTGAAAGGAAGAATGGAGAGTCGGCTTCTACAGGCAGCAGACACAGGAATTTCTGAGTGTGCCCAAGTATTAGACAGCTCAACTTGGCCAAATAATCCCGGTATTACATATGGTGAACATGAAATAAAGTCCTCATGTAAACGTTTTGAACTGCCTCAAAGAGAAATTCTGAGGGGTTTCAGAGATTATTTAATCGACAAGAAAATGCCAGAGTCTCTATTTCCTCTTGTGAATGTATTGGAGTGTGTTCCAATTTCTACCAGTAAATGTGAACAGGGATTTTCCCAAATGAATCTGACCGTCACTCCTAATAGAGCTTCATTACAACTTTCTACAGTCAGCAACTTAATGTTTATTCAATTGGTTTGGCGTCCTCTCCAACTATTTAAACCAGCAGTTTATGCAAACTCTTGGTTTATGAAAGGTAGACACATTGCAACAGACCCCAAGAGCAATGAGAGACAGCATGATGACTGGACCAAAGATGAAATGATACCACTGTGGGAGCTGCTGTGATAAAATGTTTTTAATTTAATATAGTTTAAAGGGGGAATCTGAAAATATACCATTGATGACCCTGTGGGCTATTTATTCATTGGTATTATTATTATTTAAATGATTGGAGCTACAACGACAAGTTGAAGGTAGCAGCAAACAGTCGATATTGAAACCTGGTCTATTTATATAATCATTACACACAGTAATGTTATCTGCTCAGCTTACTTAATTTCTTGTGCAACATATAAGCTACTTAGATTTTAAACTAAACAAATCCAAGAGTTCTCCTAAACATTGTTTTAGAAAAAGAGCACTGCATATAATGTATATATAAAGCCATTATTTACTTACTGCAGTGAAGTTCTTGTAACAGCAAATAAAAAAAGAACTCAAATCTTTCAAAACCAGTCTGACACTAATTGCTGGTGCTATCAAAACCACACCAATACCAGCTATGGAAATACTAACCAACCAATACCTCATTGAATATGAAATAGAAAAAACAGCTCTTATTCAACACGAAAAGTTGATCAGACTCCCATTCAATACATGAAACAAGAGAAATTTTACACATACACTAAAGACTCAGGAGAGCTTTCTTTCCAAAATTCAAGACATCAAGAAAAATGTAGGCCTTTCTAGTTCAAAGGAAAACTTCATATATATAAAGTTAATCTAACACAAACAGTAGAAATCACACATTATTTACACCGGACAGAAGAAGTTAAGAAAAGTGATATGCCAACTAGTGTTCTAAAATTATTGGCATTAGAGACAATCAATACTAGATTTCCAGAACATGAATGGCTCCATATTTATACTGATGGATCACTGATATCAAACCAATATGGAGCAGGGGCTGGAGTCATGTGTCACCTCTTTTACTATTACAAATCTTTTAAGTTATGGAACTACAAATTTCGATGGAGAAATTGAAGCAATTCATATGGCTCTACAAAATCTTTTGTATTGAATTTCACATTTTCATCAAGCCGTTATTCTCTCAGATTCCAAGGCAGCAATTATAGCAATTACTTCCAAGTTGTCACCAAAAAACCAAACAATTATAGAATGTTGGAAAATCCTTACCCATCTAACAGCACTTCAAAAACACCTAGTCTTCCAATGATACCAGCTCACTGTGGACTGGTGATAATGAGAAAGCTGATTTTCTTGCAAAAAGGGGTACCAGCAGTGTACAGAAATCTACAGTTAATCTACCATTTTATGTAGCTAAAAGATTGATCAATTCTGAATTCAACAAAATTATTGCAAAATATTACTATGAAAAATCAAAAAATAAAAGATGGGAACTATCAAACATTCAAACGGTAATTCCTGAGTATCCTCGAAAAACTGCAGTTGCAACCTTCAAGCTGATGGAACATGATTGTCTGACAAAACATTTATACAGAATGGGGATATACTCTTCACCACTGGGTCCTCTATGTGATCTGCAAGAGGAAATGGACCAAGACCACCTTCAAATATGCCTGACCACTTCTAGCACCCCATCCATTAGTGAAAAATATTGGAGAGCAAGAGGATTAATTACATCATTGTCAGAAATCCAGCATTAGCTAACAACAACAACAACAACAAATATGTATAGGCATTTGTTATCTATTTACTGTGAATTTTATAAGATAACTAAACATTCAAAAAGTAATCTTTGGAGCCTTAATGTAATCGTTCAAAGAACACACTTGCCCCTGGCATCCTCCAATTAGTGCAACCGTTCATCTATGGAACATCACATAATTCAATCTTGAATATCACACCTTATGCTGACAATCAAGCAGAATGATGTGATCTATTGGATAGTCAAGATAAAAGAAGTTAGCAAGTAACAGAATAAGAGAGATGGCTGGGTAGAGATAATTATAGAAATATGTATTAATGGGTAGTGAGATTTAAATATATGTTTTGACACTTTGTGGTTACTTTGTTTTTCAAGTTAGTTACTCTTTTACAAGCAAAACTTTCAGAGAGAAAGCTATTATAAGGCTGGCCCCGTGGCACAGTTGGTAGAGCACCTGCCTGCTGTGCTAGTTTGATTCCCTGCAAGGGGGTAGGAAGTATGAATGAAAGTGTGAACGTGTGTGTGAATTCAAAGTATAAAAACCCCAAATATCGAAAAGCCCACCGTTAAACGTGTAACACCATTTGTTAATAGGCAAGGCTGCCAATGTGACCTCTGCAGTTAAAGGTGGGATATAAATGGAACAATAAACTAAATAAAAAAAAAGTTATTATAAAAAAGAGACAAGCCTACTTGTTTTAGATTAGACCATAATACATCAAACATTAGGTCATGTACTCTAGTAAGTAAGGAGCCAATAAGCTTTAGTAACAGTTAATATGAAGCCTACTAGAAATATTCATGGAATATTTGTTATTTATTGATATATTATTTGAATACATTTATTACTTATTTGTGTTGTGTAATTAATGTTAATACTTTCCTTGTTTATTTTCTTGATATATTTATACATTTTGAGATGTATATGTTCAAAATTATAAGTAAAAATATCAGAATAACAGTAATAGTTCAGAATTCTCGTTTTCTCATGACCATTATATTTGTTGTACATAACATATTTAAAGGAAGCCATTTCTATTTTTACTTTTGCTACTATGTACAGTAAGGAGGGGAAGTATTGTATTCCACCTAAAAATTTTGTATCAAGATTTCACCAGAAATACATGTTTTGAGACTCCCTGAATAAAAAGAAAGCATTTTTAGAAATACGTGTCAGTATGTGTGTACACAATAACTCAAAAACTAAGTCAGTTAAATACCAAACTTGGTATAATGTTCAGTGTCTTTCAAGGATGTAACATGAAGAGTTTCAAGAAAATCTTTCTACCACCAACTACCTTTTACATGGAACATTTTTAAAAAATTTTGATTTTCTCAAAAATGGTTCAAATGATTTTGATTAAAACACCGTATGTTTAAGATATTTTTATGCCAAATGAGTGTATCTCTTGAAGTGAGTGAGTGTGTCGTGTTTAAGGGCCCGCCGACAACTTGGTCATTAGGGCCCCAAGTCCAAAGATAAAATCACCAAAGTTCAGAACTTAAAATGTCGCCCCTAAAATGCTAATTACTGAAGATTAAAATAGATAAAAACAGCTCGGTTCAACTATTAAAACTTGCCATTCAAAAGGCTAAAAAGTGAAACTTAAAATTGCTAAAAGTTATAACACTTAAAATTGAAGAATTAATACATTAAAAACTAAAAAATTAAAGACCCTACAATGCTAAAACTACCGAAATAAAATAACCTTACACTGCCTTATAAAAATCAATATTGGTAACAAACCACAGCACCGTATTTACAGCCACTGGGTCGTTGCCTAAAACTGAGCACAGTGTAATACCCAGGCCAAGGGACTGGTGCTCTTGAACATATTGCAGACAATCAAGGACATGTGCGATGGAGAGCGAAACATTGTACGTTGCACAGGCACCGGATCACCACGCAAAAGGTGACCACGGGTGGCCTATCCTCAACCAGATTGCAGAATGCACAAAAATGATATATGGCACTCCCATGTGAGTTTGCTGTCGAGGTGTAGGCCCAAGAACTTCAGGTGCAGAACAAATGGAAGACGTGTGCCATGCAAATGAAGATCAGGAGGAGGTTGTACGCCACGAAGTCGATGGAAGTGGACATTGGACACATTGTGTTTTCGTAGGGGAGAACTGAAAGTCGGTGCGAAACGGCCAATCTGCGATGGATTTTATGGTCAGCTGCAGTTGACGCTAGATGTGTTCCAAACTATAAGAGTGATAGTATATCGCAATGTCGTCTACATACAGTGACATCTGGATTCCGCAACGAACAGCACTGGGATACCATTAATGGCAACGGCGAAAAGCGTAACTCTGAGAGTCGACCCCTGAGTTTCACCATTCTCCTGGATCTTCTCTTCGGAGAGCATGTTGCCTATGCGGACACGAAAACGGCGGACTAATAAAAAGTTTAAAAGTAAAACGGCTAAGTGACCGCGCAAACCATAACTATGCAGAGAACGGAGGATGCCATAGCGCCATGTAGTGTCGTAGGCCTTTACCAGATCAAAGAAGAAACCCACGACATGCTGCTTCGGCAGAAAGGCATTCTGTATGTACTTCTCCATGCGTGTCAGATTGTCGACACTGGAGCGATGGCGACGAAACCCGCACTGAACATTGCTCAGCAGGTTATTCGTCTCTAGCCACCACACTAAGCGAGTGTTAATCATACGTTCGAAGGTCTTGCAAACACACTCGTTAGGCAAATAGGGCGGTAGCTAGAGGGAAGTGTCCGGTCTTTTCCTGGTTGAGGGATAGGGACGTAATACCCTCGCGCCAGAAAGACGGGAAAACCTGCGGAAGCCATATAGGTTATAAATGCTCAGCAAGAAGGAAAGAACCTGAGGTGGAAGACGAAGCAGCATTTGTCGGTGGATGTCATCAGGACCGGGAGCAGAATCGTGAGCGATAGACAAAGAATGCATCTGCTCTGCTACGGTAAAAGGGGTGTTGTACTGCTCACTACACTCGCTGTGAAAATTAAGAACTATCCGCTCCGCAGATTCCTTGATAGCTAGAAACGTCCTATAGTAACTTTTGAGTTTGGCTAGTAGCAGCGAAAGAATCGGCAAGTGCGTCGGCGACAGCCTACTCGCTGGTGTAATGGGAACCCCGTACGGCAAGAGTGAGGATAATCGTCCGGCGACATTTGCCTTACATACGCCGAACAGCAGTCCACACCTGTTGTGCAAACTGCGGCGGGAGAGGGTAGAGACATCGTTTTCCCAGGACTTGCGTTTGGCACCACGAAGTATGAAGCGTGCCCTAGCACGAGCACGTTTACAAAGTTCGCCTCCGTGGGATGTAAAGTAAAAACACGCAGAACACGCTTGCGGGCCTTAATAGCCAAACGGCATTCCTCGGACCACCAAGGAACAGTAGCGTGTCGTGGCGTAGATGAACCGTGAGGAATGCTGGAATCTGCTGCAAGGAGGATAATGCAAGTAAAATACTCCACCATTTCATCTATGGTGGCAAAGACATCGCCGGTCAGGTGGATCGTTCCGGTGTGCGACAGTGAGCGGCGGCAAATATACATTACAAATAAACAAACACGGACCCTGCAGCTGTACAGCACCGCTACAGCCTGCAGCGACGTGTTAAGCGGTATACCGGTGGCAGAGAGTATGCGCCACCAGAGTAGCAACACCACCGCTTGCCCGCAGATAAGCTGCAGTCATGTCTAAATGCCGAAAAACCACGAAGATGGAGAGCGTGATTAGGCTGCAGGTGGGTTTCTTGTAGGCAGACGATTGATGGAGAGCGTTGAGAAACTAGATGTTGTATGTCCTGAACACGTGCCCGGAACCTATTAACATTCCACTGGATTACTTCCAGGTAAAGAAGAGATTAGTGGTTGGTCTTCATCTTTACCTTAACCGACTTTGGACCTGGGATTTGAAATTCGCCATCCTCAGGTGACTCTTCCGACGTTCGGGAGTCTGAAGATCCCTGCGTCTCGCGAAACGGGAGCGGGACTTCATGGAGGATGTGCGACTGCTGGCGCGAACAGTAGACCTAGAGCAATCGCTGTCGACAGTTTGGCTACGGCTAGTTGTGAGCTGAGGTCTGCATGGTTGACGATGTAGTAGCGAGGAGGTGCAGCGCTATACACTGGAGAGGTACTCGCGGAGAAGTCAGTCTGTGTCGAAGCATCGGCAACAGGAACGTGTTATATGCCAAAGGCGGTCACGGTGTTTGTCTTAATATTACTACTCTGGAGAGTACCTTAAATAATACCATTGATGAATTATTGCAATACTTTTATGATCTGAATATGTTTGCAAATGCTAACAAAAGTGAATTAACTAAGTTTGGAACTAAAAGTACTGATCTTCAAATGCATTTAAATATTGACAATGAATCAATAAAAATGGTCAAGTATGACAAACTATTAGCTGTGACATTAGATAGTATTTTAACTTCAATGAGCTGCCTCCTAACACAGTGGTAGTGTGCCTGACTCTGGCACAGAGGATTTGTTTGATTCCTGGTACCGGTGTGGGGATTTTCCCCCGTTCGAGTCTGGCAAGGGGTGCACTCAGCCTTGTTACGTCCCAGAGGAGCCAACTGAGGAGCAACTTGATTGAAAAGTAGCTGCCCCTGGCCGAGGAGACTGCATAACAGCCAGGAGAAACCAGGGTGCTGACCACGTCACACCTCCAGTAGTGCATCCCACTCATGACACCTGTGGTGGACAGAGGTGGGAGATGCAGTGGTTGAGTGGCCTGGATGGACTGCTGTGCTACAGGGATTTTGACTTCAGTGAGTATATTGATAAACTAGGTAATACCAATAGTAAAAATTCATTCGTTCTGGAATACCTAATAAAATATATACCTATACCTACAGTTGAAGTAATTTATTATTCTTTAATCTACTCTTACTTTTGTTGTTATTAATGTCCTCCAATGTAGTGTCATATCGGACTGTGGTTGAATGAAATGGGTGAAATAATGCTCGAATGAGCCTGGGGTCCACAGAGCTTTAAGTTACCTGAAATTCGCCTTCTCAGGATAAGAGAAAATCTCAGGGGGGTGACCTTACCCGATAACTCACCCTAAGCGAGATTCGACCTCTTGGACATGTGGTAGACATGCTACCACCACACTACAGAACCAGGCACTCTAACATTATTTATTATTCTTTAATCTACTCCAACCTTTCTTTTGGGATTGAATTATGGGGTAATGACTAAGTTATCTTCTTTTCATAGAAGTTTGAAAACAAGTGTTGTTATAATTAATTTAATTTAAAAGGTGAGTCAATTAATAAAACTAAACAACACTTACAACATAATTTTCCGGAACGCGTTTCAAAGGTTAACGTTCCTCCATTATCAACCGGACAATAACTGAGTTTCCCTGGTGTTCCATGGTGCGGATGGCGATGCTTCTTCTGATGTTTCTTCTGGTAACGGTTCAATGAACTTGCTGAAAATATCTTTCTGAGGAATGTAGAAATTAAATACTCGGTTTCTATTTTTTAAAATGAAGATTTGTTCCCGTGTGGACAGTTCTTGTTTTCCGGTTATGTGTTTGAGAAGTTTCGGTTCTAGCTTTATGTCATGATTTTTCGTCCAAAAGTGAAATGCAACTGCTGATTTTTCTAATTGTTTACTCTTGATGTTCCTAACGTGTTCCTTGGATCTAATTTCTAAATTTATTTTGGTTTTTCCTATGTATATTTCATTACAATCACTGCATTCAATTTGGTATATGCCAGATTTTTTGTTAGGTGGAATAGCATCTTTGATGTTTGAAAGTAGTAGGTTTGTTATGGAGTAATGGTTTACTGGTGCTAGCTGAATGTTGTATTGTGACGTTGCTATACTGTAATAGTTTTTGGCAATAAACATCCATCTATTCCTTGAACACTTTTTTAAATTTATCAAAGGCCCATGGATAATATGTGAATTTTTTGAATGTCATTTTTGTTTTTGCTGCAGTGAGAGTTGTAGTTTCTTTTAAAAATTTTTTCCTTTTCTGCTCATTTTACTTTTTAATCTACTAATTCTTTTTTTTGTGCTATTTCAATTATTTTGTAATATTCTGTTTTGTATTCTTCTACTGAAAGAGGGATGTTCACCAATCTATGTGTTAAACTATTGAAAATTGCTTGTTTGTGGCTTCTTAGATTGTAACCATTACCTTTTATGTAGTTGTCTGTCTGTGTTGGTTTTCTGTGAATACCGAAATTTATTCTATCCTTGTTTTTGATTAACTTTAGATATAAAAATGGTAATTTATCATCTTTTTCTACTTCCACTGTAAAATTTATACTTTTGTCCTGTATGTTCAGAAGTATTAATGCATCACTGACGTGTCTTTTTGGAACTATTGCAAATATGTCATCTACATATCACTGCCAAAGTTTGAAAATCCACGGGAAACCTTTTGTGATCCTTATTTCCAATGAACTCATGTAAATATCTGCTAACAATTGTGAGAGAGGGTTGCCCATTGCTAAACCTGAAGTTTGACGGAAATACTTTGTTTGGAACTGGAAGAAATTTTGTTCTGTGCATAATTTGGTGAGTTCTATGTATTCTGCAATTTCTGATGATGACATTCCAAGTGATTTGAGCCAATTTTTGATCAGTGATGGGAGTTTTTCTATTGGTATACTGGGGAATAGTGACTTTATGTCAAAGGAGACAAGGGTGTTCTCTTCTGTTAATTTGAAGTCTTTGATGTGTTCTATTAGTTCATAACTGTTTCTTATGCTTAAACTTTTGAATTTAGGAAATGAATTAAATTTATTAGATAGCCATTTTACCCAGTTTGTAAGTTGGTGAATCTATGCTGCTAATTATGGGTCTCATGGTGATGTCAGGCTCGTGTATTTTGGGTAAACCATAGAGTCTAGGTACGGTTGGGTTACTTGGTTTAATTGCATATTTGTTTGGTATTATGCTGGAATTTTGTATAATCATTTTAAAAAATAGAAACAGAGTATTTAATTTCGACATTCCTCAGAAAGATATTTTCAGTAAGTTCATTGAACCGTTACCAGAAGAAACATCAGAAGCATCGCCATCCGCACCATGAAACACCATGGAAACCCAGTTATTGTCCGGTTGATAATGGAGGAAAGTTAACCTTCGAAACGCGTTCCGGAAAATTATGTTGTAAGTGTTCTTTAGTGTTACTGACTCACCTTTTAAATTAAAAAATGACTAAGTTAATTTTGAAAAATATTTTGTATTACAGAAAAATGTGGTCATATATCTTGGAAATCGATATATATACTCAGTGTCTCAAAAAAGCACCGACAAGACTTAGTATGTTGTGCGGGATAGCATGCTGATTGATTTTCAAATAGGAACTCCTGTCTGTAAATGCACAGTTTGGACGCTGGAGAGCAATGAAGTTTGAGAACGAACAGTTGTGACAATTTGTTAACATTTGTTTTGGTACCTTAATACGGAAGGTGTGCAACCCTTTAGCCGTCTGTGTACTGGGATGAACCACCTGAGCATAATAACATCCCTGCACATGCACTTAATTCCTCTATAAAGTCCTTGGTGCGCAACCTACTGTGTTACTTGTGCAGTTTCCAGCACAGTAATGTTTTAACAGCAGTGTGACCAGTGCACAGCTGTGGAAATGGCTGACATCAGCTCCACCACACTTTGGTGTAAATGTGTGGAATCACCTCATATCCAAATTTATGGACTGGTAGAGGTGAACCAGTTCCATGGCCTGCACGGTCGCCAGATCTGACATCTCTCAACTATTTTCTGTGGAGTTGTATGAAGAGTATGATGTATGACACCTCTATAACATCAGTGGAGGACCTTATGTCTCGAGTCCGTGGAGCAATTGAAGATCTTCAAAGACAACAGCATGTATTGGGTCATGTACATGAGGCTCACCACTGTCGATATAGGCTCTCCAGTAACGTAAGAGGTGCACAGTTCAAAGCCCTTGACAAAATGTGAACATACACCCATCTCACACTTTGATGTGCTACAGAGTCCAAACCTCACAAATTTTACTGATAATAGTTCATAGACAATAAATTTTTGATACAAAACCAATGGTCTATGAGGTCAAGTTACCAAGTTATACATATTCAAAGTATTTAGAGATTATGATCAATAAATAATAACTAGAAAGAAATATGTAAATAGAAGTCATTGGAAATGAAATAGTGCTTATTAGGCACTTAGTAAAGCTTGTATATTGTCACTCTGAAGAAAGATCTCTAAATTGTAGCATTACAAAAAGCACTTAACATGTGGTGTCGTTCTGGGTGGCTCAGTTAGTTAGACGCTGGCCTACTGATCCCAAGGTCACAGGTTCAAATCTGGCCAAGACCGGTAGTTTTTAAGTGTGCTTAGAAACGACAAGTCCATGTCAGTAGATTTACTGGCATGTAGAAGAACCCCTGCGGGATGAAATTCCGGCACACTGGTGATGCTGGCAATTGACAGGATCGTTCAATTTAACATGTGGCTGCACACCACTACAATGGATAACAGCTTGTGGTGAACGGCTAAAGAAACATATGGCAGCTCAAAAACATGTGCTTTGGCCATATGGTTATGCTGACTGACTGTAGACCTAATAAAGCCAAGAAATCAAGTTCAAACCCAGAGATGGGTAAACTTTATTTCTTTTTCCTTTATTTTCCATTATGAGAGCACTTTTGTGCTTGTGGTTTAAAATAGCAAAATACCACTATCATATGCAATGCACAGGGTATTGTTTGCTTTTGCTTCATCTCACATCTGATGATTTAGACTGGAGGATTATGTATTAACATTGGTCTGAAGCTGTTCATTGGCTATAATTGTCCATGGATATAAGAGCAGTTTTCAATCTAACAGTTGACCAGCTGTAAACGATTCACAAAACGTTGAACTAACCAATAGCACTACAACTTCCCAAAAGAGGCACTGAGTATCTATGTATTAACATGAGAAATGTTTAATACTGCCAATAGACGACCTTAATAACCCTGGAAGACACTAACACCACCATGTGGTAATGGTTTCCTTCTCAAGTCACCCACGTGTCATTTCCTACTTCCCTTCAAACATTACATTGAAGCAGTTAAATAGCTACTCTGGGAACATGGAACAAAATGACACTTTGGCAGAATTAGCTGAGATGCACCTAGTGTGCAGTGAAGCAGGAGGTTGTTCTGCAATAACTGCATGGATTTGAAGTGAAAGGTGCCCCAATAGATGGCAGCCGTATCAGACTACTTTCAAATCTGTAGATTGGCATCTGCGAGCATGTGGTTCTGTGGTGCTAAATAAAGCAGACTGTGGTGCACGACGTTACCTATCAAACTTCAGAGTTTGAGAAAATGTAGTGCATTTACAGTATGACAAACTGTAAACCAGTACCTGTGCTATTGCTTGTACAATGGGCGTCAACCACACACGTGTATGGCGAGTCTTGCATGAGGAGCTGCTCTCCCCCTTCCATCTGAAATAGGTGCATACTTAAACTCTGGAGAATTGTGGTTTATGCTTGCAGTTTTGCGAATGGGCTTTAAGGCAGCCACTAGAACTGTTTTCAGTCGTGCTGTTCACTGATGATGCTGTTCAGGGATGGGCCGATTCTGAACTACAAGTATAGTCACATATGGGCATACAAAAGCCCCCATGCCACTGATCAGAAGAACCAGCAACAGCACTTCATGATGAACATGTGGGCAGGCATTGTTTCTGACCATGTCATTGGGCCATACTTCTTCCTCTTCCATTGCATGGCAACACTTATAAAGCATTTCTGAAGAATGTACTGCCAACCCTTTGGGAAGAAGTGCTGCTTGATGTTTGCGCTCAGCTGCATTTCCAACATGACGGAGCTCCTGCACATTATGCTATAAATGTATGGGAACATCTAAATCGAGTCTTTCCCAACTGTTGGATTGGAAGGAGCAGTCCTACCATGCCCTGGTCACCTTGTTTGCCAAATCTTAATCCCATGGATTTCTTTTTCTGGAGTCATCTCCAGACTATGGTGTATTCATTATTAATTGATTCTGAAGAGATGCTGGTTGCCTGCATTATTGCAGCCAGTTATGAGATTTGCAACACACTAGGAATGCTCAACAGGGTTCGCAAATCATTTCTGTGTCAATTTCACCTATACATTGATGTTAGTGGTCACCACTTTGAGCAGTTCCTTTGAAATCTGTGCCTACTCATAGCTTGTTTCCTTACCTTTGTTCTGCTTGTATCTATCTAATATATTGTAATGTTAATATCAATTCAACTTATGTTTATAATAATTCAGTCACATGTAGCTCTTTCAAGTGCTTATCAATTATTTACTTGTTTATAATTTGTTAGTTAAGCTTGAACCATCTGTTTAAGTACACATGAAGTTTTCAGTGTGTGTCTACTATTTAGGTCATGAAAGAGTAAATAATAGTTAAATGAATTTGAAACAGAAAGCTTAAACATTGGTTAAATGAAAAATTATAACACATCATGAATGTTTCTGTAAATCAAATTATATCTGGCATGTACTTAAGAAAGAAAGAAAAGAAAATAAAAGAAAGAGAGAGAGAGAAAGAAAAAGAAAAAGGAACATAAAAACATGTGGCTATGGGAATTTGAACCAGAGCCCTTAATCCATGTGTTCCTCCATCGTACTGGGAACATATCCATTACAGTAAATACTCAGGCTGCAAAAGCCATCCACTTGTTTTCTCATCATAAATTACAGCTGCAGTGGAAATGATCAGTGGCATGCATATGCCCAAGCAATTTTAAGGCACAATTCTATAATTTATAAACCTACATCATAGGTTTCCTATCTCAAATTGATTGTCTGTGAACCATCTATTACCTATAAAATTTGTGCAGTGTTATTCATTTACACCCTGTACACACACGCACACACCCGCGCACCCACCCACACTCCCTGCATTCCCGAAACCATCCCCACCCACTTGCACCCACCCGCCCGCCTGCCTGCCAGTACAAGGAGCCTACATTTACAACAATATTGTGTTTTGTGAGAAGTGAAACTAGACCTCATGGTTATAGAAGGTGACATTCAGAAGTGTTCCTTTAAAGTTGTAGAACATTCAAAGAAATAGATTTGCTTTTCATGATCTGCATATTTCAATTCCTGCATCACTCTTAGTTATATAGGAACAATTATTTCATTGTTCTCCAAACCACTTTATCTGCAGTTGTGAGCCTAATTCCTTCCACTTGTGCCAATCTGCACAATGAAGGGCTCTGCTGCATAGTCAGAAATGCTCTACCACAACTTGTCTTAATTTAGTTAGATGATCTTACAGTTTGTTCATCAACTAGCAATAATTTTGATGACCTGCAATGCAAAAGGCACAATGTTTCTGTTAGTTCTTCAGCTAATGTCTGCAGCACTAAATCTATATGTTTACTGCTTTATGAAAAAAGAGGTATTCAAAATGAAACACGTTTTCCTCAGTTGAAAGAACTATAATTAAAAATTAAATTGAACAGCTAAACACTATACCAGCATTCCATTCAATAGCTGTTTACTGACTGAACATTAAACTACAATAGTTAAATAACAATAAAAGAAATGAATATAGAAAGTCACAAATCAACAAGATTAGTCATTCTATGTAGAAAAGTATTACGACTGATTCTAACTTATATGTTAATCTAATTCCTTAGACTAGTATAATTCAACCACAATATTATTGCACCTGGGAGCGAGGGTTGAGCGAGGAGTTGAGGAGGGAGGGAAGAACAGTATTTATTATATCTGTCTACTGTGACATCACTGCTTGTTTCTGATAATGGCCACAGAAAGCCAAGTGGAATAATATTGTGGTTGAGTTATACACAGTGAATTTCCAAATGCATGGTGTTAGAAAGCTATTAAATGAATAAGCATTTTATGAAGTCTTTATACAATATGATAACATTTCAGTTAATAAAAAATATCTGTGATTTATATTTGGATGTTGATGAAATCTGCATTGATAAAACTATGCATAATTAGGAATCAGAGAATATTTCAAAAATACTTAATATAAGTAAAATTCATAAATCAGCTGTAGCAGATCATTCTTGGTCTGCTTAATTATGAAGTAAACCCTTAAATAAATTAAGGCAGCTAAATATGCTTATAGAAATAGAAGATCTGAATTCAGGAAGTGGCTGAAGAAACCCGATGCCTAAAGCATAAGGGATAGAGAAAGAAGAAGAAGAAAAAATAGAAGATATGGTTCTTTTGAACCATATCTTTGATCATTTTGAAATGCTGCCAACTGATTGTATTAATAAATTTGCTTTTATTCTACTATAAAGCCCTGATCAGCAGGAGCCTAAACAATGTCAAATCAATAGATTGTGAACAAGAAGTGGAGACAGCTAACAACGTGACTAATTAATCACAAAATAAACCTGCTTTTTGCTATAACACTGGCCTGCAAATTTAAACGCTTTTTCTGCGGCATGGGTTAATCAGCTCCATATACCTAATTTTGGTATGCTGAATTCAAATCCGCTTTCCATTTTTTCGTACCATGTACCCTTTTCTTGCCATGCAGAAAGGAAATATGTAATATTAGAGTTTGCTTCTAGTTTTTTTAAGTACAATTTAAAATGTGCAAAATCGTTCAAACAAAGAAACAATCTCAATTCCATAGATGCAACAGTGTACACTGAACTAGAAAATTTCAAACTACTTTTGGTTTCCTTATCATGTTATTTTCTCCTTCGCTTTGCTGAAAATGGATGCTGAGTTGATTTGCATTTGTGGTCCTGACAAATGCAGAAAATGCAATATTAAGCTCATATTGCATCCAAGTGCCTTTAACTTTTCGAGCATCGTTTTAACAATGTGTTCATATTGGTCATCTTTAACATTATCCAAAAACTTATTTAAAAAATAAGCCCCAAGCTTGAACCTCCCTATGTCTGTCGTAATGTTCTTCATGAGTTTGTGGGCTCTTAAAAATGCCTTCTTTTGCTTTTGATTCAGACAACATGAGAAATTTCTGAATAAGATATGAAAACAACCACTTTTGTCCAAAGCTTTAACAAATTGCTTCATTATTGCTAATTTTATATGCATCAGAGGAAGCAAAACCTTCTGTGAATCAATCAGTGGGCGATTTATTACAGTTTTTGTCCCTGGCACTAAATCTTTTCTTTTTGGCCAATTCAGTTTTACCCCAGTGTCTTTCTCTAGCTCTGAAGTCCCATTCACACAAAAAGCACGGAAATTTCATGTGCCCTGCTTGTTGGCCCAATAAAATGCTGCACACCTTAAGATTACAACATACAAACCACTAGTATTCATTATATTTAACTTTGTCCAGGACAGTATACAAATTTTGGTATCTTTCTTTATGGGATGTAGAGTGAGGTATTGGAACCGAAGCAAACATATTGCTGTTGTGTAGCAGAACACCTTTCAGACTTCTATTGTCAACTCAATAAACAGACGCCAATCTTTTGCTTTGTAAGCTGTTCGAAGATGACTTATGAAGTTAATGATATCACAACAATATACTAGTTCTCCTTTTACATAATATTTGTTGAATTCTTTTTCTCGATGTCTGTAGCAATACAAAGTTATTCCAGATGCTAAAAGATTGTCTTCCTTCAGCCTTGAACCTAAAAGTTAACTTTTTTCTTTGGTAAGACCCAAATCATGTACCAAATCATTTAATTTTGACTGACTCAATGGATTAGGATTATTATCTTCTAAGTCTGGGGACCAATTTATTTCATCTTCTACACCCGAAGTCTCAGTACCACTTTCTGGCAATATGCTAGTTGGTGATGGAACAGAAACATCAGGTCCATGGGGCACAGGCCTAATTGCTGATGACAAGTTTGGGTATATAATGCCCACCTTGATTTTCCTATCGACTCCAGATACATTGCACATATAAAAATAACAGTCATTAATTTGATTTTGTTGTTTGTGTCGTAACATAGGAACACCAAAGGGCATAGATGAATGAACTCTCTTGTACCATTGTCTTAGATTTTGTACACAACTTTTATGCGCAGTATGAGGAGAAAAATTCTTGTCTTGATCTCCTAATTTCATTTTAGAATAGGCCAGTTACAAACTCTTGATAAATGTGGTAATGTTTCTTTTCTGTTGCTTTATCACATAACAACCACACACATAACAGAAATTGTTAGGATTGTTCACAAAGCCCCTCCTAGATATACCACTCGAGCTTGCCAGTTTTTTTCGCATATAACATTCACAACACAACACAGCTTCAAAAAGGGACCAGCTGAGAAGAAGTTTAAAACTGGACTGCAGAATCCAAGATAGGTTCTTATTTATGTATTATGTAATAAATGTTTATGAGATAGGTCGAACATTACCTGTAAATAGAGATAGACATTGGTATAGTATGGCCTCATTTGAGTTAGCATGTTTGCATGTTTTAATGAACCATGCTGTAAATTGAATATGCAATGATGTTAATACTGGAGTACTGAACTTTCAGTTTTGTGTTGAATCGGAACTGTTCAAAATCTGTACGTGACACGCAAAAACTGTTATTATTTTCGAACTCAGAGCATCCAAATTGACCATTATGACGTTAAATATGTTGTTGTTGTTTTCTAGTGCCTTGCATCTGGCAATGAAGCCATTAGCATTCGTGCTTTCCAATACTTTTGAACTGTGGTTTCTTCTAATCTTAATGCTTCACAGGTCTTCAAGTGGTCTTCATTCATTTCTGCTGGATCGTTACACAGGACACATATTGGTGAAGCTGAGATACCTATTCTGTAGAGATGACTTGCTAAGCAGTCGTGATTTGTCAGTAGTCGGAAGGCTGCAACCGCTGTTTTCCTTGGTCTCTGGGGGATTATATCTGGGTTGGAAAGTAGTGTAATCCATTTTTTATCTTTGGCATTTGTTTCTATTTCATGTAGGTATGAATGA
Organism: Tenodera sinensis; assembly: GCA_030765045.1. Taxonomy (NCBI): domain Eukaryota; kingdom Metazoa; phylum Arthropoda; class Insecta; order Mantodea; family Mantidae; genus Tenodera; species Tenodera sinensis. The sequence goes on from CM060962.1 coordinate 129,644,388, forward strand.
GAAAATTTTTTAATGATCAAGCGTTTTATTGAGGAATATGAGAAATTGAATTTAGACCTTTGTTTTATTGTTGTGCCTTTCTTTGCAAGTGAGTCTGCAGCTTCATTCCCCATGACTCCAAAGTGTGCTGGAATCCATTGGAGATGAACAGTCTTATTAACTTTTTGGAGTTTTGTTAACATTTTGTAGCATTCTCTAATTTTTGTTGACTTCTCTGTAGTATTTGAACATATTCCCCGAATTGCAGCTTTAGAACCTGAAAGAATTACTGCCTTGTTAAATTTATTTAAGGGAAGATTTAATAATTGTCGGAGAGCAATGTATATAGCCTCTATTTCTCAATCACAATTTGTTGTGTCTCTGCCAACAGAATGATAAAAGGAAAAATGCGAACACGTAACTCCAGCTCCAGTAAGGTTTCCCATGGAGGATCCATCAGTATATACGTGCAGCCATTCTTCTGTGGGATATCTAGTATTGATTGTTTCCAGAGCTAGAAGTTTTTTTATTTCTTTTGGTTTGTCTGATTTACTTATTTCCTCTATTAATTCCAAACTGAAGGTAGGTTGCAATAATTCCAATGGATTTTCTCTTATAAGGGGGCTCTAATGACCTAGCTATCGATGGGCCCTTAAACCCTAATCACTCACTCACTCTCTTATAAGTAGATTTTCTCTGGTGTTAGGAATGTTCAATTTGGATTTAATCTGTGTTACCTTTTCTAGGAAACTACTATGAGTTTTAAGGATTAAAGGGGGGAAGTTCTCTTCTGTCCATTTAGAGTTTGGCAGTCGTAACATTTTCTCGTGTTGGAGCAATGCTTGTTCTTCTATTTTAGTTGTTATTGATGGGGTCCGTGTTAAGGCAAGCATGGCATCAATAGGTGTGGATTTAACTGCTCCAGTGATTAGGCGAAGAGCCTGATTTTGTATTTGTTCAAGTTTATTGATGTTAGCATTTGCTGCTGTTATTAAAGCTTCAGAACAGTACAAGAGGTTTGGTTTAATGTACATTTTGTATGTTGTGTTAAGGACTCTCCTTGAGCAGCCCCATTTAGCACCAGCTAACCGTTTCAGGATTTGCAGTTTCTTTTCAACCTTTTCTGAGATGTTTGTTATATGTTTTTTCCAACTTAGCTTTCTGTCGAAAGTGATGCCTAAGTATTTGGCATCATCAACTGCTTTGAGTGGTTTACCATTATAATTTATCTTAATATTAACTGGTTTGTATTTTAGTGTAAATAATTCATAATTTGTTTTTTCCACATTGATAGTCATGAGGTTTTTGGAGCTCCATTCATGTACATTGTTTAGGGCTGTTTCTATTCTGTCTATAATTAATTCAGGTTTTTTTGGAGAGCCTGGAGTCCAAATGACTACATCGTCAGCAAATACAGCAATTTTGGTTTCTGAAGTTTTTATTATTGATGGAAGGTCATTTTTATATATATATATATATATATATATATATATATATATATGTTACACAGTGTTGTGCTCAGAACAGCACCTTGTGGAAGTCCTTGGTGTATTTGTTTATATTTGGAAATGTATGTATTATATTTTGTGGCACAAAATCTTTGTGAAATAAACTGAGTTATCCATTTAAGCATATTACTTTTCACACCTATTGATTGCAACTTCTCAATTAATTTGTTTCTCCAGACTGAGTCATATGCTGATTTAAAATCAATGAATACTGCCAAGGTATCCTCCTTTCTATTAAAAGCTTCCTTGATGTCTTGGCTTAGTAGGAGTACATTTTCACTTGTACTATGATTCTGTCTGAAGCCGGTCTGTGAACTATTAATTAAGTTGTAATAATATAGGAACCAGTTAAGTCTAGATGCCACCTTTCTTTCCATCACTTTTGCAATAACACTGGTCAAAGATATTGGCCTGAAACTATTAATATTGTTTGAGGGTTTGTTTTTCTTTAAAATCGGGATGATAATGGCTTTTTTCCAGTCGGAAGGCACAGTCATTCTCCAACACGTGTTATACAGTATAAGTAGGATTTCTTTTCCTTTCCTGCCAAGGTGTTTAATAAACTCTGGGTGGACCTTGTCAGGTCCTGGAGATTTTTTGTTCTGTAATTGTTCTATTGCTAAATCTAGTTCTGTTTCGTTAAAATCCTGAACAAAAATATATCTTTTGGCTTATTACTTTCTCTGATAGTTTTTTGGATAGCTTTATCTTGTTTTTTATACGCTTGGGGTATTCTTTGTGACTGAGCATAAAACTTGTTAAGGGATTCTGCTATTTCCCTATCTGTAGTTAAGCTTTTGTTATTATGTTTTAATGGTTCAGTTATATTTTTTTATAATTTTGTTTTATTAAGGAATTTGTATATTTTATTTCCATCTTTCCTATTGTCCATATGTTCTACAAAATTTGTGAAACTTGCCCTCTTTGCTGTAATTAATTCTTTCTTAAAAATGGCTGCTTTTCTTCTCCAGTTTTGTACATCTTCTGGACACTTGGTTCTTTCGGCTTTGACTCTTGCTATATTTCTTTCGTGTTTTAACTTAGATAAAGATGTAGACCAAAAGTAGTTATATTTCTTTAACTTTCCTTTGGGGATATGTGTTTTGGCAGCTGTCAATAATATTTCACAATTTTTTTTATTCATTTCATCTGTTGACTTGAACTCTGATTCTAACAGTATATTACACTTCCCTTCTATCTCATTTTGGAAACTGGACCAATCTGCTTTTTTAAAATTCCAAGAAGGGTAGTGATGCGCCTCCTATAGCCTCTCCTACCCAATTCCCATCCTCATCCTGCCCGTTGTGCACCCTGCTTTTAACAGATGGGGACCGAATCACAGCGGTATAACTGTTTCATTTAAAATGGAGGAAATGTCATTTACATATGTGCTGGCCTATCACAGCACAACAGCGTCCCTCAGAGGCACATGAGGGGAAGGTCGGTGGATCTAAATACCACCTATTTAGTCCTCCCGGCTAGGTCCGATGGACCCATTGACCAACGATAGGTGTGGTCCCCCTTGCAAAATGGGGGTTTAAGTCGGGTGATGTAACTGCCACATTATAAAACTGGTGCCCGTTAAGAAAGCAGTTACATGAAAGCCACATACATGAATATGAGTCCTAAAGATAAACATTCCGGAGATAAAACTGTTCCCCAATCGGATCTCCGGGTGGGGACATCTTTAGGCAAATTTCATCACAATTCCAATACTTTAAGAATTCTACAATGGAATGCAGGAGGCATGTCCCAGCCTAAAAAACAAGAGCTAATGAAAATATTAAAAGACCAAGATTTAGATGTCTTCACAGTACAAGAAGCCAATACATCAGAAGAACAGGAAATATACTTTGAAATGGATCAGTACACTACACATATAATTCCAAAAGGCTCGTCAAATAGCAAGTGGTATTCTTACAGGAATTAAAAGAAATATGAAAGCTACTATCCAAATCCAAAAAACAATGGAAGAACAAGATAAATCAGAAACAGTTAAAATTGAAGTATGGAAAAGTAACTACCACTATAGAATTTACAGTATCTACAATCCTCCAGACAATACACTAGATCTAAATTCTATTCCCATAGAACCCAAAAGTATTTTAATAGGTGATTTTAATGCACACTCCCCTAGGTGGGGCTACAGAGATATAAATTCAGCAGGAAGAGTCATGGAAGACCTATTAAACTCATCAACAATGGAATTAATATTTAATCCAAATGATCCACCCACTTACCTTCATTATAATGGTTCAGGTATAAATCCTGATCTTCTGATGGTGTCATCTGACATAATTGACAATACAAAAAGAGAAATAATAGAAGACCGAGGTTCAGGCCACAGAATCACCATAAACTCCATAAGAGGTCTAATAAATAAAAGTAACAAACCAAAAATTAAAACTTCTTGGAATTTTAAAAAAGCTGATTGGTTCAGTTTCCAAAATGAGATAGAAGGGAAGTCTAATATACTGTTAGAATCAGAGTTCAAGTCAACAGATGAAATGAATAAAAAAAATTGTGAAATATTATTGACAGCAGCCAAAACACATATCCCCAAAGGAAAGTTAAAGAAATATAACTACTTTTGGTCTACATCTTTATCTAAGTTAAAACACGAAAGAAATATAGCAAGAGTCAAAGCCGAAAGAACCAAGTGTCCAGAAGATGTACAAAACTGGAGAAGAAAAGCAGCCATTTTTAAGAAACAATTAATTACAGCAAAGAGGGCAAGTTTCACAAATTTTGTAGAACATATGGACTATAGGAAAGATGGAAATAAAATATACAAATTCCTTAATAAAACAAAATTATCAAAAAATACAACTGAACCATTAAAACATAATAACAAAAGCTTAACTACAGATAGGGAAATAGCAGAATCCCTTAACAAGTTTTATGCTCAGTCACAAAGAATACCCCAAGCGTATAAAAAACAAGATAAAGCTATCCAAAAAACTATCAGAGAAAGTAATAAGCCAAAAGATATATTTTTGTTCAGGATTTTAACGAAACAGAACTAGATTTAGCAATAGAACAATTACAGAACAAAAAATCTCCAGGACCTGACAAGGTCCACCCAGAGTTTATTAAACACCTTGGCAGGAAAGGAAAAGAAATCCTACTTAAACTGTATAACACGTGTTGGAGAATGACTGTGCCTTCCGACTGGAAAAAAGCCATTATCATCCCGATTTTAAAGAAAAACAAACCCTCAAACAATATTAATAGTTTCAGACCAACATCTTTGACCAGTGTTATTGCAAAAGTGATGGAAAGAAAGGTGGCATCTAGACTTAACTGGTTCCTATATTATTACAACTTAATTAATAGTTCACAGACCGGCTTCAGACAGAATCATAGTACAAGTGAAAATGTACTCCTACTAAGCCAAGACATCAAGGAAGCTTTCAATAGAAAGGAGGATACCTTGGCAGTATTCATTGATTTTAAATCAGCATATGACTCAGTCTGGAGAAACAAATTAATTGAGAAGTTGCAATCAATAGGTGTGAAAAGTAATATGCTTAAATGGATAACTCAGTTTATTTCACAAAGATTTTGTGCCACAAAATATAATACATACATTTCCAAATATAAACAAATACACCAAGGACTTCCACAAGGTGCTGTTCTGAGCACAACACTGTGTAACATATATATATATATATATATAAATGACCTTCCATCAATAATAAAAACTTCAGAAACCAAAATTGCTGTATTTGCTGACGATGTAGTCATTTGGACTCCAGGCTCTCCAAAAAAACCTGAATTAATTAAAGACAGAATGGAAACAGCCCTAAACAAAGTACATGAATGGAGCTCCAAAAACCTCATGACTATCAATGTGGAAAAAACAAATTATGAATTATTTACACTAAAATACAAACCAGTTAATATTAACATAAATTATAATGGTAAACCACTCAAAGCAGTTGATGATGCCAAATACTTAGGCATCACTTTCGACAGAAAGCTAAGTTGGAAAAAACATATAACAAACATCTCAGAAAAGGTTGAAAAGAAACTGCAAATCCTGAAAAGGTTAGCTGGTGCTAAATGGGGCTGCTCAAGGAGAGTCCTTAACATAACATACAAAATGTATGTTAAACCAAACCTCTTGTACTGTTCTGAAGCTTTAATAACAGCAGCAAATGCTAACATCAATAAACTTGAACAAATACAAAATCAGGCTCTTCGCCTAATCACCGGAGCAGTTAAATCCACACCAATTGATGCCATGCTTGCCTTAACACGGACCCCATCAATAACAACAAAAATAGAAGAACAAGCATTGCTCCAACACGAGAAAATGTTACGACTACCAAACTGTAAATGGACAGAAGAGAACCTCCCCCCTTCAATCCTTAAAACTCATAGTAGTTTCCTAGAAAAGGTAACACAGATTAAATCCAAATGGAACATTCCTAACACCAGAGAAAATCTACTTATAAGAGAAAATCCATTGGAATTATTGCAACCTACCTTCAGTTTGGAATTAATAGAGGAAATAAGTAAATCAGACACACCAAAAGAAATAAAAAAACTTCTAGCTCTGGAAACAATCAATACTAGGTATCCCACAGAAGAATGGCTGCACATATATACTGATGGATCCTCCAACGAAAACCTTACTGGAGCTGGAGTTACGTGTTCACATTTTTCCTTTTATCATTATGTTGGCAGAGACACAACAAATTATGATGGGGAAATTGAGGCTATACACATTGCTCTCCGACAATTATTAAATCTTCCCTTAAATAAATTTAACAAGGCAGTAATTCTATCAGATTCTAAAGCTGCAATTCAGGGAATATGTTCAAATACAACAAAGAAGTCAACAAAAATTAGAGAATGCTACAAAATGTTAACACAACTCCAAAAAGTTAATAAGACTGTTCATATCCAATGGATTCCAGCACACTGTGGAGTCATGGGGAACGAAGCTGCAGACTCACTTGCAAAGAAAGGCACAACAATAAAACAAAAGTCTAAATTCAATTTCTCATATTCCTCAATAAAACGCTTGATAATTAAAAAATTTTCTCATTCATACCTACAAGAAATAGAAACAAATGCCAAAGATAAAAAATGGATTACACTACTTTCCAACCCAGATATAATCCCCCAGAGACCAAGGAAAACAGCGGTTGCAGCCTTCCGACTATTGACAAATCACGACTGCTTAGCAAGTCATCTCTACAGAATAGGTATCTCAGCCTCACCAATATGTGTCCTGTGTAACGATCCAGCAGAAATGAATGAATACCACTTGAAGACCTGTGAAGCATTAAGATCAGAAGAAACTACAGATCAAAAGTATTGGAAGGCACGAATGCTAATGGCTTCATTGCCAGATGCAAGGCACTAGAAAACAACAACAACAACAACTTTTATTTATTAGACCTCTTATGGAGTTTATGGTGATTCTGTGGTCTGAACCTCGGTCTTCTATTATTTCTCTTTTTGTATTGTCAATTATGTCAGATGACACCATCAGAAGATCAGGATTTGTACCCGAACCATTATAATGAAGGTAAGTGGGTGGATCATTTGGATTAAATATTAATTCCATTGTTGATGAGTTTAATAGGTCTTCTATGACTCTTCCTGCTGAATTTATATCTCTGTAGCCCCACCTAGGGGAGTGTGCATTAAAATCACCTATTAAAATACTTTTGGGTCCTATGGGAATAGAATTTAGACCTAGTGTATTGTCTGGAGGATTGTAGATACTGTAAATTCTATAGTGGTAGTTACTTTTCCATACTTCAATTTTAACTATTTCTGATTTATCTTGTTCTTCCATTGTTTTTTGGATTTGAATAGTAGCTTTCATATTTCTTTTAATTCCTGTAAGAATACCACTTGCTATTTGACGAGCTTTTGGAATTATATGTGTAGTGTACTGATCCATTTCAAAGTATATTTCCTGTTCTTCTGATATATTGGCTTCATGTACTGTGAAGACATCTAAATCTTGGTCTTTTAATATTTTCATTAGCTCTTGTTTTTTAGGCTGGGACATGCCTCCTGCATTCCATTGTAGAATTCTTAAAGTATTGGAATTGTTGTGATGAAATTTGCCTAAAGATGTCCCCACCCGGAGATCCGATTGGGGGACAGTTTTAACTCCGGAATGTTTATCTTTAGGACTCATATTCATGTACGTGGCTTTCATGTAACTGTTTTCTTACCGGGCACCAGTTTTACAATGTGGCAGTCACATCACCCGACTTAAACCCCAATTTTGCAAGGGGGACCACACCTATCGTTGGTCAATGGGTCCATTGGACCTAGCCAGGAGGACTAAATAGGTGGTATTTAGATCCACCGACTTTCCCCTCATGTGCCTCTGAGGGATGCTGTTGTGCTGTGATAGGCCAGCACATATGTGAATGGCATTTCCTCCATTTTAGATGAAACAGTTATACCACTGTGATTCGGTCCCCAGAGCCTCATCTGTTAAAAGCAGGGTGCACCACGGGCAGGATGAGGATGGGAATTGGGTAGGAGAGGCTATAGGAGGTGCATCACTACCCCTTACACCCTTGATGTTAAATATTCTGTGCTGCAAAATCTTTGCAGGCCGGTGAAATCAATAAGATATGTGAAGTGATAGTAAATTCAGGGGTTGGATTTTGCAACACATAATCAAGCCATTGCTGGATATGAAAACAAAACCTTTGAAACATCTCCTGTTTTTAAAACAAGTAATTTGTGTGAATATATTGACTGTGTTTCAGTAGCTGATTGCTGGCATCATCAGTTTCGGATTGAAGTGGTAGTTGCTAATTTGCACAAAATTATGTTTGACATATTAACAAATGCAAGTTACCCTCATAATACATGTCAACTTTGAGAAGAAGCATGTTATTGCTCAGAGCATTACAACTTGGTAGTCTGCCAATGTTTTCCTGCATTTAAGCTTTTGCCAGATGATTAATTTTATTGAACTTGGACAGATTTTATCAATTTTTCCTAGTTATTATAATTTTTCTGCCCAGAAAGAACATTTAGTGTTCTTTTATTCTCAAGCTAACAGTGTCTCCTGTTTTGTCAGAATAGTTTTTCAAAGTCATACTGCCCAAAGAGAAGATTGCTCACAACAGAGAGAATAATATATTTCTTCAATATAACAGATTACATATGGCAATGAGATGTTGTGCAGCATTTTGTTGTAATGACAAACTGTTTTTTTTTTAATTTTTTTTTCTCTTTTGGGTGTGTGTTTGAATACTGGTAAAAAGTATTCACTTTAATCTAAAAGGTAAGTCAATTAATAACACTAAACAACACTTACATTTATAATTTTCCGGAACGCGTTTAGGAGGCTAACTTTCCTCCATTATTAACCGAACAAACTTCTAAGAAAGGAAGATATTATTAACTTTATGTGTTAATATTATTTTTGCCTAGTTTGCTCATCAGCTACTATGCAAACAAAGGATTTGATCTAACATTTAAGTAGAATATAAATATTTAATGTATGATTTTTGACAATCTAAAATTCATGCACACACTACTTTTTAATAACTCAAAAGGATGCAGAACTGCATCCCACTTTCTGCTTGTAATTACACATACTTGGCATCTCTGGCTCAACTTCTTACTGCTGGTTAACATGTGTTATACCTGAATCCTTCATGGCTTCTTCTCTCATGGCAATTAACTGAACTATCTTAGTACTTAAAGGAACAATAGTACAGCTGAAAGTTACTTAATTAGGACTCAAATTTTTATAAGAAATTTATAACACATTCCATTACAGTATATTAAGAATATATGCCTTTCCCTCCATGAAAGTAAATTTTGTGTCCCTTGAGTAAAATAAATATAACAATTGAGGAGCGTTTTTTCAAAACTCGATAGATGCAAAATTTTATGAAATTGAGTTATATATAGTATCAGCATAATTTTCACCTTCTGCATCGTTCTGTGAAATCAGATTTTGCAAAATTTGATTCTTGTCCTGTGTAGAAGCTAGGGAATATCAGCAGTTTTTTCAAAACTCGATAGATGTGCTTGCTCAGTTAAAGCAAAGGTCGATAGATGCAATTTTATGATTTTATAATCCAAAGTGTAGCAACCTCAATTCTATGAAACGCATGTTGGCATTGACTGCCATCTCACTGTTGCGATTCTTGGAATTTTCAATCATTTCTGCAAGCTCTGTACACTGCTGCTTCGTTGGAAATAACTGCGAACTCAGGTTGTGCGCTTGGATTTCACATTCATTTCTACAAGCTTTTTGTTCCATTTATATCCCCCCTTTAACTGCAGAGGTCACATTGGCGACCTTGCCTATTGGCAATGGTGTTACTCGTTTAACAGTGGGTTTTTTGGTCTTTGGGGTTTTTATACGTTGAATTCACACACACATTCACACTTTCATTAATACTTCCAGACTCAGGGAAGGATGAAGAACAATCTTGACTGGAGAAAAATTCCTACCCCCCTGCCGGGAATTGAACCTGGGACCCCTTGCACAGCTGGCAGGTGCTTCTACAAGCTTTGTTATCCTTAAATGGCAATTTTTTTTCTTAGTTGAGACACTGCACTGTACTATGCACAATGGACAGGAGCTCAGATTGTGAAACTGTACCAGTCGTAGAATGCGCTGGAGGTAGAAATTGCAAAAACAAGGAAAGGAAATCAAACTGCAAGCCAAGGAAAACTCATACTCCAGCAATTACATGTTCAGATAGTCTCGAGTGCACTCCACGAAATCCTAAAACTAAAGCTTCCAAGGAATCACAGGGGTGTCAAAAGTTAGATTATCTCTCCTGGCTAGAAAATT
>CM060962.1:129659680-129902180 GCA_030765045.1 Tenodera sinensis
AATTCCAAATTATAAAAAAATCTGACATTTATCAATTTAGCTGTTTGGATTGTGACAAGGTTTATATTGGTAAAATTAAACGTCAGTTAGAAACCAGAATAAAAGAGCACTTTAGAAATATTAAATATAAACAAACTGATAAATCAGCTGTGGCAGATCATTTTTGGTCATTTAATCATGAAATTAATCCAGAAGTTAAATTATTAAAACAATTAAGTGGACCTATAGATTTAATGGTTTGGGAAAAAATATTTATTTTAAAAAACAGGATCCGTGTTATAAATTTTGAAATACCTTCTATAGACTGTATTTATAGACTTTTGTTTTCAGAGATTGGTAATTAAAATGAGCATCAGTACCTGTGGTTTTTGTTTTCAGAGATTAGTGATTAAAATGATCATCAGCAGCTATGGTAACGAATTTGTTTGTATAGCTTTGAGAATGAGTTGGCGTCAACTCGAAACAGTATCAGCATCAAAGAACTTGCAATATTACTATGATAAGTGAAGCTTTTAGTTTCTAATTTGTTCTTATTTTAGAACCTTGTTGCTTCACTGTTAATAGCTTCATTATTCCCTTAATTAACTAACTAAAATTAATTTATATGTTAAGTCTTGGAATTTTTATTACTCTAACTTCACCTTGTATGCCAAAATTTACTGGAACATGTTCTCCACCACCAGCCTTGATTCACTTCTGTACTTCCTCCTTTGACTTGTAGATGACATTTTGGCTGGACATAATGCACAATGACATCTCTTTCATATGGGACATCAAAGTTTAATAAATTGTGTTTCTTTTTGTGTATGAATAATTTTTCCCAGACAAGAGGTCTAGTAGTTTTCTAAGGGGCTTTAAAAGCTTAGATGTTTCTTTTAGTTGATGATCCAGGGACCAAAAATGCTCTGCAACTGCTGATTTTCCCCTCTGTTTATATTTCACATTAGATGCAAAACTAAAAATGTCAAAATTAGTCTAGAACAAAAATACCAACATGATATTCAAAAGGAAATTTCCAATAACAATTATTCTAACATAGAAGAAATAGTACAAAAAATAAAACATTTCTCAAGGAAAGAAGCAGTTGCTCACTTCAGATTAGCCAGTGTGCATGACTGTTTGGTGCAACATCTGCATAGGTTTGGTTTTATGAGTGACAGCACATGCAAGATCTGCAATGTTGACAAGATTTTAAATGGAGAACACCTACTGGAATGCCCAGAATTGAGGAAAGCTGTACCAGATGGGAAGATACATAATTTATATTGGCTGGCTAAGGAAAAATTGATGGATCAAAATCCTGCACATGAGATCAACAACATATTTTACATTTCTTGTGTGTCCTTTAAATCATGTTCCTGTCTATATTTTATGTAGGTATATTTTTTTTTGCAATCTTTACATCCAATTTCATAAATACCAAAAGTTCTTCCCACTGGAATTATGTCCTTTGTATTAGTCCTGAGTACGTTATTTAAGCAATGCTTTGCAAGAAAAAACCCAAATATAAGTGGCCTGTCCAGATTCTCACGAGCAAAACCCCTCATATGGGTCTGTAGTTAAAGCTATTGTGGTTGGCTCTTTTCACTCAAATAATGCAGATATGCTGCTTGCAGATGGCATGAAATGTACTTTTAGATATTGCTAGTTGGTAAATCCCTGATTCTGCTTTGTCTGCAATTCCTCTTGCAATTTTCATTAGTGAAATGACAAATGGTGCAGTGTTTATAACTAGTAAGCCAGCTTTTATATCATTTTTCAACCTAATGGTAAGAAAGAAAGGGTTGATGGACAAAGAAATTGAAGCTTTGTTGAACAAAAGTGATAGGAAGTTGTCAGATATCTGTGTTCAATGATGATGAAAGTGATATATGCAAGAAAGAATTCATCTTTAAGTGCATGTGAGAGCATGAGTGATGCAAGTGATGCTGCAGATAACTGCATCAACCTGGGGAGAGGTAAACATTTTTGATCCTGGCCCCATATCAACTATAACAGTGAACAATATCCAGCCAGGGACCAATACTTCCTTTTCATTTTGATGAGAATACTTTTCCCATAGAATTTTTCTGTATTTTTGATGGTGAAAGTATGCAAATAATTATTAAGAAGACCTGCATTTTCAAGCCTCCCCAAATGTCTGTTACAAAACATATCACACAGAAGAATATTTTCAGGAAAAGAGCACACATCTCTGAACATTACCATGCTATTAATTTACTTCTCTGTATAAATAATACTCTGATATAAGTTTCAAAATCATTTATACATACTTTAGATGCCCTACTTTAGCTAGGTATAACCTCACATTTCTATCAAAATTATTATTATCAATACCATTATTATTACAAATGGAAGCGCTGCATATCATTGTGTGATTATTTAGTTCCTGAACAGTTCCTGGTTTATATGTGAACTATGTGATACAAAATGGAAAAGTGCCACTTTGCTCTTTTTGGAGCAACATTTTTATGCATATTAACAAAATTTTACTCTTGGACGACAACAATGGTGCAGTTCAACAAAAACCAAGCTATACATGTTTATAAAACATCTGAGCATGATTATGTACTTTTAGTTCTATTTTACAGAATTTAATATTTTTATAAAGTTACCTTCCGCTGGGAGTTGTAAAACATGTACACTAGGAAAGGGTTAACAATAGTTGTGGTTATACCTTCTCCTTTGAATATTTTAACAACTATCTGAAAGGCCTGTGGATGGAATGTGAATTTTTTTTAAACTTTTTAACTCCTTTATGCTACTTAGTATGGTGGTTACCTTTATTTGTTTCTTCTTTTTGAATTTTATCTTGTTGTCTACAATCTCTTCAGTGAAGCCATTTTTCTATACAACTTTCATTATCTTGTTGTCCGGCCAAAATGCCATCTTTAAATCCCAGGAGGAAGCAAGGCTGATGATGCCAAGAACGGTCTCGGAAACATGTTCCAGCTAGTTCTGGTGTACAAAATGAAGTTACAGCAATAAAAAACTCCAAAATTTAACATATAAATGATATTAGGTTTCACCCAAAAAAAAGATTCAAAATTGAAATGAATTTAAAAAAAGTCTAAAATAGTCTCTATAAGAGTTTTCTGGTATCAATTCTGTGTTAATATACAGAAATTAAGCTCTAAAGTTATCAAAGGAAAGGAGAAAAGGAAGTATAGGAAGGAAATGGGAAATATGCAGGCTCACCATCACCATTCTTTTATTTCCTCTTAGTACCTGCTGCTTTAGTGTCCTTGTATTTCCAAGCTGTGCAAAGCTCTTAAATTTTTCTATCATATAGTTTTTTTCTGCTGCACTCAGATGCCCTAAAAATAGAGAAGAGCTACTGTTACTAGGATTAAAAACGTACAGTATCTGACTCCTGCTTACTTAAATCAAATAGTGCTATTTAATTTTAAAAATATATACTTCAGCTTACACTTATGCAAAAAGCACATCCATAACACGCTATTTTCAGTCATAATGAAAATATATATATACACACAAGGTCTGTTCAAAAAATTCTGGAACATTTGTAATTTTGTGCCAATTGGAACAAAATGCAGTTGGTATTCCTGCACATGCCTGTGTTTAATGTGTACCTGGCAGAAATTTCATTATTGCATATCTGTTAGTTATTCAGTGTTGTATTGAGTAGAACTTTGTGTCGCACAGTTTGTGAATTTCAAGATGGCACAGCTAAGAGGAGCAACGTATCTGCATTAAATTTTGCGTGAAACTCAAGAAAACCTTTACAGAGACACACCAAATGATGCAGGAAGCCTACAGTGATGAGTGCTTAAGATGTACTCAGTGTTACAAATGGTTAATGCAGTTTTAAAAATGGCTGGATGAAAGTTAAAGATGACCCTCATTCAGGACCCCTTTGATTTCTACCAATGGTGTTCATGTCAGGAACTTCAACAAAATTATGTGTGCCAATTGAAGACTGACTGTACATGAGATTGCAGAAGAATGTAACATTTCAGTTGGATTATGTCATGAAATCCTGACACAGCATCTTTGAATGCATCATGTTTCTGCCAAGTTCGTCCCATGGCTCATGAGTCAGGACCAGAAAGACCACTGCCTCGCAATCTGTGAAGAGCATCTGAATTGCACAAATGAGAATGTGATGCTCCTTAAGCGAATCATAACTAGTGATGAGACATGGGTCTACAGTTATGACGTTGAGACCAAGGTTCAATCTTCACAGTGGGTCAGGAAAGGTTCTCCAAGAGCAAAAAAGCTCATTAGGCTAGGCCAAATTTCAAAACCATGCTGATAGTTTTCATTGACTTTGAAGGATTAGTTCATCATGAGTTCATGCCACAGGGACATACTGTTAATTGATGGTACTATTGGGATGTGTTGCGATGCCTGCAAGAAAATGTGAGAAGGAAACGGCCTGAAATGTGGCAGAACAATTCATGGCTCTTGAATCATGATACCGCACCCACACATTCATCCCTGTCAGTGCGGGACTATTGCACAAAAAACAAAATCACTACTGCCTCATCCTCCATACACTCCAGAGCAGCATTTCTCAACATGAACTACGGCAGGTGATGAATAGTTTCCTAAAGAGGTGCCAAGAATGTATGGATGACAGTGGCCAGTTTCAGCATCTCCTTTAATAACATACGTAAGTAAAGCCTTTAAAAATAGGATGTGTACAAGCAAAACACAATGCAGCCAGTTGGGAATCTTTTGGATCACCTGTTATTATAATTAATGGTCAAAGTTTCTTCACCATTGAAAGGCTTCAAACATAGTTAAAATAAAAGCCATACAAGAAAGAATTGAACAAGTGCATAAATCTTTATAAAGATTGAGAGGTAGAACTGGAACTTAAAAATTCAATGCCACTACTGGGATTTGAACCACAGACCTTCCGCTTACCGGGCGGCTGCTCTACCACTGAGCTATTGTGACAAACTGCCAGAATGGCGTTAAATTCTCAAACAATCTTTATAAAGATGTTCAAAATGCTAACGTTGGCCTTCGGAGCATAGTTGATAGCATCATAGTAATGATTGCTGAGTACTTCAAAAAATACCCAGCATATCACTAATAGCATTAATGCTACAAAGATCCTGGCCATCAACTCCTCTTCACTATTAGCTGACATCTTACACACAAGAGTCTGAACATCCCCAAAAGAAAAAATCCAAAGGGGTTAGATCTGATGAACGTGCTGGCCATGATAATGGTGCTCCTCTACCAACCCAGCGATCAGGATACGTTACACTTAGCAAATCCCTTACATCACCAGAATAAAGCACAGCTGCCTCATTACCTTGGAGCAACATTAACTGGCGTAATCCTAAAGGAGCATCTTCCATAAATTCTGGCAAAATGTGTTGTAAAGAACTGTAGGTAAATATGTCCCATCAAATGTAGAGTTAGTAAATAGGGCCCAATGAGTGTGTCATTCACAATACTAGCACAAACATTCACTGCAAACCAGTGTTATAATTTGCAACTCTAATAGCTCTAGGGTTTTCCAGTGCCCAAATATGATTGTTGTGTGTTAAACATGTTCTCTTGCATAAAAACCTTCTCATCTGTCCACAAAATGGTTGGAAATCTCAATGATTAATGTGTTTATGAAGAAGCCACTCGACAAACTGTAGTCGGGGTGGAGAGTCATCTAGCCGCAGTGCTTGAACTCAAGTGAGATATATGGAAATAATTGTTGTTCTTGCAGAATTCTAGTAACCCAAGACTAGCTTGTAAGCATGGCATGAATTATTACCCTTGTACTGTTGATGGAAAATTATGGATCTGGTCAATAATCTCCTCTTCTAGAGCTACTGCTTCATTTCTTTGGATTCCCAAGCAAGCACTTGTTTCAGGCAACTTCCTATTGCTCACAGTCATTGATGTACAGCAGTAAAGATACTGTGATGAGCAGAGCTAGAACAAATATCCTTTTGCTTGCAATGTGTTTGCACTGCGAGTATATATGGATAGAGCAGAGAGGGGAAAGGGGTGACTCAGGTAACCAGAAACTGTAAATATCACAGTCAGGGGTGTAACAACAAATCTAATTTAAAAAATCGGATGTATTACACTCAAATAATTTTCTCTACTCTTGTATTAAGCATTCTTACAAACTCTTATGTTATTACTGTATCTTCATGTTAGCTGAGATAAACATTTGCAAAAATTATCTTAATGCGTATTTCGTTGAAAGTGCAAGGGAAATATAGGAATATAGTAGGTTTCGAGCAAGTCAAATCTTTTAAAGTTTTCAAATTCCGTTCTCTTTGCACATATAATAAAGTGTGTAAAATGAATAACAATGTTCCATTTGGCGAAAGTATGTTTTACAAAACTCACACAAATAACAAGAAATATCTTTGAAATGGTTCACTCTACAAAAAAAAAAAAAAAAAAAGAAAAAAAAAGAAAAAAAAAAAAAAAAGAAAAAAAAAAAGAATTATTTGGACATAACTTGTGTGATTAAGCAAGGTCTACATTAAATAAGGAAAAATTGAAGCTATTAACAGTGCAGCAACAAGATTCTAAACTAAGAACAAATTAGAAACTAAAAACTTCACTTATCTTAGTAATGTTGTTATTTTTTTGCTGACCCTGGGTTTCAAGCTGTGTCCAACTCATTCTCAAAGCCATATAAACAAATGCGTTACCAAGGTACAATCTTTTATTTTTTTCTGAAAAACAAATACTGATATTCAATTTTTATTTACCAATCTCTGAAAACAAAAATTTATAAATACAATCTATAGATGGTAATTCGAATTTCATGACACGGTTCCTGTTTTTTAAAATAAAATTTTTTTCCCAAACCATTAAATCTATAAGACTACTTAATTGTTTTAATAATTTAACTTCTGGATTAATTTCATGATTAAATGACTAAAAATGATCTGCCACAGCTGATGTATCAGTTTGTTTATATTTAATATTTCTAAAATGTTCTTTTATTCTGGTTTCTAAATGACGTTTAGTTTTACCAATATAAACTTTATCACAATCTAAACAGCTAAATTGATAAATGCCAGATTTTTTATAATTTGGTATTTTATCATTTTTAGAAAAATTAAGTAAATTTTGTATATTAAATTTATTTTAAGGAACCAAATTTATTCCATATTCTTTAAAAAACTTTGTAAATTTTTTATTGGCCCATGGATGGTAAGTAAACTTTTTAAAAATACAATTATCTTTTATTTTTTTAAGGGTTGAAACTTCTTTAACAGCTTTTTGAGACTTAAATTTTTCTATCTTTTTATGCATAAAATCTTTATTAAAACCATTAATTACTGCAGTGTTAATAATGTGTTTATATTCTATGTCAAATTCATCTTTATTAAGGGGTATATTTATTAACCTATAAATTAAACTATTAAAAACAGCAAATTTATGTGCAAAAGGATTAAAACTTTTATATTTTATGTAATTATCAATGTGAGAAGATTTTCTGTAAATACCAAATTTCAATTTATTGTTATGTCTTTTAATTTTTAAGTCCAGAAATGAAAGGAATCCATTATTCTTAGTTTCCAAAGTGAATTGTATAGCTTTATCTTGTAAATTGAAAAGTTTTAAAGCATCATTTATCTGTTTTTAGGGACAACAGCAAAAAGGTCATCCACATATCTATACCATATTTTAAAAATTAGAGGGAATTTTATACATAAAAAGATAGAAAAATTTAAGTATCAAAAAGCTGTTAAGGAAGTTTCAACCCTTAAAAAAATAAAAGATAATTGTATTTTTAAAAAGTTTACTTACCATCCATGGGCCAATAAAAAATTTACAAAGTTTTTTAAAGAATATGGAATAAATTTGGTTCCTCAAAATAAATTTGATATAGAAAATTTACTTTTAATTTTTCTAAAAAAGATAAAATACCAAATTATAAAATATCTGGCATTTATCAATTTAGCTGTTTAGATTGTGATAAAGTTTATATTGGTAAAACTAAACGTCATTTAGAAACCAGAATAAAAGATCATTTTAGAAATATTAAATATAAACAAACTGATACATCAGCTGTGGCAGATCATTTTTGGTCATTTAATCATGAAATTAATCCAGAAGTTAAATTATTAAAACAATTAAGTAGTCCTATAGATTTAATGGTTTGGGAAAAAAATTTTATTTTAAAAAACAGGAACCGTGTCATGAACTTCGAATTACCATCTATAGATTGTATTTATAAATTTTTGTTTTCAGAGATTGGTAAATAAAAATTGAATATTAGTATTTGTTTTTCAGAAAAAAATAAAAGATTGTAGCTTGGTAACGCATTTGTTTATATGACTTTGAGAATGAGTTGGACACAGCTTGAAACCCAGGGTCAGCAAAAAAGATAACAACATTACTAAGATAAGTAAAGTTTTTAGTTTCTAATTTGTTCTTACTTTAGAAGGTCTACATTTTTTGTATAGTAATATCTGGTCTATCTCTTACAGTTTACGATTTATTCAAAAGTCACCCAGAGTAAACAGGAATAAATAGGCTATAGGCAGAAAATTCAAAATGTACATTTCATTTTTCATACAGATATCTTAAACATATGGCATTTTAATCAAAATTGTTTGAACTATTTTCAAGAAAATCAAAATATTTGAAAAATTTTCCTCGTAAAGGGTAGTTTAGGGTGCAGCAATTTTCTTCAAAATCTTCATGTTGCATCCTTGAACGACATTAAACTTAAATACCAACTTTGGCTTTTAAGCAACTTTTCGCTTTTGAGTTATGCTGCCTACAGACACACACAGATTTACCTTTTTCTAAAAATGCCTTTTTTTTTTTTTTAATTCAGGGGCCTCAAAACATATATTTCGGGTGAGATCTCGACATGGAATTTTTGGGGGAATACAATACTTCCCCTACTTAGTATACGTAGTATACGTACACATGTATTGCCAAAAACTGTATAAACATTCTTTTCTTCATTCACGGTGAAATTATTTGTACCAAATTCTTCCACTAATGTTTTCAATGTGTCAGCCCATGATGATTCTGACACACTGAACTTGTATAGTGCACAACAGAACGAAAACACAGAGCGACCAGCCCTACGTGGTCAGTACTGCAGTCGAACTACTGGCTGTCAACTATACACCCCTGGATCCGTGTGTTCAGTATGACATCATGTGTATTAGGTAGAAGGTTGTTACATTGATTCCCCACTCAGTGGATATTTGTCCTAGCTCTGGTGATGAGGCAAATATTTCCTTGGGTACAGTTCGGCGTAAAGATCAGAGACAGAATATTAGAAAACCCCAAAAGAAAATCGTTTATGTGAATATTTGTTAAAAGTGTAATTTGTTTTTTGATGTTGGTATGAGTTGGTTAAATGACGAAAACGTGTTGCAAATGTTCATTGTTATGAACAACTAAGTTAGTTTAAACACGTCATAAATATTTCCATATTTGATTTTAATATATATCAATAAATATTAGAATTATATGTGTTCCATAATAAAAGTAAGGGAGGATGGTTAGGAATCGCTTCCCTAACCAGAAAGAACTATTTCATGGACGCATACGCGGATGTATACGAAAAAGGCGGTGTCACGTGAGGTGACGCCATAATCTTCCCACTAGCATGTGTGTAATCAAGGCGTAAGGACGTATTGATGTAACGTGTGAACATAGCAGAACTTTCACCAGACCTTCATCAAGCATTAGTTCCACTAAATGAAACAGTGGAAAGGTTTTAAATCATTTAAAACGGTGCTAAGAGGATTTATTTTAATGTAAAATATAGAAAAAGTGTTAATAAAATAATATATTGTGGTGAAGAAACATCGTGTGATTTTTCATTCCATCCGTTACCACGCCCTGAGATCACAAAGATTCCAAAGGCTCAAAGACACAACGAAGCATAATTATAAAAATTGCACCAAATGGCTTGCCCAACGTGGAACACGAATTTTGGATGGAATGGAAATTACGGGAAATGAACTTATGTGAAATACCAAGTGATGCCATATCTTCGCGCCAAAAAGATAGAAGACGCCATTAGACCATCGTTTGAAACCTAATACATCAGAACACCGATGAACGGATAATCAACGATACATCAGAACACCGATGAACGGATACTCAATGCGGGAAAACACCAGACATCGTGTAGCGAAGCCAACTGCCCAGGAGACGCACGTAACTGGATAAATCTACGAAAAAAAAGTACGACCAAAAATTTTTATTTTTACATCCAGTTTATTTTTATGTTACTGCGAAGCGGCAAAATAGTGGGACTTTTAAGCCAAAGTGAACTGAATAAAGAAACTAAAATGTCGCAAAAAGAGAGAGATCTAGTAACAGGAGTAGGGGAAGGGGCAGATAGGCCTAGTTATCAGATGGGAACAGAAAGTGAGGAACAGGTAGCAATAGGAAAAGACCAAAGGTTATTAATGATCATGTTTGAAAGACTAGAACAAAGTTTAGGTCAGAGAATGGAACAAAATAAGGTAGAATTAAAGCAGGACCTAGAACAAAGTTTAGGCCAGAAGCTAGAACAGAATAAGGAAGAGATAGGTCAGAAAATGGACGAAGTGAGAAAGGACTTAGAGCGGAAAATAGAATTAGGAAGACAGAACTTAGAACAAAAAATAGAATTAGGAAGACAGGAGTGTAAAGAAAATATGAAAATAATGGAAACTAATTTAAAATTAGTACATAAAAACTTAAATGAGACAAAGGAAGCCTTAGAAGCTAGGATAGAAATCATAAGAGATAGGATGGGAAAAATTGAATCGAAAATGAGAGAAAATAAGATTGTATTAGAAGGAGAAATTGGTAGATGTAGAGATGAAATAACAGAATGTAATGCAAGTGTAGACTGTAAGATTACAAATGTAAAAGCAGAAATAACTGAGGAATTAAGGAAAGAGATTGAAGTAGTAAAGAAAGACATTATTAATGAAACTGTAGAACAAATTTTAATTCCTAAAATTAAGACTATGGCTGATGTGGTGCAGTCGCAACAGGATGCCATGAATGATATGAAACAAAGTCACTTAGAAATAAAGAATGATTTAAAATCAATTTGTGAAGAAATGAAAAAAGGAAAAGAAAGTTTGGCTAATGTAAATGATGTTGTGAATGCACTACAAAGGCAAAATGATTTGGATGTAAGTAATGTACAAGATGAGAGTTATTTGAATGATATACAAAATGTTGACTCACCATACAGAGAAAGAGGTTCACAACCAAACAATGACGCAACACACAACACATGCTACACCAACAGCATACTACATGAAATCACACCACCTACATTTGACGAGGAGAAGGGAGACGATCCAAAACTCTTTGTTAAGAAGATGGAAGAGTATTTTAAAGTGAAAAGGATACCAAATGAGCTTAGGATGATGATAGTCAAGAAAAGCTTAAAAAACAAGGCATTGGAATGGCTTAGGTTAACACTAGCTGGTCATGAATTGTATAGCTCATTCAGAAATCTATTCCTATCAAGGTATTGGGGCCCAGCTAAGCAAAACCAAACTAGGGTAGAGCTAGCGACAGGTAGATATGATCCAACCAAAGGGTTATCGCTAGTCAATTATTTTATGAAAGTAGCCAACAAAGGAAAGCTATTAGACCCTAACCTGTCGGAAGCAGAGTTAATTACCAGCATAACAAGACATTTCCCATACACAGCGAGAACAGGGTTAATTGTTGCGAGGCCAGTAGATTTTGCAGACATGATAGAATTACTGACAGCCTTCGAAACACAAAATGGTCGGCCTAATGAGCAAAGACATAGGAACGGTCACCCAAACTCACCTATCTTAAACCGGAACACGGCTATGAACAACCAGAATGAGGGAGAAGATAGAAATATTAGGAGCACCCATGACAGGGGGAGAGGGGCACACCATTTCCCACAACCACACAATCATGGCGAAAGGATGAAGAACACAAGACAGCGGTACCACGACACAATACCAAGGGGTGAATTGAGATACCGAATGCATAGATATGATCGGGGGAGACCAGGAGACCGTACCCATCAAGTGAATCACATACGATTCTGTAGGGAATACTTAAACAGCCAAAGGTTGTCATACAATAGGGGTTCACGCCAAAGGGGCAGAAACCAATGGAACACCGACAACGTAAGACAACAGGAACAGAATGAAAATGTGCCGAATAGGACCGATGCGGCACAGAATACAGAAACAACAATCACCTCTAACGCCCAGGAAAACTAAGTACAAGTCAAGTTTGTGTCCCGGAAGTTGACCTGTGTGGCAGTAGGGCAATATTGACCAACATTGTATAGGTACCTTGAGGAGACAGGCAAGTGAAAGGAAGGAAATAACCAATCCACCAATGATTAGGCTTAAGGTATGGAGTATCGAATTGCCAGCAATGATTGATACAGGAGCCAGCACATCAGTATGTGACGAACAGCTATTCCAGGAATCAATAACGAAGAGAAATGCTGAATGCTTGCCTGTGTGTGGAGTGTATTGCAGCACAGCGATTGGCAAGAAAAAGGAACATGTTAAATACCAGGTAAGGCTGGTAATAGAAATCGAAAGCTGGAAGTTTGATTTTATTGCCCTGGTAATACCTAGACTAACAGCTACCCTAATCATTGGCAGTGATTTGCTTAATCTTTGTAGGTCGGTGATCGATTATGACCTACATAATTTATTATCAAGGAAGGAACCTCAGAGTGCACCGCGAAGTTCCTGGAGGAAGAAATATGCCAGGAGGAAGCAGACCAGACAGGGATCCATCCGGATGAGCAGTTTTTTGTGGAGAACATCAATGTCCACAAGAATAGGTTGGTAGATCTAAGGATAAGTAAGGAGAAAACAGGTTGGACGAGCGAGGAGGAAACTAATGTTTGCAACCACTACCAACAGATGAAGAAGAACCGACGTCACATCTAATCGACGAGAAGATCCGGGGAGCACATGGCATCTCTGAAGAGGAAAGGAACCAACTTAGAAAAATATTAATTAAAAACAGGAAAGTTTTTAATAAAAAGCCAGGTACATGTAATAAGTATGTACATACTTTTAAAGTCAAAGATATCACCCCCTATTCACATAAATCCAGCCCATCCCCAACTCCATCAGGGAGGAAGCTGACAGAGTGATCCAGAAAATGTTGGCGGACGGAATAATAGAACCGTCAGACTCATGTTATGTGAATCCAGTGGTATGGGTCCACAAGAAAGAGGGAAAATTGAGGATGACCATCGACGCAAGGAAAATAAATGCGCATACCTTGCCAGATCATTACAGGCCTGAGGGGGTAGACCAAGTGATATCAAAATTGAAAGGAGGTCAACATTTTACTAGTCTTGACCTGACAGCATCATTCTGGCAAATTCCTCTTCATCCAGACGTCAGGAAATATACCTGCTTCCTACACAAAGGAAAGGTGTACCACTTTTTAAAATGTGCCTTTGGATTATCAACCAGTAGCAGTGCACTACTGAGGGCTCTAGACAAAGTTTTCGGGGATACTATCGAGGCTTTTGTAACGCAATATGTCGACGATTTTTTAATACACAGCAAGGATCCCGAGTCACACTTACATCACATAGATTATGTATTGTCCAAGTTTCAGGAAAGCAACATGACCCTGAACTTGGAAAAGTGTGAATTTTTTGTCAAAGAGGCAGAATTTCTAGGCCATATCATTACGCCTGATGGTATACAACCTAATCCGGAGAGAGTCAAGGCCATAGAGTGTATACCACCCCCACGTAACTTGAAACAGTTGAGAAGGTTTCTGGGCATTTTACAGTACCAGTCAAAATTTGTGATTAACTACGCTAAGGAATTAGTGCCCCTTAGAGAACTGTTGAGAAAGGATACTAAGTGGGAATGGAATGCCGAACACCAGGTAGCCTTTGAGAAAATCAAAGAACTTTTTAAGCACAGTATTCTCCTGGAACGACCGGATCCAAATTAACCTTTTCTAATATACACCGATGCTAGTGCACACTCATATGGAGCAATATTGGCACAAGAAGATGCAGATGGCAATAAACATGTGATTGCCACAGCTTCTAGATTTCTAAACAAGATAGAAGCCAATGCCTGCATAACGGAATTAGAAATAGGTGCAATCCATTTTGCGTTACAAAAGTTCAGGCAATATATCTACCATTATAAAATAATTATATATACTGATCACGTAAGCCTGTCCTTCATCCAAAAATGCAAGCTAACCAACTCCAAAATCTCGAGGTACATACACGAAATAACATTGCATGACATAGAGGTCAGACATATCCCAGGCAAGGAGAACATCTTTAGTGACTTATTAGATTAATAGATTTTATTGTCATTAGGCCTGTTACAGCAATAGACAATGTCAGTGTAGTTTACATGTTATATATAACAAATAGATTCTAGCAAAATTATATATACATACATATTTACAAATATCAGTTATAAAAATAATGCTCCCGATATTCACTATGACCTACTATATATTACTTTTAGTACAATCAGTTGTCTTATAGAGCCAAGTATGGAGCATATATGGATATATTCATTTGTCAAGATTAAGATCGGAAAGTCACATGCCCAAGACGATATACAATCCACACCATGAAATTAAACTCATGCAGATAAATAGTAAGGAAAGCAATGAAATCTTACAAGACTTCAAAAACATGGCGAAGCTACAGCAAGAAGACCCTGAATTGAAAAGGCTATTCGACAAGGCTCCAGACATAGTACCAAAATTGGAAGCCAAGATAGGGAAATTTAGGAACATCCTGTTTAAATTACATGGTCGCGACGTAAGGAAGTGGAAAATGATGGTACCAAATTCCTTACAGGACAGGGTTATTTTGGCATTCCATCACTCGATGCTTCACTCTGGTACTGAGCGAACAATGCTTGCAATTGAGGAAGTACTATACATCAAACATCTTGGCAAGAAAGTCAGGAAGTTAATTTCCTCATGCGACCTATGTCAGAAGGCCAAGCCAATCAATGTAAGATACGATGTCGTTCCACAATCCATCGTGAGAAACGAGAAAAATGCATTGGTGTGCATCGATGAACATGGTGAGCCACCAAGGGGGAAAGATGGAAACAGATACATCTTCGTCATGTTTGATGTTTTCACAAAATTCACTAAGATATACCCCATTAGGAACATTAAAAGTTGGACTTGCCTGAAGAAAATTGTCAAAGACTATATTCCCAAATATGGGAATATAAAAGCTATACTATCAGATAATGCAACAATGCATAAAAGTAAATTATTCCAGGACACCTTAAGAACATTAGGAATAAAATTATACTATTCCTCAACTTATTATCCTCAAGGAAATCCGACAGAAAGAACGATGAGAGATATAAGTATATATTTCCGCCTACTTTGCCACAAAGACCACACTTCCTGGACGGAAAAATGCGGGTACATAGAGGAGGTGATTAACCATTCGGTGAACCCCACGACCAAGTTCGCCCCAATCGAATTGATGACCAACACAAAACCCAAGAGATTGACAATTGACATTGACACTACAATGGCTGCTCAAAGGGAATTGACAGAGAAGGAAAAATGTCAATTGGCATTCAGAAGGTTACAGCAAAAGGCAGAAAAAGGGAGAAACAAGGTAAAAAGATTTATCAGGAAATGGTCCCCACAAATTGGAGAAAAGGTGCTCTTAAGAAGCCACAAAGCATCCAAGGCATCTGAGAAAAGATCTGGAAAGATGGAACTACTGTACACTGGACCGCTGGTCATAACAAAGCAGCTGGGTGACCATACGTATGAGCTACACAATACAAATGGCAAGTTGGTAGGAAGATATCATAAAAATAAATTAAAACCATACAAAGAAAGGACCAAATAGTCTTTGCCAACAAACATGTAAGGGAGGAATAGTAGAGATGATGGAAAATAATAATTTTTAATGGGTTACTTATAGAGGATTATGTTCAGATTGGAAAATACAACAAGAAAGAAAACCAACATAGTCATTGGCTAATTTGACCAATAAGAGCATTGTCAACAAAGACAGATGAGGACACTGATTGTCATTAAAGAAGTGAATAGCGACGGAAAATAATGTGTTTTTGACATAAGGATGTCAGGGACAAAAATAAAAAGGAATCAATTGTGATGACAAAGATAAAATATTTTTTATACAAAGGTGTCCAGGGTGAATTGAGAAGAAAAATAATACAATTGCAGAATAATTATAAGTATAGAAGTTTTCTCTTATAGAGATAAGAGATACAGAGGTGACAATTAGTGAAGTAAGAAAAACCATAGTCAGAAAAGCAATGCCCATGAATTAAGATGGATATAGCCAATGCTAAGCTTGAAGAAATATCGAACTAAACAATAGTGAATAAGAACCCAATTACAATTGTATTAATAGTAACATCAGAGTTTAAGAATTGACTCAACGACCTGCCTATACATAATAAGCTTACAAGACAAAGAAGGCAAAGAACTGAATAAAATATTGCCATAAATATGATCATAATCATTAGCTCAAGATTTGTATCCTGTTTTTCTCTCCTCATAACAAGGAACATAAGTCAAAAGCCACACAATAAACCATGATACACTTAAATTATATTTGTGTCAATGTCAAATATAAAATCTTAGGAATATGTGTTGTATAATAACTGAATATGTGTTGTATAATAACTGAACATATGTTGTATAATAACTGGATATGTTGTATAATAACTGAATGTGTTGTACAATAACTAAATATGTATTGTATAATAACTGAATATGTGATGTATAATAACTGAACAAGTATTGCGTAGTAACTGAATATGTGAAATTTATAAAGACATGCTGGGTCATGCCAAAACAAAAGACAAAAACAAACAGCGAAGAAGACTGTAAAGAAAAAAAAAAGTATTGTACAAAGTGATTGTGTCAGAGGAATAGGGAGAAATGTTGTATTGTGTTTCAAGACTGTAAATATAGGTGACAACTTGAAAAACAAAACAAGGGGCATGTGAGACAGAATATTAGAAAACCCCAAAAGAAAATCGTTTATGTGAATATTTGTTAAAAGTGTAATTTGTTTTTTGATGGTGGTATGAGTTGGTTAAATGACGAAAACGTGTTGCAAATGTTTATTGTTACGAACAACTAAGTTAGTTTAAAGATGTCATAAATATTTCCATATTTGATTTTAATATATATGTATAAATATTAGAATTATATGTGTTCCATAATAAAAGTAAGGGAGGATGGTTAGGAATCGCTTCCCTAACCAGAAAGAACTATTTGATGGACGCATATGCGGATGTATACGAAAAAGGCGGTGTCATGTGAGGTGACGCCATAATCTTCCCACTAGCGTGTGTGTAATCAAGGCGTAAGGACGTATTGATGTAACGTGTGAACATAGTAGAACTTTCACCACTTTCATCAAGCATTAGTTCCACTAAATGAAAAAGTGGAAAGGTTTTAAATCATTTAAAATGGTGCTAGGAGGATTTATTTTAATGTAAAATATAGAAAAAGTGTTAATAATATAATACATTGTGGTGAAAAAACATTGTGTGATTTTTCATTCCATCCGTTACCACGCCCTGAGATCACAAAGATTCCAAAGGCTCAAAGACACAACGAAGCATAATTATAAAAATTGCACCAGATCTGGTTCCCTTTTCACATTTCCCCAAGCAGCACCATCAACTAATGCAGCACTGCTAGTTCTGCATAAGTAAAGTGGAACATTTTTTATAATATACTGTAAAAGTGGAAGTTTTTCCAGTAAATGAAGCACCTTTGTATATGCTGGTAGCTGAGATTGATAACCAGAACCACAAAACCACAAAATGCTATATAATATGCGACAGAATCCTTTACCATTTAAGTAATAAAATGGGTGTTTTAGGTTAAAGGTAATATAAACAATGTTAAAAACAGAATACAAGCTTTATTCCAAAATGCAAAGAAAACAAAACATAAGCAATATTCATTTGGCAAAGGGGGAACAATGATCTGTGTGACAAAATTTCATCTAAATTAATGCAGCGACTGAAAAACTTTAACGTCCTCAAACTCGATAACAAGACGTTTATGAACATACATTCACTGTAAGAAAATACTCAAATAAAATCCCTGAATCATGCCTTAAAATTATTTGGTGTTATTCTGACTATTTGCCAAAATAAAAGAGAACAACAATTATGAAGGGGTGTCAAAAATAAACCAGAATTATCTTTTTGCATTGTGATGTACTCGAGCTGGAGTTTGGTCTTGACAGTACTGGAAAGGTCTGACCCTGAGTGATGAAATGCCATACATATCATTCACCTGGCTGTCTTTAGTTGGAGAGAAGCAGATGAAGTAGAAGAGCTTGTTAACTGTACCCAACAAGAGCCTTAAGCTGCAGCAGTGTGCATCAATTAGATTTTGCATTCTTCTTGATATAACTCAATCACAGACATTGGAAATATTACAACAAGTCTACAGAGAGCAAGCCATGAGAAAATGCAGGTTTTTGACTGGCATGAGCAATTCTGGGAGCGTAAACCTTGACAATACTTTACACCCTGGAAGATCCTCAACTTCGAAGACTGACATCAATGTCAACACAACTAATGTCATGTTGTGAAGAGACTGTTGTTTATCGTTATCAACGATTGGACAGATTATGAATATATTCCATGGATCAGCTAAAAATGTGCTAGATGTTCTAGGCTAAAGGAAAGTTGCAGCAAAGTGGGTGTCTTGTGTTATCAACTGAGTGAGTGAGTGGATTTTAAGGGCCTGCCAACAAGGCCATTTGAGCCATTGTATTATCAATGATGAACAGAAGGCTCACTATGTCAACAATGGAAAGAAAGACTTCAGTGAGAACCAGAATTTTTGGACAGAATATAGCATACAATGGAGCCTGGTTTCATCATTATACCCCCGAGAGAAAATAGGAAAGTGCCCACTGGAAACATCCTTAGTCTAAGACTTAAAGAGCCCAAGGTTCAACCAAGTGCATGAAAAATCATACACCTTGTCTTTTTCGATAAGCAAGGCATGTACAATCACGAGGTGGATAAACAACGTGCTGTTACTACTGATTACTATTGTGAAGTATGATACAGCCATTTAGGAGGAAAACTGCCAAATCACCTTGGTCAAATGGGATGAATCCTTCATCAGGATAATGTGCCCACTCATCACACCATGAAGACCCATGAAACAATCATGGAATTAGGAATTGAGGTGATGCCATATCCACCTTATTCACAGCATCTAGCATCGTTGATTTCCACCTATACTGAAACAAAAGCTTTGGGTGCATTATTTTCTTAGTGATCAAGAGTTAAACCATTTAATTTCAGGTGTACTCAAAAGACCATCCAAAAGGGACTTTATGGAGTGTTTTGAGCAGTGGCCAGAATGTTGGAATTGTTGTACTGTGTCCAAGGGAGAATACTGTGAAGGTTTGCAGAATCATTTGAATAAAGATGAGCAGTATCTTCCAGCAAAAAAAAAAAAAATTCTGATTATTTATTAACACCACCTCGTACATCATTTTTCAACATTGGCTTATGCACTTGAACCAGTATTCCATTCCTTTCCGAAACAGGTTTTCCTAGAACAGCAAGCCAGACCTCAGTTTCATTATGTGTCTGATTCATTTAAATGCTTTAACAGAGGTCAGCAATTCTCCTTATATGAAGTAAAACAGAAAGTAGCAATGCATGGTTTACTGCTAAGTGGAACACGTTTCTCAGAGTATATCAGAAGGTTTGTAGTAGATTATGCTGAGAAATGTGTAACTGCATTATCTATTTCCAATAACTATGCAACGAATGTGACACTTTTATACTCATTTATGAACTGATATGATGTAATTAGATAGATTCACACAATTATTTGCTGTCAAATGAGGCAGAAAACCTTTGCATCTGCAGAATAACAAATATTTGCATTCATAAAAATGTCACATGTTATTATTATTATCATCATTGTCATCATCGTCATATCGTCATCATCGTCACCACCGTCACCATCGTCACCATTACTATTATTACTATTATTATTATTATTATTATTATTATTATTATTATTATTATTATTATTATTATTATTATTATTATTATTATTATTATTATTATTATTATTATTATTATTATTATTATTATTATTATTATTATTATTATTATTATTATTATTATTATTATTATTATTATTATTATTATTATTATTATTATTATTATTATTATTATTATTATTATTATTATTATTATTATTATTATTATTATTATTACTATTATTACTATTACTATTATTACTATTATTACTATTACTATTATTACTATTATTATTACTACTATTACTATTACTATTATTATTATTATTATTATTATTATTATTATTATTATTATTATTATTATTATTATTATTATTATTATTATTATTATTATTATTATTATTATTTGTACTTCCCAGTTATGTGGAACACAGTGTAATTTCTGTAATGGTGCCGTAACATAAGATTTAAATTGTATTTTACTGACCTAAGGCTGTCTACAATAAATGGGAACGATTTACAGAATAAGAACAGAAAGGAAAAGTCCTCAATATTGAGGGTCTTCTCAATAAACCATGAACAAAAATATGAGCATATGAAACCATGGAAGTGTTTATTAATAACAACTGCGAAAATCAATTCTGGGCTTATAAAAACAGACCATTGATGTTTCTTCATCTCCTTACACTTCAACAACTTCAAAATTCAAAATAATAAATCATGTTTAAAGGACTGACTAAAAGTTGCTGTCAATAGAATAGTTGAAATGAAGAACAGAAGTATATTCTGAAATAAGAACAAATTAGAAACTAAAAACTTCACTTATCTTAGTAATGTTGCAAGTTCTTTTTGCAAAAACTGACTCAAGTTTTGAGTTGACTCCAACTCATTCTCAAAGCTATACAAACAAATTTGTTACCAAAGCTACAGATGTTCATTTTAATCACTAATCTCTGAAAACAAAAAACATAGATACTGATGCTCATTTTAATTACCAATCTCTGAAAACAAAAATTTATAAACGCAATCTATAGAACAAACGCAATCTATAGAACGTGTTTCGAAATTCATAAGGTGTTCAAGGAATACAACATTGAGCTAGCAGCAGTAAACCATTACTCCATAAAAAACCTACTACTTACAAACATCAAAGATGCTATTCCACCTAACAAAAAATCTAGCATATACCAAATTGAATGCAGTGATTGTAATGAAATACACATAGGAAAAACCAAAAGAAATTTAGAAATTAGATCCAAGGAACACGTTAGAAACATTAAGAGTAAACAATTAGAAAAATCAGTGGTTGCGTTTCACTTTTGGACAAAAAATCATGACATAAAGCTAGAACCGAAACTTCTCAAACACATAACCGGAAAACAAGAACTGTCCACATGGGAACAAATCTTTATTTTAAAAAATAGAAACCGAGTATTTAATTTCGACATTCCTCAGAGAGACATTTTCAGTAAGTTCATTGAACCGCCACCAGAAGAAACACCAGAAGAAGCATCACCATCTGCACCATGAAACACCATGGAAACCCAGTTATTGTCCAGTTGATAATGGAGGAAAGTTAACCTTCGAAACGCGTCCCAGAAAAATATGTTGTAAGTGTTGTTCAGTGTTATTAATTAACTCACCTTTTAAATTAAATTAATTACAACACTGTTTTCAAACTTCTATGAAAGGAAGATAATCATAACATGGTTCCTGCTTTTTAAAATAAATTTTTTTTTCCCAAACCATTAAATCTATAGGCCCACTTAATTGTTTTAATAATTTAACTTCTGGATTAATTTCATGATTAAATAACCCAAAATGATCTGCTACAGCTGATTTATCAGTTTGTTTATATTTAATATTTCTAAAATTCTCTTTTATTCTGGTTTCTAAATGACGTTTAGTTTTACCAATATAAACCTTATCACAATCCAAACAGCTAAATTGATAAATGCCAGATTTTTTTATAATTTGATATTTTATCTTTTTTAGAAAAATTTAGTAAATTTTGTATATTAAATTTATTTTGAGGGACCAAATTTATTCCATATTCTTTAAAAATCTTTGTAAATTTTTTATTGGCCAATGGATGGTAAGTAAACTTTTTAAAAACACAATTATCTTTTATTTTCTTGAGGGTAGAAACTCCTTTAACAGTTTTTTTTATGTATAAAATCTGTATTAAAACCATTAATTACCGCAGTGTTAATAATGTGTTTATATTGAGTCAGTTTTTGAAAAAAGAACTTGCAACATTACTAAAATAAGTGAAGTTTTTAGTTTCTAATTTGTTATTATTTTAGAATCTTGTTGCTTCACTGTTAATAGCTCCATTTTCCTTAATTAACTTAATTAGTTTGAAGCCATTGTTCCTGGCTACATTTACCATTTTAACTGTGATGGATAATAATTTAGAATTTAATAGTTATTTGTTTAATTCGAATTTATATGGAACTAAAAATGAAATTAAATCATATTTAAAATTACAAGAGAAGAAAAGACATATTCTTGCAGACATTAGGTTTTTGAATATTTGTTTAAAAAGGAAAGTAACCCCTGTTTTTGTTAGAAGAAATGTTAAACTAGATAATAATAGAATTCACCAAAAGCCAGCAGAAAAGAAAGTTATTGAAGTTGAAAGAAGTATACATTTTAAAAAATTAAATAATATTGAACTTAGGTTATATGACTTACATTTAAAATTAACACGTATTTTACGTAACTTAATTTGGGTTAATTTAGAATCAAAATTGTTTGAGAATCTAAATTTTAGCATGAAAAGAAAAACTAAGAGGTTAAAAAACAAGTTAAATAGATTATGCCAAAAGCAACAAACATCGAATATAAAGAAACCAAATAATCAAACAAATAATGTAATTCATTTATCAAATTGTAACATTAATGAGAAAGAAAGAAATTTTCTAAATAAAGGTATGAAAACTTGCGTAAGTTTTTCAAAAAACACAGATGATTTTGTTGCAGATATTGAAATTGCCAGTCAAGATTTAAATGACATTAATAAATCTTTGATTAAAATGAAATGCACTAAAATTTTGAAAGATATAAATAAAAATCATCCTAAAAGTAATTATAATATTCAGATTATTAAATCATTGAATGAAAAGGATGTAATTTATACTAAAGCTGGCAAAGACAATAAAACTGTAATTTTAGATCAATCTGATTAAATTAATAGAGTAGAACTTTTTCTTGAAAGTGAAGATTACTTAAAAATTGATAATGATCCTTTAAAATCATGCATTTCAATTTTTAATAAAACTGTCAACGAAGTGAAAATAATCCCTAAAAAAGAAAAAAGTATTTTAAAAGTTAATAATCCAGTTTTACCTAGATTATATGCACTTCCTAAAATTCACAGACAGGAAATAACATGAGACCAATTATAAATTGTATAAATTCACCTACGTATAATTTAGCTAAATGGTTAACTAAAAAATTCAGTACCTTTGATCAATTTGAAAGTTTAAGTATTAAAAATACTTTTGAATTAGTAGAAAAGATTAGCAACACAGTATTGTCTGATAATGATAAACTCGTTTCTTTTGATGTAACTGCTTTATTTCCTAGTATTCCTAGAAAAAAGCTTTTGATTTTTTTAAAAAAATGGGTTAAATTCTTTAGAATTTAACAAAGATTTAATAGATAATTTTGTAAAACTTAACAAATCTTTGTATAGATCAAAATTTCTTTAGTTTTAATGGTAATTTTTTTCAACAAACTTCCGGTTTGGCAATGTATAGTCCACTTTCGCCATTTCTTGCTAATCTTTTCATGAGCTTTTTTGAAACTCAAATTATAAAATCATTCCCTCTAATTTTTAAAATATGGTATAGATATGTGGATGACATTTTTGTTATTGTCCCTAAAAAACAGATAAATGATGCTTTAAAACTTTTAAATTTACAAGATAAAGCTATACAATTCACTTTGGAAACCGAAAATAATGGATGCCTTCCATTACTGGACTTAAAAATTAAAAGACATAACAATAAATTGAAATTTGGTATTTACAGAAAATCTACTCACACTGATAACTACATAAAAAAATAAAAGTTTTAATCCTTTTGCACTTAAATTTGCTGTTTTCAATAGTTTAATTTATAGGTTAATAAATATACCCCTTGTTAAAGAAGAATTTGACATGGAATATAAACACATTATTAACACTGCAGTAATTAATGGTTTTAATACAGATTTTATACATAAAAAGATAGAAAAATTTAAGTATCAAAAAGCTGTTAAAGAAGTTTCTACCCTAAAAAAAAATAAAAGATAATTGTATTTTTAAAAAGTTTACTTACCATCCATTGACCAATAAAAAATTTACAAAGATTTTTAAAGAATATGGAATAAATTTGGTCCCTCAAAATAAATTTAATATGTTGTTGTCGTTAGCTAATGCTGGATTTCTGACAATGAAGTCATTAATCCTCTTGCTCTCCAATATTTTTCACTGATGGATGGGGCACTAGAAGTGGCTGGGCATATTTGAAGGTGGTCTCGATCCATTTCCTCTTGCAGATCACATACAGGACAGAGTGGTGAAGAATATATCCCAATTCTGTTTAAATGTTTTGCCAGCCTATCATGTCCTGTAATCAACCTAAAGGTTGCAACTGTTGTTTTTCGAGGATACTCAGGAATTACTGTTTGAATGTTTGGTAGTTCCCATCTTTTATTCTTTGATTTTTCATAGTAATATTTTGCAATAATTTTTTTGAATTCAGAGTTGACTAATCTTTTAGCTGCATAAAATGGTAGATTAACTATAGATTTTTGTACACCGCTGGTACCCTTTTTTGCAAGAAAATCAGCTTTCTCATTACCACTCAGTCCATAGTGAACTGGTATCCACTGGAAGACTAGATGTTTTTGAAGTGTGGTTAGATGGGTAAGGATTTTCCAACATTCTATAATTGTTTGGTTTTTTGGTGACAACTTGGAAGTAATTGATATAATTGCTGCCCTGGAATCTGAGAGAATAACTGCTTGCTGAAAATGTGAAATTCTGTACAAAAGATTTTGTAGGGCCATTTGAATTGCTTCAATTTCTCCATCAAAGTTAGTAGTTCCGTAACTTAAAGATTTGTAATAGGAAAAGAGGTGACATGTGACTCCAGCACCTGCTCCATCTTGGTTTGATATCAATGATCCATCAGTATAAATATGGAGCCATTCGTGTTCTGGAAATCTAGTATGGATTGTCTCTAATGCCAATAATTTTGGAACACTAGTTGGAGTATCACTTTTTTTAACTTCTTCTGTCAGGTGTAAATAATATGTGATGTCTAATGTATGTGTTGGATTGACTTTAGATATGAAGTTTTCCTTTGAATTAGGAAGGTATACATTCTTCTTGATGTCTTGAATTTTGGAAAGAAAGCTCTCCTGAGTCTTTAGTGTATGTGTAAAATTTCTCTTGTGCCATGTATTGAATGGGAGCCCGATCAACTTTTCGTGTTGAATATGAGCCGCTTTTTCTATTTCATATTCAATGGGGTATTGGTTGGTTAGTATTTCCATAGCTGGTATTGGTGTGGTTTTGATAGCACCTGTAATTAATCTCAGACTTTGGTTTTGAAAGATTTGAATCTTTTTTGTGTTTGCTGTTACAAGAACTTCGCTGCAGTAAGTAAATAATGGCTTTATATATACATTGTATGTTTTGTTAAGAGTTGCTCTGGAACATCCCCACTTCATTCCTGTTAGACGTTTTAACAGTGAAAGGCGCCTCTCTGCTCTTTGTATTACATTTTCTATTTGTTTGGTCCATGTAAGTTTGGTATCAAATGTAACTCCTAAATACTTTGCTTCCTTTGTTTCTGGTAATTGTTGACCCTCAAAATTTAGTATTATTTTTAGTGGTTTTTTTTTTAGTGAAAAGATTTGGTAGCTTGATTTTGTTGTATTAACAGCCATTAAATTTCCTTTGGTCCACCTTTGTAAGTTGGTTAAGGATTATTGCATGGTTTTTTCCAGTTCTGTACTTTCGCTTTTTGGTTTTGAAGTCCACATTACTAAGTCATCAGCAAATAGTGCACACTTCACACCTGATTCTTGTATTTGTTGTGGCAGATCATTAATAAATATATTAAAAAGTGTAGTGCTGAGCACTGCGCCTTGTGGTAAGCCATGGTGTACTTGTTTGTATTTAGATATATTTCTTCCATATCTGGTTGCAATAAAGCGTTGTGTCAGGAAATGACATAGCCATGAAAACATTGGACCTTGTATCCCTATCTTTTTTTTTTACTTTCTTTAGTAGTTTTGTTCTACATATAGAATCATATGCACTTTGGAAATCAATAAAAACTGATACATTATCTTCTTTTCTATTGAAGGAGTCTTTGATTTCTTGACTGAAAAGTAAGACTTGTTCATTTGTAGAGTGGAACTCTCTGAATCCAACTTGACATGGGGATATTAAATTTTGTGATTCTAGAAAGCAATTTAACCTGTTTGACACCATTCTTTCCATCACTTTTGCTATTATGCTAGTAAGAGCTATTGGTCTATAATTTTTTATTTCTCATGCTGTTTTGTCTTTCTTCAAAATTAATATACAAAATTTACTAACTTTTTCTAAAAAAGATAAAATACCAAATTATATAAAATCTGGCATTTATCAATTTAGCTGTTTGGATTGTGATAAGGTTTATATTGGTAAAACTAAACGTCATTTAGAAACCAGAATAAAAGAGCATTTTAGAAATATTAAATATAAACAAACTGATAAATCAGCTGTAGCAGATCATTTTGGGTTATTTAATTATGAAATTAATCCAGAAGTTACATTATTAAAACAATTAAGTGGGCCTATAGATTTAATGGTTTGGGAAAAAATTTTTATTTTAAAAAACAGGAACCATGCTATGAATTTCGAAACACCTTCTATAGATTGCATTTATAAATGTTTGTTTTCAGAGATTGGTAATTAAAATGAGCATCAGTATCTATGTTTATTGTTTTCAGAGATTAGTGATTAAAATGAACATCTGTAGCTTTGGTAACAAATTTGTTTGTATAGCTTTGAGAATGAGTTGGAGTCAACTCAAAACTTGAGTCAGTTTTTGCAAAAAGAACTTGCAACATTACTAAGATAAGTGAAGTTTTTAGTTTCTAATTTGTTCTTATTTTAGAATCTTGTTGGTTCACTGTTAATAGCTTCATTTTTCTTAATTAACAGAAGTATATACATCTTCCAGGATGCTTTCCCCAAATTACTGCCTAAAGAGAGCTCTAGCGGCAGTTATAGGTCACGGTCTTCTTGAATAATTTCTACAATACAGACAGTGAAGAACACAATATCAGACTTATGCTGGGTTGCAAGAACATAATTATAGCTTTTGTTAGTACTAAAATGTTCATTTGCCTCTGAAATGAGTAGCAAGACTGGTCTACCATGCTATTCGATCGAATCTTGGACATATAAGCAGTTAGAGGATGGCCGCCATTATTGCTTCCAACGTATGGTTTGCTCTTAATTTTTTCATATTATGATATCCTCAGATATAAGTAAGTAAAAACTATTGATGTATGCATTATTGTCAATTGATGTGTGTATAGCATTATAGTTTTATCCCAGAAAGTGTTTTATTTCTATTCTGTTCTTCATTAGAGAATCTTCGTCTGACAAAGAGGTTATACTGGATTTGAGTGCATTTTAGTTAAGATTGCATATCTGCTGAAAACCCTCTTTTGTCACAAAATACTTTTTTATCAATATTTTTAGCATCAATGCACATTTCCAATTTCAACAAGCTACCATACCCAATGCAAGAAAATTAAGAGCTTCCTCCATCCACTATCTCCATGTTTACATGACTCACTAATCATGTTGTTTCCATCACTTCAGCCAGATCTGCCAGCATATTTTAATGAATCCTGGGTAGGTGCAAAGTTATACTGAGTTAATAAGTAGTGGTTTAAGAACATAATGCTGCCTCATTGAAGTTGTTGGAGTCATCCATAGTTCCTTTTAAGCGACTTCACTTTTTCAAGCATATACATGTAACTGTAACTACCATATTCTGATGAATTATTGTCAATTACACTTATATTACTACAAGTTCTGCAACAAAGGAATGCACAAATGTAATTCTATATATTTGAAAAAAGTGATCTCGAGTGTTGACCGTGATATCAATTTAGATGGTATTAATAACTACATACAAAGTGTTACTACCATATCCTGAGGGTGAATTATTGCCAATTATTTGTATTACTACAAGTTGTGCAACAAGTGGGAGCAATGTAATGCCACATGTGTGCGAAATGTGATGTGAAGTGTTTTAGCAAAATACAAAATCTTAACTTGCATTTCTACCAAGACTGAGGAATTTTAGATATAAGTCCAGTCCTTTTTAGGAATATGACAACATAGAATTTAAAGTTAGACTTAGGTTCTCCAATAAAAAATTCACGGATATCTTGCACATGGTAGAATTACTTATTGAAAAACTGACTTTATGAAGTAGGTACATATGTTTATCTTCCTTTCATAGAAGTTTGAAAACAGTGTTGTTATGCTGTTTATGTTGGCACAAAATCAGCTGGTGGTTTTACACAGAACATCAACCTTTTGTTGAGTACCCTTTGTTATTACACCACAGGAGCCTTCAGAATGTAATAGGAGATCATATTCATGTTTACAAATGTACAGTATCGAATGAGGCTACAATACTTAAGTATGCTTCAAGCTCAAGGCAAATTGAGGCCTGGTGAAATGTTCAGAAACAGGACAGGTTATTTTTCTACTAATTAATTATTTTTCTATTGAAGTCCAAGCAGTTTGCATTCTGAGGACATAGTTCCATGTTGCCAACAATCTTACTTCAATTTGCAACTGTACCCGTAAGTTTATTTTATACTGTTCTTATTTTCTGAAATTAATGCTGACAATGACATATTGTTCTTTTAAGAGAAAAGTTTACTTCTATTCCTTCTGTTCTACATTTTAGCTTGCAGAAAACACGAAATGACTTTATCAACAAAATTAGTAGTGCAATCTTGGATGCATGGTAGTTGTTTGTTGCAGCAACATCATACATGTGATTAGATAATTATGTATGCCGACAGATCATAAAATGTCCTTCTTGCAACTGCCTAAAGTTTAGAGTCTTGAATAGTTTATTCATGACAAAGAGATGAATGCCGATTACAGCTAACAAGATCAGATTTACGTGGCATAAGCAGGCTATACAAACTGGGATCATAAAAGAAATGAAGTCATGGAAGAACTGCAAATGTAATCTACGCTATATCATATACAAAATTACCATAAGAACTGGCTGGCCCATCTTAAATGAATGCTATCTGACAGAATTCCAAGAGCTATGTTTTACTATTACCCTCAAGGCTGAAAATTGCTGGGACATCCAAAAAAAGATGTTGGATGGAAAACTCCTCCTTAAGATTGTTACAGGCCAACTGGCCTAATACTTGTGAGGAGGAGGAGGAGGAGGAGGAGGCGGAGGAGGTGGAGGAGGAGGAAGAAGAAAAAAGAAGAATAGTTTAGTCATCCATTAACTAAAGAAAGGAATAGCTACTTATATGGCAGTTTTCTTGCAGCCCAGTATTAGTGAAACTTCACCAATCTGTGCTAAAGTTTCCTTTAACTATGAACATTCACATGGTAACATATCTATTTTACTTTCTTTTTTCCCCTTTATTGCTGTCATTTGATTGCTATTCCCAATTACTCTGGGGTGGCCTTTACTCTTGAATGCTAATAATGCTGCCATTGTTGGGTAGAACTTGGAAAATTAACTGCTTCTTGATAAAACAGGGAAGAAACTATACCCAGTCTATTCATATGTCTTGCACTGCAAACTGTCAGAAACAATCCTTGGTTTTTAGTTTTATTTTGAACACAGATTAAGAATGAATCTGGCTTGATCATGCCAGAAAGTGTCATTAGTACTGCTTTTCTAAATTAAAGGGAAAAATGGTGCAGGAGCTTATTACACTAACTTATGATACTTACTTTCTATGCCTAAACATAGCTCTCCAAAATGTTCTGTAATCTTTACCATTACTGTATCTTCTGTACGAACAGCTTGATCACAAAGCTTCTTCACTAGTGGCAGGATCATTATTTTAATAGAGTCTGCAACAATCAAGAAGAAAGGAAAGAAAAACATGTCAGTTTTGTATTCCTTTTCACATGAAATTCCTACCATTAAAATTAGGGGAAACTGTACAACAAGAAAGAAAAAGAGAAAGAGAGAGGAGAGAGATACTGAAGAAAAGAAAGAAAGAAAGAATCAGCAGGAAGCAATGTACAGATACATACAATGAATGACAAACTTTCATGTAAATCATGTAAATCACATGAAATTGTGTGTTTTAAGACAAATGGTAACTTGTATGTAAACCCTTTTAAAGAAAGTAAAGATTGTGAGATATGCCATACATCAGGATGTATGAAACTTAACAATTGGTGAGAGAAAATATGAAAGAAGATTAGGACAATTTACCTTCAGAAATAGTAACTATGAGAGAACATGATGATTTTAAAAAGGAAGATTAAGAAATAGATACTGGGGTGGAATAAGAATTGAAGGAGAAAAGTTCAGTTGTTGATATAGTTTTAGAATCAATAGCATAGTTAAGGCTCTTATAACTCCTACTGACCATTTAGGTGTGTATACATAAATAATTCATAGACTGCAGGGATAAGTATAAGTTAATGTTTAACATTAACTGAAATTCTGTTTTTATACAGCTACAATCAATATAAATATACTTGTATAATGTCATGTACCATGTGATGATGGTTTTACTTATTTATCAATAATAATGTCTTGCAACAAAAAGCTTAAAAATTTATAAATTTGACTGAACCAAGGCTCATGAGAATAACTATCATGCATCATCAGCTCAAGAGAAACAACATTATTCAGTAGAATATTCACCTTGTGGTAGGAACTGCAGCATATTGGTTACGGTTTCCACTGCAGCCCTTTGAACGGATGCCTCTTCATCATTTGCCAGCTCTATGAGAGCAGCCAATAGTGATACCCGAACACTGTCTGCATCAAGAGCTCTAGCAACATGATGCAGTTCTGAGCAGATACTGGCTCGAACTTCATAATGCACATCCTGACATAAAGACTGAATAAGAGGTAATAACTCTTTCTTCACCCTGAGGAAAACAAACCATTTACTGTAACCAAATAATAAAGTCTTTTCCAAAATGAAGTGATTAAATGTACACAGTAAAACTGTTTCTGTTTGGAGCTTTCAACCATATGTAAATTTATGTTACATCAACCCTTTCATGGGCCATTTTATTTTGTGAGTGTTACAAGCTCGCTGTTGTATGCATAATAATAGTTTAAGGGTATACTTTACACAAAACTTGTTTCAAATTTATATTTTCACTTTTTCAAAAACATCAGAGTGGGAAGTGTGCTTTACAAGGCCCATATGAAAGTATATAATGTGCAAGGGAAAGTCTTAGGTTACAGCAAACATTTACAGAATACACATGTCCTATGCTGTATGTAAGTACTATATTAAAATAAAACTACAAAAAGGTAAAATTAAACTGAACTCTTCCATAAATTCTCTCCCTCATTTCATCCTTTCAGTTAGATATTTTCCATGGACTTTCTAAAACGATCAACACATAATGGAGCATTACAACCTTTGTACATGTACGGTCAATCCACGTCAAATCGCACACACTATTGCACCATAGGGGCGTAGGTACAATCGTGAAAGGGGGGGGGGGGGGGGGGGGGGGGGAAGGAATTGAAGAGAAGAGACCACTAAAAATTTCAAGAACTATAACATTTATGGATCAATAAATTATACATTTGTTAACAGGAATGATTAATCGGTATAGAAAACCTTTAAACAGAAATGGAAACCAAACATACAATAGAAATATAGGTAAAAACAAACCAATTTACATAACCCCATTCAACTCTCCCTCAAAGCGAGGAGTTGGGCAGTCTTCAAGCCTATCTGAAAATGCCTAAATGATTCGCGTGGATATCCTACGGGTTACAAGAATTACTTGTTACAAGATTACATTTAATTCGTCCGCATTAGAAGCACCTCCCAGGCAAGTAACGGTCTGAAAACCAATCTGTAATTCACGGCCTGAGCCTTAGTTAAAACCAAACAACAGGACCACTTACCCTGCACGCCGAGAAAGGAGCGCTCCGACTGACTGTCCCTACAACTGCGAGACAGAGAGGAAACCCAAAGAAAAAACACTAGCGCATCCCAGCGGGGAAAACAAGAGTCGCGAAACAAAAGGAGGTGCCATAATAAAACAAAATAAGTGCGATCAGCACAATACTCCCACCCCCATCTGACAACACGCGCTCGCCATTCTGGAAAGGAACAGACTGATATTGTATGAGAAGTATCATATTAGGAAGGACACACCTTACACCGCCCGGTCATTGTACAGGTCACTGTGAAAGCACTGGCACCAAACACTGTCACTACAAATCACTGGCCACTGTTACATCAGAGAGCACAATTCTGTTTTTCCCGGGATGGGAGAGACGATGCACAGCTCCTTGGGCATACTGATCCCTCGTTGTTCCAGAGAAATTAACCAATTCTGGGTTTGAGCATGTGGATGCCCTCTCGTTGCAATCAGGCGTTGAGAAAGTCAAAACCCAAAACGTGGGCCACACACACACCCCTTCATATTCCATCGTCACCTCCCTGGCCTCCAGAAATCTCCATTGCGGACCTTACCGCTGCAGTAACACTCCATATAGATGGTAACAGCCAGGCTTAACATTACACAATGCCAAACTGCAGTGGTTAGGTGCTTTCCGGACAGGTTACGAACAGGAGCTGTGCATAGTCTCTCCCGTCCCGGGAAAAACAGAATTGTGCTCTCTGATGTGACAGTGGCCAGTGATTTGTAGTGACAGTGTTTGGTGCCAGTGCTTTCACAGTGACCTGTACAATGACCGGGCGGTGTAAGGTGTGTCCTTCCTAATATGATACTTCTCATACAATATCAGTCTGTTCCTTTCCAGAATGGCGAGCGCGTGTTGTCAGATGGGGGTGGGAGTATTGTGCTGATCACACTTATTTTGTTTTATTATGGCACCTCCTTTTGTTTCGCGACTCTTGTTTTCCCCGCTGGGATGCGCTAGTGCTTTTTCTTTGGGTTTCCTCTCTGTCTCGCGGTTGTAGGGACAGTCAGTCGGAGTGCTCCTTTCTCGGCGTGCAGGGTAAGTGGTCCTGTTGTTTGGTTTTAACTAAGGCTCAGGCCGTGAATTACAGATTGGTTTTCAGACCGTTACTTGCCTGGGAGGTGCTTCTAATGCGGACGAATTAAATGTAATCTTGTAACAAGTAATTCTTGTAACCCGTAGGATATCCACGCGAATCATTTAGGCATTTTCAGATAGGCTTGAAGACTGCCCAACTCCTCGCTTTGAGGGAGAGTTGAATGGGGTTATGTAAATTGGTTTGTTTTTACCTGTATTTCTATTGTATGTTTCGGTTTCCATTTCTGTTTAAAGGTTTTCTATACCGATTAATCATTCCTGTTAACAAATGTATAATTTATTGATCCATAAATGTTATAGTTCTTGAAATTTTTAGTGGTCTCTTCTCTTCAATTCCTTCCCCCCCCCCTTTCACGATTGTACCTACGCCCCTATGGTGCAATAAATTTCTGAAGTTCCTGGTAAGAGCTAAGGATTGCGCTGAGTTATGCGAAGTTCCCGGTTTGCAGCTGCTTGAAGTAGTGATGTCAAAAGGGGTGACGCGGTGCGCAGTATAATTGGGCGTATTAAGGGATGTGTTGATCCAGTCTCTGAATTGCATGACAGTGTATTGAAGTGTTTCATTCCTCGTCGGGAGCTACATACATTAATTCAAGATCATTATTTGAA
Source organism: Tenodera sinensis (assembly GCA_030765045.1). Classification (NCBI taxonomy): domain Eukaryota; kingdom Metazoa; phylum Arthropoda; class Insecta; order Mantodea; family Mantidae; genus Tenodera; species Tenodera sinensis. Next base: position 129,693,572 of record CM060962.1, read on the forward strand.
ACCCCAGGGGTTAGGAGAGTCTTTCTTCGAGTACATTAGCAGGGTTAAGTTGTTTGCGCGTATACTACGGTTGCCGGATAGCGAACGGCAGATCTGTGACATCATTATTACGGGGTTGACCCCGGAGGTACGTTCTGTTTTGGTATTTAGCTCTTGTCCTGCTACGTTTAAAGATTTAGAGGGGCTATTGCCGATCTTGGCAGAGTATGAGGCGTCAAATGCGGCACGAAACCGCGAATCATTGCAAGTGCCTGTGCCTGGTGTTCGATTTGAGCCGCGGCAGACTAACCGAGGAAATTTAGCTCGAGATAGTTTTCGCTCGCCAGGATCTTGCTTTAGATGTGGCTCTCCTGAGCATTTGGTTAGACAATGCACGGTAGCCAGGAAGCGTGGTGGCGTTTTACTACCCGTGGGTGTAGACGGTCAAAGGCGCCAAGATTGACGAGCCCCTTGCGGAATTTCTGCCTGTTGTCGGATATTCCGTCGGATAATAGCCAAGCCCTTTAATTTGAAGCCGAAGGTACAGGTGACTGTTGGGAAACGACAGTTAATCGCTCTCTTGGACTCGGGAAGTTCCTGCTCTTTGGTACACGAGGAGTTTTATTATAGCTATCTTACTAAATTCTCGGGCAAACCGCGGCAATGTAGCGTTGGGTGCGTGTCTGTAAATGGTCATAAATTTCAGGTGAATGCCAAGGTTCTGTTGACCATGCGTATTTCGCGTTTTACGTGGAAACACTATTTCTATCTTCTGCCGGACCTGCCATTTCGACTGATTTAGGCTCGGACTTTATGACTAGAGTCGGCCTAAGGCTTGATTTTCGGGATGGGGAAATCACCTTTGCATTTGCCCCTTCCGAACGAGTTGCATTTCAGTGCGGTCAAGTCATCAACAAAGTACCTTTGGAGGAGAGTGGCGGGCTACGTCACCATATATGCGACGTTAGCAATGCTTTCCCCCATTTGACAGAAGAGCAGGGCCGTTCGCTCGAACAACTCTGTGCGAACCATGAGTCGTTGTTTGCTGACCGTTTAGGAGTAACAAATTTGGTGGAGTATGACATACAACTAACAGACGACACCCCTGTGAAGTTACCGCCATATCGTGTCACCCCACCTAAAATGGCTATTCTTCGTAAAAAGATCGACGAAATGTTACGAAAGGGAGTGATCAGGCCGTCCACGTCTACTTATAGTAGTCCAGTATTTCTGGTCCCTAAGGGCAAGGACGATTTCAGGGTAGTGGTGGACTACCGGCACTTGACCAAAAAGATAAAGATCGAGGCCCAAGCAATGCCACATTTAAATTCGGCGGCGCATTATTTTGCGGGTGCCAAAGTATTTACTAGTTTGGATTTGAATAGCGCCTACTACCAGGTACCCTTATCGGAGTCGTCTAAGCCACTAACGGCTTTTGCTGTCCCATGGAGGCTTTATGAATTCCAACGAGTACCCTTCGGAATTGCTACTGGAGCTCAGGTGTTGTCGCGGTTATTAGACGAAATATTTTCGGACATCAAGTTTAAATATGTGTATCACTATCTAGATGACGTGGTTGTCTACTCGCCAGACTTTGTGAAACCCATTGCCAACATTTAGCGGAGGTCTTTGACCGGCTCGAGCGCGCAGGCCTTACCTTGCGCAAAGAGAAGTGTAACTTTGCTGCGGGACAGATTTCTTTCTTAGGTCATATTGTATCTCCGGCTGGGATAACGATTGATCCGGAGCGGACCAAGGTTCTACGTAACTTTCCTCCCCCTAAAACCGTAAAGGCATTGGCCAGGTACGTGGGCATGGTGAACTTTTTCAGCAAGTTTATTCCGCATTTTGCAGCGCGGGCGGAACCATTGAACCGTCTTCGGCGGAAGGGAACTCCGTTTAAGTGGGGTGAGGAACAGCAGCAGGCCTTTGAAGACCTTAAACAGGCCATAATGAATCCCCCGGTGTTGGCTTTCCCTGATTTTTCACGTAGATTTATCCTTCAGACCGATGCAAGCAGGGGATCGGTGGCTGCTGTTTTACTCCAGGATTTTCCTATGGGGCGTAGGGTTATTGGGTATAGTTCACGTACCCTTACTCCAGCCGAGCGGAAGTATTCAGTTTACGAACTTGAAACTTTGGCTGTGGTATTTGGTTTAGAAAAATACCGCGAATATCTGGAGCATGTTGAGTTTACTCTTGAGTGCGATAACCAGGCGCTAACGTGGTCGTTGGCCTCACCGCGATCTACAGGCAGGTTAGCGCGTTGGGGGGTACGCATTTCAGCTGTTAAGTTTGTCCCGATACATATACGTAGTTCAGAAAATTGTGTGGCTGATGCCTTAACAAGAGTATTCGAAGAACCGAGGGAATGTAAATGCGGAAAGGAAAATGTTTTAGCCGTCTGTGAATTTCCGGAGTTGTTCAGGGGTTTGCACACACATCAGAGGAAAGATCCGGATCTGCAGGCCCTTATTGGTCGGCTTGAGGCTGGTGAGGTTGTTACCCCTTATTGTTTGAAGGAGGGTGTTTTGATGACCCAGGCTACCTTCGACGCCAAGAAGAAGCTTGTTTTGCCACGGGCCTTAATTTCCATGGTGTTTGAATATTTCCATTCATCTCCTGTAGGCGGGCATTTGGGAATAGCCAAGACCAAAGACAAGATTCGGGAATATTTTGTGTGGCCGGGCATGAATAAAGAAATTGCTTCCCGAGTTAGACAGTGTCAACTTTGTGCAATGGCGAAACCGGCGCAATGTACAGTATGGAAGGGTTTAGCATCGGAGGTGGCAAGTAGACCCCTGGAAAAATTATTTGTGGATTTTATCGGCCCTTTTCCTCGTTCAGCCCAGGGGAATACGTATGCGTTAGTCGTAGTAGATTCGTTTAGTAAGTTTGTACGGATGTCGGCCTTACCGAAAGCGAATACACGAGGGGTAGTCAAGGTTCTCTGTTCAGTATTTGCGGCTTTTGGAGCCCCTCGTTATTTGGTAACAGACAACGCCACTCAATTTACTTATTTCGCCTTTAGAAATTTCTGTTTTAGTTGGGGCATTAAAACCATAACTACCACCCCTTATTACCCCCGTCCTTCCCATGCTGAAAGATTTAACAGGAACCTCAAATCAGCATTAATAGCCTTTCATCATGATAATCATACTAAGTGGGACACTAATTTGTCTCAGTTGCAGTTGGCGTTTAATTCGGCTCGACACGAATCACATGGCGTTACCCCTCATCAGTACTGTGTAAGCTGTACACTCAATCTTCTAAGCAAAATGCTTATGCAGCGAAGTTGGCTCCTAGATACGTAGGGCCGTACGAGATTATAAGTATCTTCAAAAATGTTTCTGTGCGCTTAAGGGACCTCCGCACGGGCCAAGAAAGGAGAGCTCACGTCTCACAATTGAAACCCTTCCAGTAGTTTGGTATCTGTTTTCAGTATGTGTATGGGTTTCCTTTGTTTACTCCTGTATGTTTATGTTGTGAATGAACTGTTTTGTTTTGAATGTGGGTGTTTGTTTATGTGGAAGCGTGCTGGGCCCATAGCCCAGAGGTCCGTGGATCGTAACCACGCTCTGCTACCATTTATTGCACCATAGGGGCGTAGGTACAATCTTGAAAGGCGGGGGGGGGGGGGGGGGGGAGGAATTGAAGAGAAGAGACCACTAAAAATTTCAAGAACTATAACATTTATGGATCAATAAATTATACATTTGTTAACAGGAATGATTAATCGGTATAGAAAACCTTTAAACAGAAATGGAAACCGAAACATACAATAGAAATACAGGTAAAAACAAACCAATTTACATAACCCCATTCAACTCTCCCTCAAAGCGAGGAGTTGGGCAGTCTTCAAGCCTATCTGAAAATGCCTAAATGATTCGCGTGGATATCCTACGGGTTACAAGAATTACTTGTTACAAGATTACATTTAATTCGTCCGCATTAGAAGCACCTCCCAGGCAAGTAACGGTCTGAAAACCAATCTGTAATTCAAGGCCTGAGCCTTAGTTAAAACCAAACAACAGGACCACTTAACCTGCACGCCGAGAAAGGAGCACTCCGACTGACTGTCCCTACAACCGCGAGACCGAGAGGAAACCCAAAGAAAAAACACTAGCGCATCCCAGCGGGGAAAACAAGAGTCGCGAAACAAAAGGAGGTGCCATAATAAAACAAAATAAGTGCGATCAGCACAACACGTAAAACACGACTTTTTCGTAGGAGGTTCAAATTTGTTTTATGAATAATACGCATCAAATAAAGAGACCCGCATTTTTTTTATTTCCATATTTTTAAATTATTTGCTTAGTTATGGCTATTAGAAACAAAGCGATTTCTGTGCACACCATAATAAAATCACTTGTTACTCTAAGGCCATATAGAGTTGAGAGTTGGGGTTTGGCGCACTGGAAAGGGTAAATACAACACTTTTAACAACTTTTGATCAATCATTATTACACACAAATTTTGGACTGTTTTAACAACTTTTGATCAATCATTATTACACACAAATTTTGGACTGTTTTTTTTTTTTGATGCTATATTTTGTAAAACCAAAAATAGAATTTAAATCGATGTGTTAAAAATCTAAAAAAATATACACGTATTCCCTGACATTTTATCTATAAAATAAGACATTAAAAACTATGGAGTGAGCGCAAGTGCATTTGCTACAATTTTTTTTCTGGAGGTCTGCAAGTGCTCACGGGACGACACGAAGTAGATATCAGTTTGTACAGCTGGATTCGCCATTCTTGGCTCCTGGAGGGAGTAAATGTAAAGCTTGAAAGCGAGTACCATGCCAGGTGGCTGCAGACACCATGTGAATTGGTGCATCAGCTTCATATGCTACTCACATAGATTCTTCTTACTAGGGCAGTACAGTCCATGCAGAAAAATGTCTCCACAATGCACCTTCTTTCTGATACTCCTGTGGCATCTGATACGCACTTTTGAACTTGTATTTTTTTGAAAAAATCTTCTGATGTAAGCAGTTCTTTGCATTTAGCTTCTTTCTTCATGTACGCCCATACACATGAAACAATTTCTCTGCTCTGACTGTGTAATGTTTTGGTCCCTAATTTAGAATGTACACGTGGTATAATTGATTTACGCTATGATCAATGTCTCACAAATTCACTATATTCACTCTTTATCGCAAAGATCTATGTCTTCAACTGCACACTGCTCTAAAAAGCACCTGTGAATTAGCAAGGACTGTCTCGGATCATGCAGACATCATTGCCTTCCCCCTCCCTCAACCATGTGGTGTATGGTTTCATTTGCAGAATTATACAATAACAACAACAACAACAATAATAATAATAATAATAATAATAATAATAATAATAATAATAATAATAATAATAATAATAATAATAATAATAATAATAATAATAATAATAATAATAATAATAATAATAATAATAATAATAATAATAATAATAATAATAATAATAATAATAATAATAATAATAATAATAATAATAATAATAATAATAATAATAACTTTATTAGTCATTTAGTAATTACATTGATCACAATAGACTTCGTCAAAACAACTAATTATGTACTCATTCTATAAATACATTCACATACATTGCTAACTTAAGATTTCACTTACTTTATTTACAACTAAGATTTACATAAATTTACAATCCAGTCTTATTTTGTTCATAATATTCTTGCACATTATAAAAGGGATTGTCTATTAGCCATTTGTACAGTCTGCTCTTAAATGTTTGAACATTCAGGTTTCTTGTTTCTTGTGGGAGTGCATTGAAAAGCTTTATTCCTGTTACTTTATAGTATCTAGATGTTTTCTGTAATCTATGATATGGCAAATCAATTCTATTCATATTTCTTGTCCCATGTTCATGTACTGAATTCCTTAAGTTAAAATTAAGTAAATTTTCTTTGATACTGATCAAAACATCATAAATATATACATTTACTACTGTTGGAATTCCTAATGCTACAAATAATGGTTTACAGTGTTCTACATTGTTTGAATTTGTCAATATTCTTATAATCTTTTTTTGAATTATTAAGATTTCTGCTATCCTTGGATTACTACCCCATAGTACTAGTCCATATCTAAAAAGACTCTGAAAAAATGAGAAATAAGCCATTAAAACATAATTTTGTGATATTACTCATTTTAAGTTAGCTAGCAAAAATACCACTGTTGATAATTTTCTACATATTTGATCAATGTGGGGATTCCAGGATTGTTGTTTATCTATGATCATACCTAGGAGTTTAACTGTGTCGCTTACATTCTTTTGTGCTTGTTCAACAATTTTTAAAGTAAAGCGGATATTTTGTGTTTTGTTTTCATTCATGTAAAAGCCATTGCTTTGAAACCAGGATTGAGGTTTTTCAGTTGTTGCTTTTACTAACTGTGACAGTACTTCCTCATCTTTATGTAAATTTAGAAAAGATGTATCGTCAGCATATACTACTGTATGAGATGGAGAACATTTAACAACATCATTAATCATTATCAGGAAAAGTAAAGGCCCTAGAACTGATCCCTGTGGAACTCCGGTTGTCACTTTTAATACCCGAGATCTTTTCCCTCCGACTGATACTACCTGTTGTCGATTTTCGAGGTAGGATTTGAAAATTTTTACACTGTGGTCTCTTATTCCATAATATTCTAATTTCTTTATCAAGATTTCATGATTTACGCAATCAAAAGCTTTACTTAAATCACATAGTGTAACATGTGCAGTAACTCCATCTTCAAACGCCTGGTGAATCTTCTCCACTAGTGAGTCTACTGCATGTATGGTTGACCTACCTTTTCGATATCCATATTGACTATCGCTAAACAAATTTCTCATCTCAAAATAATTTTGTAGTTGTTGTTTTATAAGGCATTCAAAAATTTTTGCTACTGTGGGAATTATATATATTGGTCTGTAACTATTTGGTTTTTGCTTATCGCCTTTTTTGTATACTGGGGTCACTTTTGAATATTTTAAAACTGCTGGGAAAACACCTTCCTCAATGCAACTATTGATACAGCAAGTCAAGGGAGTTAAAATACATGGTAAAATTTCTTTTATAAAATTATTTGAAAAATCATAAATGTCTTTTGTGTTTGAATTTTTGAGTTTCTTTGTTACCCTCTCAACATCACTACATGTTACTGTATTTAGCACAAATGTATCATTTTCATCCCCTTGAGGCATTTCTCTTACTCCATTCCAAGCGCTATTACTGCAATAATTTACCTGCAATGCTAGTTCCTTTACAGATTCTATGAAAAAATTGTTAAAGTCATCAGGTGCTATGAGCTGATGAAACAGACAAAAGCCATGGGTTCGCCTACAGGACTTCCAGTCAAGGACTTCATTCCTCTGTCTAAAACTGAAGCTTTGGTGAAATAATTTTCTTTCAAAGAAGGAGGTAGACGAGTAGAAATTTAAAGTTCTGTGTTGTATGTAAACATCAGTTTAAAATGCATATTATAAAAACAGTTTGAAGATGCTAATAGTGTACATATAATAGTATCAGCTGGCAGTGTTCTCCTTACTGTACTGTTGTAACGTTCATGGAACCTCAAGCAGTGAACAGTTGCCGTAATGGAAGGTGCCAATTGAGGAGCATTTTTTCAAAACTCGATAGATGCAAAATTTTACGAAATTTAGTTATATATAGCATCGGCATAATTTTCACCTTCTGCATTGTCCTGTGAAATCAGATTTTGCAAAATTTGATTCTTGTCCTGTGTAGAAGGTAGGGAATATCAGCAGTTTTTTCAAAACTCGATAGATGCACTTGCTCAGTTAAAGCAAAAGTAGATAGATGCAACTTTATGATTTTATAATCCAAAGTGTAGCAACCTCAATTCTGTGAAACACATGTTTTGGCATTGACTGCCATCTCACTATTGCGATTTTTGGAATTCTCAATCATTTCTGCAAGCCTGGTACACTGCTGCATCGTAGGCAAAAACTGCAAACTCAGGTTGTGCGCTGGGATTTCACATTCACTTCTGCAAGCTTTTTGTTCCATTTATATCCCACCTTTAACTGCAGAGGTCATATCGGCAGCCTTGCCTATTGGCAATGTTGCTACTCGTTTAACAGTGGGTTTTTCGGTCTTTGGGGGTTTTTATACGTTGAATTCACACACACATTCACACTTTCGTTCATACTTCCAGACTCAGGGAAGGATGAATAATCTTGGCTAGAGAAAAATTCCTACCCCCATGCCAGGAACCGAACCCGGGACCCCTTGCACAGCAGGCAGGTGCTTCTGCAATATTTGTTATACTTACATGGCATTTTTATTCTTAGTTGAGACACTGCACTGTACTATGCACAATGGACAGGAGCTCAGATTGTGAAACTGTACCAGTCGTAGAATGCACTGGAGGTAGGAATTGCAAAAACAAGGAAAGGAAATCAAAATGCAAGTTGTGACGGGAACTTCTCCCGGAAACCATATGCTCGAAGAAAAACAGCCAGGATTCTCGGAGTGGGCGTTTCGAAAACATATTTGTCCCCTTAGGTCGTTAATTTTAACGAGGGTGGATGTTTTCGACACTAAAAGGGCAGAAATCTGTGTGGTCCAGATGGGAAGGGGCGGAGGAGACCCAGAGCTAGAATTGTGAGGGACTTGAGCAGTGTCACTTGGAGGAGGCAGACGTGGAAAGAGGTGTGATAGGAAGACACCGCGAACATGCAGTGCGGAGATTAGTTACCTTGGGGATTAGAATCTCATCAGGGAAATACCGGTTACAAGGGACGAGAAATTATATACAACCTCGGAAATTGTTCTCCGAGAATTCTGGTGCGTTTTGGGCAGATGTCATGATAAACACAATAAATCGGAAGTGCGGTACAGAAAATATTGTCGTCTTCCTTGTTGGACACACGAAGGTCCTCAGTGACCTTTATTACACCCTGAGATCGAACCAACCTGTTTCCCCACATCCCTACATTGAACCTTTAGTATGTGTGGCCGGCGATAAGCACGAGACGCCGATTGCGAGCAGCCGAGGAACGTCGACGCCGCCGCCACAAAGTCAAGGAAAGCTCATACTCCAGCAATTAAATGTTCACGTGGTCTCGAGTGCACTCCATGAAATCGTAAAACTAAAGCTTCCAAGAAATCACAGGGGTGTCAAAAGTTAGATTATCTCTCCTGGCTAGAAAATTTTACTTATCTGGGAATGCGCCAAAGGAAACCAGAGGAGGTCACAGAACAGGAATATTACAGAAGGGCATTACTGCTGCTATAAAGCAATACATCAAGAAGCACAGATGTAGAGAAAGCCACTATGGAAGAGCAAAATCAGTTAGAGGATATTTACCTCCAAAACTTAATATCAGAAAAATGTGGACCAACTTCTGCAACGAAAGATGACTAAGAAATCTACCAGTCTGCTCATTGTCAAAATATAAAAACATATTTTACAACTTCTTTAATCTTTCATTCTGTATACCACACACTGGCGCATGCTCAACCTGCAAAATGGGACTGATGTGGAAAAGAGAAACGAACTAAGAACCATGTACAGACTGCACAAGCACTAATAAAGGTGAAAGCTTACTTACTCATATTGCTTGAATTTTCTTTGTGTGTATTCAATATGTTTGTTATATAAATAAAACAAAGTATAATGTTATTGTGAATGCACCAGTACTTAGTTTCTAAGCTTCTACTTAATAAAATAATCCTTATAAACATTAATATGTTGGTTGTATAGTACATTATGTATCATAAAGAGGTGAAAATAAATAAAAAATAATAAATGCATAAATAAAATGCAACAAAAACAATAAATGACAAAAATAACGAAAGTTCGTGTCTTAATTTCTCGCTCATGCAGAGAAGTTCATCAGCATCTATTGGCTTTTAAAAAAACTCCGCATTTTCAAACCCCAAATTTGCACCTGTTAAACTATGCTATTTGTTTCTTTTCATATTCAATGAGACAGTATCAGGAAGGAGAATTGAATGATTAATATATTTGCTGTGCTAACAAATTAGTATTGCCAATAAATAGAAAAAACTGTTTTTCTCAGAAACGCATTTTGTGCATCTATCGAGTTTTTGAAAAAACGCTCCTCAATTGTGCGAGGCTAGGGTAGCTATCACCGCTGCTACACGAGTCTGCTGCACTGGTTTGTAAAGTTAATTACAACTGAACTATTAGAGACTCCATTCTGATTTTTTCTGAGAATATTGAATAAACTTCAGTGTATTTTTAGTTTTTTTTTTGTTTTTTTTCCAGATTTTTTTTTTTTTTTTTTTTTTTTTTTTTTCAGATTTTTAAATGGTCGAGTTTATGTTATTATCTAATGTTTTTCACTTTGGGAAACAGGAAAAAGTCTGCTGGGGCTAGGTCTGGAGAATACGGTGGATGGGGCACAATGGGAATGTGGTGTTTTGCTAGACAGCTGCAGACAGGGAGTGATGTGTGAGCTGGTGCATTGTCATGATGCTACATCTAATTCTGGTTTTCCCACAATTCAGGTCTCTTTCTGTGCACAACATCCCTTATGCACACTAGGATTCCCTGGTAGACTTCCATCTGACCATGTGGCACAAATTCTTGATGGATAATGCCTTTGTAGTCAAAAAGTGCAACCAACATGACCTTGATCTTTGCCCGACTCATGCGTGCTTTTTTTTGGACAAGGTGACCCTTTGCCCACCCACTGCGACGACTGCATCTTCATTTCAGCATCAAAGCCGTACACCCATGTCTCATCGCCTGTTATGATATTCTTAAGAAGGTTTTCACTGTCACTAGCAGCAGAAAGCAGTTCCTTGTACATTTCAAAATGGGTCTGTTTCTGATCTTCAGTCAACAAACACGGTACAAATTTTGCCTCTCAAGTTTTTTACTCAAAATTTTATGGTATGATCCTACCCACATCATCAGCAACTTCCTGAACAGTTAAACGATGATTTCCACAAATCACAGCACAAACTCTATCCACATGGCCATCAACTGTTGATGTGAAAGGACGTCCAGACTTGGAATTGTCACAGACCAACATTCTGCCCTGCTGAAAATGTTTAAACCATTCATAGCACTGCGTGCAACTCATACAGTCCTCCCTGTATGGTTGGCTAAGCATTTGCAATGTCTCTGAAAGGTTTACTAATACTGTAGCAAAAGTTCACACACACACATTGTTCTGCAAACTCCTTTGTTGTTACTTTGTCACTAATCCTATGAGCACGCTGTACACGTGCTTACTTCAGCAGCTGTGGCTTGCTTGCTAATTGTCCGAGCAAAATGCAGCAAACGGCACTTTGTTGTCAAAACCTGCCACTAGGTGCACTCAATAGCTGCAGTGCACTCTCTCTGCTGGTTGACTCACTAATTCAAAACTTTGGTTTCTTTTTGAACATACCTCATATATTCTATGCACAAATGTTACAAGGTAAATGTAAGAATTTACACCCGATATATATAATTTTTTTTTTTAATGAGACATTGGATCTTCCTTGATTCACAGTGCTAAGCGCTTCCAAATATAAGCATTTCTAAACAGGCTTTCAGCCTTCATTTATACATATTGCATATCAATGTCAGTCTGTTATGCTAAACATGGATAAAGTGTTATATAGGGTAAAATAAATTAAGGATTAAAATTTCCTTTCAGATCCTGGGTTAGCATCACATTACTAATAAAAAGTATCCTGAGCATTTTCTTCTAAAGTCAGTGGATTTCTGGTAATAACGTCATAACAGACTGACATTTCACTCTCTTGCTACTTCGTGTAGCTCTCAGTTGATAGACCTTGGTGAGTACACCAACAGGCATCTTGAGATCATGGCTAAAATTTCAGCAGAAAAACAACATAAATACAGACAGCGTCTAAGGCCTGTAGTAGACTATCACATTTTTGAGTCACAGAATGTGATAAAACCTTTGATCATATGATGTGATTTCATTTAATGATGTTGAGCATATTATACTATTTCAAACCTTTTATCAATATGTTATCACAGTTTTAAAATGGATTTCCAACAGTTAAGGGGCCCTAATGACCTAGTTGTCGGCGGACCCTTAAACCCCATTACTCACTCACTCCAATAGTTAACAGTCTGTGCTGTAACTGTAAGTGCAATAATGATTATTGTGTTTATACTAAATAAGAAATCAAAGAAAAAACACATTTTATCCTAAATATTGGCTTCTCATTCCATTTAATTTCTTCCTGGCATCATTTGCTGTACATGTTTCCGTACTTCACTAATGGCTTCTGCTACGATTTTACATATTTCCAGTCCTTTGCTTCTGGTTTTATAATCTTTATGTTTTGAATTGTATAGTATTTCATGTGACTCATATTAGAAAATGAGAAGTATGATGATAGCCACTGATTAGGCATGTCTGTCAGTCATTTCTTTTTTTGCATTTACATGCCACCTTTAACATCTAAGATCATATTGACAGCTTTTCACCTTTGGAACAATTGCACAACAACACACTCACTTACCGTGGTGTTATCTTTGGGTTTGTATTACCTTTTGTTGTACACACACACGCGCATGCACATACACACAGCAACATACAGGTGGCAATGGCTAAGTTATTTTGAAGTGAGTTAACCACCTTATATTATTGAGATAGTTATCATAGGTGTCCCCAGAAATATTTAAAACAAACATGAACTTGACTCTGTTTATCCAGTATTGGAATATTGTTAATTTGTTGATATAGTGATTATTGTTAGTTTTTATATCTAAATTGTGTTTGCATAATCAATAATTATTTTGTATAAATATCACATTAGAAATGTTAAAAATATAAACTAGCATTGTTTTCTTGGCATGTCTGAGATTATTATAATATGAGAAATATGAAGTCATCAGACGACGTAATGAAAAAGTGTTGTCAGTATCTGAACACTCTTGTCAGTGACGCTGTAAATTTTAATTTCCTTCTTCGATCAACGGGTCCAAGGAAGACAGACGCCATTCTCGGCAAGGCTCCAAGAAACTGAAAATTGTATGGTTTAATACCCTCGGATCAAAGTTTTAGGAAGATAGATGCCGTATTTAAAGATATTCCACTAAATCATGCAGTATAACCTCAGACGTGCCAAACGTTACGAAACAGTATGAAAGAAAAATGCTGAAATTGTATAACGATTCATTATTTGTGTTGTTCTATGAAGGTGTAAATAAATACCTCAACAAACTTAAATGGAGTTCAATAATAAACCTTGTTCAGTACCACACCCAGAGATACTATAAGAGTCATCAAAGCCACAACTTTATAGCCACGCTAACTTCAAATTAAGAAATACCGCCACATTATCATTGATTTAAATTGCTTTGGTAAATATTTAATATAAAAAAGTTATTTTATATTGTTTGTTATTGTGTTAGTGAGTTGTGATATTGTGCGTATCTGTGGGGATTCATTGTTATTCTGCAATATTGGATTCAGCCAATTTTGTTGTTTGAAATACTGTTATTTTGGGTTCTAAGGAAGCCATGATTGTAAGGTTAGATATTGCTTTCACGACATTATTGCTGCATTGTGCAGTGTAATTAATTTTACGCAAGTACATATATAAGCAGAAATATTTATAAAGACTGATAAAATGATAAAAAACATTGATAAATATATGGAAAATGCTCTTAATAATCTGTTGGAAGCCACCGAAAAGAGTGGTAATCTCAGAAATGACTTCAATAAGAAAATAATACAATCAGTTAGTGAATTAAGGATGGCATTGACTATGTTTAAAAGAGATATAGATACTAAGGACAAAGTGATTAGGGAACTTCAGTTTCAGTTATGAACAGGGACAGGAATTATATGCTCTTATAATCCCTTTAATATGCATGCATTTATGCAGCGAAAACTTCCAAAATGTGCACATAAATATGCCCATATAAAATATTCAAATATCATTATTAACGTAAAAAGAAATCAAGATTTAAGTCAATTTTTAAGAAATCTGAAAATTAAAACATTGCAAAAACCAAACGAATGATTTAACTTGGCATAATTTATATTAAAGGCTCAGAATATATTTTCCTTATATAATGAAAAATAAAAACAGTATGACAACCCACATTCAGTTTTCCTCTGTCTCAACTTTATTCTTGTTGCAGTTTACAATCACCAAATGGTTCTAGGTACTGAATCAAATTTAGAGGTTGTGGTTTTGAATGCACTTAACGACTGGGACAACTTAGTGTTGTTGGTTTGCAAACAAGTAATGGAAAATGAGAGAAATGTGCAGATATATAGGAAAGGTTACTTTCTACTTCTAGGTTCTTTAATATACACTATGTGATCAAAAGTATCCGGACACCCCCAAAAACATATGTTTTTCATATTAGGTGCATTGTGCTGCCACCTACTGCCAGGTACTCATTATCTGCAACCTCAGTAGTCATTAGATATCATGAGAAAGCAGAATGGGACGCTCCGCGGAACTCACAGACTTCGAACGTGGTCAGGTGATTGGGTGTCACCTGTGTCAGAAGTTTCTACACGAGATTTCCACACTCCGAAACATCCCTATGTCCACTGTTTCTGATGTGATAGTGAACTGGAAATGTGAAGGGACACATACAGTACAAAATTGCACAGGCCAACCTCATCTGTTGACTGATAGAGACTGCCAATGGTTAAAGAGGGTCGCAAAGTGTAATAGGCAGACATCTATCCAGACCATCACACAGGAATTCCAGACTGCATCAGGATCCACTCCAAGTAAATAACAGTTAGGTGTGAGGTGAGGAAACTTGAATCCCATGGTCGAGCGGCTGCTCATAAGCCACACATCACATGGGTAAATGCCAAACGACACCTCGCTTGGTGTAAGGAGCATCAACATTGGACAATTGAAGAGTGGCAAAAAGTTGTGTGGAGTGACGAGTCACGGTACACATTGTGGCGATCCGAAGGCAGGATGTGGGTATGGCAAATGCCCGGTGAGCGTCAGCTGCCAGCGTGTGTAGTGCCAACAGTTAAATTCGGAGGTGGTGGTGTTATGGTGTGGTCGTGTTTTTCTTGGAGGGGGCTTGCACCCCTTGCTGTTTTGCATGGCACGATCACAATGTAGGCCTACATTGATGTTTTAAGCACCTTCTTGCTTCCCACTGTTGAAGAGCAATTCGGGGATGGCGATTGCATCTTTCAACACGATCGAGTACCTGTTCATAATGCACGGGCTGCGGCAGAGTGGTTACACAACAATAACATCCCTGTAATGGACTTGCCTGCATAGAGTCCTGAGTTGAATCCTATAGAACACCTTTGGGATGTTTTGGGAATGCCGACTTCGTGCCAGGCCTCACCGACCTATATCGATACCTCTCATCAGTTCAGTACTCTGTGAAGAATGAGCTGCCATTCCCAAAGAAACCTTCCAACACCTGATTGAAGGTATGCCTGCGAGAGTGAAAGCTATAATCAAGGCTAGGGTGGGCCAACACCATATTGAATTCCAGCATTACTGATGGAGGGCGCCATTAACTTGTAAGTCATTTTCAGCCAGGTGTCCGGATACCTTTGATCACATGGTGTATTTTAGGCAATTTTAACTGATTCAGAATTTTTGAGATCAAATGTATTCATTACATTCCTGACTGTTTCCAAATGTTTGGTGCAACAATGAACTGCACATACCATGCTCCCCAACACGCTATAATAGGTTCTGGTGGAAGTGGGACATTCGGTGCAGTTGCTTTGAAAGCTTGTTTTCTATATGGTGCTTTAACAAATACTTTCTTTACAGAAGATACAAGATTATCTACAAGTTTGAAATGTGCATGAATGGTTTCTGCAACTCAATGTAAACCATGTGCAAGACAAGTCAAATGTATATATTTGAAAATATAACTTTCAGAGCAGTGCCAGCTTTTATGATGTAACTCGCAGCATCAGTTACAAAGAGTAATACATGCTTGTGCTGAATACCATCGGGCCATAGAAAGTTCAACGAATCAATAAAATATTTGGATATCGAAGAGCTATTTGTAGCACCAAGATGTTCTATCACAAGGAGAAATGGGGTGGTTTGTTCGTTTTCATGGAGAGACCCAACAATAAAATTTGCACCTTCACTGTCCTGCATTTCGTTGACTGATATCCACACAAAATTATCTTCTATCTATTCTCTAATATTTTTAATTGTGAGATTGCAACACCTTTTCACATAATTTTTGCGAAGAGTGGATTCACTTTACACTTGGTATACTGCTGAATGAAATGTTTGAGTGTGGGATTGGTGAGTTTCCACAATGGAATGTGTGCAGCTAAAAATGCTTCACACAAAACAAAGGAGAACTGTGAGAAATTACTGTCTGAAAATTCACTTAAGTGTTGGAACAGGGACAATTTTTGTGGATTTAAGTTTGATATTTTTGTGTTTACTAGTATTCAAATGTTGAAATACTAAAAAATGCTTTTCACAACTAACTGTTTTCTTACATGCTCCACCATCTGTAGATATCAAATCTGTTTCAAACCCTGTAACCTACCTTTCTCACTCACTTTTACTTTCAGTATGATTCCATGAAAACAAACTTTATACAAGCTACAATCCACTGACCTCAAATCTCAACTCACAAATTATGAAATGAGGAATTATTGTGATTTGTGAACCTGCTATCAAATTTCAGTAGTGAATTTCTACAACAAACTATAAAGTGTGTTTTTCCAAACACCAACAGTAAGTTTGTTGGCATAAATAAATTATAAAGTAACACTTGAATATTTTGAAATTCATTCCCTAAATACGATACAGTTTATCATAAATCAAGTGAAATTAAAAAAGTAAGTTAAAGCTAAATTAATATTATGTTTACAAACAACAGTTGAACATAATTTAGAGCACCCCTTAATATCCACCTTCATTTGTACTGCTAGAATGATGAAACAAACCAGATAAGGTGGGGATTTCCCGATATGACGTAGCTAAATGCATTGCAAGCTTGAGTTGCAAGTTTCTATCAGTGTTGCCAAGTTTCAAGACCAATTCATATTTGTATGTGCAGCAAATTCATAAATGAAAATTTTGAATTTTCTATGTAAAGCAAATATACAGCATAATTTGAAAAATACCCAAATATTATGCATATTACCAAAACATGTAAAATATGTCATTATATGCACATTAAAATCTTATTTAAATTGTTAGAAATTTAGTAATTCACTCACATGCCAAATGAGCATACTTTCTGCCAACAGAAAAAAAATATGTATTTTCATATAATTCCTGTCCCTGGTTATGAAGCAAGAAGAAAATGAGATGGCCTTATCAAACAGTCATTGAAAGGGACAATGCTATGCCATCTTTTGATTGGAAGCAAAGCTTCACTGATGCCACATGAAAAAATCCACACGAAAATATCGAGTGAGTGAGTGAGTGAGTGAGTGAGTGAGTGAGTGAGTGAGTGAGTGAGTGAGTGAGTGAGTGAGTGAGTGAGTGAGCGAGCGAGCGAGCGAGCGAGCAAGTGTGTGTGCATGCGTGCGTGTGTGTGTGTGGGGGGGGGGGGTTTAAAAGCCTGTCAACAATGAGTTCATTTGGGCTACGAAAACATTGATAAGAAATATAAACTTATTCTCAAATTTAAATTGAATGAATCAACGGAAGCTATGAAAGTAATTTTGAAAAGTAAAGTTAATCCAACACAACTAAAAGTGGGAATAAACTCACTGAAAGCTTTAAGGGATGGAAGATTGATAATGGAATCTGAATCAAAGAATGAAATAGATCTTCTAGGAGAAAGGACCAAGAACAGTGCAGCCAACAGCAAGAAGTAAATGTTCCTAAACTTCGAAACCCATATGTCATAATCTACAATGTGCCGGAAGAAATAACACCACAAAATGCAGCTGAAGCTATCAGATCACAAAATGGAGAGCTTAACCTACGTGAGGAATCAATAATACACAAATTTATTGCTAGGAACAGAAGAAACACCAGAAATCTGGCAGTGGAAGTCAAGACTGAAGCCTGGAGGGTGCTAGTGAATAATGATGATGATGATGATGATGATGATGATCATAGTAATAATAGTAACAGTAATAAGAACAATAATAATAATAATAATAATAATAATAATAATAATAATAATAATAATAATAATAATAATAATAATAATAATAATAATAATAATAATAATAATAATAATAATAATAATAATAACAACAACAACAACCACCACCACCACCATCTCATCACCACCACCGTCGTCGTCGTCGTCATCATCACTGGCACAACAGCCCTTTGTGGGCCTTTGGCCTTCTGAAGAAGTTTTCCCCATTCTTTCCTGTTTAGTGCTGAGCTCCTCCCATTCTTGATTCCAACTGTCCTTACACCTTCTCTCACTCCATCTTCCCAACTTAACTTTGGTCTTCCAACTTTCCTGGTTCCTTCTGGCATTGTATTCAATATCTTCTTTGTCATTCTATCATTAGCACGCAGCACATGTCCTGCCCACTCCAACCTTCTGATATTTATGCATTTCACAATGTCTGGCTCATTATATAAATCATACAATTTGTGATTATATCTCCATCTCCATTCACCGTTTTCCTCTACTGACCCAAAATTTGCCTCAAGATCTTTCTTTCAAATATACCAAGTTGTCTTTAATTTATTTTTTAAAAGGTGAGTTAATTAATAACACTGAACAACACTTACAAAACATTTTTCCGGGATGCGTTTCGAAGGTTAACTTTCCTCCATTATCAACCGGACAATAACTATGAAAGGAAGATACCAAGTTGTCTTTCATCTGATTTTGAAAGTGTCCAGGTCTCAGCACCATATGTTAATACAGGCTTTGCTAAAACTTTATACATGAGGACTTTAGTTTTCCTGAACAACAATTTAGACTTCAGATGTTTTCTGAGACCATGATAACACCTGTTAGCAGACAGTATACACTTTTCGATTTCAGAGCTAACATTATTCTTGGAAATAACTTCTGGTCCAAGGTAGGTAAAGCTACGCACAACCTCAAACTTATACAAACCAATTTCTATGTGTGTGGAGCCACTAGGGTATTCTTTCTTGGTTACGGGCATGTATTTAATTTTTCCTTCATTAATCTGCAGATTCATCTTTCTTGCTGCTCTTTCAAAGCTATTGAAAGCTTCTCTCATTGCTCTTGGTGTTCTTGTAATTATATCGATATCATCTACATACACCAAGATTTGGACTGATTTATAAAATATAGTTCCCCTCGTGTTAATACCTGAATCTCTAATAACCTTCTCCAGAGCTATATTGAACAAAAGGCATGATAATGAGTCTCCTTGCCTAGCTCCATTCTTGGTCGTTACAACATTTGATACCATGTTCTGTATCTTAATTTGACTCCTAGTATTTTTCATGGTAGCTTTCACCAGGTTGATCAGTTTCTTAAGGATTTCTAGCTCTTCCATTGCTGCATAAAGATTATTTCTGCCATTACAGACATAAGCTGACCTAAAATCAATGAAAAGATGGTGTGTATCAATTCCAAATTCTTTACATTTTTCAAGCACCTATCGAATTGTGAAAATCTGATCAGTAGTAGCTCTTCCTTGGCAGAATCCACATTGATAGTCGCCAAACACACTTCCCACATATGGTGCCAGCCTACTAAAGAGGATGTTGGAAAATATTTTACAGGCAATAGATAATAGACAGATACCTCTATAGTTAGAGCACACCATGGTATCGCCTTTCTTATGTATCAGAGAGATGATACCTACATTCCATTTATCAGGTATTATTTCAGCTATCCATATCTTAGCCACCAGTTTGTGAAAGTGTTTAAAAAATTCTCTCCCAGCAGTTTTCACAAGCTCTGATTGTATTAAGTTCATTCCTGGGAATTTATTGTGCTTCAACTTCTTAATGGCAAGCTCAACTTCCTCTATAGTAGGGACCAGTACTTCTATTTCCGATTCTCTTGTATTTACAGGAGGTAAAACCTTCATTCAACAGTTCATCAAAATATTGTGCCCATCTTTCTAGTATTGCTTCCTCACTTCCCAATATCATTTCCTCTTTATCTGTACATAAATTTGTTCTAGGCTGGAAATCCTTACAGCTCCTATCTAACTTCTCCCTTCAACTGCTCCATTTCATCCAATTCCTTTCTCTCATACTGTCTCTTTTTTTTCTTGTGTAATCTCTTTTCTTCTCTTCTGGTAGCTCTGTACTCTTCTACTGCTTTTCGGGTGCGATTCCTCTGTTGCATTCTCTTGTATACTTCATTTTTTAAGGTTGTTGCTCATGCACACACTTCATCAAACCAATAGTTATACCTAACTTTCTCTTCCCTTCCTAAGACTTCATTTGCAGTTTTTAATAGTACGTCTTTAAGATTCTTCCAGACTTCATCAATACACTCACTATCAGATAAATCTGTCAAAGCCTCATTAAGCAAGTTAACATATCTCAAGGCAATTTCAAAATTCTTCAGTCACCCTCTGTTAAACTTTCCTGCATTGAAACCATGCCCTTTTCTCGCATTAGATATTCAACTTCTAATGGTTGCTACCACCAGGTAGTGGTCTAATATTCATCAGGTTGGAGAAGTGTCTCGCATCTATTAGGAGGTGGTCAATTTGATTAAAAGTACTTCCATCTGGAGATTTTCATGTCATCTTATGTGTGCCCATGTGATTAAAAATTGTACTTCCCACTACCATATTTCTCAAAGAGGCAAAATGTACAAGCCTAGTTCCATTATCATTAAAAGTATCGTGCAAACTGTATTTTATAATTATTTTATACATTATAAATGAAGAAAGTGAAAACATAACATTTAAAAGTGCTAAGGGAAGGAGTAATAATGACCTATCATCAACAGTGAGTTACGGTCATGAATCACAGAATGGGAATGCAGCAAAGACGAAAGTTGTTCTGATCATAGACTTATCACCTACACTGTAAGCCAAAGAGCAGATCATAAAACAGAATTTGAATTCCATATCACAAAATATATAATTGATGATAACTAATTAGGAGACTTTGGCAATGTACTAAAAATAGTAGGAGTTCAGAAATTATTATTTACAAGACGTAATTTAGAAGATATAGATGAAGAACTCAGCAAATTGGTGAACATGGAAGGTGATGTCGATAAAATAGTGGGGCATTTGAAGAAAATTTAACTGCAGCATGTATAATAAGGGCTTTAGAAAATGTAATCCATTAAAGAAGACAAACAAAAGAAAATCTATACCCTGGTGGACAAATGAACTAACCATTATGAGGAAAAGAGCTAATGCACTAAGAACATTATATCTAAAGACAAAACAAGATGAAGCCCTAAGAGAAGAGCGAAAAGCATTGTATATGAACCAAAAGAGGGAGTACAAAAGAACTATAAGAAAAGAGAAATTAGATTGCCGGAAAAGTTATTGCAGTCTAACTCCATCTAACAACTGGAATGCAGTTTATCGAATAGCTAGTGGCAAAATAAGAAAAACTTCACAATTAACAACTCTTACGAAACAGGACGGTTCAATCATGACAGATTTACAAGAGAGATTAGAATACATGCTGAATCACTCTGAACCAGAAGACAATGAAGAAGATGAAGATTACCACAAAAATATTAGGAAATTAACCTCTTGAGCGACAGTCATTTAAAAGCTCGGCAGGCCGAGAACGGATACCCAATATCCAGCGCAGGGCATTTATATTGTTAAATGCGCTAAAAGTGCTTCCTAAATACACAGCTGTATTTTGCGTAAATTTTAAGTTATTTTAATGAAACAAAAACTGGTATAAAAGTCATTATATGCAGTATACATGTACATCATCAGCAATGTTGAGTTGCATTTACAAATCGTTGAAATGGCACTATTTGTTTCACTGTGGTAAAAAGTTAACTTTGCTCTGTCGAAGGCGCCTAATATAATTTCTCGGAAAGAAACAGTAGTGGACCCATTGTATGTGTGAGCTATGCGTCAGCAAATCACAGTACAATGTGAAATAGAACACTACTGTATGCGTGGTTTATGAGTCCTCAGAATAAAGCAGGTTTGCAATTTTTCCTTACATGTGTTTCGTAACTTGGATATAGCTTACAGGCTCCGTTTGTTTCTTTCTTGACATGCATACGTATACTTTCCTGCTTATAGCTGAAGTGAGAAGCTTTTGAGTGTTACATCTCAGAGCTAAAACATGGCATCAACAAGCAGTGTTGCACAAAGGTTAGCGAGTGGTGGAAGTGTAAGGGCTTCTGAAATTACACACGATAATGTGGAGGACTTCTTGCTGTGTGACAGCGATTTGGATATTGATGGCGAATTTTCCGAATTTGAGGGGGGTGTGGAGGATATAGGTACGAGTAGCAGTGAGGAAGAATGTGACAAACTTCCTTCAGGTGTTCGTGAAGAGTCAGCATTGTGGAGTGCTGAAAACAATTGCAATACAAACAGGCACATCTTCACGAGCACAGGGTCTGGTGTTCAATCCCAGGCTCAGCTGACTTCTGACAGCCAACCAATTGACATTTTTACAAAATTTTTTACTACCGACTTAGTGTCTCTCATTGTTTCGGAAACAAATGTATATGCGTGTAAGGTGAAGGAAGACCTGCTCTCTAAAGGTAAATTAGGGCCTAAGAGCAGAATTCAAAGATGGACAGAAGTAACACTCAATGAGATTTACAGGCTAATTGGTCTAATTATACTTATGGGTGTTATTCGTAAACCTGCATTATACATGTATTGGTCCACAGATGACATGCTAGCTACTCCTTTTTTTGGAAAATGCATGTCAAATAACAGGTTTACGTCAATTTTGCGGTTCCTTCATTTCACCTGCACAGAGAATGTAAATGACAAACTCCACAAAATTAGGCCTGTTTTCGATTATATTATTTCAAAATTTAAAGAAAATTATGTGCCTGGTGAAAAGGTCACTGTTGATGAAAGCCTAATGCTTTGGAAGGGCCGCTTAGGTTGGAGGCAATACATCAAAACAAAAAGGGCTAGATTTGGCATAAAGAGTTTTGATGTTTGTGAAAGTAAAACGGGATATCTTTACAATAGCTGCATTTACACTGGTCAAGGGACTGACAATACTGGAGACAAAGATTTGGGCTTATCTGGCTCCAAAGTAATGCACCTAATGGAACCTGTGCTTGATCAGGGTAGGACTGTGTACTTAGATAACTGGTACAGCTCTCCTAAATTATTCATGGCCTTACACAAAAGAAAGACTAATGCAATTGGAACAGTACGTTCAAATCGTATTGGTTTGCCAAAAGATGTGAATACGAAGGCTCTAAGGAGAGGGGAAATGGAGGTGCGTCAGCTCCCACCTTTGACCTACCTTGTCTGGCAGGACAGGAGGGTAGTTACGGCATTATCCAATTGCAGCTCTAAGATTTTGATGATTGACACTGGAAAAACAGATGCCCATACCAAAATGTGCATTTTCAAGCCTGACGTTATCCAGGAATACAATATGCACATGGGCGGTGTCGATCTAGTAGATCAGGTATTGCAAGCATATCCCTCTTTACGAAGAACAGTGAAATGGTATAAAAAGGTATTTTTGCACCAGCTGGATATAACCATATACAATTGTTTGGTAATTTGGAGAGCTCTAAACCCACAAAAGACAATGACCTACCTGGACTTTCGACTATCAATAGCTCGCAGCCTAATTGAACAATACCAGGTTGAGAGGCCTCTTCATACTGGGGGTAGAAAATCCAAAACCCCTGCACCCCTCAGACTTCAAGGAAAACATTATCCTAAAAGGATACCGTCAACAGCAAAGAAGTCCCGCCCATCTCGAAGGTGTTTCGTGTGCCGCAAGAAGGGAATCCGTAAGGAAACTGGGATGATCTGTGGCGAATGTGGAGATGTGCCCTTGTGTGTTTATCCCTGTTTTGAGGCATATCACTGCAGAAGGAACATATAAAGGTAAGCCAGTAAAGCATATAGAATTTAATTAAATGTTTCATAACGGGGGAAAATTAAAATAAGTTGAGTTAGATAGAGGATAAATAAGGGTTAAATGCACAAACGCACAGGACGTGTATACACGTCCATATCGCTCGTCCGTCATTTTAAATGGACGTGATTTCACATCCATATCCCTGAAGAGATTAATCAACAGACCAATCATAACGCAGAATGATAAAAGTTTTACTCAGAGAGAAATAAAAGATATTTAAGTAGAATATGCAAGTAAAACTCCAGGAGAAGATGGAATTACAAGTAAAATATTACTTAAGGTGTTTGACGTATTTCCAAAATATTTGACAGCCATCTACAACCATTATCCATGGAAGGAAATTTCCCTAAACAATGGAAGAAAGCTAAATTAATATGTATTGCGAAACCAGGAAAAGAGAAAAGTTCAGAAGCAACAAAATTCTGACCAATCAATCTACTGAATGTAGAAGGGAAACTATTCGAAAAACTTTTAACTGACAGAATAATGCATCATGCACACTCACAGAACTTAATGAATAACAACCAGTTTGGTTTCACTCCACAAACAAGCATTCTAAACGCTCCAATGATAGTTAAAAAATACATAAAGAAAAACCTGGAAGATGGCCAGATGGTAGTTTTAACCAGCCTTGATGTTCAAGGAGCTTTTGTTGCAGCCTGGTGGCTGAGTATACTGTACACCTTGGGGGAACTTAACTGCCCGAGTAACTTTTATATTAGCTTGCTAAAAGCTATTTCAGTCAGAGATGAGCAGTATTGACAGTCAATAACATAAAACTTGAAAAAAATGTAAGCAAGGGATGTCCTCAAGGATCTTGCTGTGGACCAGGCTTCTGGAATTTGCAATATAATTCACTCTTGAACACAGAATACTCGAGCCATACAAAGGTAGTGGCATTTGCGGATGATTTGTTACTAATAACCAGAGTTAAACCAACCTGGAAGCCGAAAACTACAATAAGGTAGACCTAAAAAAGATTGAAACTTGGGCCAAGAATAATAAAATTATCTTCAATGAGCAGAAGTCAAAAACAATGCTAATAACATGCAAACATGGAGTGGAAAGGGATATAAGCATCTTTATCAACAGACAAATAGAACAAGTAGAAAAACTCAAATATTTAGGAATAATCATTGATAAGAATTTCACTTTTAATGACCACATTCAATATGTAACAGAGAGCTAATAAATTGATAAACATTTTATCTAAATTGGCCAAACTAGATTGGGAACTAAACCACCAGGCTTTGAAGACTATGTACAATGATACAATTCCACCATTACTCTCTTATGCAGCTCCAGTATGGATTGAAGCCATTGACAGGAAATACAATGCAAATATGTTTGCAAAAGTGCAAGACAAATAAATATCAAAAGTGCTAAAGCATTCAGGACCACATCTACCAAAGCACTCTCCATTCTAATAGGTCTTACACCTATAACACTTAAACTTCAGGAAATCACCAATGAATATACAATATTGAAGCAGAACTCTGAGAATAAGTTAGACAAACCAGTGGAATATAGGAAATGGATCCAGCCAACATACCAATAATAAAAGAAATAAACCAGAATAAACCATCTATGTTGAAAATTTATACAGATGGTAGTAAAACTGAAGAAGGAGTTGGTTCTAGAATAGCAATTTATTATAAGAACAAACTGGAATATCAGATACAATACAAGCTAGACAAACAGTACTCCAACAACCAAACTGAATAATTTGCAGTTCTGAAAGCACTAGAAACTGTTAAAAATATGCAATTCATGGAAGAAATTAACAAAACTGCAGCAATACATGCAGATAGTAGAGTTACATTATAATCATTGCATAACTATAAAATTCACAGTTACCTAAACAAAGCAATTAGAACATAGTTAAACAAATTAGAAAAACAAAACTGGTATATAGAAATTGGGTGGGTCCAAGCACAGATAGGGATACAAGGCAATGAAATTGCACACCAGCAAGTAAAGAAAGCAACTATAAATGAAGAGAAATGTTGCTATAATAAAATTCCAAAGAGCACTGCTAGGAAAATGCAAAGATAAAACCTACAAAATTGGGAAAACAATGGAAAAAAAAAAAAAACTAAATGCCAGGAAGCAACTGTAGCAGAGAGAATGAAGTTAAGGATAAATCTAACAGCAAATCTTAAAACGCTACTGACAGGACACGGAAGACTTGAAAGCATACTACTACAGGTTTTGCATCACAGAAGATCCAAACTGTCCCTGTAATTAAGGAAAGCAAACAACATGCCATATATTATATGACTCCAGAAATCTAGAGGAGCAAAGATAAGCATTCAGAAGAAAAATACTTCAAAGAAGAGAAAATGGCCACCAGCTAAAAATGAAAAAATTATTTTAAAAAATATGTCCAGGACGCAAATTCTATTGATCTAAGGAAAACATAATTAAATTGTAAAGATGAATTTATTTATGACATTAATTCATATTTGGAGATTAATTTACTTTGTAAAGATCAATTAATCAGAAAAGCAAAAGCAACATGCATATTACATATTGTAATGGAACAAAAACAAAACGCACACGCACACACATGTTCATACTTCCATACAGGTGGGGGATAATCCTAACTAAAGAAACATTCCCATCCACCAGGCAGGAATCAAACCTGGGATCTCTGGATTTGAAGGTTAGCACATAGGCAGTCTGCCATTTTCACTTCTAATTAGTCACAGATGTGATCAAATATACTGTCACGCCAACCATGAACCTGAGTGATGCTGGTGAGAGCTGGTGTGACTATGCCAGGCCAGGTCAGCACTTACCTGCCTCAATGACACGTCCCCCAGCAGGACAATGGGCCATATGGAAACAATAGCTATTGTGTGCTCTTCTGCCATCCAGAACGTTCCTCTTCTTTCACTCTCAAGCATTCCACTTTCAGAACTCTCTCATTGTGCAAATGAATAACACCACACAAATTTTACTGGTAATGGAGTGTTTGTAGACAGCCAATTTGAGATAGGAAACCAATGGTCAACGACATCAAGTTAATAAGTTATACGTATTCAAAGTAATTAGAGATTGTGACCAATAAATCATAACCAGAAAAAAAGAATGTCAGTATTATCCACTGGAATCGAAATAGTGCTTATTAGGAACTATTACATAAAGCCTGTCTGCTGCCTCTCTGAAGAAGCATTTCTAAATTGTAGCGTTGCCAAAAGTGCTTAAATTGGAGACTTAACATGGGGCTGCACACCACTGCAAGGGATAACAGGTTGTGGCAAGCGGCTTTGACCACATGGTTATACTAACTGACTGTGGAGTTAATGAACCCGAGAAATTGAGTTCAAACCCCGAAGAGAAGTTTTTTTCCTCTTTCTTTTCCATTTTGAGAGCAATGTTGTGCATTTGCTTTAAAATAGCAAAATACGACCATCATATGCAATGCACAGAATATTGTTTACTTTGCTTCTTCTCAGATCTGATGTCTTTTTTTGTTCTGGGGTCATCTTCAGACTATGGTGTATTCCTCATCACTAATTGCCCACATAATTACAGCCAGTGATGAGATTCGCAATGCACCAGGAATACTCAACAGGGTTTGCAAATCATTTCTGCATGTTGCCTATGCATTGATGTTAGAGGTCACCATTTTGAGCAGTTCCTTTGAAACCTGCACCTTCTCTATTATGGCTCTACAGCCCGACTGGGCCTTGAACTTCCCTACTATTTTCTTCCATTCTCCTATACATGCACCTTCCTTCTCCAGCCTTTGACTCCCACTGTAGGAAGATCTTCCTACACACAATCCCTCTATCTTGTTTTGCCTTTCCTTCTGTGTGAAAATATTTTCCCCTTTCACATTTTCTTTGGATTCCGCTCATCCTCCATTCTGTTCCAAGTGTCCCAACCATTTAAGTCTCTGGGATTTCATAAACTTAACAATATCTTGACCTTCTATTAAATAATTTATTTCCTGATTGTTTCTCACTCTCCAATTCTGTGCACCACAATGTACAGGTCCAAACATTTGTCTGAGTATTCTTCTCTCGAAGGATCGCAAAGCCTTTTCATAACTCATTGCTCATTGTGGTAGACCAAGCCTCAGACCAATAGGTTACTACTGGCCTTATTAATATTTTATAAACTTTGAGCTTAGTGTTTTAGGTCATTATTCCATTAGAGAAAATCTTTTTATTTGCATAATAAGCTCATTCCCTGTCTGTATTCTTGCTCTTATTTTATTGCTTAGTTTATTATCAGATTTAACTAAGTTATCAAGCGATAAAACCTGCACTTACGCATTATTTATTTACTTACCTTTGTTCTGCTTCTATCTACCTATTGTATTGCAATGTTGAAATTAATTCAACTTATGCTTATAATAACTCAATTGCATGTAGCTCATTCAAGTGCTTATCAATTATTTACTTGTTTCTAAGCTGCTGGTTAGGCTTGAACCCTCTCGTCTAAGTGAAAACAAAATTCTCAGTGTGTACCTACTATTTAGGTCATGCAAGAGTAAATAATAGTTAAACTTGAAACAAAAAAGTTTAAACATTAGTTAAACAAAAAATTATGTTGTTGTTAGCTAATGTTGGATTTCTAACAATGAAGTCATTAATCCTCTTGCTCTCCAATATTTTTCACTGATGGATGGGGCATTAGAAGTGACCGGGCATATTTGAAGGTGGTCTCGATCCATTTCCTCTTGCAGATCACATAGAGGACAGAGTGGTGAAGAATATATCCCAATTCTGTTTAAATGTTTTGCCAGACAATCATGTCCTGTAATCAACCTGAAGGTTGCAACTGCTGTTTTTCGAGGATACTCAGGAATTACTGTTTGAATGTTTGGTAGTTCCCATCTTTTATTCTTTGATTTTTCATAGTAATATTTTGCAATAATTTTTTTGAATTCAGAGTTGACTAATCTTTTAGCTGCATAAAATGGTAGATTAACTATAGATTTCTGCACATTGCCGGTACCCTTGTTTGCAAGAAAATCAGCCTTCTCATTACCACTCAGTCCACAGTGAGCTGGTATCCATTGGAAGACTAGGTGTTTTTGAAGTGCTGTTAGATGGGTAAGGATTTTCCAACATTCTATAATTGTTTGGTTTTTAGGTGACAACTTGGAAGTAATTGCTATAATTGCTGCCCTGGAATCTGAGAGAATAACTGCTTGCTGAAAATGTGAAATTCTGTACAAAAGATTTTGTAGGGCCATTCGAATTGCTTCAATTTCTCCATCAAAGTTCGTAGTTCCATAACTTAAAGATTTGTAATAGGAAAAGAGGTGACATGTGACTCCAGCACCTGCTCCATCTTGGTTTGATATTAATGATCCATCAGTATAAATATGGAGCCATTCGTGTTCTGGAAATCTAGTATGGATTGTCTCTAATGCCAATAATTTTAGAACACTAGTTGGAGTATCACTTTTCTTAACTTCTTCTGTCAGGTGTAAATAATATGTGATGTCTAATGTTTGTGTCGGATTGACTTTAGATATGAAGTTTTCCTTTGAATTAGGAAGGTATACATTCTTCTTGATGTCTTGAATTTTGGAAAGAAAGCTCTCCTGAGTCTTTAGTGTATGTGTAAAATTTCTCTTGTGCCATGTTTTGAATGGGAGTCTGATCAACTTTTCGTGTTGAATAAGAGCCGCTTTTTCTATTTCATATTCAATGGGACATTGGTTGGTTAGTATTTCCATAGCTGCTATTGGTGTGGTTTTGATAGCACCTGTAATTAATCTCAGACTTTGGTTTTGAAAGATTTGAATCTTTTTTGTGTTTGCTGTTACAAGAACTTCGCTGCAGTATGTAACTAATGGCTTTATATATACATTGGAAATAACATGACACAAATGTTTAGTGTAAATCAAATTAGATTAAGCATGCACTTATGAACAAAGAAACAAAGAAAAAAGAACATAAAAATATAGAGTTGTGAGTATTTGAACATGTGCTTTTAATACGTGTGAACCTTCACGTCCTGCCACCATAACCATTACGCTAAATAGGCTATAAAATTTGCCCGCTTGTTTTCTCATCATGCGTTACAGCTGCAGTGGACATGATCAGTGGTGTGCATACCCTCAAATAATTTAAAAACACAGTTCTGTAATTTGTAATCCTAGACCATAAGTTTCCTGTCTCAATTGATTGCCTATGAACCATCCATCACTAGTAAAATTTGTGCAGTGTTATTCATTTACATCCTGTATAAGGAGCTGCTGAGTGAGTGAGTTAAACATTTGCAATGCATTCAGCAGACAGCAACTGTGAAGCATGGCAAGTGCAGTTCAGTGTGAGTTGTAATCTGACATTTCTGTATTCTGATTCTAATGTACGGGTAAGTTCTGTTGCTCATGAGTTTGTGCAAAAGTGATCTACGTGTAACGTTATCCTTACACTTAAGGTAAATAAAATGTGTTTAGCAGTAACTGGTGTTTTTACAATTTATTATACTGCTGTCAGGAGTGGGATTTGTCGAACTGCTGTTTTGCTACACTGGAGTCAGAAGTGTAACAGGAGTGAGATTCGGAAACCAGGATGCAGATGCTCAAGAAACTATCGGTTAGTATGGAGAAGATGAAGACAAGAATAACGACAGTGGAATTCCAGAATGGAGAAAATGGAGACTGAATGGAAACTGGAATACAATAGATAAAATGTGGCATGAAGAATATGAGGGCAGAAATGAATAACGTAAACTCCAGAATCGAGGAATTGAAATCTGGAGTGAAGAAGTTGGGAAGCAAAGTAAAAACTCTGATGTGCTGCACTCAAATGACTTTCACTACTCTTGTATTAACCATTCTTATATATTCTTATTCCTATATCTTCTTTGTGTTAGTTGACATAAACATTTGTACAAATTATCTTACTGCTTATTGTAGGTGCAAGGGAAATATTAGAATACAGTAAGCTTTGAGCAATAGTCAAATCTTTTAAAGCTTTGAGATCCTGTTCTCTTTGCACTCTTCACATATACACAAATGAACGATGTTCCATTTCACAAAAGTTTTAAGTTTTTTGAAACTGTCACAAATAACAAGGGATATCTCCGAAATGCTTCACTCTACAAAAAAATTTATTTAAACTGTGTGTTTTAGCAAGATCTACATTTTTTGTACAGTAAGATTTTGTCTATCTCTTATGGTTTATGAGTTATTCAAAAGTCATCCAGAGTAAACAGGACTACATAGGCTATAGCCAGAAAATCCAAAATAAACATTTCATTTGTCATACAAATATCTTAAACATATGGCATTTTAATCAAAATCGTTAGAGCCATTTTCAAGGAAATCAAAATTTTCGAAAAATTTTCCATTTAAAGGGTAGTTTAAGGTGGGGCTATTTTCTTCAAAATCTTCATGTTGCTTCCTTGAAAGACATTAAACTTAAATACCAACTTTGGTTAATTAAGGAAAATGTATAGCTTTGAGAATGAGTTGAGTCAACTCGAAACTCGAGTCAGTTTTTGCAAAAATAACTTGCAACATTACTAAGATAAGTGAAGTTTTTAGTTTCTAATTTGTTCTTACTTTAGAACCAACTTTGGTTTTTAACTGACTCTTAGTTTTTGAGTTATGCTGTCCACAGACAGACAGACAGACAGACAGACAGACAGACAGACAGACAGACAGACAGACAGACAGACAGACAGACAGACAGACAGACAGACAGACAGACAGACAGACAGACAGACAGACAGACAGACAGACAGACAGACAGACAGACACACAATTGGACTTTTTTCTAAAAATGCTTTTTTTGGATTCAGGGGGTCTCAAAACATATTTTGGGTGAAATTTCAACATCAAATGTTTGGGTGAAATACAATACTTCCTCTACTTACCAGCAGAGAAAGCAAAAAGCACGGAAATCTGGGTTGAAGGAGAGGAAAGCAGAGACATTCGAGATGAAGATGGAGCTACTGGCAAAGATTGACTCAGAACTGGTCAGCGTGAAGGAAGACACGGAAGAACTCAGAGGGAAGGTGGGACATCTCTGCCAGCACGTGGACATCAGGGAGGGTGACAGGGAATGTCTTGGTACCCTGGAAGGAAGATTTGATGGAAGTGTCAAGGTACTGGGGCAGACAGGATAGTGCAAACCTGGAGAGGGGGCATCCAGTGGCAGAGGTGATAGTTGTGCCTATCTCGAAGAACAATAGGTATGTCACAAGGAAGACAAAGAGACAGTTCAGGGTTGTCGTCGAGGATCCCCTAAAGGTGTGTGTTAGGGATGTAGCCATCCAGGATATGTCGTGGAGGACTACCAGCAGGGAAGCGTACAAGCAAGTGAGGAACATGTGAGAACTGACTTGAGGTGGGACATGGAGGAACTGTCGGAGCCATCCAATCAGGTGATGCACAGTGCCATGAACAGTAGAATGGAGCATGACATCATAGTGGATGGCATGATACAGGGGAAGCTGTGCCGGGTACAAGTGAACATAAGTGCAGCAGTGACCATGATTCAACCGGATGTGGTAGAGGTTGCTGCTGGACCTGCCAGGAGAAAGGTGGCTGAAAAGGTGTGCCAGGGAGGTTGGCAGCCATGGAACCCCATGGGCCATTTTCAGGTGTGCAGGACAGCCCATCAACACACCTGGAAGAAGCGCAACCGGGTGAGTGCCCATCAAAACCAGTGAGACTGCCACAGAAGTTCAAAGCAGGATGGTATACATCATCCTACCCGGACCAAGGGGCACTACCCAACAATGATGCCAAGCATCATGCTACCTGGAGAAGCAGTTTGATGGCGTAGTCCACTGTGTACCCAAGGAAGATGGTGCCAGTGGAAGGCAGCCCTGAAGAGGGAGCAGTGTCACACTGGCCATGAGCCCAGGTGCTGCTGGTGAGAGCTAGCATGCAGTGGCCTGGCCTCTGCCAGGCCAGGCCAGGCCAACACTTACCTGCCTCAATGGTCTGTCCCCCAGCAGGGCAATGGACCACATGCAAGCAATAGCTATTGTGTGCTCTTCTGCCATCAGACTGTTCCTCTTCTTTCACTCTCGAGCATTCCACTTTCAGAACTCTCTCACTGTGTGAGGCCCTACATGAGGAGCTGCTGAGTGCTGAGTGAGTGAGTTAAATGTTTAGGAAGCATTCATTGGACAGCGACTGTGAATCATGCCAAGTGCAGTTCAGTACGAGCTCTAATCTGACAGTTCTGTATTGTGATTCTATTTGACAGTTAAGTTCTGATGCTCTTGAGTTTGTGGGAAAGTGATCTAAGTATAACATTAGTGCTACATCAACGGACTTGAAGGTACATAAACAGTGTATTTAGCAGTAACTGGTGTTTTTCCCATTTGTTACAATACCATATTACACTGTAAAATGTTTTATCATATGTATGTGAATGTAAAAATAAAGAAACTTCTTCTAAGAGAGATAAAAGGGCTAAACTCAGTAAGACTAAAAGATGAAAAGAACTGATTTCGACAAAGAACAGAATGTACAAACAGATGCAATGAACCAGGGAGTAATTATCACAGCACCTGCAACAGCAATTAGATCTAGGCAGCATTTTGGAGATTCCAGAACACGTTTTGCAGAAGCATGAGTCTTCACAGAAGAGGTTACAGCTGACTGTTGGCCTAGCAGCAACAGAAGGATTAACTGTCACCAAGCCAGGGAAAACAGCATAAAAGCATAGATTTTCAGAAGATGTTAAAGCTGCAATTTATCAGTCATATGTTTGCGTGCGTGACTGGTGTAGGAAGCTTAACCTTGAGCACCTTTGTTATGTGCCGTGCCAGTGGGGTGGGGCAGCCTGGTTCAGGCCATCCATTGTTGTGTTGCCACTGCCACTGGCCGACATCACAATATTTTTCTCCCCGATTTCTACAGCATATACATATTGCAATGAGCAGTTCTTATGATGAAATTTAATTTACTTTTGCAGAAAAAATTCTTTTCACAAAACTAATAATTCTGAAGATTTTTGTTTGATACCTTACAAGAATTACCAGCTTGTTTCTATTTATGCATATGGCTCCTTCAAGAGGTGTATATTATTCAAGTATTGAACACGTTCTGTTTTCACATGGAAATTACAATAATCATTTATATGCACTATGTAAAAATACTAAATTGACTAATCTGTATATGTAAGTTACTAATCCATGCTGGACAGCTTGGAGCATTATATTAAATCAAATGTCTTTTGAGAACATATTTTCATACTAAATTAAATGTAACTGTATCTACTTAGTTGCACTGGATGCATGGGAAGTTGCAAAGCTGAAATGGACAAATTTCTCAGTGCATAATAACCTCATACACAACTACAATATGTGGATTAAGCATGCATTCATATTTTCCAAACAGCAACAGAGGTCTTAAAAAGTATGCCCGACAGTACACCATTAACTTAATTATTGTTAGGAAATCTGCAAAGTCTTAGAAAAAAATATCTATGTCCAAGCCATCCAATGTATCTACTTAGTTGCACTGGATGCATGGGAAGTTGCAAAGCTGAAATGGACAAATTTCTCAGTGCATAATGACCTCATACACAACTACAATATGTGGATTAAGCATGCATTCACATTTTCCAAACAGCAACACAGGTCTTAAAAAGTATGCCCGACAGCACACCATTAACTTAATTATTGTTAGGAAATCTGCAAAGTGTTAGAAAAAAATATCTATGTCCAAGCCATCCAATGCATATGGTACAGACAATTTGAAACTCACATTGAAACATTAACTAAAAGTAGAAGGTTTTACAGCTATACTAAAAAAAAAAGTTTTTAAAAAATACAATCAAATGCTGTTTTTAAAACAGCTTATAAAACAAAAAAACTGAAGCTATATTGACAGCTTAATTTTATGTCATTCTGACTGCAAATATAATCTGTACAATCTCCTCTTAAATTATCTCTAGAAAATTAAAAAAACACACTTAAATGTTTATATTCTTTAGTACTTACAAATATGAATCAAACTGTGTTGCCATTTTCCCCAGTAGTTTACATGCTTTTAACCTGCTGGTGAGCGGCTGTGCAATTTGTCCCTTTTGGATTGCAATGGGCAAAATCTATTTAAAAATTTACAAATAAATGTTATCTTAATGCCTTTGCTAAGAAACCTCAAATGTCAAATTTTAATTTTCTGAGAAACTTCATTAGAAAGTTAAAATTATTTTTATACTTACATCTGCCTTAATAACAGCTGGTGGTAGCAGTTCAATAACATCCAGTAATGTTT
Source organism: Tenodera sinensis (assembly GCA_030765045.1). Taxonomy (NCBI): domain Eukaryota; kingdom Metazoa; phylum Arthropoda; class Insecta; order Mantodea; family Mantidae; genus Tenodera; species Tenodera sinensis. Next base: position 129,728,703 of record CM060962.1, read on the forward strand.
CCAACCATGCATTTGCTACCACTAAAAGAAAAGAAATAAAAGTTAATAGAATTCTTTTAGCATTGTTAACAAAAGTTTGGCATCTTAATGGCTCTCATAACTGAAGATGATTGTTATTATTTAAGGAAAATGTTGGTCAGTTAATTTAAAGCAAGTGAGGTTGAATAAAACAACATAATCATGAACTAACAACATGACAAGCATTTTCTCTACAGCCCATGCAGGGGCAAAGCCTACCATCCAATTCTCGCAATCCCCACCTCTGCACTAAATGGGCATCACAAGTGAGGTGTAGTAATGGAGGCAGGGGAATAATGATTAGTGACCCAAGTCCCTCTCGGCTAGAGAATGCAGTCTTTATAACTCGTGGTGAGCAGAGAGCCAGGAATGGGGGTAGCTGCCTGTAGCCTATAAGGATGAGGAACATGATATGAAACAAAGATGAAATAGATGAAAGGTAAGATGATAGAATGAATGAGGAAACTGGAGAACCTGGAGGAAACCTACACAGATGCCGCTTTGTCCACCACACATCTCACATGCAGTCCCCTGGGGTCAAACCAGGGGCTGCCTTGGTGGTCATGGCACCACCATGGATTTTCCCCATAAGCCAATTTGACTTTATTATCTAATTGCTAGTCAGTATACCTTGACTTGTAGGCATGTTTGGTGTGTTAATAACAAACATCCAATCAGTAAATGATTACACCTCTACTGCATGACTGTCACAAGTGAGTGTGTGTTTCTGTGGATGAAGATGATTGGAGATTTGGAAATGTAAGCCAGAGTTGAATAGAATGTGTAATTGAATTACTCCTGTGTTAGCAATAATTCATACAGATAACCAGAGAAGATATTATAAGAAGAGTTACTTGTGTTTGTTGCGTACACTGCAGTGACTGCATACAATGATGTACTGAATTAAATTTTAATAATTTATTTAATTAAATTAATTTTTACATAAAAATGGCAGTTGTGCTGAAAAGAATAGGTCTTTTATTGATGCCTTAACCTGTAACTGCTCACACTGTTAGATAAACTCTAACAACCACTAACTTATTTTTGAGTATTTACTTTTTAGCATATAGAGAGCGGAGCTAGGAAGCTCTCTATTCATATTTCCAAACACTACTCAGGTGGTGTTTGTAGCCTAAACAGAAACAAGTACTGTTGGAAGATGTATTATTCAAAGCAATGCACGGTGTCACATTTTTTCTAACATGAGAGTTACTGCATGACACAACTGTTCCTTGGAACTACCTGAAAGACAGGTTATGTCAATAGATACCTGTCCTTAATAGAGAAATTAATTAATTTAGCTTGAAGAAAAGTTCCAATAAATTTGATCATCTGATGTACATTTAATGTCCTACTTCATAAAACAAAACAGGGAGGCAGGTAACCATTTTGATCTCAATAATTTATTTCTTAGGTGACTGGTCCTACGTATTAAAAATGATTTGTGACATTGACAGAGTTGGAGTAAATGTCATCGACAACTTCTGACTGTTCATATTTTTCTTACACACAGAATGAGTGCCAAAATAGTTAAATGGTTCCATTTGTCACTCTTGTACTGAGGAACCATGGTTCAATTTTCAGCTATGGGATGCGGTTTAAGTTCCTTCTTTCCAGGCCTCCACCTATAACTCATGTGAAGGATCCCAAAGGCTCAAAAAGATTCAGAGCCTGTAAAAGCTGTGGATCCTCTCATTCTATCACCATCCTCACTGTTGTTCATGGTCATAACTTGGGATCCAATTTGGGAGTTGGGTGGGGGGGGGGGGGGGGGGGGGAGGGTCAGCAAAGTAAGTGGAAACCACACAATGAAACTGAGCATAAAATATGTTTCAAATAATTTTTCAGTCACTTTTCAAGGAAATAAAACATTAATTACTTCAATTTATAATTGCTGTTGTTGTGGCACCAGTTGCACATCAAAGCAGGCTCAAGGTTGGCCACCTCACACCACTTGTTGCTAGGCAATGTGTAACAATGTTGGCTAAGATCAAAGCCTGTTTCCAGACAGTTTGAGAAGCTTTGAGTGCTAGCTTGTTATGAGAAGCTTCATGAAACGTCAATTTCCAGAAAAATTGCTGGTATCTAATTCTCAGCTATATAAGCGAGTTGACAGAGAAATCAGTTTTTAGTGAGTTTATCATCAGAGTTGGTTTTTAGTTAGTAAGTCAGTGAGTGATTACAATAGTCAGAGCGACCTGTGGACAGCAATAGAACAGCTGAGTTGCAAGGTCACAAGGTATGAATTGCAATTCAGTTTTGAGGGAAATAAAGTGACACAAAAAGTAGCTGGACTTATCATTTGTAGCATTCTGATTATTACTATCACCATCATCACCACTATCATCACCGTCACCATTATCATCACCATCACCACCATCACCATCACTATCATCGCCACCACCACCGCCACTGCCACCGCCACCATCATATCATCAAGAACACAAGTATAGTTTAATCATCAAACTGATTTGTTTTACTCATTTCTGTGCATTAGCACCTGGTGTGTAACAGTTGCATGAATTTCTTTGGGTTTATTTTTATAGCTAGTCTACATGTTATTCGTTTGAAACACTATTTTTATCCTCCTCAAACTCATAAATATGAACAAGAAATTCTTTCATATAGTTAATACCATGACTTGTTTGCTGAGAAAGTTAAAAAGTTGTTAGCTAATGCTGGATTTTTGACAATGAAGTCATTAATCCTCTTGCTCTCCAATATTTTTCACTGATGATACTGAAGAGAGCAATAGCAGTAATAGTAACCGCTTTTTAGAGAGCACCATATTTTTATGTTTTGGTGGTCACATCGCTCTCTCACAACCCCCAGAATGTCTGGAGGACCACACCTGTCGTTGGTTTACGGGTCTCACTGACCTGACCGGGAGAGTTATCAAAATAAATTCACCGACCATATCCTCTGATCACCAATCAGAGGACGTATTACATGCCATGACAGATCAGCATGTTAGGGGTTAAGATTTTATAGAGAAATGGAGACGTTGGAAAAATAAAGACTCCCTAGCCCTCAGGAACCCTAATAGCATCGGAGTCAGAAGAGAACAAAAGATGACTAAGGTAAGGTCAGATAGAAAAGTTACAGTGAGGAGCAAAACACCAGTAAGTGGAAGTAATGTTCTGCTCAGCCACCTTTATTATTTCTATAATCTCACAATATATTCCTCTAAAAAACATTCACTAACCACAAAACCTACTTAAATATGCAGAGAAACATTTTTACAGGTTTGCCAAGTAACCAACATAAAAGCTTGAGTTATTTATGTTTGAGCCTTGCGTATCCAAATTGATCTTAATTTGAATTGAATTCAACATGGAAAAGTGAATTGTATTGAGAATGCGATTGGACTCATCTATTTCAATTCCTCATGGAAATGCAGTGAATGATTACTTAAAATTCATATTGGAAGTAGAAGAACCTAACTCCTGTTTTTAAATCCGAGGATCCCAAAGAATCATGACAAATCAACTTTTGGTACTCACAGGAAACCTTTACACACCAAAGTTAAATCAATTTCAACAGCCACACCAGTTTTCAGTACCCAACAGTGTGGATATGATCAGTTAACATCCCATTAAGCAAGATTAGGTACACAAAAGAATACCTGAGTATAACAGACATTTCCACTCACTATAGAATTCAACCTAGGTATAATAGAGAGGAATAATAGAGAAATACAAATGACAGAAATAAATTGTAGATATCTTGTTCAAGTGCACAGTTTATGCCAAAAGTAACTTTTTTGTAGCATTAACCTTTTCCTTTTATGACTCAGGGGTCTCCGTCTAGGGGATATGTGAATAGCAACCACAAGGTACCCAAGCTGAGCAGAATGTTAAAAAGTAAGCTTATGTAATTATTATTTATTTATGCCAACAAACTTACTGTTGGTGTTTTTAAACATACAAGCCGTGTGTGGGCAATGTTTGAGAGATAGAATTGGAACTGAAAAATTCAATGCCGCAGCTGTGATTTGAATTTTTCGTTCCAATTCTACCTCTCAAACTTATGCAATTTTATTAGTCATGATGGTACAAACAACTTGCATGAGCTAATGAGAAACAAAGAAAATAAGTGTCAGCAGTTGGTCTGTAACTTTACTTACCTCCATTAGTACTCCAAAATGTGTTCAAATGTAGTGGCATAAAGCAGTGATGAGGTTCACATCACTCAGCTTAGTAATAGGAAAATATCAACACACACTAGCAGAACCCCCAAGATCAATCTGATTGCTTTGTCATTATAGGGTAATTGTGATAAAAGGTTCACATTCATCACATACATAGGCTGAAAGCTACTCCATTAATTTAAATACAAAATATAATTTTGTATTTTTAAAGTAACTCAAAATAAAATGTTAAGTTGAAAATATACATGGGAGACAAATGCCTCCCTTGCTGCCTTTGAGTTATGCCTATATTGTCATCAGATGTAACGGACACTGTCCACTGGATGTTTCCAGCTAATAAATGGATCCAGTCATGGTTTGACAGAAGGACATTCCCCTGAAGGTCACAGTAAAAGTTTTCTGAGAATTAATGATCCTCCTCCTCCAACGTTACTGCCACCACTATTAGTATTATTAGTATTGTTGTTATTATTGCTATCATTATTATTATCATTGTTATTATTGTTGTCATTGTTGTCGTTCTTATTGTTCTTATTCTTGTTGTCGTCGTTGTCATTATGATTATTATTATGATGATGATGGTGGCGGTGGCGATGATTATTGTTATCATCATCATCATCATCATCATCATCATTATTAACTTTCTGTATATAGGTACCTGGATCTCTGCTATCTAAAGAAGTCAGGATACTTCTGAGGAAAGTATGTGTAAAGGTACGCGTATGGACAAGCTTCTTCTCCAATATTGTAAGGAAAGCAGAGCTGGCAGCTATCTGGAATTCTGTACTTGCACTTGGCAATGCCTGCAAAAGAAAACAGTATTAGCAATCATTAGCCTTTCATGATGAAATTTGGACCTGATATATAGGATAAGGACAAACTTGATGAACTAGTTACCAGATTCAATACCAGAGAACTGAAATCAAAGCCACAGTCTCATGATGAGAATGCAATGCAGAGGGCACCCAAATGTGAAGTGAAATGGAACTGCAGGGATTATATCACATGATTTGCTCTTCTCTCTTGCTCCCTGTGCAGTGTGAGCCATCCAAAGCAAGTATTGTTTCTCTATAGTTTAAATGAGTGGTTTGGCTTTTGCTACAGTTCACATTCATACCAACCTTTCCCTCTCCTACCTATTACAAATGTGGTCCACTCTATTACAGTAAAACCTCATTAATTTGGACCAATTGGGGCTTAATGTTGTCCGGATTGTCAAAAGTCCAGATTAAGTGAAATAAACACCACAGAGGAAAATTGTGAATGAAATTGGAGTATCTACTGTATAATTTTATTAGCACGTAAGATACAATAGATCCACCTGATTTTATTTACACATTCTTTAAAATATGATTTGAAGCTTTCTTGGCGACGAACATATTCTAGATGCTCTCTAGAATATGTGATGTCTCTTCATCACTACACCTGGCTCGAAGCCCTAGAGCATCTAGAATACACATTCTTTATTTGTTTGGTTAGAATGTAAGATACAATAAGGCCCACCTGATTTTAATTGCACATTCTTTATTTGTTTGGTTTGAAGAAACTATCAATTTTCTTTTGTGGTTTATCACACATCTCTTTCACAATGAGATCACGAAGACTCTTCATATGATGGTAGTATGCGGAAATCTGTTTATTGTCAGTTTTCCTCAAAAAGTCTATTACACAATTCAGATGCTGTTTAACCTCACTTAATTTCACTTTCAACTTCCGAAATCCACATCCTCAGCCTCAGATTCGCTACTAGTGTCCCTTGCATTGCTTTTACTTTCCATAATTTCTTTGTCAGTCATGACGTGATAGCCTGGATCATCTTCATTTCCGTCAAGTCGGTCTTCAATGTCATCTACTGTGACAGCTTTCTTGACACCTGCAACCACTGTTTGGTGCAAGTCATTTTATTCAATTGCATTGGTGTATAATTCAACAGTCAACATACAAAAGTTCTTCAATGCATTAGTCAATGTAGAGTTCGAAATGCTGTTTATAGCACTAGCAAAATTGAAAATCATGGATCTGAAATCATACAACTTTATATTCTGGAGTGTTCTTTCCATCCATTTATCTTCACCGCCCAGAGACTCCTCAACTTAAAAAGCATCAGTCTGGATGGCTCAGTTGGTTAGACGCTGACCTACTGATCATGGATTCAAATCCAGCCCAGACCGATGGTTCTTAAGTGTGCTTAAAAACAACAGCTCCATGTCAGTAGATTTACTGGCATGTAAAAGAACTCCTGTGGGACAAAATTCCGGCACACTGGTGCTGCTGATGTGATCCTGGAAACTGACGGCGTCGTTAAACAACAAGATAATTTTAATTTAACTTCAAAAACTTCAGACAGGAATTTCTTTCTGTACAACCACTTTGCAATGTAGATAATCCCTTGGTCCATCGGCTGTATCCGGGAAGTTGTGTTAGGTGGCAAGAACACACATTTGATCTTACCATCGGCACTACACAGTTTCTTTGCATCTGGATGTGCAGGTGCATTATCTAATAGGATTATGTCTTTTACATCATTTTGGTTTTTATTTTCTTGGTGCCTTCTTACTGAAGTACAGCATGGTTGTGAAATCAATCATGGGTGATGTTTGCCATAAATCACGCAGTTTTTGAATTGTAGTAATGCACAGGCAATGTGGACATTACATACTTAATAGCCCTTGGTTATTTACTTTTACCTATGGCAATTGGCTTTAAAATATGGCTTCCATCTGCATTAGCACATAACACAGAAAAGTGTTCTTTGTAAATTTTTCGTCCAGGCATATTTTTTAAGGATTTGGAGGCTTGTGTGTTCTCGGGTAAGGCATGCCAAAATAGACTGTCTTGCCGTCACTATACACTTGAGACAAATCTAACTTACCTTTTTAAATGATAGATTTTAGTTTTTTTCTAAATGGGTCAACAGCTGATGTATTAGCACTTAAGCTCTTTCCAAACATTTTTTTGTTCACTGTGTTATGATGCTTGTGGAATCTGTATAACCAGCCCAAACTAACCGAAAGTCCATTGATACCAAGTTGTTTTGCAAGACGTTCAGCAGCAGCTTGAATTTCAACACCTCTCACTGCAATTCCGCTTGCATGAAATTGTTTATACCACTTGTATGTCGTGTCTAAATTTTGTTCAGCCGCCTGCCGCATTCGTTTAACCTGACAACTTTCCTCATTTACATCACATTTAATCAAAAATGATAAGAATTCACACTTTTTCTTTAGGTCTGAAACTGTTTGTTTTGCGGTTCCATATTCTGCACATACACACACAACAGTGGCACCATTTTCAAGCCTTTCGATAATTTTCAGTTTCTTGTGTATTGTAAGCGATTTATGCTTACATTTCCCCAATGCTATTGTAGGTTTACTAAATGATATTATGCACTCAATTTGTTTCTTTAGCTTAATGACTGTGAAAGGCAAGTGTTAAACTAAACCTTCTGACAAAAGTTGCAAGCCCTATCATAGGAATAGCAAGGGTGAGGGAAGGAGGGCAGTAAGTTTGTCTTAGTGCAGTATTATAATTTAAATTAGCAATTCACAGTCTCATTTTTCTTTTTTTTAATGGATGCTTGTCTGGATTACGTGAAATACAGTTTAAAGGGGTCCGGATTAACAAGGTTTGACTGTATTTATTTCTAATTTTCCCCATATTTCTGTGACATATAACATTTTTGCCTTTGCCAAAGCCTTACACATTCTTTCCAACCACTTTGCTGACATTTTTATTTGTAGTTGCATATTCTTAATCCTGTCATGGCTATCTTGCCTTTTGTTACTATCTTCCTGCCATGTGCCCCCCCATTCTCCATTGTTAATAAACCTAACTTCCAGGTGTTAAAATTCTTTGACCACCTCAAACTTTCTGCACCCCACATACCATTCCTCATATTTTCTTAACTGTGCCCCCTTTTTTTGCATATCAGTATTTTTTTACTTGTTTATATTTACTTTTATTCCCCATTCTTTACAATATTTATTTCATTGATTGCTCTTTGTAAGCCATCACTATTACACCCCTGTGCATATAGTGATTCTGGTATCTCTATTTCTTATTATTGGCCAATGTGTATTACTTTTCTTCATTCTATCTTATCCTCTACAAAGTAAATAAAATGGAACCCAGTTCACACCCATTAAACTTACATAATGGGTTTCAACATTGCATGCAATTATAGTATGGACTGACTGATCAAAATCACCTCATGGGACCAGGCATCCCATTTCACAGTACTGTTTGTAATATACTCACCTGCTGTACTCTGGGTATCACTCGCTGTAAACATTGTGTCTCGTTGTCTGTAAGCAGCTGTGGTAGACTCTGAATTACACTCAATCGCTGCACATCTTCACCCTCACTGCAGCAAACCAAAACCAAATATTACTGCAGTAACTATGATTATAATTTACTTTTATCTAATTTAGTCTTATGATCGATCAGCTATTTGGAATGGAACACAATTTATGTTGTACAAATTTAGGACATGAAGTACAAACCAGTTGCCTATGACAGCTCTCTGGTTTAAAACAATGCTATTATAAACATGGATAATGGGGCATTCCAAAGGTTCCTGACCTGACTTAGAGATATCATGATAATTAGAGTTACTATGATAGTTGATAAGTATCATCTTTCACATGGCATGCTGTAAAATTTCAGGTAGATAAGTATACTCACTTGTCTGCAAAAATTGTGTAAGCAAAACAATCTTTATCAACTAACTGAAATCAAGCTGTATCAACATTTATCAACTAGATCTAAATTCTATTCCCATAGAACCCAAAAGTATTTTAATAGGTGATTTTAATGCACACTCCCCTAGGTGGGGCTACAGAGATATAAATTCAGCAGGAAGAGTCATAGAAGACCTATTAAACTCATCAACAATGGAATTAATATTTAATCCAAATGATCCACCCACTTACCTTCATTATAATGGTTCAGGTACAAATCCTGATCTTCTGATGGTGTCATCTGACATAATTGACAATACAAAAAGAGAAATAATAGAAGACCCAGGTTCAGGCCACAGAATCACCATAAACTCCATAAGAGGTCTAATAAATAAAAGTAACAAACCAAAAATTAAAACTTCTTGGAATTTTAAAAAAGCAGATTGGTCCAGTTTCCAAAATGAGATAGAAGGGAAGTGTAATATACTGTTAGAATCAGAGTTCAAGTCAACAGATGAAATGAATAAAAAAATTTGTGAAATATTATTGACAGCAGCCAAAACACATATCCCCAAAGGAAAGTTGAAGAAATATAGCTACTTTTGGTCTCCATCTTTATCTAAGTTAAAACACGAAAGAAATATAGCAAGAGTCAAAGCCGAAAGAACCAAGTGTCCAGAAGATGTACAAAACTGGAGAAGAAAAGCAACCATTTTTAAGAAAGAATTAATTACAGCAAAGAGGGCCAGTTTCACAAATTTTGTAGAACATATGGACTATAGGAAAGATGGAAATAAAATATACAAATTCCTTAATAAAACAAAATTATCAAAAAATACAACTGAACCATTAAAACATAATAACAAAAGCTTAACTACAGATAGGGAAATAGCAGAATCCCTTAACAAGTTTTATGCGCAGTCACAAAGAATACCCCAAGTGTATAAAAAACAAGATAAGGCTATCCAAAAAACTATCAGAGAAACTAATAAGCCAAAAGGTATACGAAATGATATTTTTATTCAGGATTTTAACGAAACAGAACTGGATTTAGCAATAGAACAATTACAGAACAAAAAATATCCAGGACCTGACAAGATCCACCCAGAGTTTATTAAACACCTTGGCAGGAAAGGAAAAGAAATCCTACTTAAACTGTATAACACATGTTGGAGAATGACTGTACCTTCTGACTGGAAAAAAGCCATTATCATCCCGATTTTAAAGAAAAACAAACCCTCAAACAATATTAATAGTTTCAGGCCAATATCTTTGACCAGTGTTATTGCAAAAGTGATGGAAAGAATGGTGGCATCTAGACTTAACTGGTTCCTAGAATATTACAACTTAATTAATAGTTCACAGACCGGCTTCAGACAGAATCATAGTACAAGTGAAAATGTACTCCTACTAAGCCAAGACATCAAGGAAGTTTTCAATAGAAAGGAGGATACCTTGGCAGTATTCATCGATTTTAAATCAGCATATGACTCAGTCTGGAGAAACAAATTAATTGAGAAGTTGCAATCAATAGGTGTGAAAAGTAACATGCTTAAATGGATAACTCAGTTTATTTCACAAAGATTTTGTGCCACAAAATATAATACATACATTTCCAAATATAAACAAACACACCGAGGACTTCCACAAGGTGCTGTTCTGAGCACAACACTCTTTTAACATATATATAAATGACCTTCCATCAATAATAAAAACTTTAGAAAACAAAATTGCTTTATTTGCTGACGATGTAGTCATTTGGACTCCAGGCTCTCCAAAAAAACCTGAATTAATTAAAGACAGAATGGAAACAGCCCTAAACAAAGTACATGAATGGAGCTCCCAAGACCTCATGACTATCAATGTGGAAAAAACAAATTATGAATTATTTACACTAAAATACAAACCAGTTAATATTAACATAAATTATAATGGTAAACCACTCAAAGCAGTTGATGATGCCAAATACTTAGGCATCACTTTCGACAGAAAGCTAAGTTGGAAAAAACATATAACAAACATCTCAGAAAAGGTTGAAAAGAAACTGCAAATCCTGAAAAGGTTAGCTGGTGCTAAATGGGGCTGCTCAAGGAGAGTCCTTAACACAACATACAAAATGTATGTTAAACCAAACCTCTTGTACTGTTCTGAAGCTTTAATAACAGCAGCAAATGCTAACATCAATAAACTTGAACAAATACAAAATCAGGCTCTTCGCCTAATCACTGGAGCAGTTAAATCCACACCAATTGATGCCATGCTTGCCTTAACACGGACCCCATCAATAACAACAAAAATAGAAGAACAAGCATTGCTCCAACACGAGAAAATGTTACGACTACCAAACTGTAAATGGACAGAAGAGAACCTCCCCCCTTCAATCCTTAAAACACATAGTAGTTTCCTAGAAAAGGTAACACAGATTAAATCCAAATTGAACATTCCTAACACCAGAGAAAATCTACTTATAAGAGAAAATCCATTGGAATTATTGCAACCTACCTTCAATTTGGAATTAATAGAGAAAATAAGTAAATCAGACACACCAAAAGAAATACAAAAACTTCTAGCTCTGGAAACAATCAATACTAGGTATCCCACAAAAGAATGGCTGCACATATATACTGATGGATCCTCCAAGGAAAACCTTACTGGAGCTGGAGTTACGTGTTCACATTTTTCCTTTTATCATTCTGTTGGCAGAGACACAACAAATTATGATGGAGAAATAGAGGCTATATACATTGCTCTCTGACAATTATTAAATCTTCCCTTAAATAAATTTAACAAGGCAGTAATTCTTTCGGATTCTAAAGCTGCAATTCAGGGAATATGTTCAAATACTACAAAGAAGTCAACAAAAATTAGAGAATGCTACAAAATGTTAACACAACTCCAAAAAGTTAATAAGACTGTTCAGCTCCAATGGATTCCAGCACACTGTGGAGTCATGGGGAATGAAGCTGCAGACTCACTTGCAAAGAAAGGCACAACGATAAAACAAAAGTCTAAATTCAATTTCTCATATTCCTCAATAAAACGCTTGATCTTTAAACAATTTTCTCATTCATACCTACAAGAAATAGAAACAAATGCCAAAGATAAAAAATGGATTACACTACTTTCCAACCCAGATATAATCCCCCAGAGACCACGGAAAACAGCGGTTGCAGCCTTCCGACTATTGACAAATCACGACTGCTTAGCAAGTCATCTCTACAGAATAGGTATCTCAGCCTCACCAATATGTGTCCTGTGTAACGATCCAGCAGAAATGAATGAAGACCACTTGAAGACCTGTGAAGCATTAAGATCAGAAGAAACTACAGTTCAAAAGTATTGGAAAGCACGAATGCTAATGGCTTCATTGCCAGATGCAAGGCACTAGAAAACAACAACAACATTTATCAACTCCCATCTCCTTCCTGTCTGTGGTGCACCCTGCTTTAACAGATGAGGCTCTGGGGACCAAGTTACAGCAGTATAAATGTTCCATTAAAAATGGAGTAAATGCCATTTACACATTTCATGATGACTTGTCAGAACAGTAGGAATGTCCTTCATCTGGCACAAAAGGAAAGTTTGGTGATATCCTAATGATTTGCCAAGCCTGATTTGATGGATTCGCATCGGTCTGGGTGGCTCAGATGGTTAGATGCTGGCCTATTGATCCCAAGGTTGCGGGTTCAAACCCAGCCCAGACTGATGGTTTTTAAATGTCCTTAAAAATGACAGCTCCATGTCAGTAGATTTACGTAAAAGAACTCCTGCGGGACGACATTCTGGCACACCGGCAATGCTGATGTGATCCTGGCAATTGACAGCATCATTAAACAATAAAATAATTAATTTAATTTCTGATGGATCCTTAGAGCAACAACAGGTGCATTCCCTCCACAATATGAGGGTTAAGAAGGAATGATGCAACTGCCTACTTACAAAAAAGAGGTGTCTATAAGTAACAGTTGAAACCTGCTCAATAAACAATGTTTATGTCTCCTTCTACAAAAAAAACCTAATTGCAAAGCTCTAAGACCAAACAAAATTCATCCAGAATTCATACAAAATTTAGGGAAAAGAAAAGTCACATTTGGCAATCTCCTGTTCCACCCAACTGGACAAAAAGCTATTATTATCCCAATACTTTAACCAGGTAAATCAGCAGATGGGGCTCTTCTTTAGATTAGGTCACTTGCCACTTGCCGGCCAGATTCCAAGTCCGAAGTTATTTACTGCGCATGTGCCGACAGTGGTTTCAGAATTGCCACTAGGTTTCGCTGCATGAGCTAGCTGTCACTAACAGACAATTTTCACATCTGCCAACATTCTTTTTACACTACACTACTTTTGGTTGCCAACACATTAAACACAAATGCACTCCTGTCGTTGCCGCCACAGACATACCGCTAGCGCGACTCCGTGTACATTATTATTTTGCTCATTGTGTACATTATTTTGCTCACACTTTTATTCTGCATTTAAAAACCAATCCGTTTATTTATTTATTTATTTATCCTTAAAAAGCAGTAATATTTGATGCCTTAGTTTATTAAGTAAATGCATTCGGCTCTTCTTTAGAATAGGTGACTTTGCACTTGCTGGCTAGATACTGTGTGTATTATTTTGCTCACACAGATATATCGCTAGTGCGACTCCATACTATTGTTGTGGAAATTATTGTGTACATTATCGTTATTGCCTTGTTACTGGGTCCACGAAACGCTGGCTCGTTCTTATTTTATTTCTTTATTTTATTTTTTTATTGTATATTGTATTATTTTATTATATTATTATTTATCATTATTACATTTATATTATTTATATATAATATTATACGTTATATTTATTATATTTATATTATAATATCCTCCTCACGGGGTGTAGCACGGCATCACATTCCCTGCATAGCATTCGAGTTCTCAGCAGGCCCTCGTCGTAAAGAAATTGCATGCATTCCTCCTCATTATAGCACAGAGGTGCTAAATCTACTATGCTAATGAAGTGATCCATTGCACTCTCACAACTTGCTTCTAAGAAGGTCACCAGCATACTGCCGGGTCCTGCTAAAACATTCAAACTTACTATTGGCAACAAACTCCTGGGGAAATTCTGCTGTTGGTAGCGCTGAATTAACACAGCAACTTCGGCAACTTTCGTGACCATTCGTACACACTGTCGAGTTGAACTTAGCCGAAATTCTGACCAAGTGCTCGCGTCACCTAATCTAAAGAATATCCGCAAACGGTATAAATAACCATTGACCTATATCACTAACCACTGTTCTAGCAAAAATTATGGAAATAATGATTTCAGCCAGATTAAATTGGTATTTTGAACACTACAATCCTCTATCACCCTTCCAAGTTGGCTTCTGGAAAAATCATACAACCAGCGAACAAGAAATTAAAGAGGGGATTTAATAGAAAAGAAGATGTTGTATATGTTGATCTGAAACCTGCATATGACACTCTATGGAGATATAATCTTATCAAGAAGCCACAACAAATAGGAATTAAATATAATAATTATGCTTCACCGGATAATAAAATTTGTCTCAGAAAAATATGGTGCAACTTCTTATGGTTCAACATTATCAAGATTTAAAAAGCCCAACCATTTTTTTCGTATTGTTTAATGCCCGCTTTTACTACTATGGCACCACAGGTGGTGACACTGATGGTACATGGAATGAAGACGGAGCACTGGTGGAATGAGATGGTGGGGGAAATTGGAGAACCCGGAGGAAACTTGCCCCAGCGCCGCTTCGTCCACCACAAATTCCACATGCAGTTGCCTGGGATCGAACCTGGCCCGCTTTGGTGAGAAGCGAATGGTCTAACCACTCGGCTATGGTGCGATCGTTAAGCCCAACCAGGTTTACCTCAGGGTGTAGTACTTAGCACCACTCTACTCAATATCTATGTAAATAATCTGTCCAAACAACTTCAACAAACAGGCATCAGCACTCCATTAACACTGCATCGTATGCAGATGACTTAGTAATTTGGAAATCACTGAAATCAGACAAACTTAAAATCCTAAAGACGAATGTTCAAAATTCTCGGAATGCACTTAAACAATGGTGTTCTAAAAACCTCATGAAAATATTGTAAAAAGTAACTTTAAGCTCTTTTCCCTAAAAATGAAACAAACCAATATTACCTTAAGTTATGATAATACCCAATTAACCAGAACAGAAAATGCTCATTATCTTGGAATATTGTTTGACTAAAAATTAAACTAGAACATATTGAAAAAATTAAAGATAAGACAATCAACCATTTTAAGATATTAAAAAGATTTGCAGGAACTAGATGGGATTGTTCATGGTCTACATTAAACACTACATATAATACATATATAAGGCCAGTTCTTACATACAGTGGAGAAGTACTGATAACATCACCTTGAACTTCCATGATACTTGAGTGCACATGAAATCAAGCTCTTAGGTTTATTGCTGGGGCTATTAAAACTACTGTAAAGACCTTACAAGCATTTACATGTAATAGCCCTATAATGTCAGATTTAGAAATGCAAGCCCTTTTAATATATGAAAAACTCTTGACACTTCCAGAGAATAAAGAATGGGTAAAACACCAAACATCTACCTTCAGTTTATAAATTCAATTAGGCTTCATATAGAAACTTCAACTAAGAAATAAACTAGGTTACTCATCTGAAATAGAACCTCTCGTGCCTCTTAACAACCCACTGAACATCATTGAACTGGAATACAACCTTTATTTAATTGCAGATTTTAAAGAGAAAGAAAATTCATCTACAGAAGCTAAAGCACATGCCCTTGAAACCATAAATGTAAGATATCTAGATCATGAATGGACTTCCATCTATACAGATGGCTCTCTTTATAACCAAGATAGTGTAGGGGCAGCAGCTACCTGTAAATTCTTTTCTTTCTATAAGCATGTTGGAAATTATTTCACAAGCTTTGATGGAGAAATTGATGCAATTTATACTTCCTTACAAAAATCTATTCGCTTCGACAAATAAGCTTCCCAACATTGTTTTCTTACTAGATTCCAAAGCAGCTATCAGGGTATAATTTCAACTGACTGCCCTAAAATAGAAAAAATAAATGGGCAGGCGGGCGGGCGGGTGGCGGGCATGCGGGCGGGTGGGCAGGCAGGCAGGTGCATAGCTAGATGGCTAGCTGAGTAGCTGGAATAGCTAGAACAGAGAGATAGATAGACAGACAGACAGACAGACAGACAGACAGACAGACAGACAGACAGACAGACAGACACATAGAGAGATGATAGTTATTATTAAGCTATAATGAATACTAATAAGTCAATAGTTTCTGGGGTATGAAATGGGTGCCTTCAATCAAACTATAAGCTTTGGTTGACTAATAAGTTGGTTATTCATTTTTAAGGGGGGATGTAACTGGTAAGGTCAAAGTGTTCAATTTTTTTGAATTTATTAGTTTTTGCACATTCATGATGTTTTCCTCACTCTTCTTAAATTTTAACATGGTACTCAACTCTTAATGCACTAAAACAAATAAAATAGATATTAGTGCACTGATATTGACACACCCACTTTTTAGTAAAAATGAGCATAGCTGGAATCACAGCAGCTGTTGTTGACATGTTTCTCACCTCCCAAAGTCAATACGGGGTACAAAATATCGTGGGGATGGTGACTCTTCACCCTACAAGCATGTCTTGGCTGCAAATCCTTATGGCTCTCCAGTTGAAAAACTAGAATGTATTGGGCACATTTAGAAAAGGGTTGGTGGAAGACTTCATCAACTGCTCAAGGGTAAAAAGGATGTTCTCTTGGAGAATGGAAAAAGTTTAGAAGGTAAAGGAAGACTGACTACAAAGGAAATAGATTGTCTGCAGGTTTACTGTGGAAAAGCCATAAGGGAAAATAATTCCAGTGTAGAGAATATGAGGAAAGCAATTTGGGGCCATTGACTTTCACAAACTGTCAACCAACCAGAAACCTATGCCCCACAGAAGGATGGTACAAGTACAATATTGACAGACACACAAGCATTCACTTCCAGAGGCAGTGCTAAATGAAGTAAAGCCAACATTTAGAGTTCTGTCACATCCTGAACTTTTGCAAAAATGTGTGCATGGTAAAATACAGGATAGTAATGTAAGCATTAACAATTTAGTGTGAACTAGGGTGCCCTAAAGCCATGTTTGGTGGTATAAAAGTGTTGAATATTGCTGTGTATGATGCTGTACTATATTACAATAAGAGAAATAATGGCAGAATTAAGTTTTTAAACAAAGTTGGACTGAAACCTGGAGTGTACACGATAAAAATATTTAACTACATGGATCAGAGGAGGTTAGTAAAGGCAGAGTGAAATCTCCTGAAACTGCACCAGGATGCAAGGCAGCAGAAGATGGCCAAAAGAAAGAATCACAATGTTGATGAGCAATATGTATATAGCTGTCACTGAGCATTGCTAGCTTCTGAAAAGAAGGATTTTTGTGCATATATTTGAAAAAAACGTTGCTAATTTGCGCAACTTATATTTTTCATAATACAGGTAGAAGTGAAATGATCTGCCATACTCTAACAGCGAATTTCTCATGTTGTGAATAACAAGAAAGTCTAGTACCAAAATGTTGGAAAGTTTATAGTTTTCTAGAAAAAAATATTTTTACCAAAAAAATTTATCATCACCTGACTGAATTATTGATTGAAGGTTCTTGATTTATGGCTATATTCATAGAAAATTGAATAAACTACAACTTTTTCCTTTGGTATCTTTCAATAGATTCAATGGTTTTTGTGTAAATTAAATTTTAAAAACCCACAATTTATTACAACAAAAAGGCAACAAATTGTGGGTTCTTTTAAATTTAATTTACACAAAAACTGTTGAATCTATTGAAATATGGCAAAGGAAAAAGTTGTTGTTTATTCAATTTTCTATGAATATAGCCATAAATCAAGAACCTTCAATGAATAATTTTTCAGCCAGGTGATGACAAATTAAAATTGTTAAATTGTTAAAAATATTTTTTTCTAGAAAACTATAAACTTTTCAACATTTTGGTATTAGACTTTCTTGTTATTCACAACATGAGAAATTTGCTGTTAAAGTCTGGCAGATCATTTCACTTTCACTCTGTATATGTTCCTTTTCCTCAGCAACTGTGAGCATTAGAGCTATGAAACTTTTATGAAGTCTTTACAATTTAATACTGAAGCTTGTCTTCTAAAAAGAAATTAAATGGGATACTAGCACCACGTTTATGCTACCTCTATACGCTTAGAGTATGCCAAAAATGTAAAAAAAGAAAAAACAAGTTTAAAATTGTGATTAATTTTTATTTTAGTAAGTATTTATCTCAGACAAAAACCTCTGGAGGCCAAAGGTTAATAAAAGGAAATAGTAATTCAGTAAAACATTCAAATGAATTGCTTCACAAATTTCAGAGAAAAAGGAACATAATGTTCAATCATACTTTCATTTTTTAGTTTTAGTATATTGCCCAACCTGTATAAGAAAAATACACCATTAATTTTTTTTTTTGCATACTAAATTTTATAGATAACATGTATGCAAAATTTGAAAAAGATACCTTTCATAATGAGCTAATGGTAATTTTTTAAATAGACCAGTTACTTTTGAGTTACATCCCCCCTTATATAGTACTAACTTGTTCAACAAATTACCACTGCAGTCTAGAAAGGTAACCTTCAAGATAAAAGGACAGAGCTATTAGTTTCAGTTGGCAAAGTGGAATTATGAACTGATCATTAATTTGCTGTAATTACATTAAGTGACTTCGTGGCTGCGGACATTGGTGGCAGAATCCTGTGACTTGGGCATACAATTAATGGTGCACCATTACAATAAATGCCTCAACAATGGTGGTGACTATGTTGAAAAGTAGCCAGTGAGAATTATTCCAATAAATATTTCTTACTTAGTGATGTTTTTGTTCTCTTTATCGGTCATCAGGACTTACTTTATGGATGCACCTCGTATATAAGATAGACAAAATTTTACTCTACAAAACAAGTTCTTTCAAATACACAACTTATGTCTAATACCTCTTTATGTAACATATCTGTTACATTCCTCAAGTTTTCTCATGTAGAGCTGTAATATGGCATATATAAAGCATCTTAATGATTCTGATTTTATCCCCACATAGATTTGCAAGTAGCAAAATCTGATAGTTTTCTTAGTTGTTTTGTTTTCTGTATCACAAATACAGCCAAGTCATAACATGTTCAGTGTTCACAGGCTTTGACGGCTATTAGTAAACTCACTGAGCACTAAACAATCCAATCCAATCTAATCTGATACCAAAAGGAAGTAATGAAATTTAACAATTAATCAGGTGAAGTACAAGATGGTTTACAAGAAATTGGGATGAGAGAGATTTGGAAATTTGAGACGGAAGGGCTGGCTTGGATGCGATCAGGAGCAATATTTTTATAAGATTTTAGAGAAGATAATGAAGAAAGGTATGTTATGTATAAGGAGCCCAGAGGGAATATTCCATTGTCTATTAGAATGTGATAGGTAAACAACTGGAATGGAGAGAGTATGGGGAGCAAAATAGGATAAATTATCCAAGGAAATTATTGCAATTAAAATAGAAAAATTGGCATTTTAGGGAACGAAAAATTTAAAAGCATTCATATTGTCAGCCTGCCAGCAAAACAAACTAGTAATTCAAACTTGTTACTTTTGAGAAAAAAGCGGTTAGGGTTTTGTTGCTTTATGATTTTATTTTTAGACAACAGGACTTCTTATTTTCAGAATTCTTTTACAATCATCATAGAATATTTGAGAGGTAGAACTGGAACTTAAAAATTCAATGCCACAACTGGGATTTGAACCACAGAACTTCCGCATACCGGGCGGCTGCTCTACCACTTGAGCTATTGTGACAAACTGCCAGAATGGCATTAAATTCTCAAACCAGTTCGTAACAACAGTAAGTTTGTTGGCATAAATAAATAATCATAGAATATGTTTATTATTGTGATGGACACATTCAAAACTGAATATACAGATATTATACTGCATTTTTGAGAATTATTTGAAGAGTGCACTGAAGTGTTTCACCAGACAAGTAAAACTTCATGTATTTCACCAGACTACAGATTGTAAATATTATATCCTGACAGGAATCATTTAAGGGCTTATTGGGATAAGGAGGTATCCCTCAAAAGTGTAGTTTTCAGATATTTAGCATTTTATTAGATTACCTGTAACTTTATCAAAACACTAAGAATCAGAAAATGGTTTATGGATTGGGTTATGTAGGTACTGAATTAACTTCCTGCACACCACACACATGCAAGCACGTATGCATGCACACACCCACCTCACCCCACCCACGCATGCACACACACACACACACCTGATCCACCCACGCATGCATACACACTGTGTGTGTGTGTGTGCGTGTGTGCGCGTGTCTGTGTGAGCGCACGCTCTTAGTTACATTTGCATAATTTTTAGAAGTTACAGTATGTTATTTAACAAAGTTGTAAGCAACTGTTTACAACCTAAACTATTTGACTGATTTTGTTATTTACAATATTCATTATAGTTTGTCAAAATCTACATTGTTTATATAAATTCCTTAATGTATTTGTTTGCAAGTTCATTGTTTGTTACAGGCCACTGTCCACCTTTGTTTATAATGCTTTGTTTTAGTTTTTGTCTTTCAGTATCTAACAGAGTACACTTGTATATTAAGTGGTTTACATCTTGGTTCTGATTTTCACACTTACACAGGGCACTTTCGACTATCTTGAACTGATGATAGTATTCTCTTGTTTTTCCGTGGCCTGTTAATATTGCTGTAATTTGTCCATTTAGTGGTATCTTCTGTTTTAGGCATTCTTGCACTGAGGGGAAAAACATTTTGGTGGTACTTCCTTTTGTGGTTGAGTCCCATGTTGTTGCCAAGTACGTAGTGCTCTTTCCGCTGCTTCTTGTATGATGTGGCTTCTTGGGATCTTATTGTAGATAATCTCTCTGTTATCTTCTTGAGCGGTTTTCTTTCCTAATTTATCTGCTAGTTCGTTACCACGTAGCCCCACGTGGGCCTTTACCCATTTTATGTGTATTGTCCAACCATTTTCTTGTAGTTGCTTAGTTTTAGCTTTTATTTTTTTTATTATTCTGTTCCAGATTTGGCTAGTCTTGAGAAGCTCTACTGTAATCTGACTGTTGGTGTACACTACACCTAATTTCTCTCCTACATTGAGTTCAATGTTACCTTCTAGCTCTATAAGAGCCTGTAGAATAGCTATCTGTTCAACTTGATTATTTGAGCAATGGGCACTAAGTTTATACTTTAATTTTTTAACCAGTTCTCCATTTAGAAAAATGGCTGCGGCTGTGGCTGCTCCGATTTTTTTGTTTATCTTGCTCCCGTCAGTGTAAATTTCTGTGTTGTACAGTAAGGTTTGTTGTGCTTCTTGAACACTCATTCTCCCTGCAGGATGAGGCCACTCAGTTAGTTTTGGGGCTTCTTCGACTAATGTCGGAATTCTATTTGTGCTCGTCACATGTGTGTTTTTGTATATGTCTAGAATTTCTTGAATTCTTATATTTATTGGCTTGACTGCCATTAAAATGCAGGACGCTTCATATGAAACTGTTCAGTAAGCTTTTGTGATTTTTATGTTCATCAATCTTTGCACTCACTGGCACTACATTTTATGGTGTGCTTTGGTTTCGGCATATCACGGGTTAGTTGTTGACGGCCTGTGTTTACATCAAGTGTGGATCTAAGGTTGGAGCGATTATAGGTACTTCAACTGTTGTACTTGCTCTACTATAGTGTTGTTTATATATACTCTTATTTGACTTCTTTTTTCTTTTCTTTTCCTTGTTATAAGAATAGTTTTTGATTTACTGTTGTTGAACTGGAGTTTGTATTCTTTTGCCCAATGTTCGATTTGGTGTAGATCAATATTCGGGTACATTTCTGCTACTTCCTTATTTTCTTCTGATGTCATCAGTACTAGGTCTTCTGCAAAGGCTACTAATTTACTTTGTTTCGTATAACGTAAACTGAGTAGTGAGCTATATAAGATGTTCCAGAACCCTGGACCGCAGCAGGATCCCTGGGGGCAGCCTTTCGTCACCTCTTCTTCTACTGTGCTGTGATTGATTGAAAGTTTGGCTAATCTGCCTCCGAAATAATTTTTAGTTAAATAATATAGGTTTTTTGGGCATTGTAGATTCCTTAAATTGTGGAGAATATCAGGCCACCAAGCAGCGTCGAATGCCCCCTTCACATCTAGGGTAGTAATTATCACACTATTTTTCTGGTCTAAATTGGTTGTTATGAATTTTTTGACTGCCAGTGCTGCGTCTACGGTGCTTTTTTTGGGGGATAAATCCATATTGGTTTATGTTGAGCAAATTGTTGGTGTATATATGATGATTTATTCTATTTATCATCAACTTTTCTAGTATTTTCCCTCTGATATTTAACAGACTTATTGGTCTGAACTTTGTTGTTGTTGTTGTTTTCTAGTGCCTTGCATCTGGCAATGAAGCCATTAGCATTCGTGCTTTCCAATACTTTTGAACTTGTACGTGGCTTTCATGTAACTGTTTTCTTAACGGGCACCAGTTTTACAATGGTCTGAACTTTGTAGCGTCGTGACTTTCCTCTTTTCCTGGTTTAACAATGGGGATTATTTGCAATAGTTTCCATATTTTTGGAAAGTATCCTTGACTTAGACATTTATTATAAATGGCCGTAAATGATGAGGGGAAACTGTTGAAGGCTCTCAGTATAATATTTTGGGTTATGCCATCTTCTCCTGGTGCTTTTTTGGGGTTAAACATTTGAATAATATGAAGTATTTCTGCAGTTGTGAATTCTCTGTTGTCCGGTGTATTTATGGGTTCTTCTTGCAGCCTATATATGCCACTCTCTGGGTCGTCTTCGGAAGTAAAGTGGTCTATCATACACTGAAGTATTTCTTGGATATTGGCTGTGTAGGTACCATCTGCATTTTGAATAGTTGTTAAGGTAGGTTGAGTTCTTCTTTTTCCAGCAGTCAGTTTGTATGCTGCGTGCCGTGGGTTGCTTCCATCTTGGATGGTGCAGTATTTTTTCCATGAGTCTAACTTTTGTTTTTGTATTTGTAATTGGTATTCGCCTTTCCCTGCAATGTATAGAGTTTTCCTTTCTTCTCTGAGCTGTTGGTTGTTTACTGCTCTCTGGTATCTTCTGCGTAGAACGTTTACCCTTTTTCTTAAAATTGTCAGCTGGTCGTTCCACCATGGGATTGATTTCCTATTGGTCAATATTTTCTTCGAAGTGGACTTACGAAAAGCCCTGTCACATGCTGTTGTAATGCAAGAGTTAACTCCTTCTATCACCTCTTCAGCATTATGATAATCCTTTATTATTTCACAGATTGGATTATCATTTTCCTCCAAGTTGGTTTCACTTGTCCCACATTTAAATTCCTTATTCAGCATAGAGCTTAGGATGTTATTGAACAGATTATAGTTTTCTTCTTTATTTACTATGTATCTTTTCCCAGTAAACTTCTCCTCTTTCTTAGGCTGGATAGTATGTGTGTAGGTTTGGATCATTCTTAGTACTTTAAATGTGATTATTTTATGGTCTGAACAACTTTCTTGTTCTCCGCACTTCCAGTCAGTTATATTCGTAAGTAGGCGATTGTTAGTAAGCGTCAAGTCGATCCAGCTCTTTGCCCTGCTAGTTTCGAGTCTTGGTATTCCTGTGTTCTCATTACTAATATGCAGTGTCGAAGCTGTGAGAAATTCTTCCAGGATACAGCCTCTTTCATTGTTAGTTGTATCAAACCACAGTTTGCTCCTAGCATTAGTATCTGCCAATATTACTATTTCTTGTCCTTTTACGTGATCTAAAATGTTTTCTATCTTCCCTATGTCTATTCCTATGTGTGATTCAATGTCAAAGTACATTCTGGACGTGAAGATTTTACTGTCTCAGTACTGTATTTCCATAACTATAATTGCTCCACCCTAAGATCCGCACTTGGTGTGAACACAAACCATCAACAACTAACCCATGATACGCCGAAACCAAAGCACACCATAAAATGAGGCGTTGAGCGCAACAGTGGCCTAACCACTAAATGTACATAATGGAGATAAGGAGTATAAAAAATATCTGTGATTTCAAAGTTTTATATTGACTTTAATAACTAAGCAAGAGTCATGATATTTGGAAATTTTAATCAATATAGCACCGACATTGTGATACATAGTTATATACATGCAGGAAGGTTGGGCCACTGTTTCTATCCAGGAAGCCAGATTCAGTTCCATGCAATAACACATTTCTCATGCCATCGGTCGGTGGTTGTAGAAATGTGGTATAGGCCACTACTGCTCTCCTAGATTTTGGTACGGGGAACATGTCTGCGCTAATAACTCAGTTTCTGAATTTTTGTGGGTTGGGCCACTGTTGCGCTCAACGCCTCAAATGTAGTACCCTAAATATCGGTGATTATCTGCGAGTTTTCAAGATGTATGATAACTCTTGTAAATACTAATTGAATGTAACGTAATAGCAGCAATATTCCTAAAACTCCTGAGTAAATATCGTTCTCTTGCAACAAACAGTATGTGTGTGTGTGGGGGGGCGTGGGTGTGCGTGCGGGCGTGTGTGTGTGTGTATAAATAATGTTGTAGGCTAAACCCATTTTCAAATACAATAGAAAAAATATTACTCTAAATAACATGGTTTCATTTAACACACTAATAGGATCATGTTCATTATTTTCTTCTATTTCATTTCCATTGTCTGGTTTCAAATATTGATAAAATTCATGGTGAACAGGAAGTACAAACTTCAACATTGACATTATATCACACAGTTTAAAGTTTTGATGCGCCTACCATTGGGATACTTTGGTTCCAGAACAGTGTCATGTACAGGCCTGTAGCCAGGACTAAACATTAGGCAGGGCTCCAGATTTTATAGGAAGGGCAAGATAAAATAACTTTAAAAAGCAGATGCATTGCTGTCACATAACTTTCTCTGCTCACTCTTGTACTGACTACTTTTTTCTTCCAAATGTTTATTCTTATATTTACTTCACGTTAATTGACATAAACATTTGCAGAAATTGCCTTACTGCATACTTTCTGGTAATTACAATGGCATTACTCTAGTAAGCTTTAAGCAATAATCAAATGTTCTAAGGCTCATCACTATGTGATGGTGTAGAAATTCCGCTCTCTTTGCATGTCCAAGAGAGAAAAAAATGACGAGTTCCCTTTGAGAAAAGTGTAAGTATTTTAAAATTCAAACCAGTTACAACAAATACGTCAGAAACAGCTAACTACACAAAAAGGAAATGTATATGATATACGTTGTGTGTTTCAACGAATCTACACTTTTCCTATAGCAAGATTTTATCCATCTCTTATGGTTTACTAGTTATGCAAAAGGTCGTCCAGAATGAAGAGATGTCAGAGGCTATTCCCTGAAAATTCAAAATCATTGCACTCACTTTTGAGATAATAAAAAATTGTTAATGTTTCCATGTAAAGGATAGCTTAGAACGGGGGGCGTGGAGTCTTTAAAATCTTTGTGTTGCATCCTTGGAATGTGCTGAACTTATATATCAAGTTTTATTTTTAACAGACGTTTCTTTTTGGGGTATGCTGTTCACACACTGACACTAACACACATGGACCTTGTTCTAAAAACTGTTTTCTTTGGATTCAGTGGGCCTCCAAACAAATACTTCTGGTGAAATCCCTACATCGAATTTTTGAGTGGAATACATTACTTCAACTTAACCATACGAATAGAGAATATAAAAACATCTCTCTTTTACTTTTAGAGTTACGTAGACATAATCTTTGTTTTCATATTATCATACAGTCTATTATTTTCATAGAACAATAACCTTTAACACTTCCAGGAATGGCAAATACTATGTGGTTAGAAATAAACGATACACAATTGGAATTCAGAATACAGAGCGAAAATGAAATGATCCGCCAGACTTTAACAGCAAATTTCTCATGTTGTGAACAACAAGAAAGTCTAATACCAAAATGTTGAAAAGTTTATAGTTTTCTAGAAAAAAAATATTTAAAAAAAATGTATCACCTGGCTGAATTATTATTGACTGAAGGTTCTTGATTTGTGGCTATATTCATAGAAAATTGAATAAACAACAACTTTTTCCTTTGGTGTATTTCAATAGATTCAACGGTTTTTGTGTAAATTAAATTTAAAAGAACCCACAATTTGTTGCATTGTTGCAATAAATATATATCAGTTCATTTGAAATGAATATATATCATTCACATGATATTGAAGTAATTAAAGAACTTCATGGTTTAAAAAGCAAAACATTAACAGACCAGATTTGCATATAATATTACGTTAAGATTAAAGGTTGCTAACACTCCAATTTACTTAAAGTAACTTGGTAAAAGGATGATGATTATGCACATATTATACTTCCGGAAGCCCAGATACTAAAGAACACACATTATTTGGATGTGACCTACACTACAAAAGAAAATTTACCAGTTTTACCTGAATTGTTCAAAATGGATTTTCCTGGATCAATAAAAATCACAGACTTAACAAAAGTCAGCCATAAAGAAACTATATAAAATTAATTAGGCATATTAAAAATGTAAAATGAAAATTTAAATCTTCCTGCTCCTTGCCATCTTGCTTCCGAGCAAGATGGTAGGCTTGACAAACACGCTGGTCAGAGAGGCAGATGACAATCTCCTCGTTCATTAGATTGTTCAGACTGGAGGTGCTTACAAGTCCACTACAGGTGTTAAGCGATTTGTGTGGGGCTACCTGACTTGGGTAGGATCCCAACAAACCCACTTTCAAAAGTTTCTGGGACATCTGCCGTGTTGGTGTACCATCTTGTACTCTCGTTGCGTTCTCCACCAGGCCACATGTCCTGTCTACTTCGCGTTTGATGTAAAATGGGCTGATATCTTTAATTGTCTTCCCTTCACAGGCCAGTGTCATAACTAAAAAAGTCAAACAAAGGGGTTTTGCGCGGATACATGATTGATGACCCACATCCGGAACCGTTGCCGCCAGCCTGCCATCCGGGGGTCAAAGAAAAGAAAGATACCAAAATCTCCACGGTCTGTGCCACCATGGAGACCCCTCCATGACTGATCTCAAAGCGTACGTCACAGGGACTACCCTCTGATCTCCACTGCTTGTCCACATGGGTAAACCATTCACCACGCACACCCCGGCTTTATGCCTCTACCACAGGAATAACCTCCTCTGGCTCCCCACTTTAGGACACGCTGCCTCAACAGAGTCAGCGTGGATTCAGAGGACCTATGGTCAATTACACCAGGGTTCCGTCAACGGTAACACGTCCGGCCGGTGATACTAACTCGACGGCACGACGGACCGATACTAACTCGTGCCCTCAGGGAGCTACGTGGGGTACATGACGTGTGGATGGGCTCCGCACTTAAGACTACACATGGGGGCGGTGTGAAGAGTCCGCCCAACCTTCGCGCCTGAGACCTCCGAAGAGCACGCAAGTCGGGGGCCACGCTGAAAACCATGGGATAGGACCAGGGAGATAGGAAAGATCCTTGCTGGTGACACAGGAGTTATAAACCTAAAGCCTTACATACTAATAATCAGAATAAACCTAGAAGAGGAAGGGATGATGAGGAGTAGCGGTTAAACCAACTACACATGGCACAGTTGATGGTGGTGGAAGGGGTAAAATGGGGGTGAGTGGCTCGGGGCCTCGGGTACGTCAAACCTGTACCTACCATAGTAGGACCCCCTGTTGGGGGAGCAACACGAAGGTTTTGAAGAAAATTCCTCGACGTTAAACTACCCTTTACGTGGAAAATTTTTCAAACATTTTTATTTTCCCAAAAACGGCTCCCATGATTTTGATTAAAATGCCATTTGTTCAAGATATTTTTATGGCAAATGAAATGTATATTTTGAATTTTCTGGCTGTAGTCCACATAGTCCTGTTTACTCTTGATGACTTTTGCATAACTGGTAAACCATAAGAGATAGACCAAATCTTACTATACCAAAAATGTATACGTCATTAAAATAAAATGTATGTCCAAATGAATTTTTTTGTGGAGTGAACCATTTCAGAGATATTCCTTGTTATTGTTCTCAAATAGAATGTTTTAATTCTTCCAGGGTGTGTGCATTTGTTTTGTATACTTCATGTTTTAAGTTAACCCAGAGACAGAAATTGCTTATTGGAGCTCAGAGAAACCTTTCTCTGCTATGGCACACCATTGTGACGGGAAAAACCGAATTGATTGTTAACGGAAATTAATAAATGAAATATTCGGCTAGACCATATACCTTATTTATCTAAAAGGGCTATATATACACTAAAATCTGCGAAGGCCACGGGAAAGATCGTCATTAGGGTAAGGTCGCCAGACAATGGAGAACAAAGGATATGAAACTCCTTTACAAACCATTGTAAAGTTAATAGTGACGCTATGTGCAGTGAAGCAAAATCCCCTCAAAAAGCACCCGTCAAGACAGGGCATGCTTATTGGTGGAAAGTCGAATGTCGCGGATATAACATGGATTTCCACCAATGAGGGCAACCACATGGCCATGAAGAAGTGGTAATATGAGGGGAAGGTTAGAGTAACAAAACCAGCGAACAAGCTATGTCGATAGGCACTCAGAGCATCATGAGGGATGTCAGATGGTTCACAAGTTCATGGATGGTGCATCGAGCTAGCAGAGAGAGCGGTCCGAATAACCAGTAAGCGCGAACTTCGGAGAGCGCGGCAACCGGCCCGCCGGTGACCGGAAACGTACACGGCCATCACCGTACACTGGAACTACACTTTCCCAATGTATTCCCGGGGGGAGAACAAAGTGTAGTTGCCAGCACAACTTTCAGTGATTTTCCCGTAGTTATTCCCGGGAGGATTAGTACACTTTCCCGAAGTTATTCCCGGGAGGATTGAAAGTGTGTATTATGCAGACGTGTATATAGTGGTTTATTTTGTGTAACTGTTTTATGGAGTGTACATATTGATTATTTCAAGTGAAGTGTAAACAGTGTTGTACATATGTCTGAGCAGTGTAAATAATTTTCGTTTTTCCTGTGTATAATATTTAATCAGTGCTTTAGTTTATGGATAGTGACAGTGACACAGTGTTTTGTGATAATCTTAGCGACAAGTATTGCGTGGGGCGCGCTTGGCGTTCCCCCGCGCACAAGAGAGTGAAAGCATGGCAGCAGCGGCACCACATGTTGCCGGGCCGAGCGCTAGCGGCAGACTGGCCGAGAGCTAACCAGAACCAGAACCAGAACCGAAAGCAGGTCGTACAGGTTCTCCTGTACGGTGTGTCGTGTTTGCACAGCACCTAGCCGCTAATGCGACTTTATCTGTGCGATATGGGAGGTTGTCCTTGTGTTGTCATGCGTTTGTGTCCAGGGCAAAGGTTTCTTTCTGTATGCCTAATTCAGGATACAGAAAGGGGGCAGGAATAGGTGTTGGGTAATGATGTGTTGGAGGATGGGAGTGGCATTACCCTTATCCAAGGGCGTCCTTGGGTAAGCGGTAACTTTTCCTTCTTCGAGGTGCCCTGTGGTCATAGTGACCTAATGCCCGTACCAGCTAATTGGTGTGGGAGTTAATTTTGGAGTACATGGTTCGGGATCGCTCCTTTACCAAGTCCTCGATGTAGGGAAGTCCTGATTGGGTATGAAGGATATGAGACGGGAATCTACGTCCGGTATTGAAGATCATTCGTAACGCCCTGTTCTGCACCGACTGTAGTTTGAGTATGTGAGATGGTGCTGTTGATCCCCAGGCTTCGCAGCCATATAGGATCATTGGCGGAATGATGGCCCGATAAATCCTTAATTTAAGGTGGTTGGACATGGTAGATCTGAGGATAGGGTAGAGCTGTCTGAGCGCAGCGTGACCAAGTTTGGCCTTTGCGCGGACGTGTGGGGCGTATGTTAGCCCGCGATCGAGGAGAACGCCTAAATATTTGGCAGAGGTTACCCATGGGATATTTCTCCGCCTAAGCCGAAGTGACCGATCCGGCCGCCAACTGCGAACCTTACCAAGGAGGAGAGCGGAGCTTTTCCCCGGACTAATAGCCATTCTCCACTTCTCACTCCAACGGTCGACGGCATCGAGTTGTCGTTGAAGGGGAGGGAGGCAATATCTCACATTTTTATTCTGTGCCATGATGAGGACGTCGTCCGCATACTGGCATGTCGCAGTATGTTGTTCCGTGGGGAGGCCGAGAGCTGCGCGCCAGCGCCTATATTTATAGACTCCACCACCACAGCCGCAGCAGCACAGGTCCAGCCCTCCCCACCCACATTGGCGGACGAGATGGACCACGAAGAACACATACTGAAGGAAGAGCAAAAGGCGCGATCCCTCGTAAAACTAAAAAAGGAAGTGGAAGAGATAAAAAAGAAATAACTTACTACACCAGCATACTCTCAAATCTAGACGCAGACTCCACGAACTTCGGCAAATTCTCTCAGGACCTCGCGTTCTGCTACAAGGACTACGCCATAAAGAAGCGGGAACTTGTGAAACAGAGCGAGGGGTGGAAGATAGCAGCGCCCAAGAAGAAACGCACCAGAGACAGTGGAAGTGACTCTGATAGCGAACGCCCATGCCAGTCTTCAAATAACAAGAGGCAACCACGACAGTCTACACCGCCCCACCCCCTCGCTCTACACAACTCGTTCGCGCCACTGGAGGTAGCAGAACGCGAGGAATCGGACTTCCCAGCACTTCCTACACCCACACAGAATCCCTTCATCCAAAAACCAAAGATCCCACAGCACCAGAAGACCCCAACAAAAACCCGCCCCCCTCCCCACCCCTCAAAGCCAGTCCCCTCCACCTCAACAGCCACACGTACAGCCCCGACGACCTCAACAGAAGACAACCAAAAGCCGCCAAGGATTATTATACCCGACACAAAGCAGGCAGTGAAGGTTCTACAACTACTGAGAAACAAACTGCACAATGGCTCATACAGAATACAAACAACGAGGGATTGCCTGAAGCTCTTCCTCCAGAGGAAACAGGACTCCGTCCCTACAATGCAGCTCCTGACGAACGCCGGTGTTGAATGCTACAGATTTACGCCCAGGAGCGACCAGGCCCTGCGTTATGTGATCAAACGCCTGCCTGCAGACCTGCAGGTAGATTACATAAAGGAGGACCTGGAGCAGAAGGGTTACACCGGCGTTCAGGTACGACAGATGGTGTCCCGCGGCAGGCCTCTCCCGAATTATCAGGTAAGCCTTGATAGAACTACTGACAACCAGAAACTCATACAGGAAAGAGAAGTGTGCCATATGATGGTCACCGTGGAGGTCTTAAAAACCTTCCAAAACATCACGCAGTGTTTTAACTGCCAACAATTAGGTCATACTTTTAAAATCTGTCATATTACCTCCCGGTGCGTTCTTTGTGGTGATCTCCACCGCCTAGCTGACTGCCCAAAAATGCCAAGGAGGACGCTGTACCCCACTGTGCGAACTGTGGGGAGGCGCATCCTGCCAGCTACAGGGGGTGCGAGACATTTAAAATGGAACGTCATCGCCGTCAACTGGCAGCCGCAGCCAGGAACTCTCCTGGTACTCAACCAGGGCCACGCCCCATCCTCTACCCGGCCCTGGTCAAAAACGGCACCTCTTTTGCAGGAGCCGCTGGAGGGATAAATGCACCTGAGCAACCACCGAATGGTCCCCCTCCACAACCCCAACCCTCAGAGGCACCCACCAGCGACCTGGGAGGTTTGAAAGAAATTTTCAGGCTCTTCAAGGATTTAAACCTCCCAGTACTATTAACAAAGTTGCGGCCCATAATCGCAAGATTAAAAGGCTGGAACAGTACCATGGAGAAGCTGGAAGCCATCATATGTTTGGTTACCACTCTCTTCGAGTAAATGGCCACTTCAAGGGGAGGCATTACTTTAACTCGCGCACTACTGTGGAATGCAGATGGCATCCACAGGAAGCAACACGAACTTGAAAATTACCTGCGGCGTAACAAAATTGATGTCGCATTCATTTGCGAAACAAAATTACAGCAAGAGCACACTTTTAAGCTCCAGGGGTATCAAATCTTTCGGAACGACAGAATTGGCAGACAGGGGGGAGGGACTGCTATTTTGCTCAGAAACACTATTGCTCATGCTTCTGTTATGCTGCCTGCAATGCCAGCGTTAGAGTGCACAGCACTTAAAACACGTGTAAATAGTCAAACGGTGATGCTGGTAGCGCTTTATCGGCCCCCCAACTCCTTAGGTTTCATACGTGACCTCGAACAAATCCTCTCTTTAGAGGAGCACGTTATAACTGCAGGAGATTTCAATGCCCGGCACCCCTGGTGGTTTTCTCGCCGAGCAAACGCGGCTGGAAATCTCCTGGTTGAACTTATAACTGATAATGACGACTTAGAGGTACACCTTCCCCCAGATCCCACATTTTGGCACAGATCGGGGCACTTTGACCCCGAAATTTTGGACTTCGTACTAACAAAAAATGCGACACCTTTAATTATCTTTACAGTGTATCACAGCCTGGACTCCGACCACCTTCCCGTGCATTTCGACATACAAGGTGGCATTTCAGCCGGTACCTCTGGCCCCCAAAGGAGGGTTGAGACCGACTGGAATAAGTTCACCATGGAAATGCACAGGATGGCGCAACCCAGGCTGTCATACTATAGCGAGGCAGACATAGATGTCGCCATTGAAAACTTCACTGCCTCGCTACACACGGCCAAGAGAAGCGCTACCACTTACACCACAAGACCACCCGGTTTTTGCACGTACCCCGAAGTAGAGCAACTCTTTGCGCGGAGACGATGCTTGACAAGACTGTGGCGGTATACCCGTCAGCCTGAATATAAAGTGCTAGCAAAATGGCTACGCAACATCATTCGGCATCAAATTAAAATCAACAAAACTGAACAATGGGAAAACAAAATGCTGAGTACCACCCATTCGGACTCTTCTTTGTGGAAATTATTAAAGGCTTTTAAGGTCTCCACGAGCGTCAACTCCGCAACTGAGGCGCTGCACACTCATGGCGGCCTGCACTTCTCCGAAGAGGAGAAAGCTGAGGTCTTCGCTGACTGTCTTGAAGATAGATTCAGCGAAAACCCAGTTACCAACCGCGATATAGAACGGGAGGTACAGACATGGGTACAAAACTGGGTGGCGCAGAAGCAAGAGCAACAGCTACCCCTAATAACACCGCAGGAAGTTTACAAGCTCATTAGGAAATTACCTAATGGGAAAGCTGCCGGCCCAGACAAAGTGACTAATGAGGAACTTAAGCATCTCCCGAGAAAAGCCCTGGTGCAACTGACCAAAATATTTAACGCCTGTCTGCAGCAAGGCTATTTCCCCTCTACTTGGAAACGAGCCAAGGTAATTATGCTCCCAAAGCAAGGGAAAAGCACCAGACTACCGCAAAACTACCGCCCCATTAGTCTCTTGTCTACTATTGGTAAATTGCTCGAAAAACTTATACTTTCCCGACTTTAAAAACAAGTTTCGGAATCCCATGAACTCTCAAATTCACAGTTTGGCTTGCGAAAAGGACATTCTACCGAGTTACAGCTTCTCAGGCTAACTGATGACGTAACAGAGCAATTTAACAATGAGGCTTCAACGTTGGCGCTATTTCTAGACGTAGAAGCCGCATTCGACCGGTGCTGGCACAATGGTCTTATTTACAAACTGCACCACAATTTCCCGGCTCTTCAACATTATCTATATTTGCTGCACAATTTTTTAGAAAAACGGAAGTTTTACGTCCAAGTGGGCCGCTCCTCCTCACGGGAGCGAGTGATGCGGGCTGGCGTTCCACAAGGGGCAATCATGTCACCCTTTTTGTATATATTATTCACCAACGTTTTCCCAGTGGACACCAGATGTAAGGTCGCCATGTATGCTGACGACACTGCAATATACAACCACCATAGAAATCCCCGTTTCGACCTTGCAGAAATGCAACGTTATGTTAACAACTTCCTCTCGTGGCAACATGACTGGAAAATTAAAATTAACCCCAACAAATGCCAGCTGATTCATTTCTCTAAGCGGCATCACACTTTGGCAATGGACCTAACGGTCGGTGGTCAGGTATTGTACTGTCGTCGGCAAGTTAAATACTTAGGGGTTACCTTGGACCGCACAATGTGCTGGTCCACCCACATAAAAAATAGCGCCAACAAAGGCAGACAGCGGCTAAAGTTATGCGCCCCCATCTTCCGCAGCAAACAGCTGCAATTGAAGTCCAAACTCGTCCTGTATAAAGCTTTCATCCTGTCAGTGGTTCTATACGCGTGTGTGGCCTGGGCAAACGCCTCAAAAACCGCCCTGAAGACTATCCAAACCCTCCAAAACCTCTCCCTTCGGAAAATCCTCTCTGCTCCTATCCTAACCACTAACCAAACCCTTCACAAGGAAACCCAGATCCCTTCCATTTCCGAGGCAATAACAAAAAGAGCCATCGTTGCGTGGGCGCGCATCAGGAATCACCAAAATGACGTGATTGCCAATATTGGCAAGGGCGAGCCAAAGCATCGTAAGCATGCTAGAATTAAAATGTTTTAGACATTGCATGGCTCGCCGACTGATGCGCACCCATGCAACCCGGACCCTAGGCCACACACTCCGGAAGAGGTCTGTACCTCGGAAACGCCACAGGAGCTGCAACCTGGTCCGCACAGGAAAACTGCGGAAAAACTGTAAATAGTGAAGTGTATATAGTGCAGTGTGTGTGGATATGTATATACGAGCGTGTGTGTGTGTGTGTGTGTGTGTGTGTGTGCGTGTGTGAGTGTGATGGGACATATGCGTGGTATGCCCAGGAGTGAATGAGCGTGTGTATCAGTGTACATAAACAAACAAAAAACGATCAAAAAAGGACGACCAAAAACACTGAAAATACACCATAAAACTGTTCTCGGTGAGCTAAGGCTGTTCAGCGTATGGGTTTTTCTTGTGAAAAAGCAAAACAGAGTGCCCATTTAAAAACTGTCAACTGTAAATAATGTAAATTTGAGCCTGTAAGCCGGGCCCCTCTGTACCGGCACCAGGCAAATATATCAGTTAATAAAATAAGTTGAAGTTGAAGTCGATAGGCACACACTCACAAGTTCGCAGTTACATACGCACTTCACACTCACAAGTTCACGTTCACACACGCACTTACGAACTTAC
This sequence comes from Tenodera sinensis, assembly GCA_030765045.1. Classification (NCBI taxonomy): domain Eukaryota; kingdom Metazoa; phylum Arthropoda; class Insecta; order Mantodea; family Mantidae; genus Tenodera; species Tenodera sinensis. Next base: position 129,763,784 of record CM060962.1, read on the forward strand.
GTGCGTGTATCCTGCCATCGACCGCGTGAATATCAGTGACGGGAAACATATAGCTGCGCCGGGTGTATGGTTGCGAGGAAGAAAGTTTTAAATAAATGTGGACTGGAATACAGGTTTCACGATAAATGTGGTATTTCTTTCAACACCCGCGTGATAAGAGTCTCAGCCGTGGCAATATAGTGAAACCGAAGTATATCCAGCCGGAAATGACGCCATCCAACATGGGGCACGACAGAACCACACCAAGCAGCCGCAACTGACATCCACCCCGACAAACCTGAAGGAAGGAGGGAAGCTGAACCGACGACAGCAGAGGAGACGCAGACAAGCCGGAAGGAAGGAAGAAAGGAAGGAAGACACCACACCAGGGACCCGACACAACAATAACAACAAATGAAGAAACGAAGACTTCCAGAACTTCCAGAAGACACGCCGCAGTAAGTCAAAAACAAAATAAAAACTCTTAAGTGGAAGTGTGAAGGGAAAATTATATGTATTTTCTTACAGGGTAAAAAAATATAATATTGTAAAATATAAATTTAAGGACGAAGAGCTTCCATACGAGTGATTCTAAGTAAACAGCTGATAGGATAGATATACACAGTTAATGCCTTTGAGAAGTGGAAAGAGTTACGGAAAACCCATTAGCATGGAATGTGAAAATCAGGTGTCCGCGGAATGGTCTACTAACGCAATGAGTGAAAGTGAAAGGCAGATAGATATGGCAGGGCTGCTTAGACAGTTGACAGAAAGCATTAATGGGCTTAAAGGGGAAATGCAGGCAAATTTAAAGGAAGAAATATCAGAACTGCAAAGGAAAATAAACCGTAGTAACAAAGAGCTAAGAGAAGGGTTAAATAAGGAAGTTAGGGAAGAAATATCGAAGAGCAATAGGGAATTGGACAAAAAGTTAGGAAATCAATTAGCACGGCAGCAGGAAATGCTGGAAGACATTAGAGTAGGCCAGAACCAAATGCAGGGGGACTTTCTTTTAATCAGGGCAGAATTAAAGGGAACACAAGCAGAAATAGAAAATCTAACGGGCAAAGTGGAAGCTCTTCAATTGGAGAGTATAGAAATAAGACAATACGTGAGCGAAGGGCTGAGGAGGAATTGCGTCACAATAGAGAGTAAAATTAATAACGATTTAGAAGTAATAAGAAATGACATAGAATTGGTAAAAATCAATATAGCAGAAACGCTGACGCAATCAACCGAAGTCCAGAGCTCCCATAGTGACAGAATAGTCGAAACTGTGCGTGAAATGGCTGATGTAAGAACGCTAATACAAAGGAGCTCTATAAATGACGAGTCCACTAATAACAGCGTACGCGCGGCCATCTCACGTGCAGGATCCAATACAAGCAATAGCAATGTAAGAGGGACACCGCTAACAGTAACACGTGAGAGTGATTCAAATATTTCACATGAAAATGCAAATTATATGCAAAGCATGCGGTTTCAGTTCCTAAATGAGATAGCTATCCCAACTTTTGACGACGGCAATGACAATGCCCAACGGTATATCCTGGACTTAGAAGCATATTTCGAAATAAAGTCTGTCCCCGATCAATTCAAATTAATGGTAATAAAGAAAGCTTTAGTGGGGAGGTGCCTGAATTGGTTTAGGTTCACACTAGGCGACCGGGTCTACTACGAGCAGTTTAAAATGGCATTCTTCGCCAGATACTGGAGCACCCAAAAACAATGTCAGTCGTAGTAGGGAGAGCATGGTAGACTACTTCCTTAAACTCGCACAAGAGGCAAAATTATTAGAACCCCCAATCAGAGAGGAGGAATTTATAACCGTCATGGCTTCTCACTTCCCAGAACATATTAGAAACCATTTGATTGTTGCAAAACTCCGCCACCTCAATGATGCAATTGAATTATTAACGGCATTCCAAGGGGAAAGAGAAGAACGCGATCCGAACAATCAAAGACATCTCAGTGGGAGCGGGGCACGACCGGCCCACAATTACCAAAACAGGCGACACGAGCCCTACAACACAGGCAATCGGCGTCATGATGTAAGACCCCGATATCCGTACGGCGGAAGAAATCGACGCTACGACGGTCCGAAGCGCAATGCCCCAGTAAATCGAACATACGATTCAGGAAACAACGATGGGAGATTGCATTTCATGCGGTATCAGTGGAACCGAAATAACGATAGACGACCGACGAGATGGCAGAACAGACGGAAAGATGCGCGTCCAGACGCAGACAACGCATACCAACCGGACAGGCAGTATGAAAGGGAAAGGCCGTTGACCCCGATAGAAAGAGAATAGTGGCATCGTACAGGTCCATCTCAGGAAATGAAGTTTCAGGCACCAGCAAAACCTAATCAAGAAAATTAAAGAGGGTCCTTAAACTAATAAACGGGGACATAAATTCTTCGCGATGTGCCCCGAACGATGGCGAACTAAATAAGAAGATATGGATACATGGTAAAGCTTTTTATTTTTTATTTTATTTATTTATTTATTTATTTATTTATTTTTTTTAATTAACGTCCTCCAACATCGTGTCATATCGGACGACAAGGTAATGCTGATAATGATAATAATAATGACGTTTATGATAAGGGTGATGAGAATAGTAATGCCGATGACATAGAAAGTGAAACTTGTTTTCGCGAAAACCCGTCCAGAAACCAGGTAAACTTAAACGACGAGGAACAGGTGTTTAAACAATAGGGTATGCAAATGAATAAAATACAAGTGCGAGACGAATAGGCCCACAGTAATAGGCAGGCAATTAGCGGTCAGCCGGAATATGAGGTATGTGAACATTTCCAACCCATGTGAGATCGTGATTCAATTCGGGGCCCTTGCATTTGAAATAAAAGAAATAAAAAGTAAAAAGAACTTGGGCAGGTATCATCTATCGCTATTAAGACCCTTCAGAGAGTATAAAGTAGTAGGAACTATATCACATGTGGAGCAAAGAAGTGTAATAAATATATTTAAAATAAAATAGCTCACTGATAAGGTGGGAGAAGCTTGCATTAATATTAGTAATTAGAAAATTGTACATAACAGGTTACAAAGATAAGATGCAATCACGTGAGACTGGAGAGTGAGGTTGCTCAGGTAGGATGTATGACGATTTCTATTTGTCAGGACAGAGGTATTGAAGTATTGTAAGTGATAAGGGTGACTTGATGACATTCCTAGTGACGTGGTAACGGTGATTCATATGTTAATTCTCAATAATTGTATCACACAGACATCAGTTTCTGAAATCTTAATAAAATACTGGATATGTGTAATCAATGTCGTGTGAAAAGACCAAAACATGTGAATCGATATAACAGTATCAAGGAAGCGACAGAGTAAAGTGAGATCCAAAAGGTTGCGTGTATGTGTATAGATAATGTATAAATAATGTATAGATAAGGTATATCATTCCAAGGGTAATTTATGTGAAACGTGTACAAATCCAAAGGGCTATTTGTGTATCTGTATATATGTATTGAAGATGTGAAGCATCCAAAAGGTAATATGTGTAACATGTAAAATATGTAGAAGAATATTCAATAATCGAACCATATACCCATCACACCGTAATGTTATAAGAAACACTGACTCGCCGACGACACGGAAAGAGCAACCAAAATTATTTAAATACAGTGGAGTCTAGTTCTGAAGAACCCCCTTACACGCCATGCGCGTCTTTGGTTTCTTCATAGCGGGGCATTTGTGACGGGATAAACCGAATTGTTAAGGGAAATTAATAAATAAAATATTCGGCTAGACCATATACCTTATTTATCTAAAAGGGCTATATATATATATGAAGGCCACGTTATATATTTATATATACGTGGCACGTATATATTTGCGAAGGCCACGGGAAAGACCGTCATTAGGGTAAGGTCGCCAGACAATGGAGAACAAAGGATATGAAACTCCTTTACAAACCATTGTAAAGTTAATAGTGGCGCTATGTGCAGTGAAGCAAAATCCCCTCAAAAAGCACCCGTCAAGACAGGGCATGCTTATTGGTGGAAAGTCGAATGTCGCGGATATAACATGGATTTCCTCTAATGAGGGCAACCACATGGCAATGAAGAAGTGGTAATATGAGGGGAAGGTTGGAATAACAACACCAGCGAACAAGCTATGTCAATAGGCACTTACAAGTTCGCAGTTACATACGCACTTCACACTCACAAAGCTCAGGTTCACACACGCACTTACGTGCGTGTATCCTGCCATCGACCGCGTGAATATCAGTGCCGGGAAACATATAGCTGCGCCGGGTATATGGTTGCGAGGAAGAAAGTTTTAAATAAATGTGGACTGGAATACAGGTTTCACGATAAATGTGGTATTCTTTCAACACCCGCGTGATAAGAGTCTCAGTCGTGGCAACATAGTGAAACCGAAGAATATCCAGCCGCACAATACACCGCATTTTTCATCATGAAGGTTTACTTCATGAACAATATTAGGTTCTAAGTTATAGGGCCATTTTTTTTTTTTTTTTTTTTTGAGTCAATAGTTGACACCTGGACATATGTGAATACAATTTTGCCCCCCCCCCCCTTTTTTTAGAGAATTAACAGACAGGGAGCGTGACTTTGCCTTTTTTCAACAAGACTCTACAATAGCCATATGACCAATCTTTCGATAGGAACTATTGAAAGTGTTTCAGGACAGAATTATTAGTAGAGATTTGTAGCCCCCTTGGTCCCCCAACCTAACCCTCTGCAATTTCTATCAATTTCTGACTTAAAACACGTGTACAAAACAAACTCATATACTCTTGAAGAATTAAAATAAAATATCCTCCAGGAAATTGCCAGCATTTTTCAATGTAAACTATAATGAGTGATGGATAGTTTCCTAAAGAGGTGCCAAAAATGTATGAACAACAACGGTGGACAGCTTTAGCATCCCCTTGCATAAAGTTGGTAAGTAAAGCCTTTAAAAGTAGTTTTAAAAATGTATGGTTTCATCCGCGCTTTTCTGTGATAGGAGTAGACGGCAACGAGCGCTGGGGAAGCAGACAGGTAAAACACAGTGCAGCCCATTTGGAGGTTTCTTGCTCGCCTGGTATTAGACAAATGAGGAGCATCATTTCAAAACGCGATAAGTCCGCAAATAACAATTTTACAGGAAAGCCGGAAATGTAATACCTCCTAAAGTAAACAATACTTTTAAAATATAATTATGTCGTTGTGATCTAAAAATGAACGTATAACATGGCGATGAGTGTCAAAAATCACAACCTTAATGGAAAGCTGCAATCGCACGTTAAAATATGAAAAATGCTGGACTTACCTTGTTTTGCACCGAATAAATGGACACAAAGCCTTTTGAACCGTTCTTCCATATAAGCAATGTTAATTTCAGTAAGTTGCTTTATTGCAGATTTTTAACTCTTACATGCCATTGTAATTCACAACACGTTTTGTGTTCTCAGTGTGCTGTCTAGGACACTGTAGCTCTTTCGACTATTTGACACAATACAATTTTGAAACCAATTTAATGTAATAATTAGGCATATTAGAAGACATGCAGAAAACCCTGATTAATGATCATGTGTTCTGAATAGTAATATGTTATAACACCACTATATTTGAGGAAACGTAAAGGAAAAACTTGTTCCATTCTATGAGTGCACTTACAACTTCTAACACTTGTGATTGGTAGTTATCAGGGTGAAACAAAACCAATTTAATGATAAACTTTGAGACAGTTGAATTAAAACCATGTTCTTCTTCCAAACAATCACAGTCTTCATTCTCACTTCCCTCCTCCATTTGCTGTGCATCATCTTCGTGCTGAATTAACCTTGCATACAATTTTAGCTCATTATTACTGTACTGGGCGGTGCCGTGGCCGAGCGGTTAGAGCACTCGCCTACCACCTAGGCGGCCCGGGTTCGATCCCAGGGACCTTCATGTGGTATTCGTGGTGGACGAAGCGAAGCCAGGGCGGGTTTTCTCCGGGTGCTCCGGTTTCCCCCGCCACGCATTCCACAAATTGCTCCATTATCACCTTTCCAATCATCGATTTCGCCTGCATTTCATATCATCCTCTTCCTCACTCTCATACCTGGTGCTTGGCTGACCACCCGCTTCCAGGTCTTCACTCTGTCCGGTCCATAGGTTCCTGTGCTTCCTGACAGGCGTATGACTAGGCACTGGCTTGTAAGTCCTACATAAGAGGAGGGTAATCAGGGAAAGAAGAATCATTGTACCAATTTTCCCAAAACGTTGTTTTAAAAGCTTGCGCAAGTGGTTCTTTTTTTCTAATTTCATGGGCTGTTCCAAAGGCATAACTGGGGGCTCCACTATTTGTTCGACTGCTATTCCTCATTTAAGCACGGAGGCGAATTTCATGGATTCATCATTCAGTCTATATAATATTTCCATTTTCAGAGAAACGTAAAATTTATAGTACGCCTTAAGCTTCTTTTTTAACATGACCCTTTTCATTTCCCTTATACCATCTGTCTTTTTGAAGTAACTGCAAAGCGTCTTAAAGTCATGCACATAGTAATCCTTGCCCGGTTAGCGAACAGTGCCAACCTTAGAATATGTTTCAACATACTTCTCTGGAGTTAATATCTCAGACTGTTTTCTAAGATCCTTTTCCAAAACTCCAAAAATGTGGTCCGCAGGTAAGAAAGAATGGCCTCTCACGGGAAATATGCATATTTCCTTCAGAAAATCTGGAAACTTTTTAAAAAACCACCAATAGAGTGCGTGGACCAGTGGGCCAGCAGAGCCATCAGAGAAGAGCCTTAATTTGGATACACCATCCTCAAATTGCTCTTTGCTTAGAAAATTTGTTAACGCAGAAGCAATTTCAATAGCTCCACGGCCTGCTTGATTTCCAGACCAGCAATAAAATGATGGTGATTTATTCTCTATGTTAGTGATGCACAGAGCACAGAATGATAGCTGGCGAGCAGAATAGGCCTCACCTATAACAAGCTTAGGCAATGGTTGCACCTGCTGCAAATCTAAGCATAAGGACATGGTAGATGAGTCTTTTTCTCTTATCATTTTGTGGAATGCCTTTGCTTTCAATTTATGTGCAGTGGCTTCAGCTTTAACTCGTTCTTTCTATGGGAATTTTCCATGACTTGCAGTTCATTTTTGTCCTACTGCAATAACTGCAAACATCTACAGCTGGTTCACCAAAATACAAGTTAAATTTATTAGCAAAAATAGTGTGGAAAAACCACTTCTTTACTTTTAGTGATTCAGCCACACTATCATTGTACATTTTGAATAACTTATGCACATTTAACTCTTAAGGAAGGTAGAGCCGCTTGCTTTTTTGTCTTGATAATGACTCTCTCTAGCTTTTAGCTTGGATAAAAAACTAATCATAGATTCCTTCTTTTGGGCATATTGTTTGGCTTTTCGGTCAACTCCCCTTCTTTCCATTATTCGTTTACCTGCTATTAGAGAAGCTACTATGTTGTTTACTCTTGTTGTGCCAAAGCTCAAAAGAGCTCGAAAGAACTTAGAACAAAGCGGAATAGTTTCATTGTTTACGCTAACTTGATATTTAATAACGACTGTGTTAATCTTTTCTGATTTTTTTGATCTGCGCCTTTTGCGAGATTATACAGACATCATTGATGCCACTGCCTGTCTTGTGATTTGTTCCTGTAGTTATACACTAATTTTCTTGCTCTAATGAGATGATATGCAGGAATGGTACACCATTTAAATCTACCCTCTGTGTGTGCACATGGAGACTCGAACTCCAGCATGTTAGGATCTTTATCAGAATACCTGAAACACACCAGCTAATGATGTGGTAAGAACTATACTAACCTCAAAGTGGTTCTGAATATATTTCTGTATAACTATTTTCGCTAAATAACAAAGATAATTATTCTTCTTATAAAGTCTAAATAGTATTTACCTTTCTTCTTGATCCCCTTTCCTTTTTGTCATACTCTTTTGCCTCCTTTTGGAACCTGCAGAACGCTCACTTACAGCTACGCTTTCTTCCATGTTCATAGATAAAACTACACGAACTGCTTACGAAACTCACAATAGTAGCAATAATCTGTAGACAGTGCAATTTGGTCAAACAATGAGATAGAATGAGAAACAGATGTTTTTGTGATGCCGTGACAAAACAGGTGAGAATTCCAACGCGCGAGTCCGACAGTGTGCGTAAGGAAGTGGACACCTCACGCTTTGATCCGATCAAGGCACTGGACATTACGCATTTTGCACCGAACCCACATTTTCTGTTTTCGATTAAGGGATTTAAAACATGCTTTGAAGCAAACAGGAACATAAGCCCGATGCAGGGCTTAGTGTTGAAATTCGCTTCAAACTAATTTTCGACCGCGAGTGGACTTATCACGTTTTGAAACGATACTCCTCAAATATACTTTTCATCAGTGAAAGAAATAAACAATTTATTTAAAAAATCACTAAAGTTGTTTTCTGAGCATTGTTATGTTATTTATACACAGCCTCTCTTTTTAGTGAAACAAACATTTCTCAATATTTAATATTCCTTTTTGGATTCTGAATCTGAAATGGATACCTTATGGGACGGTTTTTTACCATAAAAATGCAAACTCTGATAGTATAATTCCTTTCTCTCAGAGGAAAAGCAAATCTTTTTCTTTGCTGTGGAAATAGGAAAAGGCAACTCTGAAAAATTGTTTGTATTTGACCAGTTGATCACCTAGCTTTCCTTTGCTGGACAAACTTACAATTTTTTGCATTCAGACTCAGTCATATCTATTATACAACTCCCAGATAATCTTACTTGTACCTGAGCCAATTAATTTTCAACCAGATAACTATACGCCATTTCCATAAACATTTCTGCTTATTAAAAACGAGAAACTCATTCAACATGAACTCTTTTGTGGAATATAAATGGGGTTTATGCTCTCAGCTTGTTGACTGAATGCGCTGACATTTGGTAAAGAGGGCGCGGGAAAATTAAACGAGCAAGTTCATATAGAAGAAAGTTATACATTCGACTTTCTCACATGTATATCTATAAAGGCAAATATATATGATCAATGGGACGAAAAATAAATATGAAAGATGAAAAATGTAAGTATAATATCGTAGAGAAGTGAAATCCACTAAGTTACCTAACAATGCACACGTTTTAAATATACTTTATTGTAAGAAGTTGACAGATAAAACACACTAAGAGACCTAGCGTATTTCAGTAGTACATTACTTCTGCCTTAATGAAAACAAAAAATGTAAAATAGTTTAAAATTAGTTCAAGATAAAACACAATAAAGCTCACCAGAAGCTAAAGCACAAAAGTTTACATAAAAGACCTGTAAAAGTCAGATATCGATAAAATCTGACTTAGATGTGTTTTACCTGTGGGCCACTGATACCCCACCTTGACAAATGGAAATAAAAGGTAGGGGTTGAACACCCCTTTAAAAATCAAAATAATATTTCAATATGGGAGACAAATAAAACTGAATCCCTCAACTTGGCTCTGCATCTTATGCAATTCATGCATTATCAATCTTCAAATCAATGAGGAACTTAAAATTAATTTATTACGCCTATTTTAACTCAATAATTAAATATGGTCTAATTTTTGGGGGGAAACTAAGTTGAAAGATAACTCATTCGTCTATTACAAAGCAAGATAATATGAATAATTTCTGTTACAGATAGTAGGCATTCATAAAGAAATCTATTGATGAATCTAGAAATATTGACTTATTTATTATTTATTTATGCCAACAAGCTTACTGCTGGTGTTTTTAAACACACGAGCCATGTATGTGCAATGTTTAAGAGGTTGAATCAGAAACTGAAAAATTCAATACCATAGCCGGAATTTGAACCACAGATCTGCAGCTTATCAAGCGGCTGCTCTAACCATTCAGCTACCATGGCCAACTTGCCAGTACGACATTAAATTTCCCAGCTGATTCGCACTTTTTCCCGGTTAACCACATGGGAATCTCACATCAGAGATAAATACCCCAAGGGCGACTTAGAATTGTAAGTACTTTATGTCCTGGGTTTAAGTAACCTTTAGATGGTAATTATGATTTATGCCAACAAGCTTACTGTTGGTGTTTTTAAATACACAAGCCGTGTGTAGGCAATGTTTAAGAGGTTGAATCAGAAACTGAAAAATTGAATGCCATTGCTGGGATTATAAAGTTATTGTAAATAGCACTTTTTTACAGCTGTTGCACAATTAGCAGCTTCTCCATGCACAAATATTTACTTGAAAGTGTAAAAACAGCACATTTCAAATATGGATAGTCATATTGATAAATTTTCATTCAGTTTCCATTGACATTCTCACAGTTCCTACACACAATTGTACTTGATTGGTCTGTACACACAAAATATTTACAAGTACTGCACTTCATTGATGTGAATTTGTTCTTAGATCGGCCTTAGATCACACATTTACTCATTTCTTTGTCTGCACCAATGAGCTTTCTTGTCGCACACTTTCTTGAGGTTTGTACTTCTTCAGAATTGTATTAACATCAAGAGGTAAAAAAATAATAGCTGATCTAGTGATTAGGTGAGGTTCCATCATTTTCAGAGCCAGGTTTTTCAAAAATATTCTTCTACTAACTTGTTCATTTTTGCGACTTGCCTTCAAAGTTACAAAAGTATTTATACCTGGAATGTTTAGTAAAGCAAAGAAAATAGCTAATGGCCATCTCCTTGACGCTCGGGAAACAGAGTATGTTCCACACAACTGGTCTACTGTATCTACCCCTCCTTTCATCATATTGTAATCTAATAATATTTCTGGTTTATTTGTCTCTTCATCTACAACTCCTCTATCATGCATTGTTGAAAGAAGCAACACAGATTTAGTTTCCTTTGGGGCATAAGACACTAGAATTACGTCTTTCTGATAGCAAAAATACTGGAACCTACTTTACGATCCTTGTATGATAAGAATTGTTTTGGCACTTCTTTTTTATCCTTACGTAGTGTTCCAATAGCTATGATACCCTTCTCAAGCAGGGACAAAGCCAATGGATAACTAGTGTAGCAATTATTATCTGTGGTAAGATTTCTATTCGACCGGGAAATTGGTTCTATCAGTCTGTTAACAACATCGCTGGGCTTATTAGACAGAAAGAATGGTCCTTCAGGTTGTTTCCCACAATATACTTCCAGGTTGGAAGTGAAAAAAGTTTTTGCATCACAGAGGACATATATTTTTATGCCATATTTAGCTGGCTTGTTCGGTATATAGGATATGAAGCTGCATCTACCACAGAAAGGTTCCAGTTTTCTGTCAATTGTGACAAATTCGCACAGATTGTAGCATTTTTGGCAATTTTGTATGAATCTTATATCTTATATATTTAAACGAGCAATTGTTGTGTATATATATTCCGCGCAACTTGGAAACGGCTCTAACGATTTCGATCAAATTTTGTAATCAGATTGAGTTTTGCTTTTTAAGTTCATCTATATAGGTGTAATTCCCGAAAAAACGCGATTTTACATAAAAAGTAACATTTTTTATTCCCGCTTCTTCAGTGCAATTCTTGTATATATTCCCCGTATTTCAGAAACGGCTCTAAAGATTTGGTTAAATTTTTGTATACATGCATATTACATTCAGTGTTTTCTCTACTAACTTTTAAGTAACACACTGTTTTCTCCTCTCACTTTTAGGTAACACATTCACATCTCTTTCTCTACTCACTCTTCTGTAAACAATTTTCCATAAAAAGTGTGATTTTGCACCGAAAAACACTTTTATCCCCACTTTTAAAATAAGTCAAACCATGTTCTGTATGTTTGAAACAGAAGTGTTATTACAATCACGCTGTTTTCTCCTCTCACTATTAGGTGATACATTCACAACTCTTTCTCTACTCATTCTTCTACAAATAAGTCATGCAATTTTCTGTATGTTTGACATAGAGATGTTGCATATTTATTACAGTTTCACGGCTGATCACCCGTGAAACTGTAATAAATAACGTGCGCCGTGAAAGCTTTTAAATCTTACATGTTGCATATTACATTCACAGCGGTTTCTCTACTCACTTTTAGGTAACACATTCACATCTCTTTCTCTACTCACTCTTCTATTAACAGTTTTCCATAAAAAACGTGATTTTGCACCAAAAAACACTTTTATCCCCACTTTTAAAATAAGTCATACCATGTTCTGTATGTTTGAAAAAGAAGTGCTATTACATTCACACTGTTTTCTCCTCTCACTTTTAGGTAACACATTCACATCTCTTTCACAACTCACTCTGCTGTAAACAATTTTCCATAAAAAGCGTGATTTTGCACCGAAACACACTTTTATCCCCACTTTTAAAATAAGTCAAACCATGTTCTGTATGTTTGAAACAGAAGTGCTCTTACATTCACACTGTTTTCTCCTCTCACTATTAGGTGATACATTCACACCTCTTTCTCTACTCACTCTTCTACAAATAAGTCATGCAATTTTGTGTATGTTTGAAATACAGATGCTGCATATTACATTCACAGTGGTTTTTCTACTTACTTTTAGGAATCACATTTACATCTCATTCTCTACTCATCCTTCTATAAAAAATTTTCCATAAAAACGCGATTTTGCACCAAAAAACACTTTTATCCCCACTTTCAAAATTAGTCATACCATGTTCTGTATGTTTTAAATAAAAATGCTATTACATTCACACTGTTTTCTCCTTTCACTATTAGTTAACACGTTCACATCTCTTTCTCTACTCACTCTTCTACAAAGAAGTCATGCAATTTTCTGTATGTTTGAAATAGAAATGCTGCATATTATATTAATACTGTTTTCTCTACTCACTCTTAGGTAACACATTCACATCTCTCTCTACTCACTCTTCTACAAATAAGTCATACAATTTCGTGCATGTTTGAAATAGAAATGCTCCGTATTACATTCATACTGTTTTCTCTACTTGCTTTTGGGTAACACACTCATAACTGTTTCTCTACTTACTCTTCTTGAAATGTCATGCAATTTTGTGCATGTTTGATATAGAAATGCTGCATGTTACATTCAGTGTTTACTCTACTCACTTTTAGCTAACACCTTCACATGTCTTTCTCCACTCACTCTTCTACAAACAATTCATATCTATACAACTTGAATGTTTGTATATATCTAACTGTTAATCTCGAGAACCGCTTAACCGATCACCGCGAAATTCGGCAAGTATATGTACTTTTTTCATGGAGAGTTATTATAGTAACAATTTTACTACACAATATATTACTTTCAAATGGTTTTCTACTCGCTTTTCTTTTACGTAGCGCATTTATATATCCTCTGTTTGCCCTTCAACATACAATTCATATAATATTCTAGGATTGAAATATAAATGCAGCGTATTACATTCACATGATTTCCTCTACTAATTCTTCCTTTACGAGACACAATCAGTCTTCTTTCGCTATTCGCCTTTCAACATATAATTCATACAATTTGTTATATGTTTGAAACAAATACAACGTATTACATTCATACTACTTTCTTTACTCACTTTTGTTTTACGTAACAATTCACATGTTATTCCCTATGGCTTATCAACTTCATACATACCAAGGCCTATACATATCTTATGTTTAAGAGTGATTAAATTCCAAAACAGGTTGACCGATCGCCATGAAAAGTGACATCTAATTTTTTTCATGGCGAAGGTTTTTATGCAATCCATTTTACCACGCATTGTATTACGTTCACGTGGTTTTCTCTACTCCCTTTTCTTTTACCTAACATACTACTCCCTCTTCTGCAAACAATCCATACATTTTTCCATACACTTGAAATATAAGTGCAACGTATAACATTCACACGGTTTTTCTACTCATTTTTCTTTAGTAAAACACAATCACATTTCTTTCACTACTCCCGCTTCGATGAACAACTCGTACAATTTTCTATATGTTTGAAACATAAATGCGTAGTACATTCACATGGCTTTATCAACCAGCTTTTCTTTCTGTAGTATTTGTTATTCTTCAACATTGCTTTTGCTTAGTGTCGCTCCGGTGTTTTAATAAAAAATAAAGAAATAGTTAAAAAAGTAAAGTAATCACAATTGGTGTCCGGAGTGCAACGAAAAGCACGATATGGAACAGTTGATGAAACAAATGTTAGCCAAGATGGACATAATGGGAAATGAAATGAATTCCGGAATGCGGCAGAGGAAACAAATATGAAAACCGAATTGGAAAAATGTAAACTACGGAATAGAAAATATGGGAACAAAAATGGAAGGCAAATTGAAAATGTAAACTCCGAAACGGAAAAGATGAAGACGGGAATTCCAATATGAAGACAGGTCTATCGAAGAATACTAACGAGCGACTGGCCGGGGTTAAGGAAGCCATGGAAGAACTCGACGGAAGTATGAAGGACCTTGGCCAACGTGTTAACGTCCTGGAGTCAATCACAGCAGCAAAGAACTGAACTCCATAATGGAACAAATGCTCGACGAAAACGTCAAACTGGATGGATATCTATGGGGGAGGCCTGCTTTCAGCTGTACACGTTTTACAGCTGAAATGATGGTGTTTATGAAATATTTTTATGTATTTCTTTATCTCTTGTATCTCGGACATTACTCTTAACAATTGCGACAAGTAGTTTTATTTAGTTAACGTTTTGCCTTTCAGGTTTATCTAAATAAGTATCTTCTCCCACAAAAAACAAGATTTCACAAAAACAGGCGAAAAACGCCGAGCGAAGCTCGGTCGCCCAGGTACTAAATCCATAACCTTCCTAATGGGTGCTAGCTTATCTGTCATTTTGCATTGTGGTTTGGTTGACTTATCGTCAAACCTTACAGACCTCAGAATTTGCAGAAAACGGCCACAACTTATACAAGCACAAAGGATGTCTATCCCTGTCCTGTCAGAAGCCCACAGTTCCTACATATTTGTATGATTCCCTTTTTTTTTAACCTATTTGATAGAGCAAACCTAGCACGGCTAACATTTCGTTCTTCGTTACTTCTCTATAATTCCTGTCTCTTGAATATTCATAGTCAGATTTCATCTTCGTTATATACAAATTAGTACATTTAAGTATTTCATCAATTATACTATTGTCAATGAAGCATGACAGAGACTGATTTTCGTCTTTTGCATTTCTCCCACTACCCTTTACACCAGGAAAAACTTTTATAATATTCTTTTGCTTTGTTTTGGAAATTTTTTCACGTGAATTTTTACTGCAAAGGGTACTCTTATCTTTTCCAGTATAGAAATTATCTGGATTTTCAAGCTCAATTTCATTGTCACTGCACTCCTGCTCAGATTCGGAATAATCAGTAGCATCATCTTGAAGTATAACTTGGTCTTCTTCATCTGAGGAAGAGTCTAGATTCAATAGATCATTATCTTCATCATACTAATTTCTCCATTTTGACCATCTTCATCACTTTCACATACTAATTTCTCCATTTTGGCCTTTGTTAGTTGTTTCCTCTTCCAAGACCTGCAGAGTATTTCGCATATTAGTCATCCTCACTTTAGAGTTGCATTTGAAAGTAATTAAATGATGAACATAATATCTTTTAAGAAAAAGCAGATGAATAAAATGTATAAAATACATGACCGGCAGCGCAGTGCAAATCTGCTCCAATATGCTACTTAATAATAAAACTTTAATTTAACTCACACAACTACACACCACTATGTCTGAAATACGAGGGCCGTTCAGAAAGTAACCTCCGATCGGTCACAGTGCGGGTAGTGGGGGGAGTAGCGACGCCATCTGTGCATTCACGCACTCAGCAGGTCAGTCGGCATCAAGCCGTGGTCGAGTGAACGTCGTACCTGCGCTAGTTTAGTGTTTGTGGCCGTTTGAAATGTGTGCTGCAATAGAAAACCCCGCCAAATGTGAAGTGCGTGCTGTTATAAGGTTTTTTACAGCCAAAGGATATTCTGCAGCAGCTATTCATCGTGAGCTTTGTGCCGTGTACGGACCAAGAGTTATGAGTGAAGGAGAGGTCCGTGAATGGGTACGTTTATTTAAAAGTGGACGAGAAAACGTTCATGATGAAGAGAGGAGTGGTAGACCATCATTGGTGACGGACGAACTCGTTCAGACAGTTGATGCAAAAGTTCGTGAAAACCGACGTTTCACAATGTCGGAGTTGTCTACTGATTTTCCACAGATTTCTAAGACTCTCTTGTACGAGATAGTGACAGCAAGATTGGGTTACCGTAAGTTCTGTGCACGATGGGTGCCCAAAATTCTTACCGACCACCACAAAACTCAAAGAATGGCCTCTGCATTAGACTTTCTGTCACGTTATGAGGACGAAGGTGAACCATTGTTAAACAGAATCGTGACCGGGGACGAAACCTGGATTAAGTACGTGAACCCTGAGACAAAAGAACAATCAAAGATGTGGGCACATTCAAATTCGCCTACCAAACCAATAAAAGCCCGGCAAGATTTTTCTGCCCGAAAATTGATGGCAACGGTGTTTTGGGATGCAAAAGGGGTGTTGTTGATTGAATTCATGGAACGTGGGACGACCATTAATCAAGACGTGTACTGTGAAACACTAAAAAAATTACGACGGGTTATACAGAACAAACGCCGTGGTATGCTGACTTCCGGTATCGTTTTTTTGCACGATAACGCCCGTCCTCACTCTGCTCGCAGAACAACAGCCCTTCTTGAGTCCTTCAAGTGCGACGTTGTCAACCATCCACCTTACAGCCCAGATCTGGCGCCAAGCGATTATCACCTCTTCATGCATATGAAGAAATGGCTCGGGTCCCAGCGGTTTGATGACGACGAAGAGCTCAAAGATGCGGTCACAGGCTGGCTCCAGGCACAAGCGGGTGATTTTTATGCAGAAGGAATTTCAAAGCTTGTGAACAGATACGATAAGTGCCTCAATCGTTATGGAGACTATGTAGAAAAATAGTGCAAAGATGTAGTTGTAAGATGTATATATTAAAATATTGTTATTTAACTTGGTGAATTTTTTGCAATCAACCGGAGGTTACTTTCTGAACGGCCCTCGTACCACTGAAGACGTTGTTAAAAGACTGATCGAAGAATAGCTACAGCGGCGTTGTGGTACGGTCATTGTTGTGACAACAATGAGGAACATAAATACGTTAGTAGCAAATTTGCACCAGTACTACCGTGCGAGGGTTAATTATCTATATAATAAATCAAGGAAAAGTCTTGGTAAATCAACACATTTCGTGACAAAAATACTAGGCAAAAAGAAAATCTGTAGACCAGTTTTTACACTGTGTTATCACAAAGTTGTTTACTATGAAGGCATTTTAATTTTTTCTAATCTTTTCCAAAACCTAAACCTCTTAACGAACAATGCTAAATCATTCAAAACTGCTCTTAAAAATGTTCATAAATAGGTTTATTATTCTGTAGATGAGTATATGAATTACAGCACACCAAGTTAATGTAAAGATTTTATACATAATAAAATATTAATCTATGTAATGCAGCCTTTGAATCTGATATGCTGCTTGTGTAAATCGTTGAACTGTAGACGAGTTATATGATTTACATGACTATAACTCTATGACAACTTGCTGAGGGAGTCATGCTGGAATTACACTGAACTTTACTTAATGTGACTTAACGCACCAGAACATAATACGAAGAAACTAGAAGCCCTATTAGGGAATGCTGGTAACGTATCGGGAATGATTCTGATTGGTTATCCTTCTACTCGGCAGTCATAGCAGATATTCAAGGCAGCTCTCTTTTCCTGGTTCGCCCAGGGGTGTCCTTTGCCACTGCCTTAAATAAGGCAGAGTCCACTCTGCGTCGAGTGGAAAAAGAGGCTGCTGCATCGGAGAATGCTTCCCCAACGTCAAATGCTGTGCCGCCACCTCCAGGTCCCATAGAAGAGGCAACAGTGCCTAAACCCCCTGCACCAAAACCACGCAGGAAGAGGAGGAACAGGAAACCTAGGCCGAGCAAATCTTCTGCTCCCAATGTAGTTCCGGAGCCACAAGCTCTAGTAATAAATACAGATGTACCTGTAGAGGCAGAGCCTATTTCCCGGGTTAGGGATATACCCCCTACCCCTATTGTACCATTGCCTAACACGGCGACAACCTCCTCCACATTTGCGACTATTTCGCAAAGAGACCTGGAGGAATTTAGCTGTCTATCCTCGTGGTTTGGGGATTTAATAAACAAGGCGCTTCCTGCACTTAGAAATTGTAAGATGCAGTTGAATAACCCCTACTTGACCCCCATGCAAAAGCATTCCATCTTGCTTCAGACATTGGAACAGCTCTATCCCAACTCCGCTCAGTAATGGCCGGAGGATATGTCCGGAGACCATTCAGAGCTGCGATTTGGAACGCCAACGGAATTCGGAGTCACTACCCTAACCCCACTGATTTTGTACAGTATTTCGGAATCGACATTCTGATGGTCTGTGAAACTCATTTGGATGCTGCCACCAACTTCTCCCTCCCTAATTACGTCACCCATCGGTCTGATAGGGCTGGCCGACAAGGGGGAGGTACAGCAATCTTTATTAAAAACAATATCACACATAAGCCTTTCCCTCTTCCACCACTTCAGCATGTAGAAGCCTGTGCTATTAGGCTATCTTTAGGTGGTCTAGATACATTGCTGATTGTGGCATATGACCCCCCTGATCACAGCTTCTATGAAGCAGATTACACGGCTTTATTAAATCTCCACCCTGTGGTCTGCATTGCAGGCGACCTAAATGCAAAACATGCCAATTGGCATAGTCGTGCCACCAATGCGAAGGGGCGAGGACTATTCCGCCTCATAAGCGGTAACCCAAGCCTCGTTGCGCATGGACCGAGAGAGCCCACTTTTCATCCTGCCCGAGGGAGACCGGACGTGCTGGATATTATGGTCACTAAGAATTTTACATTCAATATAGACCTCACGACAGTCAATGAACTGGATTCTGACCACGATCCAGTATTAATAGACTCTAATGTCAACATGCCAGCATTGGTAACTCCTGATTGGTCGTACGAGGTAGACTGGGATGCAGCCGTCCTTGAACTGAACCAATCAGTGGATCCCAGACCGCGTATCGATTCTATCGAGTCGTTAGAATTAGCGGCCACTGCATTCTCACGACAAATATCAAATGTGATACGAGGGCACACTTACCGCATTCCTTGCAATATTCCTAATCCCACAACCATCCCAAATGAACTCCGACTGTTGCTAAGAGCTAAGTCAACAGTTCGGAAGCTTTGGCAGCGTTTCCGCCATCCCAGATTGCAGGCAATTTATCTGCGATTCAAGAACCTGGCTATGCGCCTCTTACGCGCACATCGCAAAGAGGCCTGGGAAAACACCATGAGGAACGTTAACCTCTCAGAAAAGAAGCCATGGCGGATAATTAAATCCCTGAGAAGGGACAAAACGCTATACCAGCATCCAATACATGGCACTCGCGGGAGACTATCTTTCGAACCGCAAGAGAAAGCCACTGACTTCGCGGACCATTTAGAGTCCCAATTTGAGCCCCGAGAGGACATAGAAGACGAAGAATTTTCTGAACTAGTTGAGGCAACGGTGGATTACCTCTATGAGGACCCACCGCCACCACACGAGGCGACTCGCATACCAATTGTCACCCCAAGGCAAGTTTCCTCGCAAATTAGGTGTCTCAAACCCAACAAATCCCCTGGATATGATGGTGTTACGACACATATGTTACAACACCTACCTCGCAAAGCCATTATCCACTTGACGAGGATCTACAATGCTTGCCTGGATCTTCGACACTTCCCTTCTGCTTGGAAGGAAGCGAGTATGATTTGCATGTTAAAACCAGGCAAGGATCCCAAGTTTCCATCAAGTTACCGATCTATTAGTCTACTTCCAATCATTTCCAAAAATTTTGAAAAACTTCTACTGTCCCGCCTAACTCCTCTATTTGAGGAAAGGCAGCTCATTCCGGACCATCAGTTTGGGTTCCGTCAAGGTCACTCCACTACCTTACAGCTCCTGCGTCTGGTTGAGAAGACTGCCCTGGGTTTCCAGGAAAACTTCAAAACTGTCGCAGTACTTCTGGATGTGGATAAGGCCTTTGCAACAACATGGCACCAGGGCCTACTGTACAAACTCAGAGATGCAGATCTCCCCTCCCCTACCTGTCCCTCATAGCCAGCTTCCTTCGGGACCGCACTTTCAGCGTGCGAGTGGAGGGCAGGTTATCAACTATCAGACCAACAGCGGCTGGAGTCCCGGAAGGCAGTGTTCTGTCGCCACTGCTCTTTGCTGCATACATGTCTGACTTCCCAGTTGAACCCAGCACTGTTACGTGCCAATATGCCGATGATATCCTCATACTGGCCCGTAACAAAAATCTACGATACTGCCTTCCCCCATTACAAAGTCACCTCGACGCCATTGACAGATGGAGTGAAAAGTGGAGAATGGGAATCAGTCCACAGAAAAGTTCTGCTTTACTGTTAGGTAAAATTCGTACCTGTAGACCAGATAGGGACCTGACACTTGGCCGCAGGAGAATCCCTTGGGTCAACACAGCCAAGTACCTTGGTGTACAACTTGACCGAGGACTTACCTTTACCAAGCATGTCTCAGCTAAAGTTGCCCAGGGCCATGGAGCTCTAGGAAAGCTCTATCCCATCCTTAGGTCCACTATGCCTACACGTCTTAAATTACGCTTATATCGTGCGATCATCCCTCCCCTGATTCTGTATGGATGCGAGGCATGGGGATTCGTGGCTCAAACCACCATCCGCAGACTGCAAGTCGTACAGAACAGGGCCCTTAGGATGATCTACGATACTGACCGTAGATTTTCTTCCCATATCCTCCACACTCATTCTGGCATCCCATACATTGTGGATGTTGTGCGTGAAAGAGCCCGCTCAATGTATGCTAAACTTACGCCACACCCTAACCAGCTGGTAAACACCCTGGGTCAATATAATCACCATCTTCCCAGGAGGCGCAAAAGCTATCGCTTACCCAAGGATGTCTTGGGTTAATTGGCTTCGCTGCTTCCTCATTACACCAAACATTCCACTGCATTCGGTTTCTCGCTATTTGACACTGCTTGACTTGCTGGTTACACAAGCTGACCTGCTAAGTGTGCAGAGACGGGCACTGGGTGCACCAGGATGGGTAGACATTCTAACTTGTACTCATATTCCAAGTCTATAGCAAAAGAGTTACCAATCATCACCATTGGCTGACACTGACATAATAGCTTGAGTAAAATGACTACATCTATTATACCTCACGGGTAAATCCATACTAAATGGATAGGTACCGTGGGCATACATCCCGCTCGGGAAAACCCGAGCGACCTGATTTGGCTCTTGGCTCTTTTCCTAATAAGAGGTTATGTTTTCCAAAACTGACAAGCAAGAGAATACGAAAATGTTAAACAGAAACCATTTTAAAAGGCGAATAAAGTATTATAGAGATGGTTATAATGTACTTTAGGAGCTAAACAAAAGAATCAGAGAAAGAGTTTTGATGCAAATAGTTACATAGAGAAGCACAATTTATTCCTGCACCACACTACTCACTGGTTGATTCAAATTAGTCATGTTACATCCAAATTTGACGTAACACGAAGGAAAAGTTTGGCATTGCCAAATTCATACATTACGTCATGTTAAGTCAACCCTGAATAGCTCCATTTAATATAATGTGTTGAAGTTTCCCATTACGCCCCGTCTGCAAGTTGTCCGGTGGCAGGGTCCCTGCATTTTATTTTCCCAGTTAGAAGCACCCAAATGGACACTGGCTCAGCCCTGTTCGTCCCCCACACTTTTGGGTTCGTACTCCTAAGGGATGTACAGGAACTGGGAACCAGCTTCCCCTCCTCCTTGGGCTTGTAACATCCCATGGGGGGCCTGGAAACCAGTAGTCTCGCCATCCAATCTGGGGGATGAGATTTCCAGAGTGCATTCATTCTCCCTGCTGTGCTGAAGCCACAATGCTTGCTGACACTTCTAACTTTGAAAGAAACCCAACAGGATAAATATGGATTGAAATGATTAATGTAACATAATGGAGGGACAGGAAATTAGGAGGATATGGAAAGCCTTCCCAGCATTCGCCAGGTGACCCGAGGAAACCTCCGAAAAAACCCATGGATCAGGAAGGTCGACCACAGGGATTGAATCCCCGACCTCCCGAATTCAGGGTACAGACATTACCTCCTGGACCATCCTGCTCAGTTATATAATTAATAACACATATACTGATGTATAACTTTACCATTTAAGACTACACATGCTCCTAATTTATGTATAAAACATGTGAATTGTCTTTGTATCCATAAAATCTATGTTTGTAAGTCCTACTTCTCCTGATGAGTAACATAAAGGACAATCTATTCTACTGATGTTCAAACTCATACTTGTTCCTTACATCTGTTACGTATGTTACATAGCCATTGTATCTGACAAATTCTATTTGTCCTTGCAACTTTTGCATAAATATAAACAATGCTCTTACAACTTAATTCCCTTGGAAAAAGAAGTTTTCAAATAAAACAAAAGGATTAATTCTCAACTGGATGTGCAAAAGCCGTTAAGTCAAAAAGTACCAAAAATAAGTTCTCCAAAGACTTTGATAGTATTTTGTCTGCACTACCTACATATGTGTCTAATTGGTTAAGTCATATCACTTATAATAGACTAGTACAGATGCAAGAGAGAAACAAGAAGGGAAATTAGCAAATGACAAAGTAACAGAGAAGAAGAGTGATTAGTTACAGCAGTTCGACAGAGAAAGAAGATGTCAGTGGAAGAATGCAAAAGTTAGCAGATGACCAAGAAACAGTGAGTGGCTGTGTAGGCAAAGAAGTTAGTGCAAATTGCTCAAATAACAAAAGGACAATTTCAAAGTTGAGTGGAAATAAACTGAGTAAACAGAAAGATGTGGGGTATGCCCAAGTGGAATGGGAGGATAGAGAAACAGGCATTATGTATGTGGGTAGAATGGAATGGACGAAAGGTGAACAAAAAAGACCAGCACATATTTGGAAAGATAGTAATTCACAAAAGTGGGTGCCAGATAGTGAAAATGTGCTAATATATCCCTGGCCCTTCTGGAAGTTACTGCCTGAGCCACAAGGGTTGCCTTGTCGCCCTCCTCCTGGTTAGAGGAAAGACTTTGGTTGTGCGCCAGGTGTTAATATCTGCAACTGTTACGGATTTCCGTGCACCTCTGGGCTTTGCTGGCTCTGCTATCTGACAAGTCTATGGTCTCACTTCGCCTCATCCCTTCCCCCTAGAGGGTTGGTAACCTGCAAAAGATCCATGTCAAGGTCGCAGTGTGTTGAGGTGTGTCCCTCACTTTTACTACACACACAATTTCATGGAAATTTAAAGGAAAAAGAAAGTGTGTAACACTCAAGTTATAATAATAGAAAGTGTTATTTCTTTACTTAGTGTTACATTATGTTGTATTTTCCCAAGTGCTCTTAAATTTAACAATCCTTTATAAAAGTCTAAAAAATATATTTAATTATGATTATGAAGTGTACTTTTGAAGTGCTACATTTATGTCTTGTTTCATTATCAGTATCCATTATTCTTATGCTATGATGTTTCATCAAGTATTGCTAAATGTGAATACCATATAAATATTTGTTGTTTTATCTTTGAAAAAAATTAAAATTATTTTGTTGTTTAACGACGCTGTCAATTGCCAGGATCACATCACGTCGCCGGTGTGCCGGAATTTCGTCCCGCAGGAGTTCTTTTACATGTCAGTAAATCTACTGACATGGAGCTGTCGTTTTTAAGCACACTTAAAAACCATCGACCTGGGCCGGGTTGGAACCCGCGAAAACAACAAGAGTCTGTTACATAATTAAAAATCTGATGTGTTGCACTCACATTTTTTTCTCTACTCTTGTACTAACCATTCTTACAAACTCTTATTCCTGTATCTTCTTCGTGTTAGTTGAGATAGACATTTTCAGAAATTATCTTATTGTTTATTTTCTTGTAGGTGCAAGAGGAATATTGCAATATAGTAGGCTTTGAGTGATAGTCATATCTTTTAAAGCTATCAAATTCTGTTCTCTCTGCCCTGTTAACATATAAAAAATGAATAATGATGTTCCATTTGACAGAAGCATGTTCTCCAAAACTTACACAAATAACTAGGAATATCTCCGAAATGGTTCGCTCTACAAAAAATTTATTCGGACATAAATTGTGTGTTTTAGCAAGATCTACATTTTTTGTACAGTAAGATTTGGTCTATCTCTTATGGTTTACCAGTTATGCAAAAGTCATCCAGAGTAAATAGGACTTCATGGGCTATAGCCAGAAAATTTAAGATATACATTTAATTTGCCATAAAAATATCTCAAAAATGTTGTTTTAATCAAAATCGTTAGAGCCATTTTCAAGAAAATCAAAACTTTCGACAAATTTTCCATGCAAAGGGTAGTTTAGCGTGTAGCAATTTTCTTCAAAATCTTTGTGTCGCATCCTTGAAAAACATTAAATTTAAATACCAACTTTGGTTTATAACCGACTTTTTGTTTTTGAGTTCTGCTGTCCACAGACAAACACATACATATGCCCACATGCGCCTGCACCGCACGTGCGCACACACCCTCACACCCCCGCCCACCTGCCCACACCCACACACACCAACCCATGCACGCACGCACACACACACACATACATGGACGTTTTTCTAAAAGTGCTTTGTTTGGACTTAAGGGCCTCAAAACATATACTTCCAGTGAAATCTCGACGTTGAATTTTTGGGTGGAATACAATACTTTCTCTACTTAACGTAGGTTTGAACCTGCGACCTCGAGTCAATAGGCCAGTGCTTAACCAACTAAGCCACACAAACCAACCATTGGACCACCAATATCCCAAAATTTAACAACTAAATTTGACTTGCAGTCTAAAAATTCCAGTGATACTGAGATTTATTAACATTTTAATCACAAACTGAAATTTTGATCATAAAATGCGAAAATAAATAAAAGCAGAATTTCTGCTGTCTGCTCAATACAGAGGCAGTTTACTCTTTTTCTCTCCTAATATTACAATGATCTTAAAAGGAACGAGTACAAATATACAGAATTACATACTTATGTTTTACTCCTGTGATGCAAAAAGAATTAATAAGTCATATACAATGAAATCATCTATATACAAAGACACATTTAGCAAAGGCTCATTAGAATCATGCAGCAAAATATCAATGTTTCTTAAATAAAATATATGGAGACAGTTTAAAATTAATATATGAAGACACTGATGACATTTTCACAACAGTAAACAGAAAGCATGTCCAAGTTGCATCAAGAGGTAACTGAATCCATGGTAAAGTTATGCACAAGACATAGAATTAATTTAATTTGATTATGCAAAATAGCTAAATGAAAAACTAATTTTTTAGTGAAAGGAAATGTAAGCATATAAGGGAGTGAAAATGGAAGGTAAACCGTTAGAAGGATATCAAGAAGCCTAAAGACAAAATTAATATGTAGGCTCAAAGTAAAAAATTGTACATTATAGCATATTATAATTCAGTATGGCAGGAAAGTGTAAGTTATGGTTCAGTAGGAAAACAAATACATTTCAAAGATGAAAAATGAATGGAAGCTACAGTGAAGAGGGGAAAAACAAAATTGAGACATCATGAGTCAAGACTTACGATGTATTCCATATAGCTAAGTTTTAAGATGAGGGAATGGTACCATAGCAGATCAAGTGAGAAGCATAGAATAAATCAGACACCGGCAGGTACACTGCCTTAGAGCACTAGGCAGTAGACAGGGCCATGAGCTTGCTTGCCGAGCAGCGAACGGTGACGTCACAGCATTGGATAGTAGTGGGGTTTCAATGTTTGGCACAGCAATACATGTATATGCATTCTTGGTGAAGACATGGCTGATGCTGAGCAATTCTGAACACTTTTCCAGGACTTGCAAGGTCTATAAACATATTTTGATATATTTGCTACACCATTCGCAATAAATGTTGATTTGGTTCTTGCAGACTTACAGTTAGAAATTATTGACTTACAATGTGACAGAGAACTGAAATGTAAGTATAATAAGATGGATTTGGTTGGTCTTTACCAATTTTTTCCTTGTTTACGATTTCCACGCCTGCATAATCAGGCAGCCAAATCTTGTGTATTTTTGGTAATACTTATATGTGTGAGCAGCTCTTCTGCATTTTAAAATTGAGAAAATATAGACATCAAAGTAACCTCTCTGATGAAAATCTTAATGCAGTGCTTAAACTCAAGGCAGCACAAAATATCACCCCAAATATTCATAGGTTTGTCAAGAAAACTAACCAATAAAAATGAAACATCTAATTTAATTTTCCCGTATTTTATAATTTATACAAGTTACTTATTTATAATTTCTCATCAGTTAGACCTTTAACTGTTCTAATTGTATTATCTGTCTTGGGCTTTTATATTATGAAATATAATTTTGTTCTTGTTACGTTTAAGAGTTCATCAGTTAAATGTAGAAAAGCTGTTTCTGTTTTATGTTTTGCTGAATAAGTCGCTGTATATATAGGTATAAAATAATTAAATTCATCAAGTAGACAAACAGAGTGAAAGATTTCTGCTGCAATTGTAACACAGAACTACGTTTGTCTCACAAATTGGAATAAATATGTCTGTAATTACATACACACATTTTGTAATGCTATAAATGTACCACATTGATTCACTATTAACAGACTTTCAAGTTATTTTGACCTGCTATATGGTTACTTGTACCATACCATAATAAAGAGCACCACTTATGTAACCAGAGAGGTTAGAGAGCTGAGGCTCTAAGCCAGCAGCGAGCCGGAGCAAGGCTCGATCAGGCAAACCCTGCCAGTGCTTGGTATAGATAGGTCGAGAATTGGAACCTGCTGGCCTTAGACAAAGATTTATGCTTATCAGATTTTTGCAGAAAAGTAACTTGAAACAAAACAAAAAATGTCATGTAAAGCATGTAGAATAATCACAAAAACAGTAGAAGTCATAATTTTGAAGTATTATCGGGAAGAGAGAAATCTTAGATCCAGTAACATAATAAATTCTTTATGAAAAGAACGTAGGCAAAAGTATTTAATTGCTGTTACAAAGAGATTCAAACATCTCAGAACCTAAAATCTACATACTGTGGGAATGTGAAAAGAAGATAAGTAAATAAATAAATAAAGTTTGACTACAGTTCACAAAAAATGTTATTTTAGTTAACTTAAGTATCCTCTCCCACAAAACATGAGAACTTTGAGGGTTCCTGAGATTCTGAGCTACATTTCTACTACAAACCACAACATTTATTTATAATTATTATTTATTTATGCCAACAAGCTTACTGCTGGTGTTTTTAAACACACAAGCCGTGTGTGGGCAATGTTTAAGAGGTTGAATCAGAAACTGAAAAATTCAATGCCATAGTTGGCATATTTATTTATAATTTTATCTAATTGTTAGAATACCATATTCACACATTATAAAAAGTTCTGAGCATACAGGAACAAAACATCAAATTTATGGAAACTGAAATTAGCAATGGTAGCACCATGGCCGAACGGTTAGAGCGTTTGCCTACCACCTAGGCAGCCTGGTTTCGATCCCGGGGACCCGCATGTGGTATTCGTGGTGGACAAAGCGATGTCAGGGCGGGTTTTCTCCAGTTTCCCCTGCCACTCATTCCACCAATTGCTCCATTATCACCTTTCCAATCATCAATTTCACCTGCATTTCACATCATCCTCTTCCTCATTATCATACTTGGTGCTTGACAACCACCCACTTCCAGGTCTTCACTCTGTCCGGTCCATAGGTTCTGTGCTCCCCAACAGGCATCTGACCCTAGGCACTGGCTTGTAAGTTCTAGGGGGTAAGTCACACATAAGGGGAGGGTAATCATATAAAGAAAAAAACAGAAAGAAAGAAATCAGCAATTACCTACCATCTTCTTCAACTTAAAAATAATAAATAAAATGAGCAAATGAGAACTTGTTATAGGTATTATAAAAAATAAATAAAAACTTAATTTAACAAAATAGCTATTTAGGTATAATCCAATAACCCACAAATATACAGTGATCAACAGCCCAACCTACAGATTAATAAATGTTCCACTGAGTAAATCAGAATATGATCTAGGATACAGAGAAATAATAAATGCACCAAGAAAAAATGGGTAAAAAATGGGTACAAAAATATGAAGTTTGAGGAACAAAAATGATTTTAAAAAATTTCTACATTCATAGAAGAAAAAGAAACAGTCATCTACAAAAAAATTCATAGTGCACTGAAAAGTGCAGAAAATGTTCAAGGACTGCAAAATACAATGATAAAAATATTCAACATCAGATTACTGAGCACAGCAAGCCATCAAGACAGAGAACCTCCCCATAAAAAGTCAGGGATCTACAAAATCAATTACACAAACCTGAAAAGTAAAAATGTAGCCTTAGTGTCAAATTAAAAGAGTATTTCAGGAATATAAAATGCACACAGGTAAAAAGATCAGTTATTGCAGCACACTTTCAGGAAGGACATGAAATAAGAAGAGATCAAATTAATAAAATACAATGACAGACAAGCAGATATCAACTTTGGGGGGGGGAATGTTAAGTCAGGGTGCTAGTGGGAACTGGAGGGGAAAGGGAATAGCTCATATTTGTGCCAGTTGGTATCTATCACGGCTACCGCTGGCAGCACATGCAAATTATTTGTACCAACTTCAACACTCACTAAAGAGTGTAAAAGTAACCATGTCAGAAAATTCACACAGAAAAACAAATGGATCTGTGGATGTGAGGTCAAAAACCCTTTATTGTGCTTTCTATTCATCTTATTTGGTGGCGATAACAATTGGTTATGGAAAGATGTGGTGGATTCAGTTCACGTTTGGAAAAAATTAAGATCCACGAGAAATCCAAGCAACATAACAATGTGATGGACGTAACAACTGTAATAAGCAGTACAGATATCTGAAGGTAGGCCTGTAGAAAGATTTTGGACATTTATGGTGCCAGATGGACATAATGCACTTATACCTTCACAGAGCATTTTTAAAGAATTAGAAACTATGCTAGGTCAAAACTTAAAAAAAAAAAAAAAAAAAAAATTAATGGCATACAGAAAATTGTTTGCGACAAATATCAATATGCAAATTTCATACATTGTTACACTCAATGAATGAATTTTATAATGGCTAAGGTACCCTCGATAAATAGCCAAACTCGTACATTTTTTTCACACTTATCTGCAATCTGTGCATTTTTTCCAACTCTCCATACAGAACACAAATACTTGATGAAATAATGCAAAAATTATTACCTAGACCAGGCATCCCCAACAGGCCACACGCTCGGGCGGAAGTGAAAGCCCTCAAGCCCTGACCGCCGACTTGAGGGCAAGAAATGGAGGTGTTACAGTGGCGGAACTACGATTGTGTCATTTCATTTCATTTCATCCAGAAACTACAAAGCCTCACACAACAACCTCATGACCTTCTGATCAGTTTTGATGTCGTCTCACTCTTCACCATGGTTCCAGTACAAGAGGCCCTCACACAGTTAAAGCACATTTTCTCAGAAGATATAATCGCCATCTTCCACCAAGTTCTCACCACGACGTATTTCCAGTGGAACCATTCGTTCTACGAGCAGATCGATGGAGTTGCCATGGGAAGCCCTCTTAGCCCGGTAGTGGCCAATTTCTTCATGGAATCTTTTGAGTCCAAAGCCTTGGCCACGGCTCCTCTAAAACCAACTGTCTGGCTCCGCTATGTGGACGACACTTTCGTCGTATGGCCCCATGGAAAAGAAACTCTTCAAGACTTCCTACTACATCTTAACAGCATCAACACACGCATACAATTCACTATGGAGGAAGAAAAAGACGGACAGCTACCTTTTCTGGACATCTTAGTCAGCAGGAAAGCAGACGGCAGACTTGGACATACTGTCTACCGTAAGCCCACTCATACGGACCGGTATTTAAATAAACCCTCAAATCATCATCCCAGACAAAAACGAGGCATGATTAAGACACTCGTAAACCGTGCTTCTCGCATTTGCGAGCTACACTTATTACAACAAGAACTCTGTCACCTTGAGAAAGCCTTACTTTCTAATGGATATTCTATTCAAGAGGTCAAAAGAGCCTGCCGCCCTGCCAAGCCGAAACCTGCCTCACAAAAAACAAACAAGCCCAAACATAACGGTATAGTTTTCCTGCCATATTTCCAGAATGTCACAGACCGTATTCAACACATACTACAACGGCACAGTATCAAGACTGTCTTCAAGCCCACCAGGCAACTGAACAGCCTATTACGCTCTGCTAAAGACCCCCGGGACCCCTTGTCATCAGCCGGTGTTTACCGTATTCCCTGTTCCTGCGGATCGGTTTACATCGGAACTACTCAACGCAGTATCAACACAAGACTCACCGAACATAAAAGAAGCTGCCGCCTGGGCCAAACAGATAAGTCCGCAGTTGCCCAACACGCCATTGAAGCGGAGGGAGAACACATAATTAAGTTCCAGGACACAAACATCCTTTCATCCACAACACACTACCATGCCCGGTTACAGCGCGAAGCCATTGAAATATATAAACATCCCAACAATTTCAACAAGAAAGAAGAAGTTTTGAAACTAAACAGCAACTGGTATCCTGTCATTGAAGGC
This sequence comes from Tenodera sinensis, assembly GCA_030765045.1. Lineage (NCBI taxonomy): Eukaryota > Metazoa > Arthropoda > Insecta > Mantodea > Mantidae > Tenodera > Tenodera sinensis. The sequence goes on from CM060962.1 coordinate 129,794,448, forward strand.
AAGAAACGACAAAAAACAGCAGAAACTGAAGCGATCCAATCAGGAGGCAACACCTTGAGCGAAGCCCGCCCCCTCCCACCGGCCGTGCGCCGCCCGAGCCAATCAGCGGAGGCCACTAGAAGGATAAATACCGCAGCTCAGACAGTCCACACCTCAGACGCTACGCTAACTTCTCCGAGGAGATTACGACCGCGCCACTGAAGATGTCCGCCGCAGATGTGGACGAAACGTCTGGGTTCTTCAACTCCAGCAGACCTCGGCATAACAGCCCGGAAATAACTCCTAGTTATAGATTGTGTAAATTAACTTACACTTTTACTGTCAATTGCATAATAATGACAGCAATATTTTATACACTTTAATACTGATAACTAATATAATACAAAATAAAATCTTATTGGCAGGAAATTGAATTAACGAAATACAAACACTCGTATAAAACTGATAAACTAAATAAATAATCCAATATGACATAGAACTTTCTTGTTGGTACTATGCAATTCAATGAAGTAAACAATACACATAAACAAAATAATCTTCAAATAAAAGTCTATGAAAACTACTCTTTCTTAGCCATCCGACAATCGCCGTGATTTTTGCAGTTGTCTGTTTTCCGCCAGCTGTTCAATACGTGGGACGATTGTTTGCAAGCTACCCAATCGCAAACATGCTTTCAAGTGTTCATCACTCAATTGGCTTCTGTGACATGACTTTGTACACTTTAGTGATTCGCAAACATAGGTTGCCCGAACATGCACAAAGTTCTTCCTGCTAGATTGTGGAGTTCAGGAAATCTTTCATGTTTTACAGAGGTGTAGGAATGGTTTATACTTTTTCTATTTTGATATTTATCTTTTAGCTTAATATCATTTTTCAAATCTATAACTTCCAACTGCAGTTCAACAGGAGTATCGAGGATATTCACTGAAAATGGTGTTGCAAATAAATTATTTCTCAAGTGGTATAATGTCCTGAAATCTATGTTCGAATTCTTCACACAATTGTCACAGCCATCGTAAGCAGGATACAGCAATACTAATATGTAGCGTTATACCACCACTGCACTGATATGCTGGAATGTGTAGCTGTACGGCCCGCAGTGAGTGTAATGTTCAGCCCTGCGTGCCCTCAAGCGACGTTGACTCGACTTGGGGATGCCTGACCTAGACCGTCTAAAACAAGACAGAATTTTGATTCTCACAGTGTGAACACATTGTATGAAAATAGAGCAGAGCTTACTGTCATTCTAAGCAAAATAGCAGAAAACAAAAACATCTGATCATAGACCACCATCTTTCAAGCTTCTTCCTGCCGTTATCTCCTGAGTGGTAACATTATTGGTAGTGATAATGGTAGTTGTAGTGGTAGTAGTAGTCGTCATAGTTGCACATCATAAAACAAACTATTTCAAGAAAGTGTTGTTGGCACTGCCAGTGCATTCATATTTTAGCTGCCACTGATTATAATACAGTTGAACCTGATTTTTGCATATATCAAGGAGAAGACGGAAGATTACTTATGATTACATGTGTAAAATCTTACAAACAAAGATATGCACTTGTTCCTGCTTTAAAGAAATCAGTTAATTTGGCTTGTTTCACTTTTTTTTGCATTAAGTGCATACACCTCATTTTGTTACTGATGACTGTACATAGTGTGGTATAAGCAATTCCTAAGTACAAAACAATTTCGGTTTTGGTTTTGTGTGGATTAAGTTCCACCTCTTGTATAAATTTTACTTTCTGATCTTGTGCATAACATTTTCTTTATCTGTTCTCCATTGCTGATTAAAAGCAATTGAGAACTGGAAGACAAAATAACTGTTAATCAGTAATTAACAGATACCGAAAAGTTTTAGCCTTACTTCTCGTTTGTAGCTACAACATTATTGTACAGAAAGCCATCAGCTCCACCAGCAAAGTCTTTGTCTTTTGTTTCTGCGGCTGAAAGCCAACCGCTCGGCTTGCATCTTTGTCAACGGCGATAAGAAAAATATGCCTTGAGTTAATTTTAAGATAGCATATGCCATATACTCATTATAATTACGTAAAACTCAGTTGCATTTCACTAAAATTTAACATCTATAAATGCATTACGTATAGATAAGGTTCTATTAACATGTTTCAAAATCACATTTTGCTGGTACCTACAATTATTTACGTATAAATACAAATTATTTAGAACTGGGTTACATACAAAGCAGGTTCAACTGTACTTTGTTGCTTTTGTATACTGTGGTGTTCCCTTATCTCTGTGGTGTCACAGAGGCAATAATTAAGTTTATTTAGGTTGGCAATAATAAGGCCACTGGTGGGGGAAAGGCAAGGTCAGAAAGAGGCTGAAGCCAGCCATGTGTGAGTTGGATCTCTCTCTGCGTGCACTTGTCGTAGGAGGCAGACATGTTTCGTCTGTTCTCCTAGGCGCTAGCCTAGTGGGCATGTAATTAAGTGACTTATGTTAAACGACCATGAAACACGACATCTCTCCCTACAGTGACCACAGGTATTTATGTATACCTTCATTTAATTGTAATCTCATATTTTTAGAATTTAAAGTAAATGACTCGTTGTGGATTGAAACGCTCGTGTGTGAGAAATGTATGAAATGTAAGAAATGTAACCCTTCCCAGTAACTCCTGGTACAAAAGTAGCTCTACCTCTGATGATATTGCTCCTAGTCGAGCCTAATTAGTAGGTTTACGACAATACTGTTTTGCTATTTCATAGCACTTGTTGCTTCTTTAATATTTTGTTCCTTCTGGACAAGTTTTAACTTTATTACTAAGAGAAAACAAGAGAAATCAGCAGCAGACTTGTCTTCTGGAGCTACTCAGGCAAGGTAAAGCCATCTACTGTGTACCTGTGCACCCTGCCAGCTCCCACTTAATTAGAATCGGCCTCTACACAAGATTGGCAGATTGGAGGTTCATCCACTGGGCACACTTGAACTTATTGCCCTTAAATGGATGCTGGCATCAAGAACAAGGATGTGATCAGAGCTAAAGAAGATGCAGATATGAGAGCGAGACCCTACCTCATGTGATAAACCGCTACATGAGGTACTTAGACATTATCACCCGAAGACACAATACCATGGTCAATAGGGTTCACAAGGCAGCTAAAAGGAGGTTCACCTCCTGGCTGAGAATCAAGCCAGGTCTCGTGATGGTGAAGGATGGTAATGCTATAATCATAGACGTTACCATTCCCTTCAACAACAGAAGTGAGGCTTTTAGTGGGGCAAGAAGAACCAAGCAAGACAAATACCAAGGCTTGGCTGAGGCTCTAAGCATCACATACAACAAAGTGGAGGTGGACGCCATCATTCTCGGCTCATTAGGTTCCTGGGATACAAAAAACGACATGATCATGAAGATCTGTTCCAGGAAGTACCTGAGACTCTTCAAAAAGTTATGTGTGTCAGACGTCAGCAGGTACTTCTGAGACATCTATGCTGAGCATATTACTTCCGTCCGACAGTAATCAAAACACTCTGACTGGGATTTTGCTGTGGTTTCCTCCAGACTCTCAAGGCAAATGCTGGGGTAATATTTCACCAGGTGCAACAGAAACAGAAGATATTTATATTAATATCTGTCTAAAGTATATACTTCTTGCAAAGTAGACCACAGTGAAATTTATAACTTACTTGAAAATGAAATTATCTTAATGTTATAGTTTTACTCAAAAGAATCTCACATGAATGTACATAAAAATTTAGATTAGATCATTATATTGTATACAGGAAATTCAACAAACTTGAATTTAAATTGTATTTCTTAGCACTGGCTATCAATCATATCAATTTATAATAGATCTGATAATCCATGTTTTGTTCACTTTTGCAGTGTATTAAATCATTAAGAAATTATATGAGCTACGTTCACACGACTTCCTTTACCTGCTATTATTTTACTTCTATACAACTTCTATAAACTATTCTACAAGGAATTATTTTCCTGTCTATTTCATGTTAATCAAGGTAAAATCTCTGTAGAAAAAGTTTCATTGCATATTTTGTTGTAGGTAAAAAGGAGATACAAGAAACTGAATTGATATTCTGATGTATAAAGCCATGGAAAAAATGATTGAGTGCATTAGGAGAGCATAATATTTCTAAGTCCCACGTAGTGTTGCAATGCAGTTTACAAAATTCAATATTTCCAACATACCCTCAGGGGTCCCCGTCTAGGGGATATGTGGACGGCAACCACAAGGTACCCAAGCTGAGCAGAACATTACTTCCACTTACTGGTATTTTGTTCCTCACTGTAGCTTTTCTATCTGACCTTACCTTGGTCATCTCTTGTTCTCTTCCGACCCCGATGCTATTAGGGTTCCCGAGGGCTAGGGAGTCCTTATTCTTCCAACCTTTACATTTCTCTAATTTCTTTATAACCTCTTAACCCCTAACATGCTGACCTGTCATGGCATGTAATACGTCCTCTGATCGGCCAAAACATAAAAATATGGTACTCTCTAAAAAGCAGTTACTATTACTGCTAAGTCTCTTCAATATTTATGAAATATGACTCAAGGGGTAAAATGTTCCGGAGTTAAAATAGTCCCCCATTCGGATCTTCAGGCGAGGACTACTTCTCAAGAACCAAAACATTATATTAATAGAAGATCTAACATCAGAATCCTTCAATGGAACGCGGGTGGTCTTACCAAAACAAAAAGAATAGAGCTCAATAAAATTGTATTTGACTATAACATAGATATATTTTTCACACAAGAAGCAAATCTAACAAATGATCAACATAAATACTTCAATTTTACTGCATTTTTACTAAACTTACTACCCAAAAATAGACAGATAAGTAGTGGAATATTAGTTGGAGTCAAAAAGGATATTAAATCCTTCTTTCAAATTGTTAAAAAAATGGAAAGCACAGATAAAGCTGAATTAATAAAGCTAAATTTTTGGGATAACAAAACACATCTTCATTTATACAGTATTTACAATCCTCCCAGGAATGAACCAGATCTCTCACTTATTGAACAATTAAATAAAACAATCATAATTGGGGATTTCAATGCCCATTCCAAAAGATGGGGTTATGAAAAAGTGGATTCTACAGGGAAGATAGTGGAAGAATTTTTGAATACCAAAACCTTTGAACTGCTTTATAATAAAGAAGATCCCACAACCTTCATACATTACTCTGGAGCAGGCAGTAACCCAGACCTCTTGTTAGTTACAACAGGTATTGTTTCAAAAATTAAAAAACAAGTTATAGAAGATCCAAGTTTTGGTCACAGAGCAGTAATTGCTGATATAAAACTAGATAATACAAATAACAGTCAACATCACACGAATCTGTATTGGAACTTCAAAAAAGCAGATTAGAATAAATATAAAACTGAACTGGAAAATAAACTTAAAGAACAAACAAACTCACAGCTGCATGACCAACCAGATCATATGAACAAAAATTTCTGTAGTCATCCTAGAAACTGCATAAAAACATATTCCTCGAGGAAGAATAAAAAATTTCAAACCCTTTTGGAACCTCCAGTTAGAAGAACTGAAAAAGCAAAGGGATAAAGCTAGAAATACAGCTGAACAAACAAAAAACATATCGGATACACAAATATGGCAAAAGAAATGTGCCTCACTAAAAAAAGAAATTAATACAGCTAAAAAGAATAACTTTAAAAATTTCTTGAAAAAATGGATTATAGGACAGATTGTAACAAAGCCCATAAGTTCATAAAAAATGTCAAGGAAAGGAAAGAAAACAATAGCACACCTACCATATACAACAATAAAATATTAGTAAATGATGCAGTCATAGATGAAACGTTCAATAAATAGTATGCTAATTCACGTAGAGTAACAAGAAATAATAAAAAGGAATGCAAACAATTTAGAAAGATTTGAAACAAGAAAGAGAATGTGATTCTAACACTCAATACAATATCTTTTTCCAAAATTTTAATATGCAAGAACTGAACATTGCAATTAATATTCTAAAAATCAAAAAGTCTCCTGAACCAGATCACATACTTCCAGAGTTCATAAAAAAACCTTGGAAAAACAGCAAAACAACAACTAGGTACTAAAGCTCTACAATCTATCCTGGAAAACCACTGTACCTGCCGAATGGCAAAAAGCAATAATTTTCCCACTCTTGAAGAAAGATAAAACAGCATCAGAAATAAAAAAATTATAGACCAATAGCTCATACTAGCATAATAGCAAAAGTGATGGAAAGAACGGTGTCAAATAGGTTAAATTGGTTTCCAGAATCACAAAATTTAATTTCCCCATGTCAAGCTGCATTCAGAGAGCTCCACTCTACAAATGAACAAGTCTTACTTCTCAATCAAGAAATCAAAGACCACTTCAATAGAAAAGAAGAAAATGTATCAGTTTTTATTGATTTCCAAAGTGCATATGATTCTATATGCAGAACAAAACTACCAAAGAAAGTAAAAAAATTTGATGCGCTGCACTCACATGACTTTCTCTACTCTTCTACTAACCATTCTTACAAACTCTTATTCCTATATCTTCTTTGTGTTAAGAGAAACATTTGTACAAACTATTTTATTGCTTATTTCCTTGTTGGTGCAAGGGGAATATTAGAATACAGTAGGCTTTGAGCGATAGTCAAATCTTTTAAAGCTTTGAGATTCTGTTCTCTTTGCACACTTAACATATAAAAAAATGAACAACGATGTTCCATTTCACGAACGTTTTATGTTTTCCAAAACTCAAACACATAACAAGGAATAACTCTGAAATGGTTCACCCTACAAGAAAATTTATTCAGACATAAATTGTGTATTTTAGCAAGATCTACATTTTTTGTACAGTAAGATTTTGTCTATCTCTAACAGTTTACCAGTTATGCAAAAGTAGTCCAGAGTAAATACGACTAAAGGGGCTATAGCCAGAAAATTCAAGATATACATTTAATTTGTCATAAAACTATGTCGAACATATGATATTTTAATCAAAATCGTTAGAGCCATTTTCAAGAAAATAAAAATTTTCGAAAAATTTTCCATGTAAAGGGTAGTTTAGGGCAGGTCTATTTTCTTCAAAATCTTCGTGTCGCATCCTTGAAAGACATTAAACTTAAATACCAACTTTGGTTTTTCACCTACTTTTCGATTTGGAGTTATGCTGTCCACAGACAGACACAGACACACACACACGGGTGTTTTTCTAAAAATGCTTTTTATGGGTTCAGGGGGTCTCAAAACATATATTTCCGGTGAAATCTCGACATTGAATTTTTGGGTGGAATACAATACTTCCCCTACTTACCAATAGAGAAAGTAAAAAATAGGGATACAAGATCCAATGTTTTCATGGCTATGTCATTTCCTAACGCAACAGTTTATTGCTACCAGATATGAAAGAAATATATCTAAATACAAACAAGTACACCGTGGCTTACCACAACGCACAGTGCTCAGCACTACACTTTTTAATATATTTATTAACGATCTACCACAACAAATAAAGAATCAGGTGTGAAGTGTGCACTATTTGCCAATGACTTAGTAATGTGGACTTCAAAATCAAAAAACAAAAGTACAAAACTAGAAAAAATCATGCAACAATCCTTAACCAACCAACAAAATTGGACCAAAGAAAATTTAATGACTGTTAATACAACAAAATTAAACTACCAAATATTTTCACTAAGAAAAAAACTACTAAAAATAAAACTAAATTTTGAGGGTCAACAATTACCAGAAACAAAGGAAACAAAGTATTTGAGATTTATATTTGATACCAAATTTACATGGACCAAACAAATAGAAAATGTAATACAAAGAGCAGAAAGGCGCCTTTCATTGTTAAAATGTCTAACAGGAATGAAGTGAGGATGCTCCAGAGCAACTCTTAACACAACATACAATGTATATATAAAGCTATTTATAGCTATATATATATTTACTTACTGCAGCAAAGTTCTTGTAACCGCAAATAAAAAAAAAACTCAAATTTTTCAAAACCAAAGTCTCAGACTAATTACAGATGCTATCAAAACCACACCAATACCAGCTATGGAAATACTAACCAACCAATACCCCATTAAATATGAAATAGAAAAATCTGATGTGTTGCACTCACATGACTTTCTCTACTCTTGTACTAACCATTCTTACAAACTCTTATTCCTGTATCTTCTTTGTTGTTAGTTGAGACAGACATTTGTACAAATTATCTTATTGCTTATTTCCTTGTAGGTGCAAAGGGAATGTTAGAATATAGTAGGCTTTGTGCGATAGTCAAATGTTTGAGATTCTGTTGTCTTTGCACACTTGACATATAAAAAAATGAACAGCGATGATCCATTTCACGAAAGTTCTAAGTTTTCTGAAACTCACACACATAACAAGGAATATCTCCGAAATGGTTCACCCTACAAGAAAATTTATTGAGAAATAAATTGTGTATTTTAGCAAGATCTACATTTTTTGTAGAGTATAATTTGGTCTATCTCTAACGGTTTACCAGTTATGCAAAAGTCGTCCAGAGTAAATACGACTATAGGGGCTATAGCCAGAAAATTCAAGATATACATTTCATTTGTCATCAAAATATCTCAAACATATGACATTTTAATCAAAATCGTTAGAGCCATTTTCAAGAAAATCAAAATTTTTGAAAAATTTTCCATGTAAAGGGTAGTTTAGCGTGGGGCTATTTTCTTCAAAATCTTCGTGTCGCATCCTTGAAGGACATTAAACTTAAATACCAACTTTGGTTTTCAACAGACTTTTCATTTTTGAGTTATGCTGTCCACAGACTGACAGACTGAGACTGACTGACTGACACACAGACACACACACGGACCTTTTTCTAAAAATGCTTTTTCGGATTCAGGGGGCCTCAAAACATATATTTCCGGTGAAATCTCGACATCGAATTTTTGGGTAGAATACAATACTTCCCCTACTTACCAGTAGAGAAAGTAAAAAGCAGCTCTTACTCAACACAAAAAGTTGATCAGACTCCCATTCAGTACATGGAACAAGAGATATTTTACACATACACTAAAGACTCAGGAAAGCTTTCTTTCAAAATTCAAGACATCAAGAAGAATATATACCTTCCTAATTCAAAGGAAAACTTCATATCTAAAGTCAATCCGACACAAACATTAAACATCACATATTATTTACACCTGACGGAAGAAGTTAAGAAAAGTGATCCATACTAGATTTCCAGAACAGGAATGACTCCATATTTATACTGAAGGATCATTGATATCAAACCAAATGGCCCTACAAAATCTTTTGTATAGAATTTCACATTTTCATCAAGCAGTTATTCTCTCAGATTCCAGGGCAGAAATTATAACAATTACTTCCAAGTTGTCACCAAAAAACCAAGCAATTATAGAATGTTGGAAAATCCTTACCCATCTAACAGCACTTCAACCATTTTATGCAGCTAAAAGATTAGTCAACTCTGAATTTAAAAAAATTATTGCAAAATATTACTATGAAAAATCAAAAAATAAAAGATGGAAACTACCAAACATTCAAACAGTAATTCCTGAGTATCCTCGAAAAACGGCAGTTGCAACCTTCAGGTTGATTACAGGACATGATTGTCTGGCAAAACATTTGAACAGAACTGGGATATATTCTTCACCACTCTGACCTCTATGTGGTCTGCAAGAGGAAATGGACCAAGACCACCTTCAAATATGTCCGGCCACTTGTAGTGCCCCATCCATCAGTGAAAAATATTGGAGAGCAAGAGTATTAATGACTTCATTGTCAGAAATCCAGCATTAGCTAGCAACAACAACAATATTTCCAACATGCAGCCTGTTTATTGATAATCTGTTCCATATGCTATTGTCTGTTGGATACACAAATAGGCTGTGTCTTGAATCACCACTTGCATTTGTATTTGTTCCAGACAAAGAAAGGGGTGGTGTAGTAAACTACTTATGATTTGCAATTAATCGTTCTTCCACACAATAGCTGTGTGCAGGACAGGATTGAAAACAGTAAAATGAGACTGCAACATTCCACCCTTTCCAATCCTGTCCTACACATGGCTATTGTGTGGAAGAACAATTAACTGCACTGACTGACCTTATAATTTGTTAAACTAGAAACCCGGGACTTAAGTACTTACAATATTGTAAGTCGCCATTAAGGTATGTTATTTCATATAACTTGAGATCTCCTTGTGTGGTTTACCTTAGTGATTAGAGCAGTCGGATGGTAACTGGCAGATCCATGGTTCAAATCCCAGCTATGACATTGACTTTTTCAGTCTCATTCTACCCTTTCCAATCCTGCCCAACACACGGCTATTGTGTGGAAGAACGATTAATTGCACTGATTGACCTTATAATTGGTTAAACTAGAAGCCCAGGGCTTAAATATTTACAATATTGTAAGTCACCATTAAAGTATCTTATCTCATATGCACTGAGATCTCCTTGTGTGGTTTACTGGGAAAAATGCAGGCGAGGTAGAGTTTAATATCATACATGCTGCACAGGAATATAAATGTGATCAATCTTCTTAAGCTTCTCCTTGAAGACCCCAAAGTTCTATCACATGGTAAATTTGAGTGTCCTCACTTAGGGAATCTATAAACAGCTGTCAAGGCCATACACACTTTGATAACTCTGAGGTTCTTGTTTTGGTTAGGACAGCCATCGGAGAAACATGTTTAACATTTTTTGAAACATAGTTCTCATGAGAACACACACACACTTCGTTTGAACACTTTCTTGCTTCTCCTTCATGTTAAAGATAAACTACAGATTTTTCTGTTTTAAGATCATGCACACTGAAAACACTTATCCATATTTGCAGCAAATAGAACATTTCCTACACAGAAATGTTTGGCATGGGGAGATTCTGCATTAAGTCAAATGCTAAAGCACACACCTCTTCATTACTGTGACAGAGGTTCTTCATCGCTTTCATCGTACTGTAAAGCTCACAGTTTTGTCTTAGATGTACCTCCAACTCAGCTTTTGCAGCTAAGTTCCCACTGTCAGTAAGGTGGGGATTCCTAATTTTAGTATTAAGCTCTTTGCACATACAATAAGCGTGTATCTGCGGTCTTCCAAAACAATTATCGCTGCTGTACTGCCTATAGAAATCATATTTAATCTTTGTTCCTTCGCATCTAGTAGAATATAGTTCATACATGGCCCCTCTGCTTAATCTAGAGTATAAGTAATGTGTGTTCCATTTTCCTGCATAATGTGACAATTTGACCAGGATTGATCAGATGTGCTGATCAATTTTCTCAATCACATCATCAGATATCTTGTTTGGAGGAGCTTCTTATTCCTCTGATCAATTGGCACCTCATCTCAAAGCTGACTTTCAGGCAAACTGAACATACATTTTGTTCCTACAGCATGCAAACTACAAACGGCTTGGTGACAAACTTTCTGCAAGAAGCACCCATAGCAAAGTAATGGAAACTCAAAACATGGTTGGTTAGTTCTGTGTCAGTTTTCATCATAGGGTGATGCTGTTTAATGTCTACTGCTTCAATGAGATGTTTGTCAACATAAATATATCTTGTGAGATTTTACCTGGAAGGTAGTGAAATTTCATGAAGATATGCATCTTTTTATTTTCACTAATATTCATAAAACATAACCTCCAACATCTGTAAACAAGATTAGTAAAATAACTGAATCTGTTGATATATGCTATGTATAAATTACCACAGAGATTTAAATACTATCATTCTTTAAAACTAAGTCATAAGCACTAAATTATCATTAATAACTTCCAGTCATCTCCTATTTGCTTTTCTACTACAAATTTTCCACCATGGTTAGTGTATGGCTAGTGTATCCTTTCACAATAGCACAGTTGATCATGTTCTTTTTACACGCTTTATATTAGCTTCACATGTGTGCATGCGTGCATGTGCCTGTGTGTGTGTGTGTGTAACGGAATCTTTCTACGTAATTTTCACCCACTTAGAGTGGTCTGATTGACTTGAAATTTTGCACCCGTCTCAAGCACCCATGACAATACAATAATATCATAATTTTAACCTAAGGTCCTTACTAGGGTCATTAGGAAAAAACAAAATTAATTAGCTAAATTTATCAATTTCATGGAATTTTCGACGTAGTTTTCACCTACTTACATTTGTCTGATTGACTTAAAAATTTGCACACATGTCAAGCTCCAACGACAATATAATAATATCGTAACTTTATCTTAAGGTCCTTACTAGGGTCATCAGGATAATAGAAAATTAATTAGCTAAATTTATCAATGTAACAGAGTCTTTCGACATAATTTTCACCCACTTAGAGTCGTGTGATTGACTTGAAATTTTGCACCCATGACAATACAATAATATCATAACTTTATCCTAAGGTCCTTACTAGGGTCATTAGGAAAAAACAAAATTAATCAGCTAAATTTATCAATGTAATGGAATTTTCGACATAGTTTTCACCAACTTACATTCGTCTGATTGACTTAAAAATTTGCACACGTGTCAAGAACCAATGACAATACAATAATATGGTAACTTTATCCTAAGGTCCTTACTAGGGTTATCACGATAATACAAAATTAATTAGCTAAATTTATCAATGTAACCAAATCTTTCGACGTAATTTTCACTCACTTGGAGTCGTGTGATTGACTTGAAATTTTGCACCCATGTCAAGCACAGATGACAATACAATAATATTATAACTTTATCCTATGGTCCTTAATAGGGTCATTAGGAAAAAACAAAATTAATTAGCTAAATTTATCAATATAATGGAATCTTTCGACATAATTTTCACCCACTTAGAGTCGTCTGATTGACTTAAAAATTTGCACACGTGTCAAGTACCGATGGCAATACAATAATATCATAACTTTATTGTAAGGTCCTTACTAGGGTCATCACGATAATACAAAATTAATTAGCTAAATTTATCAATGTAACGGAATCTTTCTACGTAATTTTCACCAACTTACATTCGTCTGATTGACTTACAAATTTGCACACGTGTCGAGGACCGATGGCAATACAATAATATTATATCTTTATCCTAAGGTCCTTAATAGGGTCATCAGGATAATACAACATTAATTAGCTAAATTTATCAATGTAACGGAATCTTTCGGCGTAATTTTCACCCAATTGGAGTCGTCTAATTGACTTGAAATTTTGCACACATGTCAAGCATCTATGATAATACAAAAATATTATAAACTTGTCCTAAGATCCTAACCAGGATCATCAAGATAAAAAGGGACTTAGCTAAATTTATCAAAGTAACGTAATTTTTAGCTACTTGAGTCGTCTGATTAACTTGAAAATTTTAACACATCTCAAGGACCAATGGCAATGTAACAATATCACGACTTTGTGCCGATGTCCTGTCCAGGATCATCAGGATGAAAAAGTGGCTAGGCTAAATTTAACATTGTAATGTAATTTTCACCAACTTGAGACGTCTGATTGACTTGAAAATTTGCACACATCTCAAGGACCGATGGCAATGTAACAATATCACGACTTTGTCCCGATGTCCTGTCCAGGATCATCAGGATGAGAAAGTGGCTAGGCTAAATTTAACAATGTAATGTAATTTTCACCAACTTGAGACGTATGATTGACTTGAATATTTGCACACATGTCAAGGACCGATGGCAGTGTAACATCATGACTTTGTCCTAATGTTCTGACCAGGATCGTGAGGATAAAGAATGACTAAGCTAAATTTATAAATGCAAAGGAATCTTTTGATGTAATTTTCACCTTCTTAGAGTCGTCTGATTGACTTGAAAATTTGCACACATTTCAACGACCAATGGCAATACAATAATACTAATAGTAATAGTCAGGCCCAAATTTAGGACCTCTGACGCCCCTGGGCAAAAAAACATCTGCTACCCCCCCCCCCCAACTTGCAATACATATATTATACTTAAATTTTCACAACATAGAGAAGGGTCTCACTAGTTTGGATACTTAAGTATGAGTGGCAAACACCATAAGTAAGGTTATTAAAATTTAAGTAGGAACATCTTAATAAAAGGAACTTACACTAAAGAGGCATCAGCCCCTATTAGATGTCAAAACATATATATACTGTTTAAATAACAAGAGGCTTCCCCCTTGCCCTGTCATTTGCAAACAAGTTTATGAGTTTGTTATAGTCCATTTTCTGGGCGCTAATGACCATAGCAGTTGAGCGCCCTAAAGCCATATTCATTCATTCATAGTCCATTTTCACTGGTAAGTCAGATTCAATTGCAACAACACCAAGATAACTAAGACGATCCTTCACTTGTGATGTTCTTATTTATGCGTCTTAGAGCAGAAGATGATTTCTCAGTTGAGCAGTTGGAAGCAGGAGTGCTCAAGTATATTTGTAGAGCTATGTTTAAGTTTGGGTAAACACTCTCTAGACAGTTACCTTACAGCTGTGTAGGAGAGTGCGTCGCATTTTCATTCTTTTCTACGTAGCTTTTGAAGTGTAAGCATTCAAGTACAAATGCTGAATCTTCAAGATCCGAACTGTAGACTTTCTGAAGTCTGGATGATGCTTCCTGAATTTCAAGTGGACTAAGCATCTTCAGATTTGTCAAAAACATAAATGGTTCACTGAATTCCTTGTAGGAAGAAACTCTGTTGTTCAGTTCTTCAATAAATTTATCCAGAACCAAGAGGAACTTGATGTTTCATGTCTATGCTCTTTTTTTGGTGCAACTTTCCAGTAATTTTGCCGCCCCCTAAAATGTGCCGCCCTGGGCAGTTGCCCGGTTTGCCCTTACGTAAATATGGCCCTGGTAATAGTAATAGTAATAATAATAATAATAATAATAATAATAATAATAATAATAATAATAATAATAATAATAATAATAACAACAGTAACAACAACAACAACAACAACAACAATAATAATAATAATAATAATAATAATAATAATAATAATAATAATAATAATAATAATAATAATAATAATAATAATAATAAATAATAATAAATAATAATAGTAATAATAATAATAGTAATAATAATAATAGTAATAATAATAATAGTAATAATAATAATAGTAATAATAATAATAGTAATAATAATAATAATAATAATAATAATAGTAATAATAATAATAATAATAATAATAATAATAATAATAATAATAATAATAATAATAATAATAATAATAATAATAATAATAATAATAATAATAATAATAATAATAATAATAATAATAATAATAATAATAATAATAATAATAATAATAATAATAATAATAATAATAATAATAATAATAATAATAATAATAATAATAATAATAATAATAATAATAATAATAATAATAATAATAATAATAATAATAATAATAATAATAATAATAATAATAATAATAATAATAATAATAATAATAATAATAATAATAATAATAATAATAATAATAATAATAATAATAATAATAATAATAATAATAATAATAATAATAATAATAATAATAATAATAATAATAATAATAATAATAATAATAATAATAATAATAATAATAATAATAATAATAATAATAATAATAATAATAATAATAATAATAATAGCATGACTTTGTCCTAATGTCCTGACCAGGATCATCAGGATAAAAAAATTACTTAGATACATTTATCAATATAGGAGAGTCTTTCAATGTAATTTTCACCAACTTAGAGTTGTCTGATTGACTTGAGAATTTGCACACGTGATAAGGGCCGATGAGAATACAATATCATCAGGACTTTGTGCCAAGGTCTTGACCAGGATTGTGAGGATAAGTAATGATTAAGCTAAAGTTATAGGAAATAATACAATTATGACATCTTAGATGTCGCTAAGGCAGATATCTACATGCACCCTGATAATTGCTTTAATTAAATAAATATATATTTATATATTGGATGATGTAGATTCCCAGAGATAGGATCTGAAAGGAACATGAGAACCAGGGGAAATATCGTGGATCGAAGTTCACACAAGGCCAAGACACCCACAATAGGTGATAGTTAAAAAATCAACACAAGTTAAACTGGACAAAGGAATTAAATCGCTTGAAAATATTGAAAGATTAAGATGCCAGAGGTAGGAACTGAGAGGTACACGAGATTTCGGGGGAAGTATTGCGGATCAAAGTTTACTCTGGGCTAGGAAGTGCACAACAACTGATAGTGTAGTTAAAACAGTAATTGTAATCTAATACTCTTCCAAAAAATGTGATTTGAAAATTAAAAAATAAGTTGGAAGAAATTTCGAGTTCAGACATTTGAAATTGTTTACAAATTAAAAATTTTGAAAAAAATTGGAAGAGAAAAATATGAGACTAAAAAATTAAAAGTAAATTATAGTTTTAAAAAACTTAAAAGCATGCTTCTATAACAAAGCAAACTAAAAAGTAGAAAATAATTTTATGTATAACGAGTTTGTTCTACAGTGATATAAAGTTAACTAGTTTATTATATTTCAAAAGTTTGTAATATGTTCAAATAAAAACTAATTTATATTAACAAACTGATACATTTTGTTGTATAAAAGCGTGGGGTGTCCGACATCCAATGTTATAAATAGTTCATTGGTAGCTATTTAAGTAAAGTTATGATAAAGGTATCGTGAAAAGCACCCCACGCTTGTTACAATAACATTTATTATTTTGTTAATATAAATTAATCTTTATTTTAAATTTCGTATTTACAATAACATTTATTTTGTTAATATAAATTAGTTTTCATTTTAAACTTATTACAACATTTGAGAGCTAGAACTGGAACTTAAAAACACTAACAGTAAGTTTGTTGGCATAAATAATTGTTACAACATATTTAAATATAATGAACTAGTTGGCTTTGTATCGCTATAGAACAAACTCTACATACTTAAAAGTTATTTTTTAGTTTGTAGTTCAGTTTGTTATAAAAGCAGCGAAGAATACTACTCTCATCTCTAGCTGTGAGGATTTTAGGTTGACCACTTCTAGGTTTATTTAGGCAGATTTCCCGGCTCCTACCCTGTCAATGATGGTCTGAATGCTTGACTGTGATCTCCCTACTATCTGCGATATCTCGGAGAGAGTTTTTGAAATTATCGTGTAATCCAATTATTTTTTTCTCTTCAATAGTCGTTCCATTTCTTTTTCGGCCCATTTTACAGTACTTCCGCAACCCACTGTGCCTTGATACTGGTGCATGCAGCTCACTTGTTCTCAGACAAATGAATGCAGGCTACTAAGAAGGAAGGGGTAGCATGTGACGTAATCACTGTTTTAAATGCAGTTCCCTTTAGTGTACGAACACTGTTTGTGCTTGGGAAATTCACAAATTAGCTTTATGTTAATACAAGTGACTTTTGTTTCTAACTTATTTCGTTTTTGTTATAATAAATACAATCTCCTCGAGGTTACTATATGTTAATCGAATGAATGTCACTATATCATTTAAATATTCTTCAGAATGTCTATTTTCATTAAAGGATTAGCAGCATACGAATACTTTCCATTTTGACTGCACTTCTCAAGGTAGACACTCTGCATCAGTGGAGTGGGTTAACTATTATATTTTCCTCCCCTTAAGTGTCCGCATGGGTATATAAGCCTTACCCTCTATCTGGTAGTGTCGACCGCTTAATTATCCATTGCTCATGGGAACAACGATGAAAAACGAAACTACAACACAAAAGAAAAGGAGATTGGCATAGAAAAGACAAAAGAAAAAGAAAAAGACAAAAGAAAAACAAACAAAATTCTCAAGCAATGAAATGTTAGAGAAAAATAATGAAAGACGGCTTTATATGAAAAAGTATAGAGCATCGGAATCTAAAGAAGGCAGATCAGCTCGATTGCAACATCTGCGTATAGAGCCTCGGAATCTAAAGAAGGCAGAGCAGCTCGATTGCAACATCTGCGGCAGCGCAATACGGAATCTAGGGAGTTGTATAGGGTGAGTAAAACTGCTTTTTTACAGTCAATTAACACATTTTGTGATAAGATTTGTGAAATTTGCACTAAACGATGCTATTCACGTCAAATATCCAAGTGGATTATAGAAACTATTAAAGCTCCTTACTTCCTTAAGCAGAAAAACTGTTTGTTTGTCTGCAGTCGTTGCAAGACTCATTTAAATTCAAATAAAAGGAGTGCATCATCTAAATCATATTGGAATAATCTAGATCCAGGTTCTATTCCAGACGTCATTAAAAGTTTATCACATCCTGAACAACGATTGATTGCACGTATAATTGCATTCGTTAAAGTTATCAAGTAAAGTGGCATGTTTGGACAATATGGCTTCCAAGGACAGGCGGTACTGTTTGCTCAAGATGTTTTCGAGGTTACAGAAAACCTACCTAACATGCTACCAAGAAACTCAAATAATGCTGGCATAGTTGTCAATACTGAGCATCTTGAAAATATAAATATAACGACACAGTTTTCAATATGTAGACAAAAAGTATATGATGCATTTTATTGGTTAGTAGCAAACAATCCTCTGTATAAAGATGTTACTATTGACGAATGACATTGCAATTAACAAAGAAGACATAATAAGAGTAGAAGAAGCTCCGTTACAGAAAGTTGCAGAGACAAATGATGAACCCACACATAATACTAGTGAATACAAGAAAATTAACGACTTCTCAAGAATTTTACATGCTTCATGGCATCAAGGTAATGATGACGTATTCACATCAGGTTCGCAGGAGCACAATGCTGTACTATGGCATTGGCAAACATTGTACGGTCTTGCATTCTTTCACCACAACGTTGGTCAACAAACATTCTTAATTTAAATATGATAGCAGGCGATGAACTATACAGCAATATCAGATTCAAAATGGAAAGAAATCTTGTAGCTCATCCTATCCAAAGTAATGGATACTTGTTTGTACGGAATTTTAACGTTATTACGGATGTTCTTGTTTTATTCAACAAAAGATTTCATATTAATTTTGATGAAGATCCAAGCCTGTTCAGAATCTTAAATGATGGAGTAAATCAATCAAACTTTGGACTTACAGTTTGGCAAGCTTTTGTAGAACTTTTTATGAATCATAAGACAGGAATACTAAGAACAGATGGAAAATCATTCAGTGTAATGCATTATGATAATAAATATTACTTTTGTGATTCTCATTCATGTGGACCAAAAGGTGCAAGAGCAAGCTACAACGGAAAAGCTTGTATTATTGAATGTGATAATTTAGACGAGTTTGTGAGAATTTGTAAGCGTGCAACAATTAGAAAAAATTTTCAATTTACAATAGACTACATTGATGTTGAAGTTTTTGACTTTGTGGAGCCAGAAGCTCAAACACAACAGATTAATCAAAGTGTAACAACTCCATCAATTCCTATTCCACAGCAAACGACACCTAAAATAATTCCATTGCAGACATCGGTGATGCCATCCACTGATGTTATGCAACCTAATGTTGAAGATGAGCTACAGGTTTCACAGAACCTAAATGAAATTACCCGCAAGACAACTGATAATATTGTGAATGTAGCTCATGAATTGAAAGCAGAAGAGTTTGCCTGGTATTTTTTATTTCCATACGGAATAAACGGACTTAAAGAGCCAAGGCCCATAAACATAACACCACTAGATTACTTTCAGTACAGAATTTTGGGAAGTGACACTAGATTTCAACGTAATGATTATCTCTTTTATGCCTTATCGTCCTTTGAATATTATAGAGTAAAAAGCACTATATCAGCATGTGGGAAACAAATTTGTAATCAGGAAGGAGCAGTGAAAGATATTCAACTTTATGTGAAAAATTTGAGAGGATCTGCAGCTTATTGGAGATCAGCTTTGAATGAGCTTGTAGCCCAAATCAAATTTTTGGGACCGCCAACCTATTTTGTAACTTTTAGTTCAAATGATCTCAAATGGTTAGATCAACGAAAAGCTTCATTACTAGCTGATGGTAGGCTTGATGTAGATCCAAGTACAATTAATATTTACGAGACACAACATCTTATAGAAAAATATCCAGTTATTTTAAGTCGACATTTTATGGTTAGAGTAAACGCATTGATGAAGTATATAAAAAACAACGAAATTTTTGGAGGAAAAGTAAAAGATTATTGGTGGTGTACTGAGTTCCAGAATCGTGGTAGTCCTCATCTTCATATGTTGATTTGGATACAGAATCATCCAAATTTTGATACAGAGGAAGGAAAGCGTCTCCTTGATCTTAACTGTTCCTGTAAAACATCTACAGCAGAAGAAGATCCAGAACTGCATGAGCTGATCAAAAAATGTCAAATTCATCGACATACACAACCTTGTAACAAAAATAATAATACTTCTGTAAAATGTTGATTTAACTTTCCATGGCAAGAGTGCAATGAGACCAAGATTGTGTCTCATTCCTCGGATGATTTTATTCGTAATGGAGGAAGAATTTGTTTACTTAAGCGGTGAAAAGAAGATGCTTGGGTAAATAATTATCATCGAAACCTATTGAGATTATGGATGGGTAACATGGACATTCAACCATGTGGCTCAAACGAAGCGATAGCGTACTATATTGCAAAGTACTTATCAAAAGGGGAACCTGAAGGAGTAGATACTGGAATAGCACAGGCAATACAACAAATACAATGCGAAGAATCCAATATTTCATAGAAACTATTTCAGATTTGCATGAAGATTCTTCATGAACATCAAGTATCAGCTGCTGAATGTGCGTATCACCTATGCCATATTCCCTAACGTGATAGTTCACGAAGTTGTGTTTTCCTTAATACCAGAAAGCCAGAACAGCGTTATAGAGTGTTGCAGTTTGACAAAACGGGTCATGCCACTTGCTATTGTAGTAATATCTTTGAAAGATATGAAAAACGTCCTTTAGTTCATTCTGATTATGATTTCTCGAATATGAGTCTCACAGAATTTGCAATGTTGTTTGAACCTTTCTATCAAAAAAGAGCATGTGAAACAGAAGAAAGTATTGATCATGATGCTTACGAAATTCAGTCAACTGTCCATCGTCAACTTATTACGCTGTCAGATAACCGTAAAATGGCTGTGAGGAACATTCCTGCAATTGTGAGAGTGCCATACTTCATAGCATCATCTGATCCAGAAAACTTTTTCTATAGTTTACTACTTCAACATATGCCTTATAGATCTGAAACTGAATTACTCCAAGGGTTTGCTAATGCAAAAGATGGTTTTTTAGCTCGAGAAAATGAATTGAAGGCAATGAGTAGATACATGTGCCAACATCGAGAGCATGATCAACAGCTTGTAAACGCCTTTAATCAAGTACATGCATTTGAAATTTTAGAGCATCCAGAGACAGTAAGTTCTGAAGGTGAAGAGGAAGAATTTCCAGATATAAATATGAGCAATGAACAGTTCCAAAGAGCACAGCAGGCTATGAATATCGACCAAAGACAACTATTTACTTTTATTACACATAGTATTAAGAATCAACTTAATGGAGACAAAACACGAGAAAGAATTTTCGTAACTGGTGGAGACTTTCCTGTTCAACTTTTTGAAAAACCAAGTCTACCGATGCTATGGAAAATCAGCTGTGAAAGTTGGTGCTCTCACAGGAGTTGCAGCACGTTTGGTAAGTGGATATACATTACACCGTCTGCTAAAACTACCAGTACAGAAAGATGGCGTCATCGTTAAAATGCCACTTCTTACTGGTAACTACTTAAGAGTAATGTGTCAAATATGGCAAAACGTTGAATTTCTATTCATAGATGAAATTTCTATAGTTCCTTACAAGATGCTTTGCATGATTGACTCTCATCTGCAACAACTGAAAAGTTCAAACACTTTTTTTGGAGGCATAAATGTTTTATTATTCGGTGATTTAATGCAGTTACCACCTGTGCGAGGACGTCAAGTTTTTCAGCAACCGGAACATATGAAACCAGCTACACATTTATGGCGTCTGTTCAAGCTGGTTGAACTTAAACAAAACATGCGCCAACAAGGAGACACATTTATTGATTTATTAAATGCTTTAAGAGCTGGAGAATTGACATCTTAACATCTTGCAATACTTCTAGAAAAAGTTTCAAAAGATGATATCAATGAATTTTCGATTGAGAAAGCATTAAGAATTTACCCAACGACTCATCAAGTAGATCAACATAATGAGAAAGTTCTACAGTATTTTGAGAAAAGGGGTACAAATATCCATACAATAAAGGTGCAAGATCAAATTATTGATGCTACACGAAATTTAGGTGATAAGAATGTGGACTCTTCTATGCCTAATGATATCAATAAGACAGGAGGCCTTCCTAAGATAAGCGTGGGGTGTCAGATATCCAATACTATAAATAGTTACATTGGTAGCTATTTATAAAAGTAAAGTTATGATAAAAATAACATGAAAAGCACCCCACACTTTTTTTCAACAAAATTTATTATTTTGTCAATATAAATTAGTTTTCATTTTAAACATTTTACAACATTTTGAAATATAATGAACTAGTTGACTTTATGAGAGGTAGAACTGGAACTTAAAAATCCAATGCCACAAATATTGTATGTAAATAGCATCTCAAACTAATAACCTTGCAGTGATGATTCATCAAATTTGTGAGCATAGGAAGTAATTATAAGTGTGATTAGATTCTTTATAGTGAGCACTTAGAATTAAAACTAATAAACTTAAGTTACTTATGCTCTTATACTACAAATTAAATCTATCACTTTCTGTTGCCATTCTCAAAATTTTTCTGATAGCTATCCTTGGTGTCAAATATTATATATCAGAGTTTGAGAGGTAGAACTGGAACTTAAAAATCCAATGCCCAGTAAGCGGAAGGTCTGTGGTTCAAATCCCAGTTGTGGCATTGGATTTTTAAGTTTCAGTTCTACCTCTCAAACTTTGCCCACACACGGCTTGTGTGTTTAAAAACACCAACAGTAAGTTTGTTGGCATAAATAAATAATAATTACCATCTGAAGGTTATTTAATCCTGGGATATAAAGTACTTACAATAGTAAGTCACCATTGGGGTAATTTGTCTCTGATGTGAGATTGCCTTTGTGGTTTACCAGGAGAAATACGAACTGGTTTGAGAATTTAATGCCATTCTGGCAGTTTGTCACAATAGCTCAGTGGTAGAGCAGCCACCCGGTAAGCAGAAGGCCTGTGGTTCAAATCCCAGTTGTGGCACTGGATTTATAAGTTCCAGTTCTACCTCTCAAACTTTGCCCACACACGGTTTGTGTGTTTAAAAACACCAACAGTAAGCTTGTTGGCATAAATAAATAATAGTTGACTTTATATCGATATAGAACAAACTCTTCATATTTAAAATTATTTTCCACTTTTTAGTTTGGTTTGTTATGAAAGCGTGTCTTTTTAGTTTTTTTAAACTATAATTTTTACAACAAAATTTATTATTTTGTTAATATAAATTAGTTTTTATTTTAAACATTTTACAACATTTTGAAATATAATGAACTAGTTGACTTTATATCGATATAGAACAAACTCTTCATATTTAAAATTATTTTCCACTTTTTAGTTTGGTTTGTTATGAAAGCGTGTCCTTTTAGTTTTTTTAAACTATAATTTATTTTCTACCTTTTAGTTTGGTTTGTTATAAAAGCGTGTTTTTAGTTTTTTTAAACTATAATTTATTATGAGTATGATCTCTGCTCTTGAACTTCAGAAACATTGTAATGAAGACGATATTAAAATATAAGGCCATGCAAGAAAGTGATATAATGTATCTTATCTGCACAAACAACAATGTGATGTCAACATGTTTATCCCACATTTGGCAATACCAACTTATGATTCAGCACTAAAAGAAATTAACGACTTAGTACTTCCTTTCTCCATATGACAAAGCAAAGTATGCTGCTTTGACAAGGACAACACATCTTTTTTGTCCACTGTTTGATGCACATCACAATAGTTATTCATCTGGCATAACAACCCCAAGAATGCATATTTTGATTTAAAGCCAAATCAAGTAATTTTTATTAGATATTTCCCTGTAAGCACAATGGGAATAGGGGAATACACAGGCTTAAGAGATAGCCATATATTTTAGGAGCTGGTTGCTATGAGAGTACTTTGAAATTCTGTTCTCTTTGCAAGACTAGCAGAAAAAAATGATTTCCCACTTGAGAAAAATGTTTTTTAAAATCGGTTAATAACAAGAGGTATCTCAGAAAAGTAACTACAGAATAAGTGATGAGCAATGTTTAAGGGCCCATCGACAACTTGGTCATTTGGGACTACAGAATAAAAAATTTATTTGACATAAGGTGTGTGCTTAATGAGATCTACATTTATTGTGCAGTAAGATTTTGTCAATCTCTTATACTTTGCCAATCATGCAAAAGTTATTCAGAATGAAGAGGACTTCAGAGTCTACTGTCAGAAAGTTCAATATGTACATTTAATTTGTCATTAAAATATTGTACACATATGGTATTTTAACCATTATTAGAGCCATTGAGAAAATCAAAATATTAAAAAAAATTGCATGTAAATAGTTTGGAGTGGGAAATTTTCTTGAAAATCTTAATGTCACATCCTTGGAAAATGAAAAACTTAAATACCTTATTTTTGTTGATATTTAACATTTTGCTTGACTTACTTTTCCGGAGAGGGTCCTCTCCTTCCTCAGTTGGTTGGCCAACTGACATCCTTGCCAGGTAACTGTCTCCCCTTTCCCTCATTGACTGGCCTGCTCCTTTCCCACTAGCCAGTCGTAAGACATGGTCTATTTCTGGTACTTCAAAGTTTATTACTCGATTCTTATTCTTGTTGATGTGAATATTCTCATACTGTAAATTCTACTGATTTTTTTGCTGGTCTTAAAAGTTTAATTTTTTGGCTAATATTGAGGTTGCATGACCAAATATGATGAGCTAAGGTTGATTTATCTGCCTGTTTGTATTTAATTTTCTGAGGTGTTTCTTCAATCTAATTTGTAAGTTCCTCTTGGTTTTACCAATATATATTTAATGACAATCTTCACAACTGATGCAGTAAATTCTCTATAATTTATTACATGGAGTAATATTTTTTAAACAATGGTTGAGCAAATTTTACACATTATATTTGTTTTGAGGAGCCAGTTTTATATTATAATCCTTAAAAATATTGTTAAATTTATTAAACACTTTTGGATGATATGTAAATTTGCAGTATCTTTCTTGCCATTTCCTGTTTTAATTTACTGACATCCCTGATAGTTTTCCATCTATGTTTATTAATCAATTTGGTTACAAGGTTGGATTTAAAACCATTCAAATTTGAGACATATTTAATTTAATGCAGTTCGTTTTTATATTCTCCAATTGTTAATGGGATATTGATCAATCTATGAATTAAACTATGAAAGATAGTATGCTGATGTACTTCTGGATGGAAACTACTGTTTTTGATCTTCTTCACATCATCAAGAATAAGAATAGATAAAGAACTTTGAAGTACCAGCAACAGATGACATACAATGACTGGCCAATGAGAAAGCAGACCAGGCAATGAGGGAAAGGGGAGACAGTTACCACATGAAGTAATCAGCCGACTAGCTGAGGACGGAGAGGAGCTTCTCTGAAACTAGTCCCGAGGGAGTTTTAAAATAAATAGAGCAAAAAGTGCTTTTTTTAATGTCAACAAAAATAGGTGTAATAGAGTTTAATGGCATGCTTCACTGTTCTAAGTACTTCATCTTCACCATAAGTTTTGTAGCAAGTTTGGTATTTATCAGACTTCTCCTTTTTTAGACACACACTGACATTTTTCCAAAGAGACTTCTTTTTTAAGTTCAGGGGATCTCTTCTTCTTCTTTCTCTATCCCTTATGCCTTTAGGCATCTGGTTTCCGGCACTTCCTTCTATACTCTGAATAATTGATGTTCACTCAGGTAGGTTATTAGCCAAACGCTGAGCTAGCCTGGTGGGGGGCTGCCTCATTAAGAACTCCAGGCCTGCCTGATTTGCTTAGGGTTTACTCCCCTAGCCTTTGGAGAACCAACTCCCTATGTTACCAGGCAGCAGCAAACCAGGGCCTCTTCTGCCAGTTTTTGAGGTTGTTGATGGTCCTTCTCGGTTACTGTAGTGGTCCTAGGACACACAAGGTCCCCACCATACTTCACCCCATAAGTCACTCCTCAGAGGATCTCAAAATGGGTATCTCCGATGAAATCTTAGTATCAAATTTTGGGGTGGAAATACCTTCTCTATCTACCATGTACTAGTAGAGAAAGTAAAATGGCCTTTCCAGATTCAGGGGGTCTAAACATGCATTTCTGGTGAAACTCGGTAGTGAATCTTTTGGATATAGTGCTTACTTCCTCTACTTACTAGGTTTATAATAGACAGCAAACTTTCACATCTGCATATTATTTTTATCTTCGGTAAACACTAGATGGCTGTTTTGCAGGGTTGCCCAAGCATTTTGATGGTTGCTGGTGGACTGAGGTCTTAAACTCATTTTATAGTGTTTAGGTTAGAACAAGGTGGTTGGAGGGGTATGCTATGTTGTAGGCATCATGGAATCAAGTAGGGTGTGGGATTTGAAGTTGGGATGACCATACAGCACAATGTGTAGTACATATTTCCATATCTGTGTTTATGTTTTTGTAGGTGCAGATCACAGTGTGTGAAGGCTGGTTCACAACCACTGGTAACGGTAACCAGAATGGAAACAAGAACAGGAAGCAAGGCAGCACTCGACATTTTGGTTCACAACAGCATGCTAACGAGAATGGTAATACACATTATCGATCAACATATCAATAGTAAAGTGGAGATCAATATTGAGCATTAAGAATTCATTTGTTTGTAACTTATCAATGATATTTCTTCTAGCTTGTGCCTACAAAGAGTTCTAGCAGCTGTTTCATGGCACAGCCTCCTTGAATAACTTCTACAGTAGGAAGTCTAATATGCATAACAGGAACATAATATGCCATGCCGGAAACAAAAACAAAAGTTTAAACTTAACCAAGTATTCTTTCCCATTCCCAGGGCCCAAGAAAGCTTCCCATTGGTTATGAACACTCCCACTTGAATACTTAATATTTCAACTTTCTTGTTCTGGTTATCATTATTGTTAATGGTGGTTGTGAACCAGCATTTAAAGTAGGTAATCACTCTGGTTTGTATCAAATGCCATTGTACCCTTATACCAACAGCTGTGCTACATTTCAGTCAGTTTTATAACTTTTACTACATTGTTACTCCCGCTCAACAATTCATCACATGGATCCACTACCAAAATTAGTCAAAAAATGGCAGATCTATGCAATAAAGCTGCCCCAGTTTTTCCACCCTTCTGCTCTGTGCTTACTGCTTTAAACTTGGGCTTTGCATGGACTGAACTGGACTCTACTTTAACAGTGACAGAATTGGATTATAACTGCCCTTAATACTGAAATCTTAAGGTTCATTCTGTTGCTATTTCCCATCACTATCATTTTGATCAGGGACAGTAGTTTATTCCCTAAACTCTCTTTTAGAAGGTTATCATTTGGTTATCTACTGCCTTTGCAATAGCAATCTTTCTGCATTAAGCCCCAGAAAGCTTCTTCCCAGGTGTAGCCTGTTAATCCCTGAAGCAGTTGTTTTACTTCTGTGTCCTCAGTTGGGCTTGTATTATTACTTCCCTTCTGGGATCAGGAGCTGCTGATAATGATGAGGCTTGATTAGATGAATCTTCCTCTATCTCCATCACTGTGATTCTTTGCTCCATACATTCTGGGTTTTCCTCATTCATGGGTTTCCCAGTCTTTATTACTTTCTCTACTGGTAAGTAGAGGAAGCATTGTATTCTGCCCAAAAATTCGATGTCGATATTTCACTGGAAAGATATGTTTTGAGACCCCCTGAGCCCAAAAAACAAACATTTTTCAAAAAAGGTCTGTGTGTGTCTGTCAGTCTGTGGACAGCATAACTCAAAAATGAATAGTCGGTTAAAAACCAAAGTTGGTATTTAAGTTTAATGTCTTTCAAGGATATAACACAAAGATTTTTAAGAAAATAACCCCACCCTAAACTACGCTTTACATGGAAAATTTTTAGAAAATTATGATTTTCTTGAAAATGGCTCTAACGATTTTGATTAAAATTTCATATGTTTGAGACATTTTGATGACAAATAAAATGTATACCTTGAATTTTCTGGCTATAGCCCCTGTAATCGTATTTACTCTTGACGACTTTTGCATAACTGGTAAACCGTTAGAGATAGATCAAATCATACTATACAAAAAATGCAGATCTTGCTAAAATACACAATTTATGTCTGAATAAATTTTCTTGTAGGGTGAACCATTTCGAGATATTCCTTGTTATGTGTGTGAGTTTCGGAAAACTTAAAACTTTCGTGAAATGGAACATCGTTGTTCATTTTTTATATGTTAAGCGTGCAAAGAGAACAGGATCTTAAAGCTTTAAAAGATATGACTATTGCAAAAAGCCTATGGTATTTTAATATTCCCCTTGCACCTACAAGGAAATAAGCAATAAAATAATTTGTACAAATGTGTATCTTAACATGAAGAAGATATAGGAATAAGAGTTTGTAAGAATGGTTAGTACAAGAGTAGAGAAAGTCATGTGAGTGCAACACATCAGATTTTTTTTTTTTTTTTAATCTAGTGTTTCCCTTCAGGTCTCACTAAAGCTCGTCTCAACCTTAGAAGACAGCACACATTAAATGGGGTGCAATGTTGCAACATGTACTATATGTATGCCTTCTTTCATCTTCGAACCCCAAATCATGTAAGAACCGACTCAGCGTGGCCCTTGAGAAATTTGGTAGGGTATCATCACCATGATGATACCATGACAAAATTATATTCAATGTGGATGGTATATTTTCAAACACTAAAGAATGAACAATTCACCGCACTCCACTTTTCACTATTCCATCATATTGCGTTAACCTAGCATTTTGTGTTGTCCCGCCCTTTTTGCTTTCTTTTTCATAGTGTTCTCAGAGGTCCTTTCATTAGTTCCTTTTTAATCCTTTACACTACTGCTTCTGAACACCCGATAGCCTTACCTGTTACTTTTACTGCTTTATCAATACTCATTTGACTTGAAAAAATAATCTAACAGATTCATAATTATTTGGCATTCCTTACTTCTTAATTTACCAATATATCCTCTCTTCCTAGCTCCCCCGTCCCTAACTACAAATATTTACAGAAAATGTTAAATAAATAACGTAATAACACTTCACAGGTTCCATACAGTATAAACACACACACTTCTTTACAAACTGATGTTAACTTTTACTACTGCCTTGTATCTAATGCTTGACGCCTTTTATCTGAACAGGTGAATACATTTGTTTGCCTTACACGATGAAAGCAAGAGGTTACAGGCTTCTGGTTTATTATAAGAACTGTCTCTAACCCTCCTCAACATTTGCTCTTGCTTTGTCCCCGATGTAAACTCAATAACAAAAAACTTTCCCATTGCGTAACTTTTGCAGTGCACAAATATAAAATTTTCTGAAAACATTTAATTTAAAAAATTGTAACACTTAACAGAGTAAACATAGAGAATTCAAAGTATGCAGGTGGCAGCACCATGGTTCATTCTAGCTAAGAAAAAAATACAAACGAAGTCTAGCAGTTAGTTTATTAGTTAGTGCGTTATGAGCACAGAAACAGAAATATCGGAGTTTTACTGAAAAAAACATTTTCTGTAGAAATTTGGGACTATGTAAGTGTATAATGACCCTAAAAAGGACATAACCTATTAGAGAAAACAGTTCTGCATTGAATGATGTGTTCCAACTTGAAATTTATAACAACTGAATATTTACACTATGCCATTAGGAACCGGGCAACAGCGCAAGAGTAGAAAAGGATGGAGCTAATGGCAACCCGTATGCGCTAGATAAAGATATACCCCATTTAACTCCATACTGTCATCTAAGGGTGAGACAATCTATAGTATACAGGAATACAATGTCTGCACCCATGGATCCCCCTACACGGCTGTAAGGCTATATACCATAGGGTTTCACCAGGTTCCCTACAGAGATCGTTAGCAACACCATATTTATAACCTTGGTACCATGCAAGCCTGCAGCATGGTGCATTTCCACCTTGGCTTTGAGTGAAACATTGCCCCCCTAAGTGAGGGCTCCTATTGGGAGACCCATTAGTGTCTTTCCATCTGGGAATCCCTTTTTGAGGGTTTTCTTCCTGAGATGCCCTTGGGATTGGATTTTTGATGGTATGCTGCCTCTTAGTTTGGTAATCCACTTACAATCTCTATGGCAAGGATGACCCTACTGATGCTAAGCACTACCAGTACAGCCTGCAAGATCTTTATTGTACAAGAGCTCCTTCATCTGCATCAGGGACTTGCAGGTTCTCGGAAGGACTTTGTATGCGAGCAACAAATTGACTATTGCAACTAGTGATGGGCAGAATTGAACCTTTTCAAGAATCAAATACTCTGTATTCGGATACTTTTAAGAATCGAATGTTTCATTCAAATGCAAGTTCTCGGATACTGTCACTCACTAGTAGTATTCGCTAAATCAAAATCTCTTGCATTCGAATGCAAGTTCTCAGATACTTCGATATCATCACTCGGGTAATACTATACATTTCTCGCCATGGTTGTACTGGAGGTCTATGCCATTTTATACATCAAAGACTCTATGTATACTTTTAGTTAATCTTTTGTTTTTCGATTGTTATTCATAAACTTGTTTACTGGATTGCTCGTTTCGGCGTTCCTCAACGACTCACATCTGATCAAGGTCGTCAGTTTGAGTCTCACCTTTTCAAAGCTCTAACCATGCTCACAGGAACATGTCGTATCCGAACAACAGCCTTCCATCCAGCCGCCAACGGAATATTGGAACGATTTCATTGCCAGCTTAAAACTGCTATCAAGTGTCACGCTTCAGACCAATGGACTGAAGATTTGCCTATAGTTCTCTTGGGCATATGCACTGCATACAAAGAAGACATCTGTGCAACTGCTGCAGAGTTAGTATATGGTCAGACAGTGCAATTTCCAGGTGAATTCTTTACAGATACTGCCAGTGACACCATCGAGGCATCAGACTTCATCAGGGATCTGCAAAACAGGTTCAGGCAACTCTGTCCTATTTCACCAAGGCCTCACAGTACCCGAAAGACTTTTGTTTTTTGTGACCTTGAAAATTTTTCACATGTGTTTCTATGACACGATGCAGTTTGTAGGCCTCTACAATCTCCATATGATGGCCCCTTCAAAGTAATAAATCGTCATAACAAGACCTTTGACATTGAAATCCGTGGCATGCGAACAACTGTTTCTCTAGATCAGCTGAAACCTGCCTTCGTTGCTGACCCTGACGACTCAACAACAATGACCACCCCAACAAATCCTACTGCACTACAACCAAAAGTGACAGACCCTATTCACCAGAGTACATCACCTCCACATGTGGTAACTCGCTCTGGACGACATGTTCGTTTCAACAAGAAGTACTCTCGTTGAACACTCGTGGGAGAGTACTGAGGTCTATGCCATTTTATACATCAAAGACTCTATGTATACTTTTAGTTAATCTTTTATTTTTCGATTGTTATTCATAAACTTGTTTACTTGGCTGGTAATAAATAATTGTGTGGTATTACTATTGAATTTATTGAATGCATCCTGAGCCACATACTCGAATAAAGCATTAACATGAGTCACGAAAATACAACCAACGGTTATTCTCAAAATGTTAAATGCACTCAGAGGTTTCATATTAACAATTTTATTGTTACTTATGATCATGCACTTTCAATCACTACAATAATTCTGTTCACATATTTTTTTGGTGATAACTAATTTGTTCTCACATTTTTGGGTACCCACATTTTTTTTTTTTTTTGGGGGGGGGGGGAGAAAAGAAAAGAAAGAAAGCCGCTCGGATGTGTACAAGTTGCTGGAATACAAAGGTATCTTAAGTAAAGTTCAACATGCCATTAAATTGGATTAAAATGTTATTTATAAAAGGTTTAGAAATACAGCATAGTAATTAGTAATTTGATTCCTATTTGTCAACCAAATTATATCAAGCATTAAGATTGAAATATGAATTTGTATACATAAAAGTAGATGTTGTTGTGTATGAAGTTGATGAACTCCAACACTGGTTGACCGATCACCATGAAAATTGGCACATCAGGTTATTCTTCCTCTTCGTGGAGAAGTTTTTTTATGGTACTCATTTTACTATGCACCATATTATATTCACATTGTTTTCTATACTCGCTCCTCCTTTGCATAACACATTCACATGTTAATTATTATTTATTTATGCCAACAAGCTTACTGTTGGTGTTTTTAAACACACAAAACCGTGTGTGGGCAATGTTTAAGAGGTTGAATCAGAAACTGATTCTGATTCAACCTCTTAAACATTCACATGTCCTTCTCTAGTCACCCTTCAACAAACAATTCATATAATTTTCTTTGTTTGAAACAGAAATGCAATGTATCACATTCACACGGTTTTCTCTACTCACTTTTCTTTTACAAAACACAGTCACACTTGTTTCTCTACTCCCTTTTGCAAAAGCAGTTCATATATTTGTTTATGTTTGAAATAGAAATGCAACTTATTACATTCACATGGTTTTCTCTATTCACTTTTCTTTTATGAAACCCAATCACATTTGTTTGTCTACTCCCTCTTCCAAAAGCAATTTATATAATTTGTTCATGTTTGAAATAGAAATACAACCTATTACATTCACATGGTTTTCTCTACTCACTTTTCTTTTACGAAACACAATCACATTTGTTTCTCTACTCCCTCTTCCAAAAGCAATTCATACAATTTTTTGTGTTCGAAATAGAAATGCAACATATTACATTCACATGGTTTTCTCTACTCACTTTTCTTTTACAAAACTCAAACACATTTGTTTCTCTACCCCCTCTTCCAAAAAACAATTCATACAATTTTATTTATTATTGAAACACTAGAAGTATATAGACATTTTTAAATCCTGGAAATAAAAACACTTTGTTCACAAAACTTTCTTAGAAATGCAGCTTATAATACTAAATGTATATATGAAACTACATATATTTGAATATCACTGTAAGTTATATGTATGTAATCACATTTCTGTGTGAAATATAAGACTTATGCATGTTAATCATTTTACTATCAGAAAGTAAGATATAGCACAATAAACATTATTTTCATTGATAAATAGGTGTTTACATGAAGATACACCAGTTTATGATATGCTAACTTGAAAATCAATGATATATCAGCGTTATAAATATGAATTTGGCGCCGAATTTATAACATTAATGTTCCAATTAACTGATTCCACAACGTGCCTTGCGTTATTCCATGGTTTAGTATTTAACATACAATCACTAATATGACAATTGTTTGGAAACAGTTTGCTTTGGGTTAGAAGAATGGTCATGATGTGTAAACAGTATATTTTATCTGTATACAATATACTCATATTTTGTCCTGGCCAGGTGATCATCAAGTTTATTTGTTGTTTATCTGTCAGTCAGCTTAATACTCCCTTCTATAATGCCGCATGCCCAGGCATAGCTAAGACACATAAGACACGTAGACACAAAAGATTTCATGATCAAGGGACTGAGACCCTCATCCGAACCATGCCAATGAGTCATAGGGACAGCAAATCTGGATTCAATTCAG
Organism: Tenodera sinensis; assembly: GCA_030765045.1. Taxonomy (NCBI): domain Eukaryota; kingdom Metazoa; phylum Arthropoda; class Insecta; order Mantodea; family Mantidae; genus Tenodera; species Tenodera sinensis. The sequence goes on from CM060962.1 coordinate 129,828,087, forward strand.
TGCACCTGCACCTATGCGAGTAAAGTATTTGAAACCAGCACATATGCAAATGAGAACCAAGGTCAAGCTGAGTAAGTATTCTAAAACAGCAGAGTAGTAAATACATTAACTAGAACCAAGAACAAGCCGAGTGAAACATTTGAATTCAGCATTCAGAATATACCCAAATGAGAACTGAGAACAAACCAAGTGAAAGAATCGAATACAGTATAAGGATTCGAGAACACCTTGAGAACTTTCAAGAAATGAATACATCAACAGTTTGCATTCAAATACTCTCATCACTAATGGCAACCAAGATTTTTAACCCTACCAGGAGCTGCATGACCTTGATACTGGTAGAGAAGCTTGAGTACATTTAAGACTTGTTGGATATGCTAGCAGTGCTTGTTATCAGTAGGATCACCCATGCCAAATTAGCTGCAAGCAAGATTTTGGGCTAACAAACAGTTTAACATCTAAAACCCAACCCCCGAACGGAATCTCAGAGCAAAAACCCTTTTGGGTCTGCCAGTGCCCATACTTATTGGGGTAGCAGTCCACCTAAATCTGAGGTGGGAAGCATCACTCTGAGAGCTGAATAGTAGGAGGTGAAAAAAATTGTGCTGCTAACAAAACACTGTCATATCTAGCCTCATGTCTATATAGGGGGCTCAACAGTTGTTGACAGTTATTTACCCCATACTTGTGGAACAGAAATGGAAATGAAAGGATAAATAATATAGCAAGGAAAGGAAATGGGGAGGCTTCTGCTAAAGATAGCCCAAGAACAACCCATATAAATAGAGGTAGAGGAAGGTCTAGTTCAGTTATGCCATTTTGTGACATTCTCCTCCATTTTTCCTTTCACCTTCCTGTGTTAGGAGTTGTTGGACCCTATGGTGACAGAATGCTAATAGAACAGAAGCTTCTTGGATGGTAAGCAAACTAAAGAACAAAAGGGAAATGGGTTAAAACTTGTGTCTCCTTCAGTGGCAGTGAATTAGCAGATAAAGTTTCACCACAATTATAGCTGTTCCACAAAGGAAAGTGGCACAAGCCCAGAGGATAATACAGAACTTAGACATACTACCTCAATGGTGAATAGGTTCTATCTGGAAAAAATTGTCTTTAGTGCACAAAGAAGGAAACAGGCCAAGGCTACAGAAGCAGCCAAGCAGCTGAGAAACCAATAAAACCCAGAAAGTCAAGAACTAATAAGAAACGATTACACTAGCCTGTAACAGTTTCCTGGTTTTGATTAACATTGGGTATTTACATGGAAAAAAAGCACTGATTTTGAAAATGATAACAGTTTTTCCATAACACCTACCATTTTTATGCAATTCGAAATTTTATTAATCAAGCTAGACACCAGACCTATACAGTAATACGCATGTATGGAACTATAATGATGATTATTAGAGGTCTATAATTTTATAACTTAAGATGAATAATACTCATTGTGGATCTTCAGAGTGTAAATACTATATATTTACAAAATTAGCCACATGTTCCTCCATGATGAGCTGATAACTAGCGTAAGCAGTTTGAGTGCAAGCAGCCAGTATTTATTTATCTCTGCGCGACCAAGTGCAGGCAATAAAGCTTTCAACCACTGAATCTTAGACAAACATCTGTTAATTACTCACCCTTATAGGGACACATCTGTCTTAAGATATATCTGAACTTTAGTTGCTTCTTATAACTCGTGGTGATTTGTACTGTGATTTCCAGAAAAGGCTTATCATTTCTATTTATTTTTAGTTTGTATTGTGCTGTGGTACATTTTTAACAAAGGCTTCGACCTCTTCTAGAAGAAAATGTGTGAACAATCCTAATAAATTCTGTTATGTGTGTGGGTCTTTCTTGCTACAGAAGCAGAAAACTAACATTACATCATTTATTACAAAGGTGTATTTTGCATATTTTAATGTTAAACTAGGAGATCAAAATCAAACATGGGCTCCACATACTGTTTGGAAAACATGTAGTGAAGGACTAAGGCAGTGGTACAATGGAAAACGGAAATCAATGAAGTTCGGGATTCCTATGATATGGCGTGAACAAATCATTATAATTGTTACTTCTGCATGTGTAACGTATCTGGGTACAATAAAAAAATAAATCAAAAATTAAATATCCAGATGGGCTTGCATCAGCTCTAAGACCTGTGCCACATGGAGTAGATCTCCTTATTCCTGTTCCACCAACTCAACTAGAGGATACTGAGAGTTCAGTCTCTGGGTCAACAGAAAATTCCAATGTTGATGAGTATTTCCCAGCACACACTATTGAAGACAAGTCACAGCATTTTAATCAAGAAGAGTTGAATGACTTAGTAAGAAACTTATATCTTACCAAGGAGAAGAACGAATTACTAGGCTCAAGATTAAAAGAGAAAAATATGCTGGGTCCAGACACATTTTCCTGGTACAGGAATAGAGATAAAGAATTTGTCAAGCTCTTTGAGATGGAAGACCAACTTGTTTATTGCAGTGATGTACCAGGTTTAATTCAGCAACTGGGAAGACCAACATATGGTAGTAACGACTGGCATTTATTTATTGATGCTTCAAAACGAAGGCTAAAAGCCGTTTTACTGCACAATAGAAGCGAATTTGCCTCAATACCACTTGCACACTCTGTTTTCCTAAGAGAGTCATATGGAAACCTTGAAACCATTTTAGAAAAGATTAATTACCAGGAACATCAAAGGCTATTGTGCAGGGACCTAAAGGTATCCAGTATCTTAATAGGGCAACAAGGAGGTTCTACATAATAGCCATGTTTTTTATGTGAATGGGACAGTAGAGATAGGGTTAAACAGTGGACAACGAGAGAATGGCCTAAGAGAAAAAGTTTAACATCAGAAGAAAAAAAAAATTTAATTACTGCCAGTCTAGTTCATCCAAAGAAAATGTTATTACCTCCATTGCATATTTGTTATAGTAAAAAATAACAGCATTACTAAGATAAGTGAAGTTTTTAGTTTCTAATTTGTTCTTACTTTAGAATTATAAAACAATTTGTGAAAGCATTGGCCAAAATGGTTCACGTTTCAAATATTTGAGTAGTAAATTTTCTCTAATGTCTGAAGCTAAGATAAAAGAGGGTGCATTTGATGGACCTCAGATAAGACAACTAATGAAGGACAGTGCATTTTTGGATGTCATGAATGATAGAGAACTTCAAGCATGGTGTCCTTTCAAAGAATTAGTTAATAATTTCTGGGAAATACAAAGGATCTGCAATATGAAGTAATTGTGAGAAATATGTTAGAAAAGCTATGAATACTTGGGTGTAATATGAGCTTAAAACTTCACTTTCTGTATATGCATCTAGACTATTTTCCTGATAATTTAGGATCCCTCGGTGATGAACAAGGTGAAAGATTCCATCAAAATCAAAGAGATGGAGAGCAGATATTGGGGTCGGTGGAATGTTGCGATGCTAGCAGACTACTGTTGGTGCTTGAAAAGAGAAATCGCTCGACCAGGCTATAAACGTAAATCAATGCAGCCATCCTTCCAGGCAAGGAAAATGTAATTTCATACCCTCTTTTACAGGTACATAGGTATTTATTTTTATTGTTTACTGAGAAATTTTTCATTCTTTATTTTATAATGCACTTTTTTAACACCAAACATACCTTTTTTCGTTATTTTCATTATAATATTTAGTGATTTGTAGAAAAACCTTACGTGATAGAGAAAAACTGTAATCATCATTCAATTTAGCTCATCAAAATTAGTTAATATCACCTTTCAGATCTCAAACTGGCTAGGCAAACAATTTTTTTGCAGGCTAGTGTTACCTAAACAACCTGGGAAAGTGAGACAGAGAAATATATCTAACCCCTAAGGACAAAATTCAGGAAGTGCTGGATCAGAAAGGAATACTGCAGCAGTCACAAGGATGTTGTACTTGTCTCTTATTTTCTTGATGTATGACAACAGGTCCACTAACTTCTAAAGAACTGGTGAATCTGGAAAATTTATATGGGGAAATTCAACCTGCAGATGCTGATGAAAACGCCCACTACATTCTGTGGGATAGTACCAACAAAAATCAAAGAGGCAAGTTCATTATGAATTTCATAATACTGAAAACCTGATTATCTTTAACAAGGAAGGCAAACCCAAATTTCTTACTCAGAGTTGGAAACAGGTCATCCATGTTACCTGCAGATCTTTCTGTTCTTACTGCTTGTATGGCAAAACATCTGATGAACCGTCTCTCTCAGATCACAGGAACATCAGAATGGAAACTATCGCAGCTGGTAAGCCACCAGTAATGTACCGGAATCCATGACTTACTGTATATGCAGTCATTAGAGGGGATTTTGAACCAAATATTAGAAATAAATATAATATCGAGGTAGTGTGAAACAACTGCAAGAATCCATAATTTCATTTCCTTGTTTCATAGTAGCTCTCCTCTAACTATAAGTTCTGGCTGTAAGGCTATCATAAATTACTATTCCACTTACTGCCAAACAGTTACCCTTGTTGCTTTGACTCTCTGGTGCACTCAGCTGTCTCTCCGACTGAAATGTACAGAATCTGGACACTAACAACAGCCACTACAATGGAGGAATGTTCTCAAAAGCTTCTCTCGCACCTGTAGCCAAGGAAGTTTACAGAACTGCAGGGAGCACACATAAAGGTTTTGTTACTTATGCCATTATTGCATGGGCCTTTGGACCTAAGGTCATTACTGTGCAGACCATTTGTCATAAAGAGGCCAGCAGACTGCAGCAACAAACCAGAGGCTATGTAAAGGGGTCAACATGCTTTCACATTGGTGCCATCACAGGCAACTCACACACGTCACACTTCCAACAATCCAGGCTGCTGGGCAAAGGGGCCAGCAAGCTCTCCACAGGTGCAGTCGGACAGCAATTCACGTACCTCGTCACACTGTTCCCTCCTCAGGGTTGGTCGTCCCAACCACCCCCGATAGCGGGCAAGACGATCTAAGTGTACCACCAGTCTCTTCACTTGGGACAGCTTCTGGACACGGAAGAGTACTTCATAAATCCTCTTCACCATGAGGCATGGCCTTGCCATGGTTGTTGAAGCTTTGGGCAACACCTCTTGCCCAAAGTGTGACTGACAACCATTCTCCAGTGCTCTTCTAGAGTCTTGATGTATCATTCAACCATGTCGTCAGACTGCGGGATGGGAGGTGTAGAGTGCATCTTGTGCACTCTAAATGACTCCAGTGCTTACCTCGTCAGGTTCAATTCGAATTTGGTGCCCTGATCGGTGTGTAGTTCCAGCGGTGCCTCAAAGTGCCAGAACAGTTCTTCCATGAGGCAGTTTGCGATTATGTTAGCATACTGGTTAGGAATGCTGCACAATTCAAGCCATTTGGTGAAGTAGTCCATGACCACCAACAGATATGTTTCCCCTGTCAGACACACAGGGCGGTCCAGCTACGTCAATGCTGATGCGTTCGAAGGGTGCTCTCACGTTATACTGCTGCGTGTGACCTGGGTTCTGATCTGTCGACTACAACTTGTCACACACGTATGGCATTGGCAGCATCCTCTCTCAGCGTCTGCCCATTGCCTCAACCAATAGTACCTTTGTTAGAGATTGTTGATTGTTTGGTTGGGTCCAAGATGTCCTTTCAAAGTCATGTACTTCCTCCAGGACTACTGTCACTCTACTCTGAGAGAGGATCAATTGCTTTCTCTGGGTCTTTCCATTAGGTCCAGTAGGCTTTATACACAATACTCCTGAGTGCAACATCCTTCTAGCTCGGCCTAGTCCCTGCTGCCACTTCTCCCAGAGGAGAACCCCAAGTCAGGTCCACCAGCTCCTCCCACTTCAGGCCTGCAGTGCCATCTGTGAGCACCACTGAAATCATACAGACAGCTGCAGCAAGCCCCTTCTCTACATTAATGCAGTGGCTACACTATGGACAGGGTCTACTTGACATTGCATCCGTATTGGAAACAGTTTTTATTTATGGTTGCTCTTTAACTGCCATGGTTCTTAGCATCCCATTCAATATTGAGAGTGAAAGATCACTTAATTTTGCACAGAGGCCTCTTTATCGGCTTGAGGTTCTACTGTATGCTGTAAATCTATGACGTGGGACCACCGGCTTCACTTCCTTTCTGAAGAAAGTGATGCTAAGGATTTTATGCCCAAAAAAATGCATCGCCCTCCACCGGATTTGAACCTTTGACCTCAAAAGCCAGAGGCTAGCATGTTACCCCTAGACCATGGAAGACGACACCATATTGGAGTGGGTCCTTCCTCTCCTATGTTTTGATATGAAACATATATGGGGTTTCTGGACCCAAAGAACTGTTTGGCCCCATTGGTTCTTGAAGCTCCACAACTAGGTGAGGGTGAAGTCATCAGTCCTCAGGTGGGATGACTGACAGAACAGGTAGTAGTGCTTCAAGCGCTTCACCATTGCTAGGATCTCCCGCTGATGACGCAATATTCTTTTCTGCCTTGGAGAGCTCTCCTCGTTGTGTACACTATCATCCGCTCCTGTTAATCCTGGACCTAGAATAGTACAGCTCTAATACTGCTGTTGATAGCTTGGGTGCCCACGATAAAACTAAAACTGTCAGGTTGTGGAAAACTATAGGCACAATGCAGGGTGTTGATTTAAGTGCTTGTAACACGTCCTCGACCTCTTCTGTCAGACAAGTGAGGAGATTCACAATGTTTGAAAACCCTCTGATGAACCGGCAGAAGTATCTGCATATATCCAGGAAACTGTGCAACTCTTGTTTATCTTTCAGGCGAGGTCAATATCTCACAGTTTTCTCCAGGTCCTTGGCCACACCACATCTTGCCCAGGTTCTCTAGATGTTGTTTGAATGTGCTGCCAATGAATGATGTCCAAATATAGCCAGGCATGCGTAAATCAATCATCCCATCACTGATTGCCTGAAGCGCTGGAAGGTGGCTGGTATATTGAAGAGGTGCCAAAGAACATAACCGTGAACAGCCAATGCCCCTGGCCTGTTGAGAATGCTGTCTTCTCCTTGTCCCTAGAATCTAGGGCCACTTGCCACTATGCTGATTTTAGGTCCAATGTCAAGAACCACTAGGCACCAGCAAGAGTGTCCTGGATGTCGTCACTCTGGGGTAAAGGAAAACAAACCTTCCTGGCGGCAGGATTGAGCTTCCTACATTCCATGCAAAAGTATAGCTCGCCAATCTTGTTCTTCAACAGCACTACAGCTGATCACCAAAGGCTGTTGAACTCCTCGATAATCTTCCTGCATCTCATGTCTTCCAGCATGTTCTGTATCTTTCCCTTGCTTTGCTAGAAGCAGACATATTGGTGGTTGCCGAATAGGTCAGGCATCTCCAGTTTCGACATGGTGGAGTACTCAGTCAGTGTGACTATAATTGGCATTCCCTTGCCAAAAGACAGTCCGATATTCACAAAATAGATACCCAACCCTCTCCAGAAATTCATAGGACCCAGAGCATCACCATCTAGGCTGAGCCGCAAGACCCTCTTGCCAACAACAGTCACCTCATGGCTCCTCAGTGAATCCAGTCCCAACATCACATCTGCAGCCAGCCTCGTGATGAACACTACAAGCTCACAATGCTCCCACAGAGCCTCCTCCACAGACAAGGTATCAATGCCGTCTTTAACTGGCAGTCCAATTCAGTTTCGTTGATAACAAGCCCTTCGCCCTGACAGGTCTGATTATAGTCACGGCTGCACCCATGTCCAGTGGTATTTGGTGCAGCTTTCCAGGCATCTAATCATCTGTGATGAAGTTGTCATCCACTCTTGTGCCCAAGGCACGCAGGTCACTCGGGCAGGCGGTGATGACAGACCAGACATGCCCCTCGCTACATCAGTTCTTACTCATTTGCCGCTGCTCGTCAGCTTGGTTATGGACATTCCTTCACTAAGGGTCCTGGCTGGCCACACCCCTAGCATACTCTGCTTGGAGATCATATCGGATACTCCTGGTCTTCCCGGTTTGGGCAGTCATTATCTTGCCGTCCCCATCCTTAGTGCCTCATGGATTATCTTGTAGTTACCACATCAGATGCTATCTTGGTGTCACGCACCCCATCGACAAAGGATCAGAAAGCTTCCGAGGACACGTAACTGGCTGGGAGGTTGATGAGAACTTTATTCGTCAGTTCTTCTATTGCCAGGGTACATCGTCTTCCCTGGTTGTTGCAGTCTTGACTTGAGGTGACTGGTGCGGCCATGTGGTTGTTCCCGAGTCAGTTATCGAGGGTCTACCAGATGCTTCTGAACACCACCATCAGAATCACATTCAAAACCTCTGCCGCCATCCCTGAAGGCTGACTATCAGCTGTGCGACTTCCTCCTCTACTGATCATCAGTTGTCAGTGGCAATGACGGTGAATTTTGGGCACAAGACTTTGGAAGTTGACGTTCTGTCTCACTCGGATGGCTTGACATGCGCATATGTGTCGCACCCTGCCGTTTCCACCTTGAAATCTTCAAGTCTTCCGCCCAGCATTTCTTCCATCATGGCATCCAGTTCCTTGGCGCTGCCACCAACCCTTCCTTGCAGAATGCTATAGCATTGGCCAAGGTCTTTCATCTTTCTACCGAGCTCTTTCATATCCTCCTATACGCTGGCAAATCACTCGTCAATTTTGGTCCGTAGCTCCATCTTCAATCTTGGACATTTCTGCCTGCACCTTCTCTATTCCTGATTGCACTTTGTCCTCCTTTTCCACTGTGGATTTCATTTTCTCCACCATCGTCTTCATTCCGGATTTCAGTTCTGTCCCCATCCTCTCCATTCCGGATTTCACAGTCTTCATTTCAACTAAAAATATTTTTATCAACTCTATCGTGGCCTTCAGCCCCAATCCTGCCACCAGTGTAACAAATGACCCACTTGCTGCCACGCAATTTCTCTCGTCACTTCAACTCTCAGCTACTAATTGCACTCGCCTATCTCTCAGATTAAACTTAACCCATTCTGGGCACTAACAGCACCCACAACAAAAGTGAAATGCTCTTAAAAGTGGATGGCTTCTCTCATACCTGTGGCTAAGGAAGTTTCCAGAACTGCGGGGAGCACATAAAAAATGGTTGTTGCTTGTGCCATTGTTGCCCCATTTGATATAGAAGTAGGTAATTACTGAACAGACCATTTATTACAAAGATGCTGGCACACAGCTGCAACAATCCAGGTTACTATGTAAAGGAGCCAACATGTTTTCACTTCAGCACTGCCGCTGGCAACTAGTGCATGTATGCCACTTTTAACAATCCATGCAGCACAGCAAAGGGGCTGACATATGCTCGACATGTGCAGCCAAATGGCAACTCGAGTGCCTGGTCACAGGTGAAACAATGATCTTTGAAAAGTGAGTAACAAAACTTAAATTATACAACAGAGTGAAGTAAACTGATGATTAGGCTGAAAATAGAGAGCCCAACATACCATATAACAAAATGAAAAGCAAGGACCAAACACGACTCTTCGAAGAATCTATGATTGATAGTACCTCCAAGGTACTCATAGCAAGCTTCCAGAGGATCATCCAAATAACCTGTTAGTCCATTAGCACATTGTAAAAACCTGATGTCAGCTGTGTGAAAGCTAGGAAAGAAATTTTAGAAATACTGGTAGAAGCACATTTCCCAAACTGAGTAGTCTCTGAATTAGAACTTGAGTTTATCTGTTAAACTGTAAATCTTTGCAACACCTTAGCAGAGGATGAGTGGAACACCGCATCTCAGATATTTGGTAATGACAGTATCTCTTGGGGTTTAAACTCATTTGATTTAAATCTCCAGGTCCTGGAGGAATTTTCCCAGCTGTTTTAAAACAGGGGAAAATGAAAATGCAACATACCTGTAGCCAGTCTGGTATTCTCACATGTGCCCAAATGGCTTGGAGGCCAGTAAAAGTGATATATATTCCTGGGTGCAGTAGCTAGAAACAAGCTAATGCATTTAGACCAACTAGATTATCTCCATTTCTATTACAAGCAATGGATAAATTAACTGTCAAGCACACCAGGAATAATTGTTGATTTAGAGATTATTACATAAAAACCAACATACTTATCAACAAAGTAAACGATGTGAAACAGTCCTACCTCAATTAGTGTTGGGGATGGAAAACTTAGTGAAACTTCAAGAAATTACATTAGAGGCTTACCTAAGATTGAAGGAACCTTCGCTGATGTATACTTTTGAGTTGATAATCCTAGCAGCAAAAAGGGATGAGGCAGAAGACAGCTGTTGCAGGTGAATCAAAACCATGCTGGAAAAATAGATTTGGAGGACAATGTCTGCGAAACGCATGTACTACATAAATAAAAGTACAGTGAAGCTCAAAAGTGTTAGTTCTGACTCAAAGTTATTGTATCACAATTTCACTTTGCTGTGTACCACTTCTAGCCAGTTTAATTATCAAACCCTTAAATGTTTAGAGGCTAGTCTGTCTGCATATAACAAGAGCAATAAAGAGAACTACTGCAGCCGCAAAGCAAACCCTACTTAACTAGCCATCTCTTGTATGCATCAAAGGAAGAGCAAGACTGGATGCATATAGGCTGAGAAAACCTCAACATAACCTCAACTTTTTGGGGCACACCAACATCACATATGTAATCAAGAATCTAATATATGAGATGGGCAGTGATTAAGTGCTTCCTAAATTATCCCTTGATATATAGTTCTAATTCTGTTTGCAATTAGGATAAAAAGCAGTGTTCTGCTGGAAGTTTGATTCGATATACAGGTGTCCCCAATCTTTAGGGTCAAAATTACACAGTTGATAAGAGACTCCTAAACTGAGCATTTTTACATAAGGAACCATTATCTGGAAATGAATATTGTGGATGCCATGTGATCTTGAAGATCATAACTCATAACTAAATTAAAGCTCACAGCAGCTGTTCATAGTGGTGACCACCTGCCTCAATACAGCATTTCTACAAGATGTGCTGTCAGAGTTGTTGGACACAGTACCACTTGTCCATGAGGATGTGAGAATCCTGCCCAACTCGAATATGATGTCTGCTCTCACCTGAACAACACCTCCCCAAATCACTGGATAAGAAGGGGAGGTTCTGTACCATGATCATCGGATCACCTTTTTTTAATGAGGTCACATGCAGACCTTGGTTATGTAACTCCAATAGAAACTGAACAGGAACTGCTTGCTAGGGTCCCAGTTGCTGCTGTCATTGTGCAAGACACCAGGGATTTTGGAGAGGGTGTGATAAAATGTCATACGTCAATATAATGCATGTACTGAAGCAGATGGTTGCCACTTTGAACACTGTTGTGAGCTTTAGGTTGGTTATGAGTTATGATTAGACATTGGATTTGTATGGAAATGGATATGCTACCTACTTTTACAGATGATATGGATAGGTGACTAAGTATGTTTTACCATCATTTGTTACTGCACAAGTTTTATAGTGTATATAAAAGCACAGTTTAGGTGTTGTTGCATATTTTGCAATTTTATTATGCACCATGCATATATCAAACTGTTTTAAGGTTCGAAACGTTATTTTTCAGTATTTTAAGTATTAGCAATTTTTATAGCGTTGTGACATACTAGTGCAGTTGCGCTTAGTAACCAGAAACCCCATAATGGGCCTCTGGCAAGAAGCTGTAGTGATGTCATCTAGGGGAATCACAACAGATTGCTGTATCTTATCTTATCTTATCGTATATTTAAACGAGTAATTCTTGTATATATATTCCGCGCAACTTGGAAACGGCTCTAACGATTTCCATCAAATTTTGTATTCAGATAGGGTTTTGCTTTTTAAATTCATCTACATAGGCGTAATTCCCGAAAAAACGCGATTTTACATAAAAAATAATATTTTTTATTCCCGCTTCTACAGTGCAATTCTTGTATATATATATTCCCGGTATTTCAGAAATGGCTCTTAAGATTTGGTTAAATTTTTGTATGCATGCATATTATATTCACAGTGTTTTCTCTACTCACTTTTAGGTAACACATTCACATCTCTTTCTCTACACACTCTTCTATAAACAATTTTCCATAAAAAACGTGATTTTACACCAAAAAAATTTTATCCACAGTTTTAAAATAAGTCATACCATTTTCTGTATGTTTGAAATAGAAGTACTATTACATTCACACTGCTTTCTCCTCGCACTTTTAGGTAACACATTCACATCTCTTTCTCTACTCACTCTTCTACAAATAAGTCATACAATCTTCTGTATGTTTGAAATAGAGATGCTGCATATTACATTCACAGTGGTTTCTCTACTTAAGTACTTTTGGGTAACACATTCACATCTCTTTCTCTACTCACTCTTCTATAAACAATTTTCCATAAAAAAACATTGTTTACCCCAAAAATCATTTTATCCCCACTTTTTAAAATAAGTCATACCATGTGCTGTATGTTTGAAATAGAAATGCTATTACATTCACACTGCTTTCTCCTCTCACTTTAAGGTAATACATTCACAACTCTTTCTCTACTCACTCCTCTACAAAGAAGTCATACAATCTTCCGTATGTCTGAAATAGAAATACTACATATTATATTCATGCTGTTTTCTCTACTCACTTTTAGGTAACACATTCACATCTCTTTCTACTCACTCTTCTACAAATAAGTCATACAATTTTGTGCATGTTTGAAATAGAAATGCTACGTATTACATTCACACTGCTCTCTCTACTTACTTTTGGGTAACACATTCATAACTGCTTCTCTACTCACTTCTAGAAATAAGTCATACAATTTTCTGTATGTTTGAAATAGAAATGCTGCATATTACATTCACAGTGTTTTTTCTACTCACTTTTATGTAAAACATTCATATCTCTTTCTACTCACTCTTCTGCAAATAAGTCATACAATTTTGTGCATGTTTGAAATAAAAATGCTGCATATTACATTCACAGTGTTTTCTCTACTTAAGTACTTTTTGACTCTTAACAATTGCGACAAAAATGATTATTTAGTTAATGTTTTTCCTTTCAGGTTTATCTATCTTCTCCCACAAAAAAGATTAAAAGATTTCTCAAAAACAGAGGCGAAAAACGCCGAGTGAAGCTCGGTTGCCCAGGTACTAAGTACAATGCCTCTTTGTACTGCAGCAACTAGTAGTTGGTATTTTGTGACTAGTGGTAGCCACAGTAATAGTGAGTAGCCAGTAAGTGATTTCCCATGAGACAAGTACAGTTTTGGGAAGTATAAATGCAGAAAGATAAAACCACTATAAGTGTACTTTTAAGACAGTGGGTTAAGGACTGTGGATCACTGGATTACATGACAGATGGTAAGATTTTTTTGTCAACTGTGTAAAAGCTTGCCTGTGAGAAAAGGTTACCATTAGTACAACAATTGACTACTAAGCAACATACAGAGACAAGCCACCTTAAAGTAAAGTTTAGTTACACAGTAAAGTCATACTTCATTAGACAGAAATGACTTCTAAGCGATTGATGTCATGTGCTAATCCCAGCAAATATACCACCAAATTCACTAAATAAGAAATATCACAACCGTACCATCCCAAATGAAATCAACACATCATAGAAATTACTGTTTCAACAATTACTGATATTCAAAATATTTCATAGGGTGCCTTAGGTGGAGCATAGTCAATGAAACTGCAGATGCTTGTGGCTGCCATGTTGCTAATTTTGTCACTGGTAAACTAAGTGAAAAAGAGCTGGGAACACCTTATTTGATCATCTTATAAAAAACTAATCACTCCACTGTAGGGCACTTTGAGAACAACACTCAAGAGTGCTGTGACCAGTAGGTGGCAATGACAAGTTTTGTGTCATCCTTTCACATTTTGCATCCTATATGTTGAGGGCTGGTTCAGCTCTAAAAACATTTTACCCCATCTAATACACATTACTTGTATTGTAAATGGATTTAATAGAGTAGCAGAAATGATTTGGGAACAGTTTTCTGAAGTAAAGCCTTTGATTTCAAGTACTAAGCTATTTCTGAAAGCTCCCACACAAGTAAATGCTTATAATAACTTCCAGAGTGACCAGTATAAATTCTTAAGCATTAGGGTTCATGGATAAACATTGCTTTCTTTTATTCAGATATCTTTTTTGCCATCAAAGAATTTTTTGTAGCCTGGATCCAAGTAATGCCACTTCAATTCAGCTTTCACAAGAAATATTAAAAAGTGAAACATTTAAATGTAACCAAATGTCATTTCAAAATTCTACCTGAAACAATTAGGAATTAGGAAAGTGTGATTTGCACTTTATGATGTCCCATTAATCCTTGAAAAATTGAAAAATGAGCTTAGTTGTGTACCTGTGAAGTATGCGGAAAAGTATGTGAAGTGTTCAACAAAGAAATCCTGGTTTTAACATTGTATGCTCCGTGAACAAATGCCTACAAGGTAACAGTGGTGACTTCCAGAAGACAGTTGACCATTACAAATACTGTCCTATGACATCTGTGTACTGATACCAAGGTTGTGGGTTTAAATCCGGGCCAGACTGATGGTTTTTAAGTGTGCCCCTGTGGGACAAAATTCTGGCACATTGGCGATGCTGGTGTGATCCTGGCAATTGACAGCGTCATTAAACAACAAAATGAAATTAAAATAAATATGACATTTGTGGATGCTGAGAGATTGTTCTCAACATACAAATTCATATTAACCAAAAGACATTATAAATTTACTCCAGAACACTTAGAGAAGATCATAATCTACTGCACAGCCATTTGCAACCACCAGGACACATAATTGGAAATACAAGTAGATCTACAAATCATGCATTTTAACTGCAATTTTCGAGATTTTAGTGCATACTTTAGTAGCATAGGTGCATGCACATTTTAACGTTTTTAGTGCATATAAATTTGTATTTAGTTATCTTCAAGATCACAGGGCACTCACAAGATTCATTTCTGGCCAATGGTTCCTTATACCAAATGCTCAGTTTAGCGGTTGGGACACCCTGTATAGATGGCTCAAAGATAGACAGTGAATCTGTGGCTGAAATTCATGGGGATGCTCCAAAGTGTGACAGTCTTATCCTTTTAGTTAACAATACTATAGTAGTACACATCCCTTAACCACATTCCAAGAAGTAGTAAAAGTGTTCCTCAATATACTCTTAGCAAAGGGTCTGCAGTTGTCAAGTCACTTAAGTATCAACGTGCATTCAGTGTCTAAAAGGAAGTAGGATGAAGAAGGCTGTTAAGGCATGAGGATTACTATACACTATTCCAGGCTGAAGTGTATGTAATTGAAACCCGTCAGAGAGAATTACTCCATAGGGGTTATAAAAAAAGCAGTGTATGGACTTTCACTTACATTGGCTGCTCTTCAAGCACTGCAAGTAACCAGATTAAACCTAATTTAATCTGAAACTGCCTATAAAACCTTATAAAACTGGCAAAACACAAGAAGGTAATATTGGATGGGTGCCAGGGCATAAAGGATTAATAATACTGAAGGGACAATGCCACTATTTCTCAACATTCAACACTGATATTGGTTTTTAAGCATCAATACTCGCTGTATAAAAAGATGCAAGGGCAATAGCTGCTTTATTATTATTATTACTACTGTCTTCTTCAAAACAGTTCCACACTTGACTCCTGTTTAATTCAATATCACTGTTGTACATTGATAAAATAAAATATTTTTTGGAAATTAGTAATACAACATAACTGTTAGGTATGCTAGTGATCTGAATTTGGCTTGCAAAACACAAACTAACACATGGAAGGAAGGTACAAATATTTCTATGAACTGTATAATCTCACATCTTAAGCCTTGTTTTGTTTCTGCTAGATTCACAGATTTTGTACAGCAGATGTAAACACAGAGAGCAAGTTACCAAGGCAGGCTGTTGCAGATACATGATTTACTGTGTCGCTAAATCGGCTTCATGTCTCAATTAACACTGCATTTTACGTGAATACCTCTACCTCTTCACTTATCGTTTTGCATGTTTTCATGTAGACACAAGAATCTATGGAATGTTGCATTAATTCACTCGCAGTAAACATAGTCAAGGTATCAAGAACTATAGTTCAGCAACTCTTTTGGGATATGTGCGAAGCAATAATGTGAAGTCTTGACTCCTTTCATCACTTATCTAGCATAAAGTTAAACTTAACAACTTTCAATAATGCAAAACTTAGAAATTCAAAAATATCAAAAAAAGTATCAAAGGTTCATCTCACAGTATTAGACATACTTTGATACCAACAGTATCAAAAGTACTGATGTACCAATGGTATCGAGATCCCATTTCTAATTAATAGGCAATGAAAAAGTGCACATTCTAGCTAAGAAAGAATTAGCTCAAAAGTTTATTGGCCCCAAGCCAGTATTTGGTATGCCTTTAACCACCATATGGAGAACCATCTCAGAGGGGAAAAACATAATCACCTGAAGCAATGGGTTCATGTGGAAGGATGCCGACACAGTAAGAGATGTTGAGCCAATGCATTCTCTTACAATAGAAATCTAAAATCTCAATAGGCCACAAATGAGGATAATAACTGACCTGTTCAAAACAGCTTTCACTATGAGGAGAAAAATACCTCTCATAAAATCTTCAATTGCAAAGTGCTTGCAAGACAAAGTTATGAAGACTGGGGATAGGTTTTTTCCCCTTTCATTTTAAAGAAAGGGAAAGCAATAAATGTCCTATGCACTACAACCAGTTATGATCTATTGTGCTTCCTTTTGTTTAATCTCTTTAAAAACTTTGCTTCCTTTGCAAAGGCTACAAATTTCTTAGTAGACACTTCTTGAAATCCTTACAATTGCATGATTTCCTGAATGAAGTGTTAAAACCTTAGAACTGTGAAAGCTTCATAGTCAGACAGCAAGTGAGATACTGTCTGGGGATAATTAATCCAATGGGATATCTCCCAAGAGAGATTCTGGGTAGTGGCCTATTGCTCCTTGTAAAAGATACTGGGTCTGTTCAAATAGAAATTATAAAGATGGGTGATAATACATTGACCATTGGGTTTCAGTGAGAATTCCTAACCCATCTTTCTATTAATCTAATATCTTTAAGGTAGGTTGAAAAACATAATATATGTACTGTTCTTAGTGTACTTGAGGAGGAAGTATCATTAAATATAAGACAATCATCCTACAGCACTGAGTTCAAAAGAACATTTTAAAAAATTGCATGATCACACCTTTGAGTGGAAAACTCTGGTTTATGATAAAATTTAATGACAAATCTTAAACGTTGCACTCACGTGACTTTCTTGACACATTTCTGCACAAACTATTCTTACAAATGCTTATTCTTCTATCTACTTAATGTTAATTGAGATACATTTGCAAAAATAATATTAGTGTATATTTCCTTGCATAATGATAGGGGGGTACAATACGCTTAAGTGATATTCAAAACTTTTTAAGAGTTGGTTACTATATGATGGCTTTGAAATTTCGATCACTTTGTAGGACAAAGAGGAATCAAATGAATAATGACTTCCCATTTGAAAATTCAAACCAATAACAAGAAATATTGCAGAAATGTTAACGTCACAATCAAAATTTGACATGAATTGTGTACTTTAATGAAATCTACATTTTACTGTATTTTGGTGCCGGTTCCGTATGGCAACTTAGTAGAGTATGGTGGAAGTAAAGATAAAGGGTACATGAGTAGTAATCCTGAGTTAACAAGTAGCAGTTTATGATCATTTGGTTTCAGCTACACTTCTGTTACTTTGCAGCTGCAGCCGATTATCCTGTATAACAGTGGCCAAGCTGCTTCTACTAGCGACGAGAACGTGGCCTGGGCAGCTATTGCCTATCGTGTACCTCTGAAATTCGTAGCCACATTAATGTTGCAAACTCTTCCATATAAAAGTATCGGCAATTGTGGCAAATACAGTAAAACTAATGTGAGAACATCTTGAAAAAATAATGTAGCCTTGATAGGAAAAGAATGAACTAAGTCCAGTTTTATCAATTTTATAGGACATCAGTGTTTCTATTTAAATTTTTTCTTGGTCTTTCAATTCTGTAATATTTACACTTGCTTTTCAAAACTAGAAAATGTCATTCTGTAGATGTATAACAATTTTGTTGCATAATTATTCAAACTTTTGATCTAGATATTAAGAAGTTGAGTAATAGTAACTCATTCTATGAAAGAAGGGGCTGACTCCATTAGTTCAAAGCAGTATAATTTTTGCCCATTGTGAGAACTTCAAGCAATAGGAACACTCATGATATTTTTGTGCTTCTATCCCAGAAAAAGTTTTCAAAACCTGTAGGCCCTGGAATTTCTCACGAGAAATGGGTAGCAGGTCTGCAAATATAGAATATAACTATTTTAAACTATATCATAGTGAAAGTAGACACGGTGTGGAGATCATTGTACACTCTTACTCAAATAAGAAAACAGACAAATGAAGCTCTAGTCCACTGGGGTGTTCAGCTGAATGAGCTGATTTCAAAGCAGCAGTCTTCCATGCTCCATTATAAGTTGCCCTGAATTTGACACTTTGGACGAGTTCTGAGTTCTCTAACTGGACAGGTAGCAAAGGGACACTTCTGCTTCAGGAATGTTGTCTACTGGTGAAAATGTTTTGGTTGCTTCAACATTAAATGGTGAAGGCTTTGACTGAGCTGATATGAACAGCTATTCAGTCCTTTGGGACTTCTGTGTGAGCTTTTGGGTTTATAAAGTTCTATGTTCTTATCATAGTCCAAGTGACATGCGAGTGAGACCAAAAGAGTGTTGACTTTGAGTGACAAGTGTACAGCAACAGGGGTAAAAGCGAGTCTGAGCATATATAACATGATGCTGACACTGCAATGCAAACACCTAGTCTAATAAATATTACTCAGGGGTCTCCGTCTAGGGGATATGTGAATGGCAACCACAAGGTACCCAAGCTGAGCAGAACATTACTTCCACTTACTGGTGTTTTGCTCCTCACTGTAGCTTTTCTATCTGACCTTACCTTGGTCATCTCTTGCTCTCTTCCGACCCCAATGCTATTAGGGTTCCTGAGGGCTAGGGAGTCTTTATTTTTTCAACCTCTCCATTTCTCTAATTTCTCTATAAAACCTTAACCCCTAACATGCTGACCTGTCATGGCATGTAATACGTCCTCTGATTGGTAATCAGAGGATATGGTTGGTGAATTTATTTTGATAATTTTCCCGGTCAGGTCGGTGAGACCCGTAAACCAACGACAGGTGTGGTCCTCCAGACATTCTGGGGGTTGTGAGAGAGCGATGTGACCGTCAAAACATAAAAATATGGTGCTCTCTAAAAAGCGGTTACATTTACTGCTAAGTCTCTTCAAGAGGAAATGGACCGAGACCACCTTCAAATATGCCCGGCCACTTCTAGTGCCCCATCCATCAGTGAAAAATATTGGAGAGCAAGAGGATTAATGACTTCATTGTCAGAAATCCAGCATTAGCTAACAACAAACAACATTTTTATGCCCAAGATTTTATCTATTTCTTACGGTTTACCAGTTTTGTAAGTCATTCAGAATGAAGAGAATTTTAGAAGTTATTTCCAGAAAATTCAAGCTGTACATTTCATTTGTAATGTAAATATCTTAAACATATTATAACTTAACAAAAATCATTTGAGTAACTTTCAAGAAAATCAAAATATTTGAAAAATGCTCAATGTAAAGGGTAGTTTGAGATGAGAGGTTATTTTTCGAAAACTTTCTAACACATCTTTGGAAGGTGAACCTAAATATAGCTTGCGCATTCACTCTTGAACAGTGACCCTGATCCAGAAAACAGCAAGCCTGGATATAAACTCCTCGCTCCTATAATCAGCATACTTACAGCTACTACTTACGGTGTTACTTGATCCTATACACAGGTGAATCATCTGCCCTTGAATACAGCTGAATGCAAAGTATTGTCATTCAGATGTTAGTGTACATGTATTGAGTTAACTTTCTGATAATCCTTCCTTTAATTTCAAGGTAAAAAGGACAACCACTTCATAGTCAAACTTGTGAGGTGATTGCTAATGTTTCTGAGCACATGAAGGAAGAGGCCAAGCATAAAGAAAGGTACTCTACACAGCTTTTCAAATAATTTTAAAAAATCCAAAATTTGCAAGAAGAATAAAAACAATAGAAAAGACCATCATTTGGGGCTCCTACGGGAAATAAAGAAGATAAGAGAACAGAAAGTGGAGAAATGTGGGAGAAAGAATGAAAAGAATTATAAATGAAAGCAATGGGATGGAAAACAGTGACATGGATAGTGACCAAGTCCCGGATCCTTAGGTTCAGATTTATTTTATTTCTGACTGTAACTCTTTAAATTTTGGTTCATTCAAATGTTACAGAGCCTAAAATGACCTAATTTTGTGTTAGGAGCTACTTTTCGATGGAACCTAATAATACCTAAGTAAATAGAGTACATGTTTATACATAAATGTTTACAAAGGAGACCATTCGAATAAGGAAAATGTTAAATAATTATGATCTTATGAAATTTTGTGTAATATTCAAACATAATACTGCCGCAACAATAGGTTAAAACTTGGGGTAAACATTTAATAGCACTGCTGGGTGGTATGTATTATTGTATCTTTCATAATAGGGAGTTGTAATAAATAATATACACTATAAAATTCAGTTTTAGTCTGCAGTCAGACTTCAAGGTCGAAGCAACAATCGGTTGTGTTTTCTGTGAAGAAAAAGTGATTTGGAAGCCTAAAAAATAGCCTAAATGAAGTCCACATCTTTTGGTGTATTTGAAGTGGAAGCAGTTTCTTCAGCATCAAGGGCACTTTAACGTAATACAGAAGAGGGTTCACAAATGAGAATACTTCGAAGTAGGTTCAATGTCACACTAGGAGTGTAAAATGAGAATTGAAAGCTTTCAGGCATGTAGTGTTTACAACTGTGTTTTCCAATGTCATAGTAATTGTAGAAGTATTGAAGTTAATACTTTCAAACACAATTTAACTTTCTTCAACTTGAAATTAGTGTTATAAACACAATGGCATGCTCAGTAATTTACACAAATATCCAATATTCAAAATATTCCGAAAGGCCTATGAATCCCTAAATTGAACGTAAGATCCTATAAAATCCTATTATACCGATACATAGAACCCAACTTTAACTTTCTAGAATGTAAAAATCCAGGGCTTGATAATGACATAGATGGTGACTACACAGAGAAAATGCTAGTTGCAAAAGAAAAACTGTCTTATGATGAAAACTATTTCATTCGTTGCGAACTAAAATCGTTATTGGAAATATGGTATTTAATTTGTTAGTAACTGTACAAACTTTCTATACAGACAGATACATGAAATAAACACTCTAGTGATAATTAGTTAAGTTTATCTCTTCCGGGCTTGTAAGCCGTTGCCTAGAAGGCACTGAAGATACTAATGTTTTGCCAAGTACTGCGCTTGGCAACATCAGGGTAAGATGATCCGTTGTCTGTGCTGGTCAGAGTTCGAATGTGGAAGTAACAACCATGGCACTCATATTATAGTATAACATAATATGAGTATATAATACTAAGTTTGGTAATTAACCAACTTTTCGTTTTTGAGTTATGGTGTTCAAGACATGGACACAGACACACACTGAAACACATGGGCCTTTTACTAAAAATGATTATTTTTTTCAGATTCAGGGGATGTCCATCAAAGCGTGTACTTCCAATGATATCTTGGTAACAAATTTTTGAGAGGAATGCGATACCTCTAGCCTCTACCTGCTATGTATGTGGTAAAAAAAGTAAAAAATGTAGATCTTTATATTGAATTAAGTTTTTTTGTGGCATTTATCATTTCTGAAATATTCTTTGGCATTGGTTTGAATTAACAAATACTTTATGCTTTTCTCAACTATAAATTGCATTTTGTTTTCTTTCTGTTCTTTACCTTTCCTTCCTTTTTAGGTTCATGCAAACAGAATGGTATATCTAAGCCATCACAAAGTTGCCAACCTTGAAAAGTAGGAATAAAAATGTGTCTCCATAAGGTTGCAGGTTTACGCTACACCCATTGATTTTGCATGTATAACTGGGGCATCTCGGGCATTATATTGTATTGTTTACACTGTTCAATATACAAACAAGGTTTCAGTTGTGCTGCTTATCGACTGCAGAAAGTTATTGTAGTCAAAATAAATTAATGTTAACTGTAGGGGCTCAGAAGGTTTACAGCTGTGTGTCAACCTAAATAGATAAAATCTTCTGCATAAAAATGTACATTTCATTAAAGTACACAATTCACGTCAAATAAATTTTTATTGTGAGGTTAACATTTCTGCAATATTGCTTGTTATTAGTTTGAATTTTCAAATGGGTCATTATTCGTTTGTTTCCTCTTTGTCCTACAAAGTGATCAAAATTTCAAAACCATCACACAGTAACCAACTCTTACAAGTTTTGAATATCAATTAAGCCTGTTGCACAGGGGGGTCCTCATTATGCAAGGAAATATATAACAACATTTTTGCAAATGTATCTCAATTAACATTAAGTAGATAGAAGAATAAGCATTTGTAAGAATAGTTTGTGCAGACATGTGTCAAGAAAGTCACGTGAGTGCAAAATATAAGATTTGTCATTAAATTTTATCACAAGTACTTTTCATGCTATATAAAAAGTGCATAAAGTTTAGCATGTGTGGTAATATTAATATTCCTGCACAGATGAACAGCGCATGCGGAAGGACTATACAACTGCATACTGTTAAAGTTACACAGAACAGATATGTTTTGGATATAACTGTACACAATTTTGCAGCTGCTTCGAGTTAGCTTTAAGGGGTCACAATAAATCGGAAACATCCCAAAATCCTGGTGCTTTTGAGCTTTGATAAATTTCAGCACTGACAAAGAACCTATCAATATGCTCACATCGCAAACACCTCAAAGTTTTACTGTGCTATGAGAGGATCATGTTTCAAAAATGAGCCACTGTTTTCAAATCTGAGTACCTGAAAATGAGTTGCAAACATCTTGGAACATGTAGGAAATAAATCACAGCACAGTAGAAAAGGGACTGGACAACCCTGATGGGTGGCAGTTGTCTTCCGCACTTACATAACAGTGAGAAGAATGTGCAGGCTTTGTTTGTTCGTTCTGCTTGCCATGGCTATATTTATGTGCTATTACCATGGGTTCAGTTGCCTCGTGTTTCTTTAAAGATAGAAACATGAATCCTGTTAATATGCTAGAATTTGCGTTACATCATTTTCAAGAACATGGTTTTCCTTTGGGAGTAATAGGTTCAGAAGAAATTACAATTAGCCGACACATTAATTTGTTAGAAACAAATCCTACAGGTTTTGGTGTTATTCCGGAAGCAACTCTAAATGTAAACGTAGTAGAAGAAAAGTAAGATAGTGACAGTTGTGACAATTTATCTTTATTCTCACAATCAGCATATAACATTCAGCCTCCAAGCACGAGTAGTATAACGGAACCAGGCTTGAATCCTGTGTTAGAATCTAGTGACTCTAACAATACAGAATGGTCTCCAATGAGGCCCATTAATTCTAGTTATGTTTGCAGTCCACCAGTGGCGTGCATTCAGCGCTGCTACTGATTTATTCACAAGTTCGAAATTAAAATAGTTTTTTCATATCTCAATCAAATACGCACATCGAACTTGAACATTACAGTACAGCTTGATTATTTAGACCTGACCCTGCTTAGCTGTATGTGCAGTAGTCGGACTACTCCACTATCTTCTGAGAGGGGTTTTGGGTCAGCAGTAACTGGGCAGCGAGTGAGTATACAATGCGGGTAACAAAAGCAGGTAAGGAGAATACTGCCAGCCTTTCTCCCCCACCCTAGACTACTTTCTCCTCCTCTGTGTTTCTGCAGCGTCAGGTCTAAATAATCAAGCTGTACTTAAGGTTCAAACTCCCGCCCAGCCACTAGCCAGCTGTTGCTCTTGGCAACTTGTCTTGTTCTAAAGGAATAGTCCCTCTCTATACCAGCTAGCCTACAGGAGCTGTATTGATGCATGCGTATTCTGTATAGAGTCCTACTAGCGTAACCATGGCGTCAGCCAACAGCAGAGGCAAGTGTGAATTTGATTGGTTAGTTCAGCTTAATTGCAGCTAGCTAGGCTTTGACATCATAGAGCAGAGCCTAGTTGATCGGTTACATATCGATATGGAAAGCTTGAATGAGAGATAGCGATACACGCAAGCGTAGTAACCCTACAATAATGGTGTCGTATTATAGGACATAGTATAATAATGTCAAATGATATTAAAAGCACATATACTTAAAACTATTAACTAACATTAAAAAATATTGTTAAGAAACGACTTAAATGCTTTTTTGTTTACGAAGGTGACCTCCATTAACAAAATGGAAATAAACAGGGGAAAATATAATAAGTTAGACATCATGCAGATCAGATCAGACTATATAGTGTTGTCACAAGTTTGTAATTTCGTTTGTGCCCTGTGGAAACTAAAAGGTGAAGAGTGCGTTGTTTTGTATGTGCTTCTGTTAAAGTATCTAGTAAATGTGACAGGTGAATTCATTGAAAATGAATGCGAGTGACTGTGTAATACACAATATTCAAAACAGGCCATTTTTATATGGGCTATAGTGTGCTAAGTGTATGGTAAATATCAGAAAAGTATTTAGGATAACAAATACCTCCACTTTTTAATTCTTACATCACCCTAAACATACTCCTTTTTTATTAAAAATTAAATACCTCTACCATTTATAACCTGACCATTTTGGAATAAGGATTATTTATTTTAAAGTATAGGATGATTTTTCAGTGCCATAACCTATACCGCTGGGGTAATTGTTCTGACCAACGCACGCCACTGCAGTCCACAAAAAGAGAGAGAGAGAGAAAGGAAGCAAGAATATTAGCATTGAGCAGAAAGGAAACGCTGTATTTTTCTGGTTGAGTGAAGGTGGAGAGAAACGTTGTTCATTGACCAATGAACAACGAACAATGAACAACGTTTCATTTGGTGACATCAGCAAGACAACTATATATGTAAGAGAAACAATTGGAAACTGTGCTCTTAGCTCCAATTGAGCATAAAAATATTTGTATTTGTATGATAAACTATTTGCATGCTTTATAGAAGTAAGAAGAGAAAAGAAAAATGTAGCCAATGAAGATTTTAAGCTCTGCGCTTTGCAAATTTAAAAATAAAAATAAAAAAATTTTAAAGCATCCTCTGCTTGGGTCTCTTGCTTCAAAAGATCCCATAAAATTAAAAGCAGGAAGATAACAAAATTCATTTCACGAGCATTCATAAAAGAAGAAAAGACAAAGACAAAGGTTTTTGGAAGCCGCAAGAGAGCAACTATCAAAGTATTCCCCTTCATGTGTTTATAATATTGATCAAAGCCGTTTCAAGTGCACAATGAGAGCAAAAAGGAAATTATTTTTAGTTGGGGAGAAACACACACAAACTGTTGCACAATCTATTAGTGCGCTGAGCTATTCATATACTATTATGTTCACTATTAGTAAGGGTGGAGTTATTTTTCCTAAATTATTTTTTGTACTGCAGGAGAATATTGGCAGACATTTAGGCAGACATTTAGGGCCAAAAATATAACTGTAAAGGCAACAAAATGGGGGGAAAAACGACAGAAAAACCATTGGACTTCTACAGATTTCTACCGTATCCATGGGGAAACTACAACCTTTGGATAAGTTTTTCTTCCTGAAGTGGAAATCCCTTCATCATCTGACAGAAATTTTAATATCTAATAAAAGATGTAAGATAATATCTCTAAAATGCACTCATTTATTAATTACCAAATGTCATCTCTGCAGTTCCAGGACATACTTAAATATTCATGCTTTGCAACCAGATATACAACAGAAGGACCCTCTGAGTTTATTGTACCTATTAAGTTCTGTCTCGAAACAAGCATGAGAGTGATAAGAGCTTCACGGGTGATCAGCCGTGTTAAACTTAAGAAGGTCGAGCTTTCGGCCATTATACTCTCCATGGCCATCTTCAGGACTAAAATGATGGAAAATTCTCCTCAGTTTCCAAATATATACTATGGTTAGGTTGTGTTGTCCGAACCAATGCGCGGGTGATGGTTTCTGATTGGGCCTGCTGTAGGCTCGGCTGCAGTGTTTTCCCGCGGGTACGAAATTTGTGCAGTGTTTCTAATGGCTATAGTCCACGCGGAACTTAGTTTGAGTCCGCCCTCTCTGTTGAAATTGTGGGGGTGTAATTTGATGTGGATGGCCTCCTTGATGAGTCTGTCCCAGTAATTTTCTGCGTGTTCTAGTATTTTTGTGTCTTGGAAATTTATTTTGTGGACCTGTTCTATGCAGTGTTGGGCTACTGCTGATTTTTCTGGCTGGAGAAGTCTGATGCTCCGTTGATGTTCTTTGCATCTTTCCTCTATCGTGCGTCCTGTTTGACCCACATACACCTTACCACACTCACACGGAATCCTGTATATTCCCGGGACCTTAAGCCCAAGTGGGTAAGGTGTATGTGGGTCAAACAGGACGCACGATAGAGGAAAGATGCAAAGAACATCAACGGAGCATCAGACTTCTCCAGCCAGAAAAATCAGCAGTAGCCCAACACTGCATAGAACAGGTCCACAAAATAAATTTCCAAGACACAAAAATACTAGAACACGCAGAAAATTACTGGGACAGACTCATCAAGGAGGCCATCCACATCAAATTACACCCCCACAATTTCAACAGAGAGGGCGGACTCAAACTAAGTTCCGCGTGGACTATAGCCATTAGAAACACTGCACAAATTTCGTACCCGCGGGAAAACACTGCAGCCGAGCCTACAGCAGGCCCAATCAGAAACCATCACCCGCGCATTGGTTCGGACAACACAACCTAACCATAGTATATATTTGGAAACTGAGGAGAATTTTCCATCATTTTAGTCCTGAAGATGGCCATGGAGAGTATAATGGCCGAAAGCTCGACCTTCTTAAGTTTAACACGGCTGATCACCCGTGAAGCTCTTATCACTAACGTTCGCCGTGAAAGCTTCAAATCTTACATTAAGCATGAGAGTATTTGAAGAAGAGTGCAAACATGACACGATTATTTGTTGTGCATGGTGCCAAACAAACTTGTGTTTTAATCACCGCATCAACACCAGTCACTTCTGCTTTGCTTTCTTCCCACCAAAACACTAGCCGGGACAGTCATCTCTATGCATCCGCAACGCCGAGCTGCAGGTAAGGGATGTCCAGCTCCCGATGTTCCACTGCTTCGACCCGACATATTCTAAGTTCAATTTTGGGTACTCAAGACTTGAAAACAGCAGCTCACTTTTGAAACATGAGCCTCTTATAGCACAAAGATAATGCATTAAAACTTTTGAGGTGTTTGCGATGTAAGCATATCAAATAAGTTCCTTGTGAGCTTGATTGTATACTGAGAGGTCATTTGAAAAAAGCAATTGTTTTTAGGGCCACCTCAAAAACCACTGAAAATGAAATTCTTCAATATATGTTAGAAATGTGCCAAGAGGAAATAATGAAAGAGATCAAAGATGCAGAATTTCTTACTGTCATCACAAATGAAATTACTGATCTTTCCTCAGTATATCAGATGGCTATTATCTACAGATATCTAGCTATTGACAGGCCTATAGAAAGATCCTGGAGATTAGCTTTGTACAGCCTTCTGGTCATAATGCTAAACCTTTCCGCAATCATTAAGTTTGAACTTGACCTGCACATCTAGGATACCCAAATAAGCTTATTGCACAACCTTATGATGGTGTGTCTCTCATGGGAGGTAGGAAACATGGTGTTCAGGCAATTCTGAAAGACAAATATCCTGCCTCTTATATACATGCCAGGTGCATCAACTTAATTTAATGATGTTGAATGCAGCCTCAATAAACACAAACATGAGGATATCTTTTGTAAATCTCCAAGGAATATGCACACTTTTTAAAATTCTCCACAAAGAATTGCTGTTCTTTATGAAGTTGTGCAGAAATGAGTGCCACTTTCTGTTCTGACATGATTGAATTTTCAATCAAAGACCATCAACAGTATTTTCCAACTCAGACAAAGTTTAACTGAGCCACACAAGGTCATTCAGATGAGAGGTGAAACAAGCAACAATGAACACTTATTCAGACTTCTGGCTCTATGGCTACTGAAAAAGATGAGGAATTTGTACATTGGTTGTCATTCTTTCATATGACAATGCCCCAAATTGACATTTTATATAACCAGCTGTAAAACTGAGATCTAAATGCACTTGAGAGAGAAGTACAAAAAGTATGAAATAGTATGGATAGTGAGGAAAAAAGGAACTTGTAACTATGAGGAGAACAGATGAAAAGGAGAGAAGCTATTTAAGTCTGCAGTATTACTCCAAGAGAAGCAAAGGACAGGTATAACTTCACAGGGCATTCATTTCATACCTTTGACTTAGTTTCACTCTGAAAACTTCTATGACTATGATAGAACATTTCCAGAGGATTGCATTAAAACAACATTAAGGTTCTTTCCTTTCATCAATGAAAGAAAAATTTGCACAGAACTGACTGTAATTTACACTCAAGAAAGAAACCCAGGCATGTCTTAGGTTTCGTGTTTGATGCACTTCACTACAGAAAACAAATTACATTCTATGTTCAGTGAATTTGTCAAACTGCTGAGAGTGCTGATGCATAGGCGTTGGCAGACTTTCAGGGGAGGGCCGCATGTTGGAAGTTTGCAATCAAACAAAATTGATTCATTATTCTGTTGCCCAAAACTGTAGAATATGAGTTATAATATTTGTTGAGGATAAGCTAATTAACCTGTGACAAATAAAAATGGCTTTTTCCATCAAGATTAAAACTGACAGCATATTAAATTAATTTCCAAGGGGGAGGGGTCCACGGCCCCCCCTTGCCCCCCTACGCGATGCACATGTGCTGATGTCTACTGCACAACCAGAACACTGTTTCTCCACTCTAAAAAGAGAAAAAACGTTCCTTAGAAACACTATATCAGAGGACCAATTATTGTCAGCGCTGGCAGAACTTTCAACAGATGGGGAATTAGTGATGTAGGTTAGTGAATTTAACATAGAAGTTATTGATAAATTTTCAAGGTCCTGGAGAGTAAAGACAAGTTGCAGTATAAAGATATAGTCACAGCTATTCTACATTTTATTTTAATTTGTGAACCACCTAACTTTTAATCTATCAGCCGCCACTGATTGCACCCTGAAAGTCAATGTTGAGATCTCAACAGAAACATACATTTTGAGGCCCACTGAATATAAAAAAAAATGGCTTTTTAAGAAAAAGTCTATGTGCATGTATACTGTGAATAGTATAAAAATGAAAAGTCAGATGAATGCCACACTTGATATTTAAGCTTTGTATCTTCCAAGGACGCAATACAAGGATTTTCAAGAAAATTTACCCTACTCTTCACACTGAGCAGTTTTTGAAATTTTTTTATTTTCTCAAAAATGGCTCCAATGATTTTGATTAAAACACCATATAAGATATTTGCATGCCAAATAAAAAGTATACCTTGAATTTTCTCAGAAGAGCCTATGAAGTTCTTTATTTAGAAGGAATTTTGTATAAATTCTTATACAGATGGCCAACTCTATGATATAAACAAAAATGCACTACAGAGAAAATGTAGATATGTTTAAACCACAATTTATTTCAAATAATCTTTTTGTATCATAAGCTATTTTCAAGATATTAATGAATATTGTTTTCAATTGCTCAATACCTTGCAATGTGTTTTAAATTTTGTAACTACTCACTTCTTTCTTGTGATGCCATGGAAAGAGTATGAAATTTTAAAGCCATGGCCAGCCACTTTAAAACACCTGACTATTCATTTGGTTTCCTCTATCCAATTTGTACCTACAATGAAATGTCATGAAATGATATCTGCAAAAGTGTATCTTGATTAACAAGTAGTCGATGTAAAAATAAAGTTGCATAAGAATAGCTTGTAAAAGCTATATAAATAAATCTGATGTGTTGTACTTGCATGACTTTCTCTACTCTTGTACTAACCATTCTTACAAACTGTTATTCCTATATCTTCGTGTTAGTTGAGATAAACATTTGTACAAATTATCTTATTGCTTATTCCCTTGTAGATGCAGGGGGAATATTAGAATTCCATAGGCTTTGAACGATAGTCTAATCTTTTAAAGCTTTGAGATCCTGTTCTCTTTGCATGCTTAACATACAAAAAAATGAACAACGATGTTCCATTTCACCAAAGTTTTAAGTATTCCAAAACTCACACACATAACAAGGAATATCTCCGAAATGGTTCACTCTACAAAAAAATGTATTTAGACATAAGTTGTGTGTTTTAGCAAGATCTACATTTTTGTGCAGTAAAATTTTGTGCATATCTAACGGTTTACCAGTTATGCAAAAGTCATCCAGAGTAAATACGACTACAGGGGCTATAGCCAGAAAATTCAAGATATATATTTCATTTGTCATAAAAATATCTCAAACATTTGACATTTTAATCAAAATTGAGAGCCATTTTCAAGAAAATCAAAATTTTCGAAACATTTTCCATGTAAAGGGTAGTTTAGGGTGGGGTTATTTTCTTCAAAATCTTTGTGTCGCATCCTTGAAAGACATTAAACTTAAATACCAACTTTGGTTTTTAACTCACTTTTTGTTTTTGAGTTATGCTGTCCACAGAGTGACAGACACACACGGACCTTTTTCCAAAAATGCTTTTTTTGGATTCAGGGGGTCTCAAAATATATATTTCCGGTGAAATCTCGACATTGAATTTTTGGGTGGAACACAATACTTCCCCTACTTACCAGTAGACAAAGTAAAAATTACTTGTGTAAAGAAAGACATGTGAATAATACATCATATACTTTTTTAAATCTGTGAATAACACAACATGCTAGCATGCATGTATAAAAGTTTATCAAAGTTGCTTTAATGATTTACAAGACACATAGGCACGCACACACTCTCTCTCCTTTTTATAGTATTAGTTTAAATGAGTGTATTTATTCATAACATCATGAATATTATATTCCGCCATGCTATGGAGTTTAACCCTAGCATTGCCAAGCCTTATTCCATAATTTACATTATCAAGGTGGGGGGGGGGGGTACTTTGTGACCACCACTAGTAACAAAATGTCTGAGCAATTTTAAATACAAATTAATTTTAAAATGGGCATAATATCTTCTCATGTTTATAAAGGTAATATTTAACACTGCTTAACTATTATTTTTTTACATGAATCACATTAGATTTATGCCAATCCTTATTACAGAGCTTATACTACCAACGGAGGTGACCACCGCTGGTAACAAGATATCTCAGCAATTGTTAAAACAAATTTACTTTAAAATTGGATATATCTTGTCATGTTTAAAAAGGTAATATCTAACAATGTTTAACTATTCCTTTCTACTTTTTTACATGAATCACATTATACCGACGGGGCAGTACTTTATGACCACCTTGACATTTTGTTGTTTCTCAAAAGGACCAACAATAAAAATTTTGAAACAAATATGCAATTCACTAGTAGAAACAGCGATTGACAATAACCGCATGCTTTTAATAATAAAATTAAAAGAGAAAATTTGAAAGATTACAGAAAGTAGACATAAACAACCAAGGAAGGGGGGGGGGGGGGGGGGCTTGGTAATGCGAGAGTTAAGCTTATGGTATTAATAACGTGTGTTGGCCGCGCCGTGTGTTTTAAAATTCGCAAAAAATTAGTGAATCTTTCAAGCAATTTAAATTCCAACGTAGTCAAAAAGCTTACTAACAAATGTCAAATTTAAATAACCCGCCCATTTGCCGGCGTAATGCTTTATAACATGAAACCAAATTAAAAAGGACAATGTAAATACGACAATAGGATCCCACCGAATGTGACAATCGTTCAACCCATCAGCTCTGACAGGAAAAGATAACACAATAAACTCTCTCTCTCTCCCACGTTCTAGACGATTGCATTCTCTGAGTAGTAACCAGATAACCTCGAAAATTGCAAAAGCCTATGCTGTCACGACTGCTGCAAGTATACTTATTGTGTGACGTCAATCCATGCAAGATCCAAAACACTGCACATTGTGGAAGCTTAAACATTATTGTGTTAAATGCCTTACGGTTCACATGGAGCTTCTCCAGCTTCTAATTGTGCTTGGTTTTTGTTTTCTTCCTGTTGCAATGATGTCCACGACATTTCCAACGATCATCTTCTGTACAATTATACCTTGCAACCTCGCCTCTTTTATCGCCTTATTCCTCTAAACCACACATATATACACATACACATATACACATACCAACACACACTAACCCGTCCACTCTTGCCCTCTCCTATCATCATCCACCTCCTACACATGTACAATGCGCATGCGCAAGCCCACACATAAGGTTGCTAAGCAACAGATCCGCACTCGCAGCGTCCTGGAGAATTAGCTTAATGATTGAGTCACGTCTGTTTCCCATTAAAACATCTGGATTCGCGTAATGTATACATAACCATTTAAGCAATGTTATTTTGACCGCCTTCCCCTTCCAGTTTCTCCGCGTGCTGTTTGGTGGCAGACTATAGTGTTCGAGACTGACAAATATAGTACAAGCGATACTGGAGACCCGGGGAACTTTTTCTGTTTTTTCTTCTTTATTCCATTTTTAAACATGGTTAGAACTAAAAGGACCTAAAATTTCCACGCTGAAGAAAGCAAATAAGATATCCTTTTCTCATAGTACAGAAATTTGCAGTAATGAAATATTTTCTTCCTATATATTTTTAGTTGATACGCAGTGACAGTCTGTATCTAGAGAGAAGTGAGTTTATTATACCACTTCATCCCATTCTGGTGTATTCCATGTATGCATGCTTTCTATATGCTCTGCACTTAATAGCTCAACAGAATTTCAGCTGGTGCTGTTGCATTAGTATAATGTTGCATCCTAATGCCTCAAAGATGAATACACATCCTTACTTTATCTTTTAGGTTTAGTACAACCAGGAGACCCTCAATTTCTCGTTTTTTTCCCCCATAAAAGTTCTCGTTGGAGTTGATTCTTTTCTTACTGCATTTCCATCTGCTCCAAGGCCGCGCCGCAGCCGAGTGATTAGACTTTCGCTTCTCACCAAAGCGGCCCGGGTTCGATCCCAGGCAACCACATGTGGGATTTGTGTTGGATTGTGGGATTTGTGTTGGCGCTGGGGCGGGTTTCCTCCGGGTTCTCCGGTTTCCCCATCTCATTCCACCGGTGCTCCATCTTCATTTCATGTATCATCAGTGTGACCGCCTGCGTTGCCGTATGTAGTAAAATCTGTTCCAATCCAGTTTCGTCATTGAGAGATATCTTTTGGATCTTTTCTGTAACTCTTTTCAAGATAACTTATTTTCTGTTGAGCACAATAACAAATCAGCAGTGGGCAATGGATATGGCTCTGGAATTGCTGTTGTCGTATAGAAATACAACTTCTCTGATATTCCAACGTAAAGCATCCCTAAGTAATATGATACCATCCCTCGCCCATGTTTACTTTGTAATTATTTTTAACTGGAAACATAAATAAGTTAAGGCTCTTATATGAGTCAGCATAGAAACGCGTGTGGACATTGTTTTATTTTTTGTGCTGCGTAAGCAATTATCTCAACGGGGGAGTTAATGGCGTTTAAAGCTATAAGACATCCCGTTGGAAATGATTTGGTGTTACTTATGTCCTGAAAGTCGTCTGTGTAACGCTGGTGGGACTGCCGCCAGTATTCAACGAGGACTTTACTAAATTATTGGAGTTTTAGTAATAAACTTCTTCTCACCTTTGAATTGTGCCTTATTAATTGCTGAGCTGCCTTGTTCTCGAGCTAAGGCTCGGGGCTTACCTACAATCCCGAAATCTACTGTCGTGTGTGCAAAACACCGTTACACGACATCTGGTGGCAGCGGCGGAATTACAAGGCAAAGCAATCAAGAAGACGGCGCTTCTTCGACTTCGACTGAACTTCTTCCTGATTCAGGGTGTCTTCTGAAGAGCTGAATCAGACCTTCATCTTCATCTTCCAGAACTTCGCAGATCTTTCATCGAGGTGGAAGACCTGCAGTACTTCAGGAGGGACGGCGCCCACGAACCTCCGAACGTCTTTGCTTCCTCTAGCCGGAGGCCGGCGCAGCCCGTCCGCCTTCTGGTGTCGAGCTCGTCAACAAGACTGGGCTCTGGTTGTCAGCTGGGGTCCTCGAGGGGACACAGATCTACTCAGCAAGCCTGCAGCTATCCTTCTTCGCGGCGACAGCTACACCTGGACAGTCCCGAGGGACGGTGAGACTCCCTTCATTCTTTCCAAGTAAGTCCTCACCATCGTTAAATCTGGCATTGTGTTAATCGTAGACAATCAGGCTAAGTAACCCCTTGCCATGTCTTTCGCAAGTAGAAGTAGAGCAGAACTTCCGACAGAACCGGACGATGAGGTGGAAGAAACGAATAGTTTCGTGTCAGTAGCTACTGCAGTTAAATTATTGGAAACAAAATTTGACGGAAATGCAAAAGATTTGCAGGAATTTATAGACAATGTGGAAAATGCTTATAGCATTTTGTCTCCAGCAGATCATCCTACATTTTTGAAATTTGTTTTAGCTAGAATTACTGGAGATGCTAAGGTAACTTTAAACTTCAAGGAAATGCCCGCTGCGGGGGCTACCTGGGAAAAGGTTAAAGGAAAAAATTAGAATCGCACTATGCAGTTCACAGAACGTCAGATTATTATGCTAATAAGTTGTTTACTAGCAAGCAGACACACAATGAAAATGTAACTCCCCACTGAGTAGAGGTGCAAGAGTAGAAAAGATGACCTCCGATTTAATACTATCCACTTCAAAAATAATGAATAATTAGAATTATGATAGGAAAATGGGAGGCAGAGATATAATAGTGCATTTAAGTAGAGCATGTTTTGTACAAGGTTTGGCAGATGGGCAAGTTAAGACTATAGTTAGGGTGAAATGCGATCAAATGTCGATGAAACAATTAATTGAATTAGCAGTAGAAGAGGAAAGCGCACAGAGGTCTTGCAAAAAATTTAAGGGTTATTACGGAGAAAGAAGGGCAATGGCAAGTAACAGTTCCCACCAGTTCCAGGGTGCTCGCATGGGCGTAAAGAGCAGGCCTGAGAACGTGAGGCGCGGACCATCAGGGGTTCACGCGATAGCACCTATAGAGTGTTTTAGGTGTGGTAAACAGGGGCATGTTGCTAAAGAATGCAGAGGGAAGACCTACTGCAAGGCATGCCGTAAAGTTGGACATGAGACGAGGGAATGTCTCACACAGGGAAACAGGCAGTAGGGCTACCTGTGCAACCTGTGGTAAGTCCAAATGAAAGTAAAGGTTGCAACCCAGGTGTGAAAGAGAACCTGACAAACAAAATAGGTATGAAAGAGGACCTAACAAACAAAATAGGTATGAAAGAGGACATAGCAAACAAAATAGGTATGAAAGAGGACCTAACAAACAAAATAGGTATGAAAGAGGACCTAACAAACAAAATAGGTATGAAAGAGGACCTAGCAAGCAAAATAGGTGTGAAAGAGAACCCAGCAAGCAAAATAGGTATGAAAGAGGACCTAGCAAGCAAAATAGGTATGAACGAGGACCTAGCAAGCAAATTAGGTGTGAAAGAGAACCTAGCAAGCAAAATAGGTGTGAAAGAGAACCTAGCAAATAAGTTTAATGTTACTAAACGGGTACAGGAAAATCCTTACGTAGTTTTTGTATTAAGTAATGATTTAAAGAAGGGTTATGGAGAAGCACTGATTGACACAGGGTCAGCAGTCTCTCTGGTAAGACAAGAAGCATTACGGTCAAAGAAAATAAAGAAAGAGGAAGTTAGTTTTCAAAAAATAACTGGGGAAAGATTCAAGGTTTTCGGATGCGCAGAAATGAGTTTCAGCAACGTAATGTTTGGGCCGAATCATAAATTTTATGTAGTTTCGCATCTACCTGAAAAAATTAGACCTGCTACTAGAAAGGGATTGGTTAGAGGCACACAAAGGTGAATTAAGGGT
This sequence comes from Tenodera sinensis, assembly GCA_030765045.1. Lineage (NCBI taxonomy): Eukaryota > Metazoa > Arthropoda > Insecta > Mantodea > Mantidae > Tenodera > Tenodera sinensis. The sequence continues at coordinate 129,864,071 of CM060962.1, forward strand.
CCCGTGGAAGCATGCGGCAATAAAAATAAAACAGATGAGTGAAGTTTTAGTAGAGTCTGATACATCAGAGCAAGGTGTAAGGTACTGTAAGAAACAGGAAGTAGGTGATAATTTAGTTTGTGCTGAAAGCATTGTAAACTGTAAGGGAGGAAAGTTTTGCTGTTTAATAGTTAATTGAAATGAAGATGAGAGAATAGTGACAGTAACTCCGCAATTGACAAAGTCTGATATAAAAGGGAAAGAAATTAGTATAAGGAAGGAAAAGAGAAACGAACTACTGCTTTCTAAGTTAAGGGTTGCACACGTAAAAGAGGGGTTAGAAGAGTTGAAAGAAATATGTTTGGAATATAACGATATATTTAGGTTACCAGGGGATAGGCTTACAGAGACTAAGGCAGTAACACATCACATCCCAACACCATCTTTACCACCTGGTAGATCTATCACATTAAAGAATTACAGAATACCAGAACAGCACCAACAGGAGGTAAGTAAGCAAGTGCAAGATATGCTAGACCAGGACATTATAATCCCGAGTTCGAGCCCATGGAATTTTCCAATTTTGGTAGTTCCAAAGAAAGTGGATGCTTCGGGTACTAGAAAATGGAGGATTTGTATTGACTTCAGGAAATTAAACGAGGTGACAATAGGTGATAGCTATCCTCTACCCAACATACAGGAAATTCTAGATAAATTGGGAAGGTCTCGTTACTTTTCGGCTTTAGATTGTGCAAGTGGTTATTGGCAAATACCCTTAGCACCAGAGGACCAAGCAAAAACTGGCTTCAGCACCAGCCAAGGTCACTTTCATTTTACTAGAATGCCCTTTGGATTAAAATCAGCCCCAGCTACTTTTCAAAGGTTAATGAACACCATATTGATGGAATTAATTGGAATTAGATGTTTGGTTTAGTTAGATGATATAATTATTTTTGGTGAAACTTTGGAGGATCATAATTCTCGGTTAAGACAAGTTTTTCAAAAGTTGCGAGAAAATCAAATGCAATTAGAACCAAATAAATGTGAATTTCTTAAAAGCGAATTGCAATATTTAGGTCACGTAGTTACTGCAGAAGGTGTTTATCCTGATCCGAAGAAGGTTGAAGCTATAAGTAAATTTCCAAAACCTAAGACACCCAAAGATATAAAGTCATTATTAGGCTTGGCAGGTTACTATAGACAATTTATTCCAGCATTTAGCAAAATTGCTAAACCGCTTAATGATTTGTTAAAGAAAGGAACAGAATGGGAATGGCCGGTAAGGCAGGAACAAAGCTTCCAGGAATTAAAGGGTAAATTGTTGGAATATCCAGTATTGCAATTTCCAGACTTTACACAACCCTTTGTTTTGACAACTGATGCGAGCAATTATGCAATTGGGAGTATTCTAAGTCAAGGGAAAATTGGTAGCGATAGGCCTATAGCTTTCGCAAGTAGGATATTGAATGACGCAGAAATAAACTATAGCACAGTGGAGAAAGAGTTACTAGCTATAGTATGGTCTTGTAAGCATTTCCGTCTATACTTACTAGGAAGAAATTTCACAGTGGTAACAGATCATAAACCTCTTTTATGGATTTTCAATGTTAAGGATCCGAGTTCGAGACTTCTTAGATGGAGACTGTTATTGGAAGAATATGAATTTCAAATAGTGCATAAATCAGGTAGCAAAAATGTAAACGCAGATGCGCTTAGTAGGTACCCCCTTCCAGAAATTAATGCTGTTCTAAAATCAGAGGAAGAAATTTCTAAAGAAAGAAAGCAGAGGTTACTGAAAGAGATGCACGAATGTCCTATAGGAGGGCATCAAGGTATTCAAAGGACATATGAAAGGTTAAAATTGTACACTTCTTGGCCTAATATGTTTAAGGATGTAGAGAATTACATAAAACTATGTTCGACTTGTCAACTAAACAAACAGACACTTCCAAACACTAAAGCTGAATTGCAAATAACAGACAAACAATGACAACCTTGGAATAAGGTGTACTTGGATATTGTAGGTCCATTGTCAACTTCAGATTCAGGAAATAAATATTTATTAACATGTCTGGACAATTTGACTAAGTATTTGATAGTAATTCCCATGATAGATCAGAGTGCAAACACTGTGGCGGATAAATTTGTAAATGAAATTATTCTTAGGTATGGGATTCCTGATGAGATTTTAACAGATCAAGGATCTCAGTTTATGAGTCAGGTATTTCAAGACTGTTGCAAATTACTTAAGATTAAGAAGTTGCACACAAGTGTTTACCACCCATAAACCAATGGAAGTTTGGAAAGATCACATAAGGTTATTGTAGAATATTTGCGTTGTTTTGGAAACAAGTTACAAACTGACTGGGATAAATGGGTTAATTTTGCAAGCTTCACATATAACACAACCCCTCATACTGCAACCAAGTATACACCTTATGAATTGTTATTTGGTAGAAGGGCAAATCTGCCAGGGATATTGCAAAGAGAGCCTCAGCCATTGTATAATTACGATGACTTAGTGAGAGAAATTAAACAGAAATTCCAAGTAGCATGGCAACAAGCAAGGTCTAATTTACAGGAGCGGAAAGAAAAACAGTGTAAACAATTTAATGAAACTATAAAGGCAAGGAAATATGCCAAAGGAGATTTGGTGTTAGTATATAATGAGCAAAGAAAGAAACTAGATCGTTTATGGAATGGACCTTATGAAGTGACCGAGGTAAAGGGCCCAAATGTTTCGTTGAAAAAGGTAGGAATAACAGGTAAAAGGACAATCAAAACTCATGTTAATAGGACCAAACCTTATTTTGCAGGTGCGGTAGAAGATGAAAGTTATCTGATCAAGGTGATCGTTTTATTGTGGTGGTGGGAACAGCTTAAGGGAGAAGCGTTAGGAACTGTGGTTGAAGAACAAGAGATAAAAGCTGAGGTAAAAGTAATTAGCAATCAGGCAGGCGTTTACTTCGACCATGTAGGAACATTGTATTCCTATCCAGCAGAGTGGAGTTTCTTAACATATGTAGATTTAGAACCTGTAAAACAGCTGTGGAGAAAGACAAAACAACAGATTACAGTTCTGATACAAACATGTGAAAAGGTAAAAAATGAAACATGGTATACGTATACCGATTGTAAACCTTCCATTCCGTATCTTCATTCAAAACGTAAAGTGATAGGCAGGCTAAAAGATGTCTTAGGCGATTTGATAGGGTTGAATCAAAATGTTAGACGCAAGCGCAGCCCTCTAAATTTCATTGGTAGTGCATTAAATCTTCTTTTTGGAACAGCTACTGAAGATGAACTTAAAAAATATGCTAAACACATAAGGCATTTAGAATCACATCATAGGGATTTTTTGCGAATAGCTTCGGAACATATGCTTGTTTTAAAATCTACACTGATCACTAAGAATTCCACTGTTAAAGAAGTAGCATTAAATGAAAATAAAATTAAAGAAGTAATAGAGAAGTTGTCATTAGAAACAACAAAACAAAATGCAGCTTTACGTTATGAACTGGAGACAAGTATGGTAATAAATGAATTAATACAACAGATTCAAAGAGGGATTGAAGAGTGTCAACACACTTTTGATCTTCTCATTAACGTATATTTGAATTCACAAAAAGGAATTTTACAGCCTCAAATTATCACAGTGCAAAAGATAAGAGAGCTTTTAAAAAAGGAAAACATGCCATATCTAATGATGTTCCCTCCTTTCCCTTCTTCACAACTTTTGTCCTTGATCCAGCCAACAATATATACTCAGGGATCAATGTTGGTTTATGTTGCAAAAATACCATTGTTGCATGAGAAACAATATCAGTTATATAAAATATTGCCATTTCCAGTGTTTATGCAATCAAATTTGACTGCAAAGTTCATTGACTATCCGAAAGACTATATTTTTGCGGACAATCTACAACAATATGGATACTTAACAGTGATGGACTTGGAAAAGTGTCATAATCCAAATAAGTTAACCTATGTGTGTTCAGAAGCAATGCCTATTCTGACTTATGTTCCAGGTCAGGATTGTATAGCCACATTATTACATCCAAACACCCAAGAATTACCTCAAAATTGTAATGTAAAGTACTTACCTTTAGCTCACACCTTTGGATACCATTATATATGAGTAATGAATGGTTATATGTGGCACCGCAAGTTGAACTGTTTACAACTATTTGTAATGAGAAACGTGACTCTCATAGACTTTTAGGAAAAGGACTAGTGTCCTTAGGTAAATTATGTAAAGGGTTAACAGCAAGAAGTGTGTTGTATCCACTGGCCCATTTTGAGACAAACAGTACCAAGGAAGACATTATTCCCTTCACTCCTTTGGACACCGATTGTTGTATAACACTTCCTGATCAAGAAGAAATTCATAAAATTCCTTTAACCCTTCCTCTACATAACATGTCTTCAGTGACGGATTTGAAATTGGCCGAATATAAAATAGACGGAGTGCAAAAATTAATTAAAGAACAGGAATCAAAGGAAGCTAATAGACCAAGGGATTGGTCAGAGTTTGTATATTCTGGCTGGAGTTATGTATTATGTATGTATGTGTATTATTTTTGTGATTTGGATATGTAGTTGTTGTTATTGTAAGTGTTGTAGAGATTGTAGCACCTGGTTATTTAAGCAATGTCCACCGAAGAAGTGTACTGACTCAGTAGGTGAACATATGAGAGCCTTAGTTAATGTTAATGTGAACAGCGGGGCAAATGCTAGATCGCAGATACTGATTGTTGGACAGGGTTATCAAGGGTTACCTGTAATAACTTCACAGCCTGAAAGGTCAGGTCAGGATTTTGAAATGGGGTCTGCATGTGAGGAGAAAAGACTACCGTCTCCAGTAGAATTTCGCAGGTCCTCCAGGCTAAAGGCAAAAGAAGATGTTGCCTCCAAGGGATGGATGTTCTCAAAAGCTTGAGCTTGTCGTAAGACAGCAACAACCTTTTTCTTAAGGGGGGAGGTGTCGTACAGAAATACAACTTCTGTGATATGCCAACGTAAAGCATCCCTAAGTAATATACCATCCCTCGCCCATGTTTACTTTGTAATTATTTTTAACTGGAAACATAAATAAGTTAAGGCTCTTATATGAGTCAGCATAGAAACGCGTGTGGACATTGTTTTATTTTTTGTGCTGCGTAAGCAATTATCTCAACGGGGGAGTTAATGGCGTTTAAAGCCATAAGACATCCCGTTGGAAATGATTTGGTGTTACGTATGTCCTGAAAGTCGTCTGTGTAACGCTGGTGGGACTGCCGCCAGTATTCAACGAGGACTTTACTAAATTATTGGAGTTTTAGTAATAAACTTCTTCTCACCTTTGAATTGTGCCTTATTAATTGCTGGGCTGCCTTGTTCTCGAGCTAAGGCTCGGGGCTTACCTACAATCCCGAAATCTACAGTCGTGTGTGCAAAACACCGTTACACGACACTGTTAATTTATTCAAATAATAATGGTAACCATAAAGAAATAGTGCATAATGTGCATATAGTTATCAGTGGCGGCTCGCAGTCAAAATTTTAGGGTAGGCAAAGTGTAACAGCAACAACAACAGCAACAACAACAACAACAACAACAACAACAACAATAATAATAATAATAATAATAATAATAATAATAATAATAATAATAATAATAATAATAATAATAATAATAATAATAATAATAATAATAATAATAATGATGATGATAATGATAATGACAATGACAATCACAATCACAATGACAATGGTAATGGTAATGGTAATGATTACGGCCCGGATTCTTAGTTTTTTAACTATTTTATTCCTTGATAGTTAACTGCAGTGGTTTAATTTAAGTATCTGTTTCATGATCATCGAAGCCAAATGCTTGAATCTTATAAAACCTAAAAATGGCTAAATGAGACTTTAAAAACTAAAAGAGGCTAAATGTCCTATTTATTTTAAAATGAAAAAAAAAGTATTTTAAAATGGGAAAATGAAATGTTTATGAAATTATGAATGGACTTTGACTGTTACATCTTTGCTACGTCTTTTCGCTTATGTATGCTTAGAGGAGTAAAGACAATAATGCAAGAGGCAACTGACTTGTACTTAGCTGTGTGGGACCAAACTCTGTATTGTTGCAAGCAAGGAATGCGGGGATTGTTGACGAGGGGAGAGGGGTCATTAGGAGAACCCGCAATAAACTCAAACCAATCCGTTTAAAAACACTATCCGTTGTGTTCAGTCGACTATCGTGTATTGTTAATGCATACAATTACTACATCGTTGGAAGTCAATTTTCCTTAGATTAGGCAGGTAATTTAAGAAGCCAGTGTCATACCTAAAGTCAGCTCATCTCGAAGGTGGTTGATTCGTCAATGGATAGGTAACGATCCGAACTTCACCACAAATGGCAAAGTAATATTTTGCCAAATCTGCCAAAAGCGAAAGAAACAATGCCCACAGACACAAAAGCTTGAACAAACATGAACACCTTCTATGTATACTGCACAGATAAAGTCGCATTAAGCGGCTAGGTGCTGTGCAGATAAACATACCGTACAGGAGAACCTGTACGACCTGTTCTCGAATGCCGAAATGCAGGTAAGGATTAAACACCTGTTATGTACATAGCGTATAAACTATAATTTTATTTCCGTATTTTCCAGGTGCCCTCTGGCCAAAAATTGCATTTTGAGCAGCACAAAGGATCTACAGGACATATCAGCAACATTGCTATAAAAACAGGACAATTAGTAATAAAATTAATAAACAATAATAATATAAAAACTATTTCAGGAGGTTAAAGAACTAAAAAAAAAACTTTTTTAAGATACAAAAATAACTAAAACGTCAATTTTAAGAACCTAAAAATCCGGGCCCTAGTAATGATAATGATGATGATGATAATGATAATGATGATGATGATAATAATAATAATAATAATAATAATAATAATAATAATAATAATAATAATAATAATAATAATAATAATAATAATAATAATAATAATAATAATAATAATAATAATAATAATAATAATAATAATAATAATAATAATAACAATAACAATAATAATAATAATAATAATAATAACAATAATAATAATAACAATAATAATAATAATAATAACAATAATGATAATGATAACAATAATAACAATCACAACAATAACAACAATAACAACAATAATAATAATAATGATGATGATAATAATGATGATGATAATAATGATATTGATAGTGATGGTGATGGTGATGATGATGATGATGATAATGATCATAATAATAATAATAACAATAATAATAATAATAATAATAATAATAATAATAATAATAATAATAATAATAATAATAATAACAATAATAACAATAATAACAATAATAACAATAATAATAATAATAATAATAATAATAACAATAATAATAATAACAATAATAACAATAATAATAATAATAATAATAATAATAATAATAATAATAATAATAATAATAATAATAATAATAATAATAATAATAATAATAATAATAATAATAATAATAATAATAATAATAATAATAATAATAATAATAATAATAATAATAATAATAATAATAATAATAATAATAATAATAATAATAATAATAATAATAATAATAATAATAATAATAATAATAATAATAATAATAATAATAATAATAATAATAATAATAATAATAATAATAATAATAATAATAATAATAATAATAATAATAATAATAATAATAATAATAATAATAATAATAATAATAATAATAATAATAATAATAATAATAATAATAATAATAATAATAATAATAATAATAATAATAATAATAATAATAATAATAATAATAATAATAATAATAATAATAATAATAATAATAATAATAATAATAATAATAATAATAATAATAATAATAATAATAATAATAATAATAATAATAATAATAATAATAATAATAATAATAATAATAATAATAATAATAATAATAATAATAATAATAATAATAATAATAATAATAATAATAATAATAATAATAATAATAATAATAATAATAATAATAATAATAATAATAATAATAATAATAATAATAATAATAATAATAATAATAATAATAATAATAATAATAATAATAATAATAATAATAATAATAATAATAATAATAATAATAATAATAATAATAATAATAATAATAATAATAATAATAATAATAATAATAATAATAATAATAATAATAATAATAATAATAATAATAATAATAATAATAATAATAATAATAATAATAATAATAATAATAATAATAATAATAATAATAATAATAATAATAATAATAATAATAATAATAATAATAATAATAATAATAATAATAATAATAATAATAATAATAATAATAATAATAATAATAATAATAATAATAATAATAATAATAATAATAATAATAATAATAATAATAATAATAATAATAATAATAATAATAATAATAATAATAATAATAATAATAATAATAATAATAATAATAATAATAATAATAATAATAATAATAATAATAATAATAATAATAATAATAATAATAATAATAATAATAATAATAATAATAATAATAATAATAATAATAATAATAATAATAATAATAATAATAATAATAATAATAATAATAATAATAATAATAATAATAATAATAATAATAATAATAATAATAATAATAATAATAATAATAATAATAATAATAATAATAATAATAATAATAATAATAATAATAATAAATGTGTGGTTATTTAACGACGTAGGTACTGTTCTGAATCTAAGCCCTATAGTTGTCACCTGTTTGCCAGTTGTTATGTGCACTTCGTTTAATACCAGAAAGTCTACCCACCTGAACCTGACACATTATCACATTTATTAAAATGCTAGTGACTGCGTTGCGGAAAGATGAAAATCTTGGGTGCAGAAACCCAAAGTTTAACCAACCCGCGTCACCGACAACAGCATAAAGAATATGGAGATTCTATTCTATTAGTGATGTTTTGAAAACCGTTAATAACTTTTCAAGATTAATGTGAATTTTTTCTTCTTCTTTTGCTGATTCCCTCCCCTTATATAGGACTTACTGCGCTGCGCCCAGAGTCAGACGCCTATCGGGGAGCACAGAGGCCTCTGAACCGGACAGAGTGAAGACCTGGAAGCGGGTGGGCAGCCAAGCACTAGGTATGAAAGTGAGGAAGAGGATGATATGAAATGCAGACGAAATCTATGATTGGAAAGGTGATAATGGAGCAATTGGTGGAATGAGTGGCGCGGGAAACCGGAGAAAACCCGCTCAGAAGCCGCTTCGTCCACCACGAATACCACATGTGGTTCCCTGGGATCGAACCCGGGCCGCTTAAGTGGTAGGCGAACGCTCTAGCCGCTCGACCACGGCACCGCCTTAATGTGAATTTAAATAAATAAAATACTTGACAGCACACTAATTGTGCCCGTTCCGTATGGCTGTTTAAATGATCGTTACTTATATCGCGATGTTACACGTAAGCGTATAGCGGTAAAGAAAACTTCCAATAACTCTTTAAATATTCATCCAATCAAAATGTTGCTTATTACAAAACTTAACATCGTGGGTGAAAACATTTGCTACGGAATATTTTTGCAAAGACTTCCCCCCACCCCCCCCCCCCCAAAAAAAAAGGGAAATTATTTTGATTTATTCAATTTGGGTCCCATTAGAAACCTTCCACCTCAGTGGTCCATTCTTTAAGTGGGACCAACTACCAAAGATAGTACCTACATATACCAATTTTCATAGAAATCGGTTTGGCCATTTTGGGTGATGATGAGGTAACACACATATAGTATTTATAGCAATAAAGTTGGATATGACAGGGGGGGCCCGGACCCCCTGGCACCCCCACTGGATCCGCGCCTGCATACATACACACACACACAAACGCATGCACACACACACAGAGGTGGACAGAAGTATTCAAATTTATGGATATGCAACTTTAAATGTTGAATTAATCAACATAGAAGGCAGAATTATTTATCATTTCCTTATTCTACTGATGTGTTATTGTATTTTTCAAACACGTACACAGTACACAAATGACTAGAATATGTGTATTATTCAAAATGTGATATGCCTTAAAAACGTTACATTTCCTTATGACACAAGTATTCAAACATGCTCTATGATACAGCAATAAAACACAGTAAACGATGGAAATGTTGATATTTATACTTTCAGATCTCAGTCATGTCTGCTGTCATACAGTACACAAGCAACTTCAGCTGCCAGTGGCCACAGTCAAAATGGGACAGAAAAGAAAAGAGACTACCCTAGAGGAGAGAAAATTAATCTTACTATGCATGAACAAAATAAGACATGGTAAGAAATTTGAGAAACTGTACACAGAAATCCATCCACTGTGTGGTGTGTCATTCAACGCTATAAAGCAAGTAATATACCATTGTCAATCAGTCTAGGAAGGTGCTCTGCCGAAACCTACTTCCAGAGATAAAGGACAAGTGTTGAGAATGTAAAGCAAAATCCCTGAATAACAGCAACAAAAGTTAGAGCACATCTGGAAGAACATCCTAGGAAGGTGGTTTATGAAAAAACAGTTTGTAGTGTTCTAAGCAGTACTGGGTACAACTGAACTGATTAGAGCTGGAAGACATAAAGTCAATTTTTACAACTTTACAGGAGAAGGAAAAAAACTGTGTAATTATAACAAAAGCAAATAAATGTAGACTATTAATGTAGTCTTATACAAAGTAATGTCTAGTAATGCATTTATCTGAGCAAAAACACAATTTGAACATTTTATCTGTATTTTGTTATAGTTTTTAAAAAACGCACCTAATACTTTTCAGCTCTATGGTCACTACTAATTTGCAGATCTCCATTGATATTTAAATGTATTGTTTTAATTGGTCATATATATGTTTATGAACATAAATGAAAACAGTATCATAAATTATAAAATGTCTAAGTACAATTTAATTTGGATAAACACACGCACACGTGCACGCACACACACAGACACACAGACACACACACAAACACACACACAGACACATACGGACAAAAACACAGACACACACACAGACACACACACAGACACACACACGCACACACACGCACACACACGCACACACACACACACACACACACACACACACACACACACACACACACGTGACTTTGAGAGCTTTACACAGAATCACTTTGAACCACATTTACTGACCATTTCAGATACTCTCGTAAAACAACATAGCATCTTGAGGAACACATTTTACTAACGCCAATGTCCTGAATCTTTTCAAACTTTATGGGAACTTTGTCCTTGTATATGTTATCAGGGGGCTTCAATCTCTCCAATCTTGTTACTGCAGTATTTGAATTGCTTGAACTTTAAGGGTGAAAACACCTGTTTCTTATCTCTTGGGAGTTCTTCACTTTCTCTGGACATTACACTTTTCCAGTGGTTCCTGGATGATCGCATACTCGCAACTGCACACCCACTAATTTTTTCTTGTATGTGTCTTGTATGTGAATGCGTATCTACCTCTGTAGACATGCATATGAGAAAATCGAATGTGTTTCTTCTATGTGAACTAGCTCATTTAATTTTCCCATGCCCTCTTTACCAAATACCAGTGCATTCAGTCAACAAGCTGTAGAGATGCATAAACCGGATTTTGCGACTGGCAAAGGAAGCTTTCGGGTGAGGGGCCAAGGGGAGCGGGGCAAAGCTTGCATTAAAGAATATGGCAACTTAAAGCAGCATGATAGCCAAAGCTAAGGCATGTGATTGTTAATGCGCAAGCGCACTGCATCCTCCTACAAGTTTCTGTTTTCCTTGACACGAGCATTTCCCTCCCAGTTGTTTAACAGAATTTGAAATCAACTAGGAAGTTAGCCAACTTGACGTTTCTAAATATATTGTAGCCATTTTCTATATTGAAATAACAGTTATATTAATGTTGTAAACACAATGACATCTATTTTTATTAAACAATTACAAATGCATATGCAATTCATATAATTTACCAAGGCCAGTACTCCAGCCTGGAATAGTTATTTTGTTACTGTGTTTATTATTATTTGTTATGTTTGTGTTTCTGGCAGCAAACTGCATGCAGTTGTGTCTGGTCATAGTGGGAAATTTGAATATATGAAAGTGTGGAAATGACTTACACGGCGAAACTGAAGGAGATAAATCTTTTGGGCTTATCCTTAGAAAAGAAGCTGTTTTTCAGACATATTGTTTGCGACTGAGAGAAACGGGTCTGAACAAATAATGGTTGTTGTGATATTGGTCATTTAAAATAAAAAATAGCAAGACATGAGAGCTCAATTACATATATGAATTGCGAATTAGAATTGTGTGATGTGTGTCAGAGAGAGAGTAAAGTTGGAGAGGATGTAATATACTGTACACCTACTGCAGCAAGTCATGAGTCGCCACTGCACTCTTCTGAACCCTTTTGCTGCTAATAACGTGTATATCCATTATCGATTTTAACTCGTCCTGTGCTAATAACGTATATACACGTTATGTGCATTGTGGTAAGAAATGTAGGTATAACTCCCAGACAAAGATATCTGAAGGCGGTTTTAATACATTGTATGCTCATGCCATCTGTTGCAGCAAGAATAAAGTGTCTGAGAGTACTATATCTGCCTTATGTTGCTCTCTTGAATGAAATATTTAAAGATTTGTGTGGTGCACACATTAGTAGGCCATGAGCGATGCAAGCTTCATATCACATGACAGGAGAACTACCGGACTTCAAGGGTGTATAAAACAGCTTCCTCAAGCAGGACGGGACATTGCAGGCGAATTATTAGAAAATTTTAATGAATTTTTGTCCAATTTTTCAGATTTTGCTGACAGTGAAAATGAGTGGTCACTGGATAACCCTTGGTCATGTGCAATGCAGGCAGTATCTTCCATGGTTTTGTAAATTTAAAAATCTTAGCATGTAAGTCACTTTTAATTATCCAGAAGAATTTTAAAGAGAGATTTAGAACATATAGTTTAATTTTAAGCATTATATTTAAGAGAATTTAATTATTGGAGAAATATCTTAAGAAGGAGGGTTAGCAGGTTGAAAACAATGTAGCAGTGAAACAGTTAAAGCAAGATGTTCACCATTTATCAAAATTAATAATTTCATCAAATTTTGCTACATGAATTTCCACATTTTTTCTGCTGTTTGCTGTTATTTCAACATATTCTTTTGGAGTATAAACTCTATCACAACTTTTAATTTTCTTTTTGAATAACCCAAAAGCTCTATTGCATGCTAGGTGTGAATGACCCTGTTCAGGAAACATGTGGGTAATTGACTCATATCTACCAGTTGCAGTGAGTCCCATGCACATTTCTCACCATTTTGTGGTTTTTGTTTTATCCAGTACATCCATCTGAGAACAAGCTGAGATATTTAATGGTGTCAGGGGTATAATTTTTAATGCAATGGTATAAAAAAAGTACACACTTCATTTGCACCTCAAGACAAAGATACACAACAAAGCTGTCATCTTTTAAATTGTGAATACTGAGTAATTTACCCACAGTTGCCACATATAAAAGATTTTTTGCACAGAAATTTCTGGAAAGGGCAAATTCTGAATACAGTCAAAGGCAATGGCACCCATTTCTTCATTTTGAAGACAGTCAGACTTGGCCTTCTTCAGGGAGTTATAACATGTTCGGCTTCTTCAAAGATGAACATCCAAATCTGATTTGGCTGCAAGTCTCACAGAGATGAGGACTTTGTAATTTGGCATGAAGTTCCTCACAAGGAGAACGGACATCTATTTGTGGTCTACCAAATTTATAATCATAGTTTTCCCAAAAATACCACCTGTAGAAATTGTATTTCACGGTTGTGTCTAGATAAGTACCACAGTACAACTCATACATCTTTCTTACACACAGCTGAGAGTCTAAGTACTGAATTTCCTTTCCAGCATAATGAGAGGACTTCAGAAAAAAAGATTGTATGTGTTCATTTACAGTTTTTAGGATGGTCTCAGGAATTTTATTTCCTTTAGGATTTTTCGCAAATTTCTCTTTTGGCAATTCTCCATTTATTAATGTGTGAGTTACAGAGAACATGTGAATCATACCATTAGAGTGAAAACTTTGAAATGCTCTTTGACATACCTGCACTCTATGAGACCCACACATTACAAAATATCGAAAACTGGAAGAACGCTTATTTGGTTCATCCCCATTTGATTTCCAGGATATGTGCTGCTGACATCACATGCCTCAATAAGGCTTATTAAGTGCAAATCTTGAGCATCTTTGTTTGGATGGTCATGAAATTTTGCTAGGTTATCAATTTTGTCATTGTTAATGACTCTTGAAACAGGCTTTCCAGCACCTACAACTAAAATGATTTGATAAATTTTGCACATTTAAGTGTGTTCTACTATAGACATTAAAAAATAATAGATGCACTTTGCATCTCGGACTTAAAGAAGGTATACCAGAAATAAGGCTCATTGTCATTATTGTAGTAGTAAATGTTTGTACTGACCTGCAATCTCCTCCTGTTTTCTTTTCTCCAATTTGTTTTCCACTATAGCTGGTATAAGCTAGGCCTTTAGTAAAGGCATGCTTTATTACATTTTTCTTGTGAGTAGAATAATTTCTTTTTCTCTTAGGTGACATGATGAAACACTGAGTTCAACACAACAACATTCAAATAATAACTTAAAGCACAACAAACCATGTGACAAGAATGTGCAGAAATAATACCTTATCAGTATAGCCAACATACAGTCGTAGCACGCACGAGGCTGAGAGGTAGTAATTCAATGACTTAATGCTGTTCTCCTCCACACAACAGCAACTTACCATACAAGGGGAAGGCTGACTTAATGCTTTTTGGTGCTGTTGATGCACCTTGGCCAGTTAGTTCAGAATGTGCAATAAAAAAATGTACATTTTAACTTGATGCCTTTCAGCTCCAACTGATTCAATTCCAGAACACCAGGAAGAAAACTGTATGCAAGTAAATTAAACAAGAAATAATGTTTAGTATTTGCCAATGGGCATATAACGAAGAACAATAAGTTCTGGAATTGTGTGTTATGGTCAGATGAAAGCAAGTTCAATGTATACTGAGCTGATGGCTAATTAAAAGTGCGGAGACAGATGGCAGCATAATGGTATGAGGATGTATGGGGTCTGGTGGTGTGGATGAGCTAGCTTTTATTAATGGCAACATAAACAAGTATGGTTATAACAGCATACTATAACAACATGTGTCGAGAAGCGCTCATATACCTCGGAAATAATTTTTTTTTCCAATAAGAGAACAATCCTAAACACACCTCAGAAGTTGCTAGGTTATGGATCATTTACAACAGACCCCATACACTCAGAAAACCACTTCAATCACCCGACTTGAACTTCATCAAGAATATCTGGCAAGAATTTGAAGCTAGGATCAAGACACACCACATCACAAACAAAACAAGACTGCAAGAATGGAATAAAATTGATTCAAACTTTACTAGCAAGCATGTACATACAATGCCAAAATATTTTGCACCCATTATTCATAGGAAAGGCATGATAATTAAGCACTAAAGTTCTATGTTTTGTTTATTTGAATACTTCTGTCCAACTGTTGGGAGAACATTTTTCAATTTCCATTACGAAAATCTGTTTACATTTAATTAAAGTAAATGCATGTGACATTAGAATTGAAATAAAGGTATATCAAAAAGGTAGAAGAGACTTTTTTTTTATTTTAATGGTATGTTTTAATAGTTAAATGTCCTCTTTTAGTAGCATAGTGTTAACATTTGAATACTTCTGTCGGCCTTTGTACATAATGTAGAAACTGATTATCCGGGCTTGTGGGCAGTGGTCTAGTCAGGAAACTCCTTCCAGACGTTTCGTCCGAAGCTGCGTCGAACATCCTCAGTGGCGTTGCCTTAACACTCTCTTAGTCTCGGCGAGTCAGTCATCGTCAGTCATCGCCGAGACTAAGAGAGTGTTAAGGCAACGCCACTGAGGATGTTCGACACAGCTTCGGACGAAACGTCTGGAAGGAGTTTCCTGACTAGACCACGGCCCACAAGCCTGGATAATCAGTTTCTACATTATGACACCGGCCGTGAAAGCTTACGCAGTTTGGCCTTTGTACATAGTAAAAGGGGGAAAAATTAATAGACATTCTCTAATACAAGATTAAGAATAAACCAGCATCATTATATCTATAAGGGCATTAAACATTATAATAGGCTCCTTCAAGACCTAGCATCAGTTAGTACAGACTAAATGCTTAAAATACATGATTACCAAATGGTTAAACCTAAAATCTTTTTGTGATATAAATGAATGCGTTGAATGTTCTTTGGATGATTTATATTTCTTTATAAACAATGAATGGACATGGAAGGTCTGAGGCTACAGGGCAACTAGTGACTGTGTGTATGTGATAACACCGTAGTGTCCAGAAGCTTCCTGGCAATTCTGCTGAGTCATCACACACGTATGCATGGAAAGATCTCAAGGGAGCTCACATGATGCTGGCTCCAGTATAAATAGGACAGACAAAGTCAGTGGCAGTTAGAGTTAGTTTAGAATTGAGTTATTTAGTTGTATAAGTCGTCTTGTACAGTTTGCTTTTAGTTACGAGAGTGAGTCGGCCAGCCTGTCAGCGAGCATATAGTGTTGCCAAGTGATTGTAGCATAATAGTAAAGATATAAGAGACAGTGAAAGTGGAGAAAGACATTGAAAGACTGAGAAAGATTAACAAAAGAACAGTTGTGAATTATAATAGCAGAGAAGACTATAAATTATGTTAGGAATGAGAAGGAAATTATGCAATTGTAATACAATTTAGAGGGCGATAAAGTGATAGAAAACTAACTGAATTTTGCATTTTGCTGTTTTTCTTACAATATTATCAGTGATGTATGAATCAGGTAATAAATTAATAATTGCATAATTTTAGTAATATGGTGTCCCAAAAGAACACCGACAACACTTAGTATTTTGTGTGGGACAACAAACTGATCAGTTTTCAAATAGGAACTCCTATCCGGAAATGCATGGTTTGGACGCTGGAGAACATCAAAGTTTGAGAACAAATGGTTGTGACAATTTGCAACCCTTTAGACATCTGTGTACTGGGATGAATGACCTGAGCATAACAACATTCCTGCACATGTGCTAAATTCCTCCATACAGTTCTTGGTGTGCATCCTACTGCATTACTTTTGTAGTTCCCAGCACACTAATATTTCTTAACAGCAGTGCGACATGCACCAGTACACAGCTGCTGAAATGACTGAAATAAGCTAAATTTGTGAAATCACTTCAGCGATGCATATCTAAATTGATGTATTGGTAGAGGTGGACCAGTTCCATGGCCAGCACAGTCACCAGATCTGACACCTCTCAACTATTTTCTGTGTAGCTGTATGAAGAGTATGTTGTATGGCACTCCTGTAACTCAGTGGAGGAGCTTATTGATCGAGTCCACAGAGTGATTGAAGATCTTCAAAGACAACTGCACGTATTGGGTCATGTGCATGAGGCTCACCACTGCCAATGTCGGCTCTGCAATGATGTATCAAGTACACAGTTTGAAGCCCGTTTCTAATGTAGACACCTCAATGTTCAGTTTATTGACGAAATGTGAACGTACACCCATCTCAAACTTTGACACACTACAGCGTCCAAACCGTGCATTTCCAGACAGGGGTTCCTGTTTGAAAATCAATCAGTTTGCTGTCCCATACAACACACTAAGCATTGTTGGTGTTTTTTGGGGCATCCTGTATATTAATTGTTAGATTTATTATACGAGACAAACATTGAAAATGACAAACATTGTAAATAGTGACTAACACAGGCCCATAGCCAGGACAAACATTAGAGGGGGCTTCAGATTTTATAGGGGTGGGAGATATACTAACTTTAAAAATCAGATGTGTTGCTCTCACATAACTTTCTCTACTCACTCTTGTACAAATCATTCTTTCTTACAAATGTTTATTCTTCTATTTAGTTAATGTTAATTAACATAAATATTTGTAGAAATTGTGTTATTGCATATTTCCTTGTAATTCTAATGGGATTACTATAGGCTTTACGCTCCTTTCATAAAGTTGGTGAGTAAAACCTTTAAAAGTATTTTTAAAAATGTTGTATGGTTTCATCCGCACCTTTCTATGATAGCAGCAGATGGCAATGAGCACCAAGGATGCGGACAGGCAAAACACTGCGCAGGCCATTCTGAACTTTTTTGTTCTCCTGGTACATGATATGGAACTAATGAAAAACTTCATGGTTTAAAAGGCAAAATGTTAACAGACTAGCCTTGCATAGAATATAACAATAAGATTAAATGCTGTGAACACTCCAGTTTACTTAAAGAGACTTGGTAAAAGGGATGATTATGAACTTGGGGAAGCCCTGACACTAAAGAATACAAATTGTTTGGATCTAACAAAGAAAATTTAGTATTTTTACTTCAATTGTTCAAAATGGATCAACAAAAATCACAGGCTTAATAAAACTCAGCCATAAATAAATTATATAAAAATTAATTAGGCATATTAAAAATGTAAAATGAAAGTTTAAAGTTTTATAGAACAAGAAATTATCCTGACCAAAACTTATAAAATTATAGAAGTTGGATCTGGATGCTATAAGAAGCATATGTTTCAAAGGTGTTAAATATTTTCTCTACTATCCCTCTCCTTCTCTCTCACTTTTTCTGCCATGATTTCAATAACGTGATTTTGTATGTCAGGAGAAGTATAGTGTCACCGCGCCCGCCGCATCTAATTGCCGACAGCCGCAATTGTCACCCATCGCATTATTGTCGGCACTACCGCAAAGGAGCCGAAGGAAAGAGACAGAGAATGGCCGCATTGTTGGGGCGCTTGCCGAAAGAGAGAAAAGGATAGATTCTTCTGGAGCCTTCTACTTTGTATATCACCGCAATAAGTGAACGTTCCTGAAGCTTCCAGAATAGTGCCGGGGAGATATAAATAGCGGTAAAGTGTGAGAAGGGGAGTCCAGTCAGTCAGACGTATGGGAAGGCTGAGTAGTCGTGCCGACGGAGACGGACAGACGATGTGGAGAGTTGTGCCGACGGAGAAGAGTTAGTTCTTTGTGTTACGAGTTCGGAGCCGTGCTGTTGGAGAATCGGAAAAGACTTTCTTGTTGTTGCAACGAGTGTACAAAGTTACTGTTTACGGAAATAAAAGTGTTTCTTTATCTCGACTACATCTGTCGTCTTTACTTCACACCCCACACCAAAAGTTACACTGGTGTCAGAAGTGGGATTCGTCGAATTGCTTCTAGTTTCATTACATCGTCAGAAGTTGCAACGTTAGAACCAAGATGGAGGGAGATTCGGAAACCAGGATGATGGCAATGATGAAAGAATTATTCGCCAAAATGGAAACGGTAAACGACAACCTCTTTGCTAAGCTGAAAGCAGAGATGAAGACGGCAAACGACAACCACGCTGCTAAGCTGAAAGACATGAAGACGAGAAACGACAACCTCGCTGCTGAACTGAAAGACATGAAGACGACAAACGACAACCTCGTTGCCAAAATGAAGACGAGAAACGACAACCTCGCTGCCGAGCTGAAAGAGATGAAGACGGAGCTATCGGCGAAAATTGACGGCGAACTGATTGGCGTGACGGAAGACGTGGAACAACTCGGCGAAAAGGTGGAAGACCTCTGCCAGCACGTGGACGTCGTGGAGGACGACGGGGAACGTCTTGGCGCCCTGGTAGTAAGAGTTGACGAGAGCGTCAAAGTACTGGATGCCAGGGGCAGACGGAATAGCGCGGAGCCGGGGAGGGAGCACCTAGTGGCCGAGGCGACAGTTGCGCCCGTTTCGGATGATATGAGGGAAGACGTGGAACAACTCGGCGAACTGATTGGCGTGACGGAAGACGTGGAACAACTCGGCGAACTGATTGGCATGACGGAAGACGTGGAACAACTCGGCGAACTGATTGGCATGACGGAAGACGTGGAACAACTCGGCGAACTGATTGGCGTGACGGAAGACGTGGAACAACTCGGCGAAAAGGTGGAAGACCTCTGCCAGCATGTGGACGTCGTGGAGGACGACGGGGAACGTCTTGGCGCCCTGGTAGTAAGAGTTGACGAGAGTGTTAAAGTACTGGATGCCAGGGGCAGACGGAATAGCACAGACCCGGGGAGGGAGCACCTAGTGGCCGAGGCGACAGTTGCGCCCGTTTCAGATAACGAAAGTGTACGTCTCGGGGAAGACAAAGGGGCAGTTCAGGGACGTCGTCGAGGATCCTCTGGAGGAGTGTGTCGGGTACGTAACCAACCAGGATATGACATGGAGGACGATCGGCAGGGAAGCGCACAAGCAAACGAGCAACACGCGAGAACCGACTTGGCGTGTGACATGGGGGGACCGTCGGAGCCATCTAATCACCTGACGTATAGTGCCGTGAACGGAAGAATGGTGGACATCATCGTGGACGGCAGGATACAGGAGAGGCCGTGCCGAGCACGAGTGCAGCGGTGGACGCGACTCGCGCGGATGTGGTCGGGCTTGTTGCCGGACCCATCGGAAGCAAGGTGGCTGCGAAGGTGCGCCAGAGAGGTCGGCGGACACGGTACCCAATGAGCCGTTTCCAAGTGCGCAGGATGGCCCGTCAACACACCAGGAAGAAGGGCAACTGGACGAGGGACCGTCAAGACCGGCGGTACTGTTGCAGAATTTCG
This sequence comes from Tenodera sinensis, assembly GCA_030765045.1. Lineage (NCBI taxonomy): Eukaryota > Metazoa > Arthropoda > Insecta > Mantodea > Mantidae > Tenodera > Tenodera sinensis. Next base: position 129,884,807 of record CM060962.1, read on the forward strand.
AAGCAGGGTGGCATACGTCGTCCTACCCAGACCAAGGGACACTATCCAACAGCGATACCTAGGATCGTGCCTCCTGGAGAAGAGGTTCGATGGGATAGTCCACCGGGGCGCAAGGGAGATGCCGCAGTGATAGTGCTGGTCGGGACGACCAGCTCTGAGGAGGGAGCAGTGTCACCGCGCCCGCCGCATCTAATTGCCGACAGCCGCAATTGTCACCCATCGCATTATTGTCGGCACTACCGCAAAGGAGCCGAAGGAAAGAGACAGAGAATGGCCGCATTGTTGGGGCGCTTGCCGAAAGAGAGAAAAGGATAGATTCTTCTGGAGCCTTCTACTTTGTATATCACCGCAATAAGTGAACGTTCCTGAAGCTTCCAGAATAGTGCCGGGGAGATATAAATAGCGGTAAAGTGTGAGAAGGGGAGTCCAGTCAGTCAGACGTATGGGAAGGCTGAGTAGTCGTGCCGACGGAGACGGACAGACGATGTGGAGAGTTGTGCCGACGGAGAAGAGTTAGTTCTTTGTGTTACGAGTTCGGAGCCGTGCTGTTGGAGAATCGGAAAAGACTTTCTGTGTACAAAGTTACTGTTTACGGAAATAAAAGTGTTTCTTTATCTCGACTACATCTGTCGTCTTTACTTCACACCCCACACCAAAAGTTACAATATGTTGCATTCTTAGGTATGTGCATTAAACATTCAGAAAGGTTTTTATCGTTCTTTAAGGTGTATTCAAAAGGGTTTAAAAATAGACCTCTTTCAGGCCCCTCCTCTATATTATGATAGCCATGCAGAGCCAGCTCATTGACCACCAAAAATGGTATTACTGTCATTACTGATTTAATACAACAATAGTGTTTGTCGAGTGTGGTTTCATTAACTAATGTTGATATTGAAATGCAGGTTTCTATACAAGATTCACGTTCCTTCCACATTGACGTGGTATGGATATGTGTTGCTGACTTTTTGTGTTTAGGAAACCCACAGTTGGCATCTAAGGCATTTTTCTAGTTTCTGAAACCTTTGTCAGTGTATGAGGGTGAGTCAATAAATAAGTCACAAAACTGGATAGAGGCAATAAGAATCAAAGTAACCATCTGAAATTTATTTTACTTTTTGACATGATCATTTAGTACATTGAGATACTCATCCTATCTCTTTACAAGTCCTTGAACGCCGGTGGCAAAGAAGTCTTTAGGTTGCTGTTGCAGCCAATGAGGAACCTCTCGAATTACAGCATCATCAGTTTCGAAGTGACGGCTGCCCAAATGACTTTTGAGGGGTCCAAACAGATGGAAATCACTCAGGGCTGTGGTTGTTCCAACCATTTCCAATGAAATGTTCATAACAGCTCCTGCGTTAATCTTGCTGAATGATGGCAGACATTGTCATCCAGGAGAATCACTCCCTTTGTGAAAAGTCCAGGTCGCTTGCAGCAAATGGCCTGTTGGAGTTCCTGCAGAGTAGTGCAGTATGTTGTGGCATTCACAGTTTTACCTTTAGGCTGGAATGTCTGCAGTATGATCCCTTGCATGTCCCAAAACATGGTGAACATAACCTTGCAGGCTGATGGAAATGCTTTGAACCTTTTTGTTGTTAGTGAAGTGGGATATTTCCACTTCATGGAAGATCATTTTGATTCTGGTTAAAAGTGGTGAACCCAAGACTCGTCCTGTGTAATAATTCATACCAGGAAGTCCTCTCTTTCCTCAGTGTACTGAGTGAGGTGCTGCTGAGGTGCTCCCTCCATTTTGTTCTCTTCAGTCAACTGGTGGGGCACCCACTGTGCACAAACTTTATGAACCTTCAATTGCTAATGCATGATGTAAGCGGTTCCATGCAAACAGCCTATAGCACATGCTACATCATTAATTGTCACATGCTAGTCATTACGAACAATTTGTTCTACATGCAGCACTGTAACTACAGTTGATACTTCCACAGGACAGCCAGGATGCTCCCGGCCTTGGATGCTTTGCCCTCCCTTGTTAAACTACTGGATCCAATTGAACACAGCTTTCTGTGAGAAACACTTGTCACCATACGTAGGACGCATTTTATGATGCACTTCTTCTGTGGAGAGTCCTTTGGCCCACAAAAAATGCACAACCGCATGCTGTTCTGCTCGGGTACAATCATGCAACACACCCGCCATCTTACACTGGCTGCCACTGACTGACCGCATGGCAGAGAGATATGGCCCAACCTCTATGACAAGCATATGCATGCTGCTATCTGCTGGCACAAAATGTGTGCATAATTTACAAATGGTGTATGGGAAATGGACATTTGCGACTTATTTATTGACACACCCTTGTAAATTGTCTCCTTTGGACATGGCTGAAACTGCATGCAGGCATAACAAAATGTAGCATCTTTGAGAACAGAATACTACAAGCAAGTAAGCTGCTTACACCATTCAGAGCAAAAGCTACACCTATTGCTTTGTTTAGGGTAATCCTTTGGATAAATTTGCTTTATTGGCTTACCTCTCTGTGGTAAATAATAAGCAGTCAGCTCCTTTTTCTCCATTCTGTTGCACTACAGGCCCCTGATCGGTATGAACTGTGTTGCTGGAGACAACTTGGTCTTCTTGCTGCTCATCTTTTTTGCATTTGCCAAAGAAATGTCTTATTTCCATAATGCATGCATTCACGTTCCTCGCCACTACTTAAGTCCTATTACTTTAAAATAAAAACAATGCACTACAATCTGGAGGCTCAGTGGGCTTGGCAATAAGTATTGCTATCTGTGTTTTTACTTTTTGACACTACGTTTTATTGTCATGCAAGCCACGTGAGAAGACGAGAGATATTCAGTGTTGCAAAAAGCAGCATTGTCTCGTTCTTCATCAAGGAAATGTTCTACACATGTTGCATGGATTTTTAGTTCTTGGAATGCTCAGGTGTACAATAACATGAGCTGTGCTTATTATAATAGGCACAACAAGAGTTCTGAACAATGCAAATATGTAGTATCAAAGAACAGTTTCTACTTTATTTTGTCTCAATGCGTTCTTTGCTTTTTTCAAGTCGTGAAAGCAGATCCACTTTCAAAAGCAAGCCCCATGAGCTCTCCGAGAATCAAAGGCAGGCTACATGTTAACCTGCACAATGACACCTGAGAGGCTGCTAAGCAGAAAAGACAATCCATAGTTAAGCTGTTGTGTAGCACAATATTATATCATACTTATGATTGTTGAAGCACTCTATGTTGTGCATGTATGAGGGTTTTGTCAATTTGGCTGACTCACTAGGTGTGACATAGGGGTTAGGAAATTGTCACGCTTAAAGCTGTATGTGCATGATGATTAGCATGATATAATTTCATTGCTCACTGGCATATATTTTAATCAAAATGCCTCGCAGATTATTGTATGATGTTTGCGGTGAATCATTTACCTAATGAGGTAAAATTTCTAGGTCTCCAAGTAGACAACCACCTGGATTGGAAGTCACATATTAATTACATTACACCTAAGCTTAATGCAGCATGTTATGCCATCCAATCTCTGGCTAACTTCCACACGATTGACACACTGAAGTTAGTTTATTTTGCTTATTTTAACTCCATTATGGAATATGGAATAATGTCCTGGGGAAATTCAGTGTATAGTAAGAACATATTCCTAATACAAAAGAAGGTTATACGAATAATATGCAACACCCATAGAAGGCAGTCATGTAAAGATCTATTTCGGAAACTGGGTATATTAACCTTACCTTGCGTATATATACTATCCATTTTAAAATTTTATGCTAATAACCAGAATTGCTTTACAACTAACATGGAAATTCATACGTTTAACACTAGGCAAAAAAGAAATATACATCATCCCAATGCCAAACTCTCTTGCTTCCAGAAAGGTGTTTATTGTGAAACAATTAAAATATTTGATGCTCTCCCCAGTAATCTAAAGGAAAATGTTAGCAATTTCAGAGTTTTTAAAGCTTCCCTCAAAGAGTATCTCTGTGATAAGTCATTTTATTCTGTAGAGGAATATTTAAATCAATAATCAGCCTAATGTCAGATCAGTTGTATTGTTCGATAGGTACCAATTAGGGAATTAAGTATAACATGGGTAGCTGAAAATACAATAATGACGTGCAGGCTACAAAAAGCCAACTAATTGATTATAATTTAAGTTCCAATATTAAGTAACAGTGTTAATATGTTTGTTGATATTTTGAAAATGTATATTTGAACAATCATGTTGGACACGCTTTATGTAAAAGTAAGGATGTAAATAGATATTCTGTATATATGAACATAATTGAAATGCTGTCTACTCTGTACATTACATACTATGTAAGAATTAAAATAGGTATGCTATGATTAATGTGCACAGTTAATATTTTGAGGTCGCTTATCTTAAATTTGACACACTTAACACATGAGTAAGAATATTGTTTACTAATAAGCTAAATGTACTTGTGTAACATGTTAGAATGTATTACTTAGCTATAAATTTGGACTGCTTTTTCATACAAGCAAAAATGTAAACATTGAAGCAATGACACAGTCTGTAAAAGCCAAGTAACATGATTTTGTACATGTATAATAACTATGTAAGTGTCAATGCACTAGAAGTATTATCTTCATCTTGTACTTTAACAGCAAAACTTGAAACCTGTACATGTTTTGCATGTTTTTTATGCATTTAATTGTAAATGCTTTTGACATGTTCTATGTTCAAGGTCTGACTGACCATCATTGAACCTACAGAACGCAATCTAATCTAATCTAATCTAATCTAAGATTTAATTCAATGGACACATAAGCAGGGTGCTGAACAACAGAATTCCACAACTTTGTAATGGAATCGGTTTTCATTAAGCTCAATTCTCTAACGTCTACAATAATATGTATACTCGTAAAGTTTTGAACATTACTGTGTTTATTTAAGAATAAAAACTGTGCAAGTTTTTGCCCTTTATGATAGTTTAAATTTTATGAATATTTAAATTACATAATTTTACAAATTCATAATTTTGCGAATAATTCATATTTTTAACTTGGGGGGATAATGTGTTTCTTTATTGATGTGTAATTATGATTCATTCTTGCTCTCAAATTAACCATTAATTGGGTGGAAAACTTGCAATTCATACTAACTTAATTTTTTTTAGAAAAAGACGATCTGCAATTGTTAAATGATGTAACTTTGACACATAGAAAATTTTATTTACTGATATAGATATACTGTGTTAGCATGTTATACAACACTACAAATCATTCTTGAGAATTTTCCTACAGAAGATTAAGTCAGAAAAAATGCTTCTTCAAAGTTTGAATTCATTACTGAGAAAGATGGGGAGGGGAAACAAAGGGACTGCATGCGTCCAAGCAGACGATTTCCAAAGACTGCAGATCATGCTATTTATACATGTTTGTGTTCTAGTGGCTTCCTGAGTGGCCCTTGACTGCCAAGAGGTTTGGATATTTGGCAGGCCAGGCCAAAATCTGCCTCACAAGAAACAGTTAAACCCAAGCATAAAGGCATAGTTTTCCTGCCATACTTTCAGAATGTCACAGATTGTATCCAACACATATTGCAGCAACACAGTGTCAAGACTGCCTTCAAGCCCACAAAACAACTTAACAATCTACTACGCTCAGCTAAAGATCCTTGGGACCCCTGTCATCAGCCATATTCCCTGCTCCTGCGGTACAGCTTACATTGGAACTACATAGCGCAGCATCAACACCAGACTCACTGAACACAAAAGAAGCTGCCATCTGGGTCACACAGGTAATTTTGCAGTTGCCCAACATGCCATTGAAGTGGAGGGTAAATGCATAATTAAGTTCCAGGACACGAGCATTCTGTCATCCATTACCGTGCCTGACTACAACATGAAGCTACTGAAATTTATAAATATCCCTACAATTTTAATAACAAAGAAGAAGCTTTGAAACTCAACAGTTACTGGTATCCATCATTGAAGTAAAAAAAAGACACATAACAGAAGAAATCAAAGTGAACTAATCAGGAGGGAGCAACATTTTGGATGAAGTCCACCCCCTCCCTCCTGCCATCTGCCATCCGGAGGCTGCTTGGGGCATAAATACAGCAGATTGGACAGTCAACACTTCAGACACTATGCAAATTCTCCAAAGAGACTTCAACTGCACCACTGTCTGCTGCAGTTGTGGATGAAATGTCTGGAAACTCTAACTCCAACAGACCATGGTATAACAGCCTGGAAATAACTTCTAGTTATATTGACTTCGACCATGAAAGCCTATGCCCTCTCTTGATCAATAAGCTTTAAAGCTGCAAGCATATTTTGAAAACATTCAGCCAAGGTGGGGATGTTTAAAAAAGGAAACTCCTTATCCATCTTATTCATACATCTTTCTGTATCCATATTCAATCCCTAAGAATCCCTTATACATTGCACCAATCATATCCACTGTGTGTTAATCATGATAAAAGCTTGCCTAGAGATGGTTTCAAATTAGGCAACATGGGCTTTTTATATGAATGATGAGGGGGGAAAGAAGCGCTTCAGCTTTTTATATCATAAGTTAATTTTCATCATTAATGTGCTCTTGCAGAATAGAATAAAAACTGCACATTCTCAAACATGTTGCATTACATGGCACACTTACATAAGCTTGCAACAGTAATAAATGCAAATGCAAGTGCCAAAAAAGAAACTAAAGAAAAATAAATAACTAATGGCATGGTAAAGGTATCTGTACATTCTAATAAACTCTATATTTTTTTACAGTAAACTCTCATAGTTTCCCAAAATAATGTGACACCAGCCACGGTGCACAACAAAGGAAGTTTTGGGATGGGGCTGCCTCACACCACAGGTGGTACGTGCATAAGACACTCAAGGTCAGGCTGCCTCACGTAACAACAAAGAGTACAGCATGTCAAAGAGGTTTTCTAGATTATTTGAGAAGTGTCTGGCAGCCACCATGTTTGTAGAAGTTTAAGAAAGGTCCCTGTTATGCCATCCTCACTTATAAGGAGGCAAGGCAACGAGAGGCAGTCAGTCAGTTTTTAGTTATAATATGCATGTGAGCTGCCTGTGTATGGTTGCAGCGAAAGGAAGATAGTGAAGCAATTAATGAGTGTCGAGTGATTGTATCATCCAAGTCAATTGTTTGAGATAGAGAAAGTGAAGAAAGAAAGGAGCGAGTCAAGGTTACGAGAAGAAAACAGTTGTGAGTGATATCATGAAAGGCTATAGATATGTTAGTAAAAGAGAACTGTGTTGTACAAAAGTTTTAGAAGGAAATAAAGTGAGAAAAAGAATTACTGTTGTCTTTGTTGCAATATATTAAATTCCTTGAACATGAAAAGGATTTCACAAGCTATTCATGGAAAAGATGCATTTTGTTCATTATGCCAATATCTTAAACATGACATATATCCATTTTTGAGTTGTTCTGTTCACAGAAAGACAGAAAAACGAATGATTTGTTTTCTAAACATGTTTTTTCATGGATTTGCAAGATCTAAAACAAGTATTTCTCATGGAAGCTCAATTACAAATTTTTGGGATAAATTCAATATGTCCTCCTCTTCCACCTTAGATATCTAAGAAACAGACCGAGCAAAAATATTTCTTGAAACCCTTTGTTCCACAGAAAAAATGGTCATTAAAGGTAAACAGTATATAGAAGGAAGTGAGAACAGAAAAATCAGTGTACATTTCTTGACTCAAAATTGCAATGATGATACAGATGTAATTTTTATTTATTTTCCTTTCTTTGCAGCAGGATGGATTATTCTTTATGTAGTGGCATAGCCAGAAACTGAAGATGGGAGAGGCTTACTCCTAGCTCACAGTGCAAGATATTTTAAAAACAGTATTACTATGACATTTAAAATAAATATTGACTCACCAAAAGTTGTTATCGAAGAAAATCTACCCTCCATTGTTGCTGAGAGAATCTCTGGTTATTTTCTTTGCCTATGTATGTTAACAGTAATAGCACTGCTGCTTACCAAATGGAAGACCAAGATTCAATTCCCAGTACTGGCATGAGCATTTTCTTCCACTGGGAGACTCAGCTTGCACTCAGCTTCTTTAGGTCCTTGAGAGGCCAACTGAGAAGCTACTTCATTAAGAAGTAGTGCTACACCTTCTGGTAAGCAGAGGTAGGTGATGCAGTGGCTGGGTGGTTAGCCTTGGGCCAGAAAGGGCTATTGCACTGCAGGGTTAGGCTATGTATGCTAAGTAGTGCTAGACCATTTGCAGTTCTTCACAATGTGAGTTGCACAAGAGTCTGAAGAGCCAAGAAATTCCTTTCTGAACTAGCTGTTGTCACAGCTAGAGAAGTCTGTGAATATTTGGGAAGAAAATCTGATGGCGTTAATTGAGTTCCTTAACGACAGTTGAAGGGCAGCTTGCAACAGCAACAGATTCCTATTTTGTTTTCCACATTGCAAACTCAGATTTTATTACATAAACCAATCTTAGTTAATTAGTCTTATAACACATAACTGCTGCTGAAATGTTTTCCCATAAACACCTAACACAATATTTTGGAACCAACATTTGAAACACATGAATTGTGTTTCTATGTGATGTAAATCTTTCTGTTAGCTCGCTTATTATGAAATTTAACAATGGAATGTATACTGATACACAATAATATTTCATTGGATCAATATCCATATAGTGTTTTTCTATGTATCTGTCTTCCTACTTGACGTCGTAAGCTTCCAAACACTAGTTTTCCCTATTTGCCTGTTTTCCTATTCAACATGGTAATTTTACCAATTCAACTCCTTTGTCTTTGCAATTTCCTTCAGTAGACTTAAAAACTGAGTGAAAATTGTCATCTGCATCGTATGTATATTTCTACAAAGTTTGCATGATTGACATGTTTTTATGTTGGAGGACGTTAATTAAAAAAAAAAATTGACATGTTGCACTTAATAAATCACATCCTACTGATTACAGTGACACTGACAAGGAATATGTTAATGAAAAAAAATGCTTTTGCATACCAAAAAACTGACTGGAAAGTTTCCATATAGCAAACTGGCTAAAAATTGACAAGCTTTAATGGACGCATCTTTATAAAAACATTCTTCTATTTGCTACAGCTTCATTAAAACTGTAAAAAAGATTCTATACAAGCAGACAAAGTAGTAAATTAGTTCTTTTTAGGGAAAGCACATAAAAAGCTCACAGTTTCAACATTATCATTGCAATTGATAATGTTGGCATGATAGTGCACAATTTTAATAAAGCCATATTCAGCACATGACTTGCACAATGAACATAAGCAGGCTTTGGGAAAATCTTCTTTAATTCTGCTTGAAATCCTTTAAAACTGCTATTCATATTACTCGCACTGTCATAGCCTTGTCAATGAACATAATTTAAATCTATGTCCAAGCCTGAGGGGTTAGTAATAATAGTATCTGCTAAAGCTGAACCTGTTGTGTTTGAAATGGGACATATTTTAAGAAATCTCCATGAACATTCTTTGACAGCGCCACTGGGGATGTCTACCACAGCTGTAGATAAAATGTCTGGAGCACCATCCTCCAGCAGACCATAGCAAAACAGTCCAGAAAGTACTTCATCTTACAATTTCAACGGTGGCCATGAAATACTTTAATGGTATCAATCATGTTAACTTTTGCAGTACATTGGTAACCCAGTTACATCATCTGAGTTAGGCAATGATAACATGGTTTTCCAGAATTGTTTGCCTGTCTGTATTCTCTTTGAAGTGACCGAAGTACAGATTCAATGATAATAATAACTAATGGTAACTTAGTCGATAATGTGGGCATTATCGGTACCAATTCAAAAACATTTTTCAACAACTGTGTGCTGATCGCACTTGACTGTCGCGTTTCCTACCGTTCAGTTGCTTTGCTGTTTTCCTATCCCACTGCTAGGGCATCCTTCAGTCAGTTTTGCCGCTGGCGATGGGAGTGTACCTGCTGGTAGCAGAGAGAGAGAGAGGGTGCTTCCTTAGCATGGTGCGGACTCGGAAAGCTTGGTGAATAACTGAGTGGCTGTAAGTTTGAGGTTACACTTGGTTATGGGGCCTTTCTGATAGTAATGTGCTTGCATTGTGCTTCCAGTATGGAAGGTTGATTAATTCATTTGGAGAATAGTTCCCGTGGATTTAATGAATTTGGTACTGATTTATGAGGATTAAAAATAGGCTCAGTTAAGTGGTCAAGTTCAAACTCTTGCTCTGGATTAAATGGGGTAACGGAACATTTGACTTAAATTAACCTGTGGGGCAAATGGAAATTGTTTGTGCCATGTATTTGTTCACGTAGATGCGCCTGGCCCTGGGTTTAATAATAAAAGGGGTGCATTTGAAATTAAATTAATGTGTACTAGTAAGTTATTTAAGCAGATTAAGGACCTGACACGCCGTCATACTTGTTCTGATTGGGAAATGCTAAATCTGACTGGAAACTTGGGAATGACAGGAACATTATTGAAATGTGTAACTTGTGTTATTTGTGGTGCCTAAAGGGCGAACCATGTATTTCATTGAAACCTATATGTCTGTTTTGATGTGACAGGAACATTATACAATTGTGTAACTTGTGTTATTCGTGGTGCCTAAAGGGACAAACAATGTATTTCATTGAAACTTATAAGTCTATTTTGTAACCAACAACACTAGGCTGTTAAAATTCTTTAAGGTTAGTTGTTATTACCTTTCAAAGGGGTTAACTTTGTAGTAATTAGTTCATTAAACTCAGTTATCTAGACATCTTGTTTTACACTTAGAGAAAAAGTGTGGAGGCAAACCTCTCTCAGAATTGGTCCTGCCAATTCCCCTCGTACTAAGGTCCTCGTCCTTTGTCCTTTTGACAATTGCACTACAGCTACAGTGCAATTAAATGGTAGCAGAGTGTGATTTCTTTTCAAAATGTGTTAAACGGGGTTTATTAGAAAGATAGTTTAGGGTTCAAGATTGGGAATAAATACAATGGCCACTGCGGTGGGCGTGGCCTTTCTACGGAAAGGTGAACTAAATGTTGAATTGGCTATACGAGGTGGCGTTGTGGTTTTGGTCGCGGATCTCGCGACCACCTTGGAAGAGTTTCGTAAGGTGAAAGATTGCCCCATTATAAAGTTGCATGTGGATCAAGTGTTGGTGCGGGACTCACCGGCTGTACGTGAGACGTCTTTGGTTGAATTTTGAGAGTTGTTTGACGTTTCCGAATCAGGGTTAACACTGATGAAACAACGACTTAGCAGGCTTTCTGCTCGAGTAACCCACTATATTCAAAGGCTTTATTACTTTGCGAAATATTTTCCCGATCTTTCGTTTGAGATTCCCTTGTCTGAACTGCGCGAGGGGTTTCAGTCCTTCTGCCAGAGTTTGGACGAGGTAATGTCCGGAGATAGCGGGTCCAAACTATTCAAAGAACCGGTTGCCGACGTTTCTAGAACAGTGCATCCACCGGGTATTGAACTTGTATTAGTGTATCAGAGAATCAAGTTGTTACACCTGTTGCAGAAATTTGTTCAATCGCAACCTGATTTTGTAGCGGCAGATGTTTGCTGTAACCGCGTACAGTTTTTTATATTTGTAATACGTGCTAGTGAAAAAGCGCAAATAGCTGACGTGCCGGATGTGATGCTCTTGCAGGCAATCGCTACCAAGATTAATGGCATGGTTCTCAATATCCTGGTGCGGTCTAAGCAGACTGCGCACCCAATACGCGCTCTACACGAGGAAGTGTTACGATGTTTCGTGCCTCGTAGAGCATTAACGGCCCTAATGCAACAAAACTGTTTGAGGCCACAGGGGTTTGACGAACCGTTTATGGAATACATAAATAGGATCAGGCATTTTGCGCGGGTATTGTTGCTGTCCGATAGCGAGCAGCAGCTGTGCGATATAATCTTATCTGGGCTTAATAGAGATACGCGCTCAGCTTTAATTCTTCCACATCTTCATCGCACAACACGTCAAACTTTCGTTTTCTAACCCCGGAAGGACGCTCAAAGCCATTGCAAAATACTGTGCATCCCCGAAAGAAACATTTCCTCTGTACGTTGAAATAGCTAAAAGAATTTCCAAAACAGATGGCAGTGTAGGCTGGGTAAAGCTTCCACGAACACTATGATGCCTGTAACATGCTGCCAGAAGCGTTACTTCTTGTAACTAAGACGAGAAAACGTGAAGAATTTTGCTCTCGGTCATAATATGTCGACATGCGACCGTGCAGGCATTATTGTCGTGTCGATCATATATCGACATACGACCGTTACCAATTCCGGTCGTAGTCCTGGGTAGAAATTTCCGCAGCCTGGACGGAGCTTTGAATTTGCTGCTAGAGCTACGCAAATGGGAGCAGAACTTCATGCAAAAGTGGCCTATGTTACTGTATTTACCTATACTGCTGATGATTATCAAACGTAGCTGAGCTAAACGGAGAATTGTTGATGCACTGGAACAGTTTGTGCTGCTTACACTGTCCGCTAATATAGGGACTTTTTAATTGTTTTAAGTTTGTAAACACTTTAGACCGAGATAAAATATCCATGTCTTAAAAAGCACGTACCAATGAAATACGAGGGTTGTCCGTAAAATAAGGTTCCCAATTTTTTTTTTCACAATGAAAACTACATGTATTGACATTGAATAATATATGTTTGGAAAGCTTAGACTTTTTCCTATTTGTTGACATAATTGCCATTCTGATCAATGCATTTTTGCATGTGGTGTACCATCATTCGTATGCCGGAATCGTAGAACTCTCCCGCCGCGTCGCTAAAATAGTTTGAAACAGTATCTTTCAGTTCCTCTTCGGTTCTGAAATGCGTCCCACCCAGGTGTTTCTTCAAGTCAGGGAAGAGAACGTAGTCACTAAGGGCTAGGTCTGGGCTGTAAGGAGGGTGTGGGACAGTATCCCATCCAAATTCGTTGAGATTGGTTGTCACATGAGAAATGTGCGGAAGAGCATTGTCCCGATGGAAATGCACTCCCTTCGCAAGCATGCCTCTACCCACCTTGGTATACCTTCAATGATCGGTCAAAATCTTATGAATGTAGGTCTTGCTGAAACAGGGATCATCTCGCAGGTCTTCCAGGCCGTCACCCTTCGATCTCTCAGCGTTGCTTCTTCCACTTTCACATTCGTTTCGTCTGAAATCGATGGCCGTCCAGAACACTGGTCGTTCTGGACGTCTGTACGCCCGTCTTTGAATTATCTGCACCATTTGCACATATGTTGTACGCTCATGCACTGCTCTCCGCACACTTCACACAGTTGGGAGGGAATGTACTTCCACCGGTGCAGTCTTTTTGCACACAAAAAACGCATCACAAAGCGTAATTCACACCTGGCGGGAGAAGCGAGTGTAAGCTCCATTTCTAATGGCTGCCAGGTCGAGACTGGGCATCGCAGAGAGCTCGCAGGGCGGTGTACACACCAGTGTTGCCGGATCTCCTGTAACAGTGTTCCTCGCGACTGCAGAAATTTGTGAACCTTATTTTAGGAGAACCCTCGTAGCGTTCGTTGATAAATAGTAATGTATATAAAATGTGAAGGGACACACGAACACTATGTACACATATACACCTCACACACTTCTTATTATGACATAAGACAATTTCTTTTTATAATTGACAAGTGCATGATAGGGCTCGAAACATTCGCCGATACACACGGCCTGTTTATTTGCACACGTGTTGCCGTAGAAATAAGTTTCTTTTCTCGCCCCCTTGACTTTTCGATTGCTGTCTTTGCGTTTTTTTTTTTTTTTTTTTTTTTTTCACAAAGTGGTATATAAAATGTGGTGCATTGTTTAGCCTTTCCTATCTCTCAGCCGTACCGGGGTGTGACCTTGGCTTTGGGTTGTTTATGCCTTTCACCAGACTCTCGACAAGTGACCTTCTGTATTTTACATGGGACGAAGGATGGGTGCTTGCCTGGGAAATTTGAACCTTGTACAAAATGTACGAGTTTACTGTTGCTACTTCCAGGCACCAGAAAAATAATTTGCGCCACCACTTCAACGAGTTTCGCATAAAAGCATATGTTGCGCATAATGGTCACTGCGATCCACGCCTCCCATGTGTTTGGTATAATCAAGCACACACAGCGGCTTTTCTACGTCTTTCCTTGTACCTTCCTTCAAAATAAATTGTTGTAGTTTTCTGCATGGAGGTATCATGAAATGTAGAAATCATCAAGACTGCCCTTTTGTCTTTCCACCCCATAACCAACACGTTGCCATTCCAGTAGGAACTGGTTTCGCCACATTTAATTTTTTCAAAACCCCTTACTTCACAGATTTTGGGTTGCCTACCCTACCAACAATTATAATGCCCGTGGTGTGGCATTCACTCCTGTCTAACTCCTGTGCTAAATCTACACTACTATAATAACGATCTGTAAATAAATGATAGTCACTAACTCCAAAAGCACAAAGTCCAAGGCGATCTATAAGAGATAGTACAATTCTCGTACTGTGCTTTTCAGGATACGATAAATTACACATTTGCCCTATGTACTTTCCATAGTAGGGAATAAGACTGTGAACATAGCCAGTATCGCTATCTGTCAAAACAACAATCCTGTTGCCCCATTTTTTAGGATTGTACGTTTAAAATTTATTTTACCCTTGAATCCCACAGTTGATTCATCTACGGCAATATTTTTGCTGGTAAAAAGTGTTCTTGAAATATTTGTTTTCAGAAATTCAATTATCCCATGAACATTTTTGGTTCTTCTAAGGGATGGAGCAGTGATATTCTGTGAATCATACCCTACATGAAGCATTCAGAAAATCTGCAGAAATCTATCCCCAGGCATAACATCACGGATAAAGTTTATTTGAGTTGTCCTATCAATGAACCAGTAATCCTTTAGTTCCGGAAGTGAAACAAGCCCCATGTTCAATATTATCCCCAAAAACCCTTTCATTTCTACTACAGACACATCGGTCCAAGTTTTCCAAATAGAGCGTGGGGACAATTGTAACGCGGCAATTTTTTCTTTCGCCTATCTATTTGTTTCCTTTGCAATTTGAGATATTAGCTCATCAGTACAAAATAAACTAAAGTATTCCATTGACTCAGCATCAAAGGCAAGATTCAGTTTTGGACACACATTCTTGGAAAAGGTATATTCTTTGGGCTTCTGGTCAGTTTTGCCTATCAAGTTCCACGTACGAGGGTGGGTCAATAAGTAATGCCTCCTATTTGTTTTCTCTTTTAATTGCCAAGAAAATTGAATCCAATTTACATAGCTTGAAAACTACAACATTGACGATTAATTTGTCACTTTTCAATATAATCTCCGTCCTTTTCCACAGTTTTTGTTCACCTTTTAACTAGGGCATATATTCCAGTGTGGTAAAACACAGGGTCTTGCTTCCTAAGCCATTGACGCACGGACGTTTTCACAGCCTCCTCGTGTTCAAAATTAATCCCACGATGAGTTTCCTTTAGTGAACCCACGTTTCGTCTCCAGTAACAATTTTTTCCAGAAACTCCTCTCCCTCCAAATTGAAGCGCTGCAAGTGTTCGGAGGCTATTGTCTTCCTTGTTTCTTTGTTTTGGGTGGTTAACATTCTTGGTACCCAACGTGAACAAACTTTTGAGCAACCCAGTTGTTGAATAATCGTCATTACACTGCCTTTACTGAGGGAGGTAATGCGACACAATTCACCTGTTGATATCCGGCTATCACCACGAATGATCTCATCGACTCGCTGAATGTTGCATGGAGTCACTGCAGCCACCGGCCTGCCGCTTCGCGTTTCATCTGCCAATGGTGTTTGCCCTTCAGCTTCGTTACAGTGACGAACCCATCGTCTAACAGTGCTGACATCCACCGTTGCATCACCATACACATTTTTTAGCCTTTTGTGAAAGCGAATTGGCGTTTCGCCTTCCGCAATCATAAATTCAATCACAGAACGCTGTCTAATACGAATGTCGATGTCAGCCATTTTGCAAGAGGATGCAGTGCTGCCACCTGTTGACTTAGGAAGTTACTACTGCAGGGGATTGGAGAAGAAGGTTTGAGGAATTGCGCCAAATTCAAATTTTTCACAAGACTAGCTTATTTAAGGAAAAAAAATAGGAGGCATTACTTATTGGCCCATCCTCGTATCAGCACACGCAACATTCGCAGCACTTGTGTCGCTTTCACTCTCACTTACGGACTCCTCAGCACCGGATAGTTCCTCATCATTCTCTTCTTCAAATTCATTGTCCACATCGTCATCACTCACTGCATCCAACTAAGATTGAATAATTAACTTTAATGTTTGCCACATGTCCCACTACTTTTAGTGAACTAGATTCTCTGGTGCCGTCCTTGGCTGAGCTCAATGCAGCACGTCATTGTGACCTTTCTAGCCATCCGCCGACCTTACTGCCATTGTGTTTGTCGTCTTCGGCTTATGTGGCTCCCCCACAGGAAGTTGACGGTACGGGCCATTGTCGGTCTGGGTGGCTCAGTTGGTTAGACGCTGGCCTACGGATCCCAAGGTCGCGGGTTCAAACCCGGCCCAGGCCGATGGTTTTTAAGTGTGCTTAAAAACGACAGCTCCATGTCAGTAGATTTACTGGCATGTAAAAGAACTCCTGCGGGACAAAATTCCGGCACACCGGCGACGCTGATGTGATCCTGGCAATTGACAGCGTCGTTAAACAAGAAAATAATTTTTTTTTTTTTTACGGGCCATTGCTATATGTGTAGGATGCAGGGGCATTTAGTAAAACAAAGTTCGGTATCGTGTAATCACCTAATTCAGGAAACGGCATTGGCCCCTGGAAATGGTTTCCAGCCGTGCCCCATTTGACGTCAGAGGCAGGGCAAATGGCCCGGTATAAGTGCTACTTTTGGCCAGGTCAGGGGACTTCCGTTTGACGCAAAACTCTTTCTACACCTCGTGGTGGGGAAGGTGCCAGTGACCTCGTTGTTGCATAAGGGAAGCAGTTGGGTCGGGGGAGATATCACTTCACGGTGTGAGGGTCGGCGGAAGAAGGAAGGGTTAAGGTACAACTTTCTGTAATGCGAAAGAATTTAGCTTCCGATCATGATCCCGCTCACATCAAGGGAGCACTTAGACATGGTACTACTAATTTCAGGGGAAAATTCTCCTTAAGAATGAAAAAATAAATATAAAATAACAACATAACAATGAGATCACGTAAATAAAGCCGGATGTTCCCATCCCCCCTCATCCCTTACCTAGCGAAATAAGCCACTCTTTATCTCTAACTCTTCTTCTGTTTCCCCCCTTTAAAAAATCGAATAAAAACAACATAAAATTAATGTCTTTTGTGAACTGAAATGCGACTCAATTAACAGCTTCAATTAAGTAATAATAAAGCTTAACCCTTAAGTCGTAACATCTTTTTGATACACACTAATGGTAACATGGGTGAATTTT